>OY728140.1:1147163772-1148413772 GCA_963277665.1 Viscum album
GAACACCATGACCACGAATTTATTTAGCCTATATCGTTTCCATAAAGGAGTTTGAGATATCAACTTCCGTTATGGAATAGAAGGGACAAATCCTTTCTCGCATTATTCATCAACTTCTAAGTGTGCGAGTCATAATACCCATTAATAATAATTTTAAAGTTTAAGGACCAATACACACGTCCGCAGATAGGAACATCCAATGACACTTATAAATCTGGATTTCCTACTGGCGAGTCTCGTTCTCATAATATCCTCTTAGACATTACTAAGGGCGTACACCATGAGAAGGTGACTCAAAGTCCTATGAGTCTCCACCCCTGATAGCTCGTATCATTTGTCATTTCAAATGATATCATTCGGCTATAGAACATATGTTCAAGAATAGTGTCGTGACACTTTCGGGTTCTCATCATAGTAGAGATCCGCTATGACCTTTTAGTGCGACAACTACTCTTAGGATGTTATCACATACAATGTCATGCAGAAGAACAATCATAATGTGATAAGGAGTTTATTAATATCCATCTAATGAATATATGTTTATCATAAAGTACAAAAAAGTTGTTTCTAGGGCACCAACTCCAACATTATTTGGGTCTGAGTGTTGCATTGACAAATGTTCCACATTTAATTTGCATTTTTTTCTTGTCTCTTTGGTTGGTCATCGTCCTGTAAATGTGTCAGTGAAAGGATGAGGCCACTCTTCATTCAATTTGTTGTTGAAATCTACTCTCGCTCCCTTTCTGATAAACAAAAGCATTTCCCCCATGCTATCCCTGTTCCTTAGCTGTTATCCTGAATTTTTTTTGCTTCATTTGAGCCCCCCACCCTCTCTTTAGTTTCTGTTTTCATTATTAACCACACTAGTACATATAAGAAGGGGATACACAAAGAAGAGAGGGTATTCTTAACTGCAGCAGTTCAATATTATTCTCATCTTCTTGGCGTAACCATCTCTTGGAAATGTTCCTTTGTTTAACTTAAACTTATAATCTTCTCTCTTATGAGTCATCTTTCTTGTTCATCAATGCATGCATTCAGGATTCATGTATGCATGCGTGTATGAGTCTCTGTTGGCAGCAGTTATTGAAAACTGTCTATGACACTTTTCACTTAAGATAGGTGTTTTCAGATCGTTCATTGAAAGTGTTTTTTTTTAGCTACTTGTTTAATTGATTTTTTTCTGGAATTTAAGTGTGTTTTCAGAAACAGAACAAATATCACATATTTTTTCGAACTGCTTATCATTAGTGGTAAGTGCTATAAACAGTTTTCAATAAATGTTATCAAACAGAGCCTTAGTGTGGATGTGCTTGTATTATCATCTTTTTTTTTTCATGTTATTTCAAGCTGAATTTTCTAGGCCATTGAAGTTGTTGATTATACCATTGATAATTTGTGGTCCAAAATTTTGAATAACAGTGCTCTTGTTCCGTCTGTGCTTATTTTTTTATGAATATTCATTTTATGTTGGTGCTTTCATAATTGATGATTCTGTGGCCTAATTTCTTATAGCTAGTCCATTTACTCTTGGTAGGTGGTTAGGGTTATTGTATTGACCCTAAAAAATTTGCTTCCAAAAGAGAGACTTGGTTCTCAGATGGTAGACCTTGGATTACCACAAATCATTCAGAGTTTGCAGGCTCAGGCATGGAGTGATGAGGTAATTGATCAGTAACTCTTCTTTGCACTATTACATATTTTTTTTATTGTTTAAATAATTCTGATCATAAAATCACAACTGCATTGCATTTGAAATTGTTTTTTAGTCACATGAAAGTGTTTTGCCATTATGGCTATGTTTGGTATACGGGAAGCATTTCTGATCATAAAATCACAACTGCATTGCGTTTGAAATTGTTTTTGTCACCTGAAAGTATTTTGCCATTAAGGCTGCATTTGGTATAAGGGAAGCTTTTCTGATGGAAATGGCGTAGGCATTTGAGAGGGAATGAGAAGGGCATTGACGAGTCTATAGTTTGTTTGATATGCATAGAAAGAATGGTAATTCCATCCAAATTGGAATGAATGAGGATTCCCTTAAATGAGGGAACTAACACCGCCTCTCTCTATCTTGTAGTAATCATGACTCAACTGTTCTCTCACCCATTCCTTTTCCTAAATCTCTGTTCATTCGTACCAAACGCAACCTAAGATGATAATAAATCGTCTGAGTTGTGTTTTAACTGTTTCAGTTGCCATGCTTTACTTTATATCACAATCGGTTTGTCTATGCTTTCATGTCCAAGAGTGCCATGAAACTTTTTGCATATGAGAGTCCGGATTGTGCAGACATATCCGAGAAGGGGGGTGGGGGGGGGGAATCTGGTGTTGTAAAATGCTTTTATCAAAAATATGGTTTTTCTTTTTAATTCTTTGAACCCCCTTTGGTTTGAACCTCTGATGCTGGTTAAAGCTGATGGATCCTTTGTTATCTAACCTAGCATACTACCTATATGCAATGCAGATAAATCTTTATTTTATTCCTCCAGCAGGCTCGGCTCTATCTTCTATTTTCACTTCTTCTCACCTTTGAAAGCTCGGGTATACAGGATTTACACTGCACACTCAGCCCCAGCTTCAGTCACTACCTACCCCAGAATGATAAAGGGTTAAATGACTAAATGATATGACTCATGTCAACAAGGTGCACCTTCTTTTCGGGAGCCCGTCTGATTAGAACTTCATAATTAAGCGTGCTTGGCCTGGAGTAGTGATCAAGATGGATGACCTTCTGGGAAGTTTCTCAGGGTGTGTGTGAGTGAGGACAAAACACACTGGAAATGACATGTGTTGGCCTGTGGGGACTGTCATTAGTCAGATGACCTGTTCGGACACGTGGGTGGGCCCCAGGTTGGGGACCACGTGTCTGCGGGGCAACTGGTGGTACTTGGCGGGGCAGGACCCGACGACAATGTTAAGGCGGGATGTCTGTGCTATCACCGGGACCCAGTTATCACGTTTGGTATCAGAGGTGGTACCCAGCGTTAATTGCGGTGCACTGCCTGGGTTGAGATATAGGGCCCACAACGAGGACGTTGTGGTCTAAAGGGGGGTGAATGTAACACCTCAAAACGATAAAGGGTTAAATGACTAAATGATATGACTCATGTCAACAAGGTGCACCTTCCTTTTCGGGAGCCTGTTTGATTAGAACTTCACAGTTAAGCGTGCTTGGCCTGAAGTAGTGATCAGGATGGGTGACCTTCTGGGAAGTTTCTCAGGGTGTGTGTGAGTGAGGACAAAGCACACTGGAAAGGACATGTGTTGGCCTGTGGGGACTGTCATTAGTTAGATGACCCGTTCAGGCATGTGTGTGGACCCTTGGGTGGGGACCACGTGTCTGCGGGGCAACTGGTGGTACCTGGCGGGCCAGGACCCGACGACCATGTTAAGGTGGGGTGTCTGTGCTGTTACCGGGACCCAGTTGTCACATAACTTCTTCTGAGTTTGAGTGCATCAACAAGAATCCTGTACAGATTTAAGATGAATCTGTATACACCAGTAGCAACTCAGCTTTACCTTCTCATCTTCTCATTCTCAGCTTGAATCACAAATGATTTAAACACTGATGTATAGCCCAAGCTTCAACTCATTTACATCTGCATTATTCTTGAAAACCCATGAAATTTCTCAAGAATCTCGTCCACATGTTCTTCTCAAAATATGCTTGTATCATGACTAACCAAGCGTCATGATTATTTGAAGATGAATCTCAATTCCAGCATCTTCAAATGTCATTTTCATCAAAATTATAAATTCTGGAAGCTCAAGTTTTCAGATTTTGAAAAGCCTATAAAAATCCTCCTGCATTGATCTTCTTCTCCATGGCTTGAGCATCAGCTCCTCTTTAATTCAATGCTTGAATCACACACCATTTGAGGTGTTTGTGATGTTTAATACCACGAAGGAACAACTTTGGCATCATTAGAATTGATTTCCCCTCCAGATTCTTAAATCTGGGAACTCAATATTTTAGACTGCAAAATTTCAGATTTTCACTAAAGAATGATGGTCATGCAGACAGACATGATGCTTATGCACAGATAAATGATGGTTATGCAGACAACAATCATGCTTCCGCAGGCCCATTCATGCTTACGCTCGACACACATCATGTTTACGCAGACAGATTGATGGTTACGTAGATTAGGATGATGCTTACGCAGCTTTGCCTGATGTTATGCAGGACAGATTTCCTTTATACACAGCGCTAGATGAGTGCTTATGCAGCAACAGGATGATGCTTACACTGTGGTAGGATGATGCTTAAGCATCCAAGACTTTGTCATTTTTCCATGTTTGTTGGCTGAGATGATGCTTATGCGGCACGGGGAGATGATGCTTACGCAGTTCGGACTTTGTCAAATCTCCAAGGCATATGAAATCCAGAAATCTCCCAATCAGTTCTAAGCCAACTCAAATGACCTCAGACCATCTTCACTCTTCTCATGACTTCATCCAAGATTGTTTAAACACATAATATAACAACCAACATGCTTTGTACTCCAAGGATGGATTCTCCATGACATCAGCTAGCTTTGGACCTCCCTATTAGCTGACTTCTTCCAAATCTCTTACCAACTGTTGTAGACAACACTATCAACCTTCAATACTTGTCTTGACTTGATGAACATCTCTCCAATCGTCTGATATATTGGGTTGCTCACCAAGCAACCAGATTCCTTCTTCTTTGCCCCAAGCTATGAGCAACTCCTTTACTTTCCTTTGCTAACATGAGACGAACTCTCTTTTGCATGTTCCATGGCACAACACACATCGACTTACTTTATATTGACAACAAATAGAATTCAAGCTTCACTCATCCAAGGGCACGTCAATCTTCCACTTTGAATTTGTTGTCAATTTCAAGTCTTCCAAAGTCAATGTACATTTTCTCTCCTTAATTGATAATAAATGCAAAGGAGGGAAGAATATTCCCCCCCTTATTGATATTGTAGGGTAAAGTCTTCTCAAAACAAACTCTTCTAAATTTAAAAAATTCATCTTCTCCTCATGTGTTCATTATAAAGATCCAAGCTTGACGTACATAAAAATTACATTAATTTTACGGAATACTTAATACATTAAACAAACAGACGTTCAAAGACCGTATTAGTTTAGTGCTTTTGGAAACTTGGAACTCAAACTTCAAAATAGTGAAAGATCTTCAATGTTTCCCACAAAGATTTTTCCCTTTTTCTACTCCTACCTAAAACCTTTCTTTATAACCTGGGGAAAAAGAAAACATAAGGGTGAGCTCAGATGCTCAGTAAGAGTAGTAAGAGTAAACAAGGGTGATATGTAAACATAAACATGAACATAAAGAGTATGAGAAAGTGCTCATAACATTGGATGATCATGCCCTGCATACCAAATGTAAACTTGAATCATAAGAAAATCAAAGAACATAATCCATAAGATCATAAAATTGACTTAAGACATGAAATTGCGGCATACACATAAACTTATAATTTTGTGAACATGTATAAACAATAACAAGTTCACTCATTAAATTAAGGACATGACATCTGGTCCTTCCATAAACATATGGACCTGGAAACCAGGTCCACTCATAAAATTACGGACATGAAAACCAGGCCCACACATAAAATTGTGAAGATGAAATCAGGTTCACGCATAACATACACACCTCATGAGTTATCCATCTTTACCCGATGCATTGGAGGGAGATATAGGTCTCACTCATCTCATAATGAAATCATTCTTACGTGTGCTACAAAAACATAAATCATTCATCATAGCATAACCCAAAGGATAAAATGAGTTTCTTAAATATCATTCCATCATAACATAATTTAGAGTAAACAAATGGATTTCATAAATAGCATAAACATAATCAAACCATAGGAATAATAGAGATATTACTAAGGAATGTCATCTTAGATGAAAAATAATTTTGATAAAACACTTGAAATTGATTCTTGAGGAAAATATCATTTTTTTTAAAACATATTCTTTTATTAAAACGCCACACAATTTTAAAAGAAAAGAATTTCTTTGAAGATAACCATGAAAACTTGTAAGAGAAACTTTATGGGAATAAGACGTTATGAAAGCGTAAAAATCATAACACTCTTCTTGTAATTTTGTCGGAAAAGTCAAAAAATACCTCGTTTGGAAAACGGAAGAAAGATTCCTTTCAAACCATGTAGTCAAAAGTCAAAAATGGGTAAAAATGACTTTAAACATCTACAGGAGAATAGTAAAACATTTTATGGAAGCATTTTTAGAAAAAAAGGACATGGATGATAAATAAACCCCAGTAAATACTTACGTATAAACAATCTTGGATAATATTGAGATTGCGAAATTATCCCTTACTTAAAACCTTATAAAGATTTCTTTTTGAAAACATTTGAATGAAATTAAAAATAGACATAAAATGTCCCTTATAATCTCTTTATATCCATATAAATAGTTATGTAAAATAATATCAAGAATATTGAAATGGAGAAAAGATTAATTCCTTAAATATTTAAAGCGTCTCATATCACTTTGAACATTTAAATCATAAGCTTGATATCTTGAAATGAATATTTAAATACCATGAAGATAAATGTATTCATGATATGAAATATAATAGGGGCGGTACATACACCACACATAAGGAATAAGTGGTGAACATGACTTATATTTCACGAAAATTAAAAGTGAGACGAAATTCTCTTACCTTAGATCCGATACTCTCCGTACGTGTCCGAAACTCTTGTATAATGGTTTTAAACATATTATTAACTTATACTAGAATCATAATAATATTTATAATATCATATATGATTCATTTATGACTTTATATTAACCGTTTATTAATAATTTAAAGTTAAAGCAACGTTTCGGGTAATTATCGCTTTGTTTATCGTATGTGTTTTGACTTGTTATTTTTGATCATATTACTTAGATCATGATTTACTTACTTCCAAAATGTAAAACATGATTTATATATCATATATATTCAGTATATAAATATATATAATAAATAGATAAATGAAATGAAATACACCGTTCATGGATACGGTAGGCCGTACATACGCATGAACGCTGTTTCTGTTTTCTTTGTTGTATTAAAATATTGAAAAGTGTATGATACATATATATATTATAATTTCAGTATCATATCTATGTCATATATGTTACATATATTTATTAAAATTATCTTTAATACGTTTCATGTATAGCGTGAACGAATCACATCGCTTTGAGGGAGCGATAGTCCACACTTTCACAAACGATATTATTGTATATCCACAATATGGAAGACATGAAGGTATGTTTAATATAAAATTTACAGAATATGAAATAGGTTATAATGTACATATTAAAATATTATTTAACAAGAAAAATAGTTTTAATACCAGCCATTAAGGCGGTAATGGAAAAAGAACAAAAACAATATTCACGGAGTCGATTAACCGACATAACTTGGACAACAATTTCGTTTCTTTGCATAAAAGGAGGTGAGAAACGACATGAATATGAGATATTCCATTAGAAACATAACACTCCATTATATACATGATTTTGGAGTTATCATGCATTGATGGATGAAGGTGGGGAGAAAGTAGAAAAAAAAGAAGAAATTGAGAGGTACTTTTGAGAAAATTGCCTTTTGAATATCATCTCCTTGAAAGACCCTTGAGGACCTTGGATTTGGTCTTTTGGTGAGACCAGGAACACTTGGACGTGGGGAGAGTGAGGAGAGGTTTGAGCAGAGATTTGAGGAGCTACAAGGCTTTGTGAGTTGAAATTGGGAGGTGAGGGGTGGTATTTATACTTGAGGAGATGTGAGTTCAAGTGATTAAATTATTGATTATTTTTTATTTAAAACTAACCACATTGAGGTGACATTAATTTCAACGAATTAGACTTTCAATTAATGTTTTGTAGGCTGGTTAGGGTCGAGCCTCACCTCAACCAACCATTAAATGTTGCAATTTTTAGGTATGTTAAGTTTTTACCTTTTAACTTTAACCCTTGTCACAATTTTACAGAAACCCATATTCCCGGACCATACAAGCCGGTTACATGAAATGCACCAAAACTAAAGCAAGCCAACCCTGATAGAAATAAATGAATTCCAAAGATCTTGGGCAAATCCAAAGAAGATTTTCCTGCACGTTCATCACAAAATATTTCTAGATCCCAATATACCCAATGCCAGATAGCTGCCAAAAAGCAAAAACCCGAAAAGACTATATGTGCCCCGGCCACGCCTTCATAACTCCAAAGACCTGGATTTGTGATAGTCTCTCCTGTGATACTCCAACCAGACCATGAATTGGTAATTCCTAAATGAGTCATGAAGGGTATAACAAACAAACCTTGTCTCCACATTGGATCAAGAACGGGGTCTGAGGGATCAAAAACTGCTAATTCATAGAGAGCCATGACCTAATTCAATTCACAGAATTGGGAAAATTAGATTTAAAACTAACCACATTGAGGTGACATTAATTTCAACGAATTAGACTTTCAATTAATGTTTTGTAGGCTGGTTAGGGTCGAGCCTCACCTCAACCAACCATTAAATGTTGCAATTTTTAGGTATGTTAAGTTTTTACCTTTTAACTTTAACCCTTGTCACAATTTTACAGAAACCCATATTCTCGGACCATACAAGCCGGTTACATGAAATGCACCAAAACTAAAGCAAGCCAACCCTGATAGAAATAAGTGAATTCCAAAGATCTTGGGCAAATCCAAAGAAGGTTTTCCTGCACGTTCATCACAAAATATTTCTAGATCCCAATACACCCAATGCCAGATAGCTGCCAAAAAGCAAAAACCCGAAAAGACTATATGTGCCCCGGCCACGCCTTCATAACTCCAAAGACCTGGATTTGTGATAGTCTCTCCTGTGATACTCCAACCAGACCATGAATTGGTAATTCCTAAATGAGTTATGAAGGGTATAACAAACAAACCTTGTCTCCACATTGGATCAAGAACGGGGTCCGAGGGATCAAAAACTGCTAATTTATAGAGAGCCATGACCTAATTCAATTCACATAATTGGGAAAATTAGATTTAAAATTAATTCCACAGACAAAACGAAAAAGCGGGTTTTTAAAGTGAAACGTTCAAAAGTTTGAATTTTTTTTATATCTAATTTCAATATGAAATTGATTCCAATGACCTTCATTGGATTGATTGACAAAAATATTATCTAATTAAACTTTGAAGCCAATTAAAAATATAATTTAACCTTATAAATAAATTAGATGAAAAAGTAGTTTTGAATTAAAATTCAGAATTTTTAACTATTGATTAAAAAAATGAAACCTTACATAAAAATACAAAAAATTTATCCTAACCTAATTTTTATGTTTCGCTTTCAAAGATGAAGTTTATTTTGATATATTAAATCTATAAAAGTGTCAAAAATTGGATTTAAAAAGGGTTCGTCATTAAAAGATGATAAAACTACCTTAATAAAAATATTGGGTTTTATGTGTTGAATTGGTTTTATTCTTATCTTATTCCTATAAAATCTATTAGATGAATATAAAAAACATTTACTTGGATATATAACATATATATTACATTAAAATTATCTACTGATTGTAATTAATTTAATTTATTAGGATTAAAACAACTTGTGAGTATAATAATAATTTTCTATAAAAATACTCTTTATATTCAATTGGTTCTCATATTCATTTTTAAATAATTTGTAACTAATTAATTCATTTTATATTTTGTGAAAACCATATATTTATATATGTTATTTAATAGTATTCATAAAAACTAATTTAACGGCTTGGTTACATCATATTTTAATAATATATTATTGTTTGCTAAGCCCCGGTCATGCGTGTTACGCAAGCCATCGAGGAAAGTCTTTGTTGCGTGTAACGCAAGCTAACCTCAGTGTTCCATGTAGAGAAAGCTAAAATTTATGTTTTGTGTAGTGCATGTAAGCTCAACATAGTGTTTTAATATAAAATAAACTATTTTCAATGTTACATGAAATGAGAAATATCAAAAAGATTAAATTAATTCAAAAAAAATAATTCACATAATCTCGGGGTGTTACATTCATCCAGTTTCCAATTTCTCCATGAATTCTATGAGAGAAGGGTGATACCATATTCTTCTTAGCAATGTGTCATCGACTAACCAGTTTTAAATCTACATGTGTTAACCCTTTTTAGAAAACAAGAGTTAATTTAGACAACAAAACTGTCCATAATTTCACCACTATGTGATACCAACTCTTAATGCATTCTCTAGGGGCTATTCAAAATTGATTTTCAAGAAAATTCAAGAACCTACACTGACTCATACTTCAATTTCATCAAATCTGTCCAGAATTTCAAATTCATGTGAAATGATTAATTTTTGGCAGACTGACCTTCTTTAGTTGCTCCCCGTGGTTGATTCCAAGCATATATGGTACCAATTGAGATGTTTGATACCAACTGAGAGATGAATTCCAGTTGAGATAGTCTATGGTGGATAATCTTTCCAAGCTGTCTTGAAATTACAGCTTTGATCACTTCTCCTCTTTTTAAGCTTCACCTTCAATTCCCTCTTCCTTGATGTACAACCAACACAAGATGGGAATAAGGTGGATTTCCATACGCACTTCAATGTGAGCAATAGGGTTGAGACAACTTTCTCAACCCAGAGACTTCTTTCTTTGAAGGTCTCAAATGTCTAGAACTCTTCATGCTTGATTCAGCTTTGGCTTGCTAGATCTGAACTTTACTTGGCAGCATTGGACCTCTTCTTTATCTCCTTAGTTGAAATAGGCTTCTCAACTTTAGCAACCAGAGTATTTTGACTCTTTTCAGTTTGCTCCAACTTCCTTGCCTTTTCAAACTGATATGACGGCAAGACACTCTTTCTTTACATGCTCATATTTCTTTTTGTGTGTTGACTCCCTTTTCACATCAGCCTTCTAGAGTCATTGGTGCTTTTCCTTTGTTCTTTATTTCTCCAGGCAAAATAGTCATACATCTGACAGCCTCATGTCCTGCCAGCTTGCGCCTTAGGTTACCCTTTTCTGGGCAGCCTTTCATACTCTTCATCAGAGATGTCCACCACCATACCAATCCTACCATCTTTTTCTTGGATTGACTGTTCCCTTTTGAATTCCAGTTTGCTCCCATTTACTTTAACATTCATGGCTCTCTTGCAATGGTCCATTTTGTGGCTTCTCTTGCCACAATAGAAGCTCTTCTTCCCTGTAGGTTGAACATCCTGATCAACCATTTTAATTGAATTCTTGGGGGGATTTGATTCAACTTTTTTTTTTTAAATTTTTACCAAGGCAGACTTGCTTTGTTTCTTCTGTTTCTTCTCCTTTTGTTGTGGCCTTCTCCACTCATCAGCATAAGCATTATGTTGGATTGACACATACTAACATTCATTATTGCAGTGGCCACCAATGTTGCAATAATCACAGAAATTGTCAAATGATTCAAATATTTTCTTCAAAATCAGATTCTGCTTTTTCTGTGATATCTGTTTCCTTCCAGCAGGCTGCCTTGTTGTTTCAGCTTTGCTTCCCCTTTCTCTAGGGCTTCTATAATCTCCATAGGTTGACATATTGTGCCAACATTCAATAGTCCTATTCCTAAATCTCCAGCTTGTTGCGGAATCGTTGGGAGACGCAACGACAGAAACGAGAAAACGAAAGAAAAAAAAAGGCAACAAGAACACAACGATTTACGTGGTTCGGGAATAATCCATACGTCCACAGGTGAGGCATAATTTCACTATATCGGGAGCACAAATTACAGAGGGTTTTTTCAGTAGTAACCCTAGCCCGAAAATGGGCTATAAAACAATGGAGAAGACGATCACTGTTCGAAAAGTGAGTCCGCGTTGCTACAGTGAACGGCGGTCAGCTTTGTCAAAAGCGCTACAGTGGCTGCCAGTTGGAAGTCAAAGGTGCTACAGTCCAGTTGGCCCCGAAGTCCGCACTGCTACAGTGCCTGTCGGTGTTGGTCGTTCAGCTCCGCTACAGTCCAGTTGACCCCCGGACCCTCGGAGCAGTGGCGCGTTGCCCCCTGCAACCCCCAACGAGCTCACCGCGGAGCTCGACCTGCGACAGTTGCGGGCCACAAGCATTTGGCCCAACCGGATCGGGCTACACCAATCCAACACAGCTGCACCAAGATCTTCCAATCAATCTCATTCTTTTCACTTTAGGTGCAATCTGTCTAGATTTGCATGCTTGCTGTTTTTGAGTTAGAACCCCAACTTTTTGGGCTCCTTTTGTGGGGCAATTTTCCCGGGACATGCTCACCTCCACCTTTGATGATTTGGTCGGTGTTTGAGCATTTTCACTCTTCCACATTTGTACAGTTTTTGTTTTTTGTCCTACACTTCTCACACGCAGCTGTGCTGTGAGTACAAAGCGAACTATTCTTTCTTTCCTACACTTCTCACAAAAACAAATTCAGTGAAAACTGATTTAACTGGACAGTGGGATACCTTTATCAATGAGCCCGAGGTGGAGAAGGCTTTTCGTACATATTCGCGAGAGCTTTCATCAGATCCACCGTCATCTTCTCCTCTCTGATGTTGAACGCCATGTTTTTTGCCAACGTAAGACACACAACGCCCAAAACTTGCCGATCCAGCAACTCCCCCTCCGACTGCTCCATGTCCGTTGGCTTCAGACCCAGAAGTGGCAAGTGCATTTTTTTTTGATAAAGATAATTCTCAATTTGCATCCTTCAGAAACTGAAGTCAGTTCCATCGAAGCGATCGATCTTCACTTTGCCTTCATCCATAACCATCATTGGAGAATTCCGAACTCATCCTTTGACACCAGTTATTGTGGAAGCGTCGGGATTCGCAACGACAGAAACGAGATACGAAAAGAAAATGTAGGAACACACAAATTTACATGGTTTGGGAATAATCCCTACATCCACAGAGAGGCAGAACTTCACTATGATTCAGGAGCATAGATTATAGAAATTTCTCCCACAAATCCTAGCCTGAAAATGGGCTACAAAAGGAGGAAGACGATCCATTGTTCCACACAAGAAGTCTGTGGTTCATCGATAGTTCCTCCTGAGGTCTGTTTAAACATCTTCTTGAGGGCATGATACTACACAGCATCAACAGGCAACACGAAAACAATAGTAAAGATACTCAGATCATTAACTTAATCAAGGGATAAAAGAATATCAATTCCATCAGATAGAATTCAATTTTCTGAGATTTCAAAGTACTAAAGTTTGGGGAAGAATTAAAATCAAGATCAATTTATTTCTCAAAGACGATTTTCTCAAACACCCATGATGACTCAAGGCTTGCTACAATGAGAGCTGGCCAGACACTAACTACATAACTCTCGACAACCGTACCTCCTGTCTACCAAGACATCCCGACTGCATACCGACATCAAGGAGAGACGAACAACCTCTTCTGATATCATTTTGTCATGAACCAACCCAAATACCTTGGTACACCGGTACCCGAGCCGACACTGTCACGACCTGAAGAGCGTTCCCGATCCCCATGGGCTGACGACTAGCGCCTGAGCATCAACAAAGGGTCTGAGGGAACGATTTCATCACAAGAACAATCAATCAATATAGAATATAAGAAGATAAATCAGTGAGCCGTCGGTATGCCAAACATTCTCCAAGGAGAAAAGTACCACAAACAAACAGATAAATATCCCAAAATGGTACGTTATCCAATAAACAACACAAATTCCGTCAAGACAAAGTCCCAGAATCTCCAGGTAATGAGTGGATCACAGCTCCGCTGATCACCGCCACCACCCAATGTCCCGTTAGTCAAGCACACCCACCACCTCCAAGTGGTGTTTTCCCTTTTCATGGACATGACATAGAAAAATCTATAAACGTCGAAGACAAAGATAAGTTGTGAGCAAAATAGCTCAGTAGGATGTCACCAAATGTTCCATATGCAGTTTCATAACAAATAAACCATTTATGCTTCAATTTAAATAAAAACAAGGCATGGAAAATCATTTCCACATTTTCACTCAAACAAGCTTTCAAACCAAGTAGATGACAAGTATACCAAGAATGGGTTTAAATGAACATTTTCATAAAACATAAGAGCATGAATAAATCGGTTCTGTAGAATGATAAGAGAGGTGGACCCAATACGGAAGGTGCCTCTCTAAGGGAGGCATTGATGTCTATTTATAATGAATAATAAAGATGAAAAAACACTGAAATTTGATGCGGGACACAAACTCCAACACCCGTCTACCTAGCTTGAATACATAATTAAAGAAAACAAATCAAAGAAAAACAAAGCAAAGACTCTTTCAACACTTCTCTTCAAGGTGGACATACTTAGCTTGATTACAAAACGAGATGAAACAAAAAGAAATCATCCATGATCGCACCTCCCCCTCGAGATGGAAATGATGGATGATGAAAGATGTCACTGAAATAGTCGGATTACAGCAGTGGCGCGACAAGTCGTTGAGGTGCAGCAGAGGAACCGCGCAGGTGGGGCCGGTCGACGGGGCGTTGGGAAAGCCGCCCGGATGGGGCCGGTCGACGGGACGCCGAGAAAGCCGCAGAGGTGGGGCCGGTCGACGGAGCGCCGGGAAAGCCGCCGGTGCTAGGGAGGAAAGTTGGCAGGGGGCGGACGACTTTGATGGGTTTGAGGATGCCGCCCACCAACAGGGGGAATACGTAGGTCCTCTGAGAAAGAAAAAAAGAGAGGAGGGTGGGTTAGGGTTAGACCCCCTTTGATACCATGTAGAATGATAAAAAGAGTGGACCCAATACCCAAGATGCCTTTTAAGAGAGACCTTGAAGTTTATTTATAGGGAAATATAAAGATGACAAACCACTCACATCCGATGTGGGACACAGACTCCAACAAGAGGTCTTGGCGTCTATTTATAATGAATAATAATGAATAATAAAGATGACAAAATACTGAAATCTGATGTGGGACACAAACTCCAACAAGTTCAATAAAGCACCATGGTCATATGCCTTGAGGTTCGTTAGTTTCTGGCTTTAGGATCCTCGCACTACTCAGTCAATCAATCACAGCTAAAATTGTGCACACGTCCCTAAGGCTCAGGCCATTGGGATAGAATCAATCAACACCCCCATTGGGGAATATCCTGCCGAATTTGGTTTAGAGTTGTCATCGTCAATCCATTGCTAGGGGTTCAGAGTCCTAGTGTGCTTATCCTAGTCACCAACCACCCAGGCTCACATGTGCTTTCAATCAATCAATCAATCAATCATAGATAAATCATTCTTTTCAATTCAATTCATCATTCACAGTTCAAATGCCCAATTTCAAGTTTCAACATGCCATTTCAACTTCAAAGCCAAATCATAGGTTTTTATCAAGTTCATGCCTTTCAAAATCATCTTTCATTTAAAGCCATTTTCCTTTAGAATCAACATCAATTCATTTCATCAATTCAATTTTTATTTCAAGCATTCTTTTCTCAAAATCCACCCAATATTTTCAAAGCTCTTGAAAAAGGGTTTTATTTCACAAATCCATGGTGTTTTGAAATCAAACTTCAAATCTTCTCAATTCAAAGTCTGTAAATCAATTGAAAAATCGTTTTAAATCAAATAAGCAATCAAGGTTTTAAGTGTAGGGAAAAGCCTTATGGAACCACCCACCTTTAGTCACACGATCAATCAATCACTTGAAACGGGAACTGCCAATGGAGAGCCGAAGACGAGGAAGATCAAAGAAGAATCCCTAGAATTACAATTCACCAAATCAAGGTTCCAATCGATCAACAACCAAAGGATTCACTACTCTCAAAGAAGGTGCGAGAGGAAGAAAGGAGGATTCCCAATCAAGGATGTGATACTTATCAGAGAGGGATCAATCGCATCCACTGATACTTCGATCCGAGAAGAAAAGAGGTTGAAGGAGCTAAAATCACCTCTAGAGAGCCTCCAAAATCGAAAGGGTCGAATCAGGTTCAATTAGGAGGAGTTAAGAATTTAAAGCAAGGGTTTCAAGACTTTAATTAAAATTTTTGGAGAATTAAATTCCTGTCGCACAATTACCTGGGATAGGCCGCATGGTTAGTACAGTACTAATCATGCGCCCTTACCGGGCTTTTGGGGAGAATTGCACAGTTTCGCCACACGACTTGACAAACCGTACGTCAACCGTGCATGCTCTACCGTCCCACACCGCATGGTCTGAGGGTGAGGCCACGCCACGCAGTTTTAACGGATTCTGGACCTATTTTTTGACACATTTATTTATTTTCATTCCTTTCCTATTTTCATCAAATTTTCTTCATACCAAACATTACTTTTGTTTTTGATTTCAAAAAACATTCCCTGGTTTTCTTTTTCCAAATACGTATTAGAAACTATGTTAGAAAATGTTTTGAAAAGTGCAGGGAAAGCAAAAGTGTAACCCATCCACGATTTTCATTTTCTCTAAACACCTAAACATTTTTTTAAAAAAAAATCCTTCAAATGTTTTCCATTTACATATTCCAATACATACATATTATATTCCATTTTTTGAAAATGAACACAGGGCATGTGTTCAAAACCAACCCAAGGTTGTGTTTGGTTTTGGAAAACATTTTATATTTTCATTTTCCAAATATATAATAGAAACTATGTTAGAAAAGTATAGGAGCTGCCTACCCAAACGTTTTCATTTTCCTGAAAACATGAAAACTAGATTTTCTTCTTCCTAAAGTCTACCATTTCCATTTTCCCTTTTTAATTGTTTTCCATTTACATCATTCAATACATATTATAATACATTTTGAATATTGAAAATATGAGCTGTTTTTCAAAACCAAATGCAGCCTAATTTTTCCATTCCTATGCGCACCAAATACTTTTTTTCCCTTTCTCTTTTCCATTACATTCTCATTTTAATTTCATCAAAAATTTCCCTGCTGTGGACTTTGGGTATGTTTATTAAGGGTGCAAGGAATGAGAATTGAAATTTTGGTTTTGATGTTTGGCATGCACCATTTTCTGTACGTTGGAAATTGAAATTTCCAATATACCGAATGGGGCCTTGTGTCACCACTTCGTTGCGGAAAGAATGACTATTTTGTGGCATTCGATTCAGGAAGACACCATTTTTATTACTTGTATTTGTTCCTTGTCATATAGAGCTTCATTCTATTCTCAATGACAGGATTTGCTGGAGGCTCTAAGCCAGGTGGATGTAGGGCTGAAGGAAAGCATAAAGAAGTTGAGTTCTTTTGATGTGTACAAGCAGCAAGTGCAGCTTGGCCGTCTTGATTGGTCTTCCATGCACAAGGATCCGATGTTTTGGTCAGATAATATCACCAAATTTGAAGAAAATGATTTCCAGGTATTTTTAATTCTCTTCTTCAATATTATATAGCCGGCTATGGTTGCTGAATGACCTTTTTTTTTATACTGTACGAGTATCAATTGTGTGTGTGTGTGTCCTGCAAGTATTCAACTGTTAGAATGCTGGGGATAGATTGAGAAAAATGAATACTGTATCCTAATACCTGGATCCGGTTATTTTGTTACTTGGAAATGCCTATGCTTACTTTTATTATTTTTTAACTCTGCCAAATGGGAGTATGAAAATTAAGGTTGTGTTTGGTTTTGGAAAACATTTTTTGTTTTCATTTTCCAAAAAATGTATTAGAAATTGTTTTGGATTATATAAACGAAAAACATTTTTTTTAAAATGAAAATGTAAATTGTAGGTTGCATTTAGTTTTAGAAAACATTTTTTGTTAAAAATATATATTGGATTACGTAAATGGAAATCATTTTTTAGAAAAAAATAATGAAAATGTTAGTTTTTTTGGGAAAAATACTTGTTTCCATGTTTTCTAGAAAAGGAAATCACTTGGATAATACATCCTAGACTTTCTTGTTTTTTTTTTTTTAATTTTCAAAACATTTTCCAGCGTGATTTGTAGTACATATACGAAGAATGAAAATAGAAAATGTTTTTCAACATTAAAGGCAACCATAGATTTTTGAAAAAGAAATATTTTCATGTTTCCTAAAAAACGAAAATGTTTAGAGATGCAACTCACATACTTTTTTACTGTTTTTTAGTAAACGGAAACATAAAACGTTTTCATGAACCAAACACAACCTAAGATATTCTCAATTTCATACCCTCAATCAAATTGCTTATTGAAAACCGCTTACAACATTCACTTATGATAAGTGTTTGTATAATTGTTTCAGGTTGCTTCTTGCACTTGGTCATTTTCCTTCTAAGATTTTTTTTCTTCAAAAACTGAACAAACATCACTTATTTTTTTAAACTATTTATTGTAAAATATAACTGCTAAGCAGTTTAGTGATGTCAAATGGACCCTAAGGGGTCAGTGGTCTTTAACTAAACTCCTTGATAAAATTATCTAAATATCACAATTAAAAATCATCAAAATTTATGATCTCTATTTTCACATAAATCCAATGATAAATAATAAGGGAAGAAAAATAATGCAAAATAAAATGCTTGAGAATGAGGATTGGTGATTTTCAGAGGTATTTCTGTTTATGAATTTAGTTAGGGACCATTCCCTAAATGTAATTTACAAATTTTTTTTTACCAAAATGTCCTTAAATACCCATTTCTGGTCCTTAAATGATTCTTTCACCTCTTTGTAAAGCAACATAGATGGGGGTTGTGGAGGGGCTTTGTGAGGACCATCTTAATTATGAAGTAACTTTTTATTTTAAAGGCATCATGCTACATATTTTGAAGTGTTTTTAAATTATTATTTAAAAAATATATAGGTTTTGAAGATCCTGTTGACAATTTTGGAGACGTCGAGTGACGCGAGGACGCTGGCGGTGGCTTGCTTCGATCTGTCGCAGTTCATCCATGGGCATCCAGCAGGGCGGGTGATTGTGACGAATCTGAAGGCGAAGGAGAGGGTGATGAAGCTGATGGGGCATGAGAGCGTGGAGGTGACCAAGAATGCGCTTCTTTGCATCCAGAGGCTCTTCCTGGGTTCCAAGTATGCCAGCTTCCTTCAGGCCTGACTCATGGCTTCATTTCGTTTCCTTTCATTTTGATGACTTGGATCATAGTATTTATGTTAGTTTTAAGCGCTTTTGTTGAAAAAAAAAAACCCGAAAGATTTTGTTTGTTTAGTGTTCTTTTTTTTTTCCTTTCATTGTATTTTTTTGTTGCATTTTTTTTTGTTTTAGAATTTTGGTTGGGGCTGAGAGTTTGTGATTCTCATATCATTAAGAGGCATGATAAGAAAAGTGAGTTTTTTTTTTCCTATGAACAAAGTTTCACAATGCTTCCTCGCTATTCGTTCTTTCACATGGTCTCTCTTCTCGGATTCTCGGATTCTTGTATCTTTCTTGCTTGGATGTGATATGCCTGATGCCTTTTCACGGTCTCTTTATATAGGCAAATGTAGCTTCTCTTGAGCCCCCATCTTGGTATTTTCATTGCGTGGATCTTAACTTGCCATTGATCCAATGATAACGAATGTTAGTATGGTTTTTAGGAGAATGAATTATTTACTCTTTCTAGCTAATTCCAAGTTTCCGAAGAAAATGCTTTGATCGCATCTCTTTGCAATCCTCCATAGCATCAATGTGTTTTGATTCAGTCATGGGTAAAGCGATCCACTTCTTCAGTCTTGACAGTTAAAATACAACTCCTATTGAAGTATAGGTGAACCCTAATGTATAATTCATGATGTTAGGATCTCTAGTCATATATGTATTTGTATTATCCTTCAAGAGTGCATCAACTCCCTTTTAGCACAAATATAACTTCGATGCAACTTTAAGATACTTCATAATCAGCTTGAATGCATCCTAGTACCGCTTCTTAAGGTTGGAGAGAAATCCGCTCACAATCACCACAACATGAGTAATGTTTGACATTGTATCATAACACACATCAAACTTTCAACTGTTGATGAGCATGACACCATCTCCATCACCTTGATTTATTTCTTGAATTCCCTCTAGTTTAGATCCATCCTTATTGAATTGTTTTAGAACACGTTCAAAATACTTCTCCTTAGATAACCACAGTCTCTTCCTCTCCCTGTCTTGAATGATCTACATTCCTAAAATTTGTTGTGCTGCTCCAATCTTTCATATTTAAAGATTTGAATAACTTCATCAGTCAACTGATCTTTACTACATCATTCCTAATGATTAATAGGTCACCAATATAAAGCGTGAGAGCAATGAAGTTATCATCTTGAAACCTTTGGATTCATGCCCTGTTTGTAGCCATGACTCATTTTGAATGAGTTAAACTTTTTGTATCACTATTCGAGAGTTCGTTTTAGTCTGTACAAGCTCTTCTTTAGTATGCATTCAAAGCTTTCTTGCTGAAAAGTCTTCAAACCTTCGAGCTCTTTTATGTATATCTCCATAGCGAGGTTAAGAAAAACTGTTTTCGCATCCATTTGTTTAAGCTCCATATCCAAGCTAGCCATTAATTCGAAAATGGATCAGATTGAAGTCATTTTGACCATTGGTGAAAAAATCTCATCAAAACCAACTCCTTTCTTCTAAAGGAATCCTTTGACCGCTAATCGAGCTTTGCATTTGATGTCCTTTCTGCTGATACCCTTTTTGAGCCTGAATATCCATTTGTTTATTAATGTTTTCTTACTATTGGGCAATACCATCAAAGTTTACGTTCGATTCTTCATTAATGACTTCATCCCATTCTTTATTGCATAAAACCATTTGTGTTTTTTATGAAATACTACTTCCTAATAGCTTTTCTACCCTGCTCATTAGTCAACATCAGGCACCCTGATTTCAAATATTTTATCTTTGTACAGATCTTCGAACCTAATAAATGTTAGGTTCAAGAGGCACATTATAAATTAACTCATGTGATGAAGTCGTCCCCCCCATCTAGCTTATACATGAGCGATTTGGATACATGTTTAAATGCTAAACATTCAAATACTCACATATGAGAGTAAAATGAATGTTTACCGCACAATTACTTTTGTGGAATCTTGAAATTCAGAGGGACTGATAGTGATCTGTTAATGAGGTAACATGCCACTCAAACCGCTTCTTCCCAAAATGGCTTTGGTAGCTTTGTTAAACTTATCATTCTTTTAATATTCTCCATGATGCTTATGTTCACCCTTTCTGCAATTTTGTTGTGTTGTGGGGTGTAGGGGACTATCCCCTCATGTCAGATTCCATGAATCCTACAATAGGCGGCATCAAACTTCTTGGATGTGTACTCTGCCATTATATGAACAAATACACTTCAACTTCCTCCTAGTTTCACGCACCTCCATGGCATGGAACAATTTGATGCACTCTAATGCATGGTCCTTCGTTGCAAAAACACTAACACCTTTTGAGATGCATCATTTATAAAAGTTAGAAAATATTTCTTACCTCCTAGTGATTCGACCTCCATGGGATCACATACATCAAAGTGCACTAGAATCAAAAACCCTGATCACCTTGATGAAGCAATGTTGAATGATACTCTGTATTGCTTCCCGTACAAGCAGTAGTTGCAAGGATGTAGTGATGCATCATTGCCCACTTTGATGCACATCTTCTTCATCATTGCCCCCTTCACTCATGTGATCAAGTCTCCTATGCCATAAATTTGATGACCCCTCTCCCTCCATCGTGTTGAGGTTGTCCACACATATCTTCAGATGAGTCTTATAAAAAATCCATATATATGTCATCTAGCGATGATGATGATTCCTTTCATCATTTTTCATGTGCCATTGCTGGAGATGTTGATTAAGTCAAAGACTTGAAAAGTGCCAAGCATCCTTCCAGGTGATTGTGTATCCAATATTTGTCTTGAATCAGATATTACACATACCGAAGATCTCTAACCAAATGGTATTCCTTGTCTCAACAACACCAAAGTCTCTAGCTTGATAAGTTAAAGAAATACCCATGATGCAAAGTGATATGGTATGATGTTGTAGTATTGACCACTCATCCTATATCTTTCTCTCTCCCCAAGTAAAGGTTTATGAGATTAATAAAAACCAAAATCCTAAAAACAAGCTCCCATCCTATAAACACTTAAGAGTATTTATTCCCCAATACTTCAACCCTCTCCCATACATTTTTCATACTAATAAACTAATAGAGATGCATGGATTTTGTAGTATCCCAAGCTACCAAATGGTAGAGAAATGCTCCCAACCGAGATTCGAAAACATGACATAAGTGTCGTTCTTGAACGCATCCCTTACTCACACCGCATGGTACCCTCCCCTCCGGTGGTCCTCTGTCCCTTCATCCTCTGATGTGAAGTCATTGCTGCTCACTGCCTGATTATCATCTTCCTCACCCACCACCTTCTTTACCCTCTCCAGCATCTCCTCCCCTCTTTGATCAAGATTTTGCTCCATCAGACGATCTAATTGAATATCATTCCGTGTCTTGGCTTGATGCGTGAATACATGCCTATTCTTCATCATTAGAGCAAAGCCCAACTTCTCCCATGACTGTCATGCACACATATCCATTTCTTTTTTGTTGGTCAATACCTTGGCCCTTCTTTTGTAGTAATTTTCAACAGTTATTTTTCATGTGTCCCTCCATGCCATATGACAATACTTGTATATTGGACTCCTTCCATATGTGGATCTTCCTTTGTTCTTTCTTTGATCGCTCCTTATCGCTCGATGACCTCCTCGTTGTGTCCCTCACCTCTCTAGGAAGGGAACTTTTGTTTGGTGGCAACTGACATCCTTCCTTCATATATCCTCATTGAATAGTTCATCTTTTACCATTTTCATGATAAGTTTTCCTTTAGGTTCCAAATTGCTTAAGGAGCCAATGTATCCTAACTATCAGGAAGTATGAATAGCTGGTGGTTCACCTGTTCTTTGTTAGCGAGTATTACCGACAACCACCAATTGATTCAATAAACTTTGAAACTCTCTAGTTTGTATGACTATAGAGTTTCCATTATGTATCATAATTTCATCAACCTCTTTAACAAGATAATATTGTTTCAAATAGTCTTTAAATGATACATATTCTCTAACTCCATCTAGAGTTCATATACATCTGTCACTTTAGCAAAATGATGATAGATTTTTGATTGATCCATTGTTGAATTTGATCAATTGTCTTCTTATTTAACATCTTCAACTCTTCATCCTTGGAGGTATTATGATTGACTCCCTTGGTCTGAATGAGGTATACTAGATCCTTAACATTAATGAGATCTTTCATTCGAGACTTCAAAATGAAATAGTTTGCGGAATTCAATATGATCACCCCCCATGGATGATTCCTCAATTGAATTTTAATTTAGTAAAAATGGGAGCAGAGATTAGAAAAATAGGAGTGCATCATTGCATTTGAAATGATAAAAAATGCCATATTTGATTATTAATTTTTTAAAATCCAAGTTGTTCAAGGTTTTCTAGGGTCCAAGGACTAAAATGAAATATTTTTTGAAAATTTTGGCCACAATATAGATACTCAAAGTTTAGGGACCATTCTGTAATTTCTAGAGACTACTTTTTACTTTATAGAAACTCTGAGGACCCTTTGAAAATTTCAAAACTTCTTTTGATGATGTGATGATGACATGGTGCCTTAGGTGATGTGGCACTTCTTACAAATGCGGTAGTGTGGTGGCGAGGCTGCTGATGTCATGACGACATCACCCTATATTTAACTTCCCACCGATAGATATGGATCGTCATATTAGAAAACTTCAAAGGGATTGCTTGAGATCATCCAACCTCCGATTGATGTGCTATTTTTGTGTGTGTGTTGAACCTTTAATTTCAAGCTCTTTCAATTTATATGGATGGATTTTAAATTTTTGTTATTTAAAGATGATGGTAGCCTAAACTTGAAACCTCGCAGTGTTGTAATAGTGTTTCCTGATTTATTAGATGAAGTTAGACCAACTGCTAGTAGCCTGTGTACGTTCCAGGTGTCGTGTAAGTGCTTGTTTGGCATGGACAACTCGACTTTTAGTCTTAATTTACAAATAATCTGAGTTGTATATAACAAATGACATCATAACCGATGGGTTTTGTAGATTACTCAAATCTATTAAACACTAGAACCATAATAGGAGGATCTCTACATATAATTTATAATTAATTTATAAACAGATGTAGAATTACCTAAACTTGCAATTCTTTCTTCATTGATGACCCAATTGACTAGAGCTTGTTGTACCATCATTGTGTTGTAGAATCTAAGTGTAGAATCCCTCTAGTAGTGATCCACAAGAAAACCACAATATTTGGACATCGATGTAAAATCATCGGGTGCTAGCATAGTCGATCCTAACCATTTGCATCTTTCATGGTTGATCGTAACATAATTCTCTTTGAGGATGAAAAATTCTTGGCACTCTCTCGATGACTTGAGAGAAGAGGAGGAGAGAGCACAATCAAGATCTATATAACTCTCTATAGGGATTGATAGAGCTTCTCTATCTGTTGTGTACAATAATTGTGTCCATGGAAAGTGATATAATTAGATATTTATTAAGCTTGGTTTAGGGTTAGCAATTTGCACATAGGACCCTTGCTAATTCTCTAATTCTTAGTTAACCACTTGTCTGATAATAATAATACAAATATTATTACTAATCACTTGATATGTGCATCACTTAAGAATATACAAATAAATATCATTTGAATCATTTCTAACCAGACCACTAATATTGGTCCGCTTATCCTCCCCGAAATTTACTGAATCTTGAATAATGACTATTTATTTAACAAATAAATATAACTACATTATTTGTTGATAAATATAATAAAAATTATATTCTTAAAACCTTGAAAATAAATATTTATTATTATTATTTAACTCACTTAGTCTTTCAAACAACTTGTGATTAAATCTTGGAGATCAACCAAACCTGAATAATTATTAAATCAAAAAGTAAGAATAATATTTATTCTAACTTGTTAAATTAAAAACTGAATTTAACCAATATTCCAGATACACTTAGTGTGTGACCCTTTAGCCCCTTTCTCAGTGACAATAGGTGGAGATTCTTAAAGTCTAAGGTTAGCATCTAGCAATACTCCAAGATACCCATAGAGAAAGAAGTTAATGTCACAACAACATAAAACCCCCTATGAACGATTTTTGTGTAATATAATCCATTTACCATGATATTTCTAATCAAGCATGTTGAATACTAGTGTCATTAACCTATGTGCTTGATGTCTATTTCTTTGACTTCCCAGAAATGAACTTTCCCATAGAACACTATGGACATAGATTTATCCATGCACTTCTATTCCCATCAAAGGGAATGAGATGTTAACTTCTGTTAATATAAAGAAGTGATGAATCCTTTCTCACATTATCCATTAATTTAATATCACCCGCGATGCACCCAACATGTCCCGCTTCACCTTGAACACATGTCATCACCGTTTTCATCAATACATAAAAGTAAACAACTTATGATATTCATTAATGATAATATTAAATTATAAGGATCAATACACAAGTTCATAGATAAGAACCTCCAATGACACTTAAAAAATGTGGACTTCTTACTGGTGGGTCTCATCCTCATAATCTCATGCTCTGGAAATTAGTAAGGGCACACCCCATGATAGGGTGCCTCAAAGTCCTATGAGTCGCCACCCCTAATATACTATACCATTTGTGTCCCATCAAATGATATCATATGACTATAGAATATTTTTTCAAGAATACTATTATGGTACCTCTAGGTTCTCATCACAGTTGGGAACTACTATGACCTTTCATTGTGATCGATATTCTCAGGAAATTATCACATACTATTACATGAAGATAAACAATCACAATGTGATAAAAAATCCATTAATATTCAAGACTATGAATACATGAAATCATAAAGTACTTAGAAGTTGGTTCTAGGGAACCAACTCCAACAGACTCCCACTTATACTAGAACTAATTGTTAACAACCTTCAGTCTACTAGCTCTCACATGATACTCATGCCTCTGCTGAGATAGAGCCTTCATCAAGGGGTATTCCTTATTTTACTCCATGGATACCTTGCTCACCGTAACTTCACCTCACTGAGAAAAATCACCCAAGACATAAAACTTCCGATGTATATGATTTGTCCTTTAATGTGACCTTGGCTCTTTGGAAAGAGCCATCACTGTAGTGTTATCATACCAAACCGTGATAGGGTCTTGATTTCTAGACATCACATCAATCTCTTGGAAAAAGTTGTGAATCCAAACCGATTCCTTGGCTGCATTGGAAGTCATAATATACCCAGAATTCACTGTAGATTTGGAAATAATTAGTTTTTTTTAAATCTTCTAGCTCACAACTCCACTATTGAGACTAAAGAAACATCCTAGCTATGAATTCAGATCATTATAATATATCTGAAAACTATCATTTTCATAACCCATGATGACTAGCTCTTTATCCACTCCATACACCAAGAACATATCCTTAGTTCATCTCATATACTTAAGGATAACCTTAACAATAGTCTAGTATTGTTCACCTAGACTAGCTTGATATCTTCCTACCATGCTCAATGCATGGGAAAAACCAATCCTTGTAAATATCATAACATACATGATAGATCCTATCAGAGAAGAGTATGAGATCTTACTCATTATATCTCTTTTCTATTGTGACTAAGGATGCATCTTCTTGGAAATATGCATACCATGTGACGATGGAACCAATCCCCTATTGAATTATTCCATAATAAAACTCTTCAATATCTGGTCAATGTATGTAGTTTGAATTATTCCAAGAAGCATTTTTAATTTATCATGCATGATCTTGATTCCTAGAATGTAGGCTTATTCACCTAATTCCTTCATGGAGAAGCACTTTCTCAACCATTCCTTAATCTCTTATAGGGCTGATATCTCATTTATAATTAGTAATATGTCATTAACATATACTACTATGAAAATTATTGTACTCCCACTTAACCACTTTTAAACACACAGATCACATTTTTCTTAATGAAACCAAATTATTTTATAGCTTCATTAAACTAAATATTCCATGATCCGTGTGATTACTTTAATCCACAAATGGATCTTTGTAACTTGCATAAATTTTTGGCATCACCTAGAGTCACAAACCCTTCTCGTTGTGTCATATAAAAATATTCTTTAAGGTTCCCATTAAGGAAAGAAGTTTTGATATCCATATTCAAACTATCATATTCATGGAAAGATTCTATATCAAGTAGAATTCAGATGGATTTAAACACAGAAAATGGAGCAAAGGTTTTGTCATAGTCAATGTCTTGATTCCATTAAAACCCTTTATCCACTAACCATGATTTATAGGTACTAACATGACCTTACATGTCTAGATTTCTATTGAATACCCATTTTCACCCAACAAGATTTATATCTAATGGTGTATTGACCAAAACCCACACATGTTTTTAGTACATGGAATCCATCTTTAAATTCACGACTTCTTTTGATTTTTTAGCTTTTGATATCTCTACAACCTCCTTGTAGGATATACAGTCATTATGTTCAACCAATAAAAAGTCACCATATTCCATGAATAGAAAACCATATATTTACATTTATATAACATCTATGGTTCTCCTACACAGTACTTTTGTTTTAGGAATAATTTATTCCATAATGACCAGTGGACTCTATACCCGTACCAACTCTTGTGTATCTTGAGCATCAATTTCCCAGAAGTTGATCTTTCTCCCATTATCCTTTGTGAGGATGTGTTCCCTCTCATAGAATATAACTTTACTAACAATTATAACCTTTTTATTTGAGGGATCATATAGGCAGCATCCCATCATTTCCTTGGGGTAACCTATAAAGATACACTTCATGCACCAAGGTGATAGTTTGTTTCTTGAGCTAGCCTTAAAAAAAACCTCACACCCCCATGCATGAGTATGTGGAAAAAAAGTTTCTTTCCAATCAATAAATCAAAGGAAATACCATTTTCTTCTTTATTTGGTAGTCATTTTAGTATGTATATAATCGTATGTAATGCATATCCGCAAAAGGATAATGGAAGACTTGCATGACTCATCATCAACCTTACCATGTCCAAAAAGGTACAAATCCTCCTTTCACTAACACCATTACATTATTTCATATAAGGATGAGTGAGTTGGGATAAAATCCCATACTCCTATAGAAAATCGATAAAATCTTGGTTAAGATATTCACCACCTTGATCCGATCAAAGTTTCTTTATCTTCTTACCAAGATGATTCTCAACTTCATTCTTGAATTCTTTACACTTCTCAAAGGATTCATACTTATACCTCATCAATTAGATGTATCTTCACCTAATCAAGTCATTGGTAAGATTCATAAAGTTTGAGAAACCACCTCTAGATTCTACTTGAAAAGGTCCGCACACATCAATGTATACTAATTCTAGATGATCTGTGGCCCTTTCACCTTGAACACTAAATGGTGGTTTAGTATTATTACCTTGTAAACAAGAATGAAATCTCTCAAGTGGTTTAAGATCAAAAGATTCTAAGTAACTATCTTGGCATAACTTTATCAAATGATTCTCATTTACATGACCAAGGCGATGACACCACAATTGGGTGTGAAATGAGTCATGTAGATTTGATTCGTTATCAATTGTCGATATTTGGTTTTTTGTAATTTAATACATAAAGACCATTATTAAACTATTCCATATCACAACATATGATATCTTTATAAATTAGAAACTATTGTTTCCAAAGTTGAATAAATTCATCCATGTATAAACAAGAAATAAAGATGATGTTCTTAGTAACACCAAATACATAATAACAGTTCTTTAAAACAAAAATCATTCCCATTAACAATGTGACGTGGTAATATCCAATGGATAGAGCAGCTATCCTCACTCCATTGATAGCTCATAGATCCACCTCGCCTATGTAAACCTTTTGAAATCTAATTGGTTCTTATATTTGGATACAAATGTGAGAACCACATGCAATATCTAATACCCAAATTGTAGATATGAAAATATTACACTTGATAGTGAACACATATGAAGATCCCTCTTGCTTCTTTGGTTAGGTGCATTTCCTATTCCAGTGGCCTTACTTTCCACATAAAAAACACACCGTATTATACTCCTTTACTTACTACTGGATCTTCTTTTTTTGGAAGGACAATACTCTAGAGCCTTATAATTGGAACGAGTCTTTAGACCCTTTACCTTATTCTTCGTTTTCTTATTCCCAATAAGGATCACATGTTTATCATTCCCTATGTCTTTATCAACTTTGAGAGTAAGAGTAATAATTTATAAAAGAGTTTTCTCATTATTACTCATATTATAATTCATAATGAAATTATAGAAGGTTTTAGGTAGTGAGAGAAGAATGAGATATGTGCGCAAATGATCTGGGATATTAAAACCCAAGATGTCTAAGTGTACTATATAGACAATCATATTGACTAAATGAGGCCCAACTGGCACCAAATCTCTAATCTTGGACATGAACAGTGCATTAGAGATCTCATATCTCACTTGTCTCACTTTCTCCTGATAAATATTATAAAGGTGCGATATGATTATATCTACATCTATATCCTTATATTTATTTATAATCTCACTAGACATGGAATATAACATGAAACATTGAACATCCATTGTTCCATCCAAATGTTTCAGGTAGAGAGACACTTCTTCCTCACTAGCCTCTTTTATAAGTGAATCAGGAAGCAGAGTTTCTAACAGGTATAATTTATGTTCATGGAATAATATAACATGTAAGAACCTATATCATTCCTAAAAATTCACACTAATTATAACATTATCCTTCTCTAGGATGGATCATAGCGGTATAGTTGAAGTCGTATGATTTTCCATTTCTACAAAATTAAGAGAAGATAATTAGTAATTCCTTAATTACCAAATCAGATTAATAAACTTAAATTAAATTTTATTAATATCCCACTATTTTATTAAAAACTAATATCTCTCACCATTAGTTTTAGAATATCTTATTGCATAGATATTCTAGTGGAAGGATCTATATTCCCCTTCTCATAACCCAAACTTGGGTATGAAAAGTTATTTGAAGGGTTTTAGGTAATCATAACTTTACAACTGCATTAACTCATAGTTTCTTGCTCTGTTGAGTGGACTCCTCAATCCTAAAATCTTGGATAAATATTTCCTCAACCCTTGCCTCTCTGTTACACCAAATCCTACTTGGAAAATCAACCTTTGATGTGAAATAAGTTAATTCAATCCAAAATTTCAAGATAAAAGTTCCCTGATAATTGAAATCACCTCAACTTGGGCTGGTCAAACACTTTGAACTATGGATTCGACTCCAACTTAAGTAATGGAAGGATATATAGAATTAATATTTTAGTTGATGGTTTTTTATCATTACGCATAAAAACCTAGTTTTATCTTATCATATTCCTTGTTAATATTAAGTGGATTTTGTTATATATATTAGGTGCTTAGGGGTACAATTACATTTAAAAAATACACACCACACAAACATGTCATAAAGGTAGTACATAGCCCTCCAAGTTATAGCCCACCCATTAAACCTTATTTATTAAATACATGGACCAAAAGAATAGTGGGAATAAAGCCCATTACATGGCCCAAAGACCCAAAATCTGGCCCAAAGGCCAAGTGCAACATCATGCCTGAATCATTACTGCATCACTGCCTTCCTGAATCATGTCTGGGTCACTTATTTCTAGCATCATGCCTTGTGTCAATGCCTGCCAGTGGAAATTTTCTCCCACCCAGATTTGAACTTAGGTCTGATGCAGAATCATGGGGCACCACTACCATTGAGGCACTCCCCAACTGCAAAACATTGTATAGGCTGCAAGACTGGTCCCATTGGGGATCCTCCAAGATAGAGTGTGATTCACATTCCCCAACTAAGAAAATGGTGGTGAATATCCTTGTTCATAATATGTATAGTGTCTGAGTCTGGAGGGACTCGATCCTGTGCCATATCCCCCAGACAGTGAGATGGACCAACCAGTGAACCACTCGACTAACGCCTTGGGGGCTTAAGTGGATTTTAATTAAGTGATTAACCATGTTAGATTAAATTTATTAATAATACAATTTTATTTTATTCCATCTTGCATTCTTGTTAATTCATCCCAAACATAAATAATCAACCATGCAACTATCATAAATAAAATATAAGTGGCATGATCATGTGGTTCTCTAATGGTTATTTTATCTAGAAGATGATAAATTAACCCTCAAACTCAAGGGAAAATACCTTGAACTATATCTTGGTTCTTGTTGAAACATTCCATCTCAGATCCTATGTATCATCTTGATTGGTCTCATCTTGGCTCCAGGAATCAGACTGCCTCCACTCACATGTGATCTCTATCCTTACGTAAAATTTTACTCACATGTAGGTGAGGGGATACAATGGATTCGATAAGGCGGTTTCCATAAAATAAATCATGGTAATGCATAACCTTACATAATAATGAGGAAGGGATGACACATATACCATCATTTTAATTTAATAAATTAAAAGGAAACCAATCACATATACAGGTTTGGTGTAATCTCTTGATCATCTACACAGTATGAAATGAATATACATTTTTAATTTAGTTATCAATTACTTCGATTAATTATTTAATTAAGATAAAACATCATGAATTAATCCAATTTATCTCAAATCCATCCAAAAATCCTTGAATTACCATCATCCATAAATTTAAACAAAAAAAATTAATTTTATTTAAAATTAAAAAAGAACATAAGAGTACTTGGAGGAAATAACATGTACTCATACAAAATACTTGGAATGATCCTTATTCTTGTAAATTCCCTTGGAATCTAACACACATTGCATGATAAGTAATTACATGGCATGTACTATCAAAAAAATGACACATGAAACACATGTGATTTACACCACATGTTATGCTATTGATGCGTGCAGAGCACACTATAAGAAAAGATCATACACAACTTGTAGTTTTATAATTTAACATAAAAATAAATTAAATAAATAATTAAAAATACCATGATTTTTTTACATTCAAATAAATAATTCGTAGAACACATGTGAATAGGTTTAATTATATAATTAATTCTTCTCTCCGTACAAGATTAAGCACACTGTTTGAAATGGACTACATGATGTGTACTGGTTTACATGACGTGAAATATTTTTTCCCATGTCTGTGACACATGCATATGGATTAGACGTGTTTCCTACCATGGATAGGTACGAGGTGCATGACATGTAACCTTTTTACATGATGTGTGGCCTTCAAACTTAACGGTTTGTCAATCCCCATACCATGTAGAAAATACAAAAAATGTTTTGAACCCCTATTTTCTCAATAACAAAGGCATGGGGACTACACACTATGTATGAATGTTACATGACATGTGGTTATTCAAACCGTATAATAGCATGAACACGATCAATGCACTGATACACTTTTATCAGATCCCTGATCCAATTTTATCGGACTGATATGATATCGATGTGAGATACATATGTGATACATAGGTACATAGTGTGAAGTGTTGGGTACACATCGTGTACTCTTGTGTTATCCATTCAGAACCCTTTTCATCCTCACATGTCATTTTCAAATGTTTCCATATTTTAATTTAACCCATTTATTGGTTATGTGAGAAAGAACAAAGGGAAGAGAAAACAATGTTCAAATTTAAAGAATGAATAAATTTGAACTAAAAGAAATTTTAAACACATACCATTCATTAAATGATTAATAAATAATTATAAATTAACCATGTGACTACCCTGATACCACTTATAGGTTCCAAGCATAAAGAAAGCGCCTATTTGGCATGGACAACTCATATTTTAGTCTTAATTTATGAATAATATGAGTTGTATATAATGAATGAAGTTACGATTGATGGGTTTTTTAGATTACTTGATTTGATTAATAAAAAAAACCAGAAGAGGAAGATCTTCACATGTAATTTATAATTAATTTATAAGAAGGTCTAGAATTACCTGAACATGTAATTCTTTCTTTATTGATGATTTGGTCGACTAGATCTCATCATATCGTCATTGAATTATATGATCCAAGTGTATAATCCCTCTAGCAGTGATCCACACATATACCACAATATCTGAACATCACCATATAATCATCGGGTGTCAGCACGGCCAATCCCAATCACTTGCATCATTCATAGTTGATTGCAACAGAATTATCTTTGAGGATGAAGAATTCTTAGTGTTCTCTTGATGTCTTGAGAGAAGAGGAGGAACTCTAGATATCTAGAAATATTTATAGGTCTTGATAGATATTATCTCTATCTGTTGTGCATAAAAAGTGTGTATATGGAAAGTGATATAATTAGATATTTATTATGGAAGGTTTAGAGTTAACAATTTTCACATAGGACCCTTGCCAATTCTATAATTCTTAGTTGAACCCATGTATAATAATAATAAAAAATATTATTAATAATCATTTGACATGTGCATCACTTAATAATATATAAATAAATATCATTTATATCATTTCAAACTAGAATACTAAGCTTGGTTCACTTATCCTCCTCAGTATTTACTAAACCTTGAATAATGATTATTTATTTAATAAAAAAATATCACTACATTATTCATGGATAAATATAATAAAAATTATATTCTCTAAACCTTGCAAATAAATATTTATTATTATTATTTAACCCACTTATACTTTTGAACAACTTGTGATTAAATCTTGGCAATCAACCAAACCTGAATAATTATTAAACCATAAATTAGGAATAATATATATTCTAACTTGTTAAATTAAACATTTAATTTAACTAAGATTCTAGATACACTTAGTGTGTGACCCTCTATTCCCCTTTCTCAATATCAATAGGCGAAGATGCCTAAAGTCTAATGTTAGCGTCTAGAAACATGCCAAGGCCCCTATATAGAAGGAAGTTAATGTCACAATGACATACAACCTCCCAAAAATGCTTAATGTGTAACCCCTTTATCATGATATTTATAATTAATAAGGTTTCATAATGATGTTATAACCTATGTGCTTGATGTCACTTTCTTTAGACTTCTAGAAATTAACTTTCTCACTGAAAACCATGGCCATAGATTTATCCATCCAGTTCTATTCTCATCAAAGGGAATGAGATATCAACTTATGTTGATAAAAATAAGGGATAAATGCTGTCTCTCATTATCCATTAATGAAATACCACTCGTGACACACCCAACACACCCTACTTCACTGTGAGTATATGTCATCACATTTTTCATCAATACATCAAAGTATGCAAATTATGGCATTCATTAATGATAATGTTAAATTATAAGGATCAATACACATGCCCAAAGATAGAAATATACAATGAAACATAAAATGTGTATTTCCTACTGATGGGTCTCATTCTCATAATCTCATGATATAGAAATTACCAAAGGCGTACACTATGAGAGGGTTTCTCAAATTCCTATGAGTATCTACCCCTAATAGACTATATCATTTATGTCCCATAAAATGATATCATCCGACTATAGAACAATTTTTCAATAATAATATCATGAAACCTATAGGTTCTTATCATAGAAGAGAACTGTTATGACCTTTTAGTGTGATAGATATTCTTAGAACATTATCACATACTATGTCATGCATAGGAACAATCATGTTGTGATAAGAAAATTTCTTAATATTTAAGATAATGAATATATGAAATCATTAATTACTTATAATTTTATTTCAGGGTACTAACTCCAATAGCCCGTACTGTACACTAGACTACAACTCTAACCAACTATAGAAGAGTTGACCAACAATATTGACAATGACACTATAGTAGTGTAGAATTTGACATAGTTACTATAAAAACTTAGAATTTTGGATATAATGGTACTGTAGCTCCATAGACTTCCTGCCACCAGTCATTGTAGCATAGTGGACCAACTATACTAATTGGAATTGAAATAATACAGGTTAATGTAGCACCACATTACTTTAATCGTCTTCTAGAATTGATTGTTGTTGGAGATCCCAACATTTTTGTAACACCTAGTTATCAGATTTCCACCACTCTAGGCTTAAAACAATGAGCTGATAACACTTATTGTGATTCTCAGATCACTGGATAAGAAATAGAAATGAGAAGAGAAATTGGATTTATTTATCTATGAATAATGCTTTAGAAAATTTCCACTCTCGACACCACTCTTTCTCTCATATGGAGTTCTTTGGACTCTATTCTTAAACAAAAGATCAACATGTCTGGTATGTGATATGCTAGTTGATTCCCCAAGACCTCCTTATTTAGGAAAAGTGATGGTAGACATGTTTATCACAACTCCACCTAAACCCATAAAAATCCACCCACATCCTGTCTTCTCCCATAATAACCAAAGGAACAACTTATGCATATGTAAAATGTGAAGCAATGTTTGTTGAAGTCATAAGTGTTGGTGGACTAGATGCAACTCCCTTTGAAGGTGTTTCAAGGTAGATTGAATTCTTCATTATAGAAAATGTGTTTTATTTTTTATTTTAAATGGAATATAACTTCTATTATTGTGTTTTTTGTTACATATTATAGAACACGTTTTTTTAATATTTATTTTCATTTTTATTATAATAAAACATGAATTTTATTAGTTTTTATTATTATTAATAAAAAAATTGGGTAATGTTATATTTTTTATTGAGTTTTTGTAATAGAACACACACACACACATACACATATATACATATTTTATTTTTCATATAAATTTACAATAAAATATATATTTTGTGTTTTTAGTTGAGTTATTTATTAGAAAAAATATGTTTTATCTTTTATTTGTATTTTTTTAAAATCAATATGCATAAAATATGTTTTTATTAATTATTTTTAAAAAAATTCATTTTGTAATTTGCTTAACTTTTCATATGGAAACTTATGCTCTATTTTTTTATATATTTTTTTTATAAAATATACCATATGTAACACATGTGGTGTGATTTTCATTAAACTTTTCTTATTGAAACATGACATATGTTTTTTATTTTTTTAGTTTTTTACTATATATGAAAAAACATATGTTATATTACTTTTTATTTTCATTTTTCTTGTAATAAAAAGTGTATTTTTTGATTATTTGTTGTTATTAATGATATAAAACATGTTTAATTGTGTTTTTTAAGTTTTTTTTGAAAAATATTATGTTTTCTACATTTTTATTTTTTATATAAAATAATTTCTAGGACACATGTTCTATGTTTTAGTTAATGTTTTTTATTGGAACATAGCATGCATTTTGTGATTTTTTATTTTTTATTATATGTAACATAATAAATATTATGTCATTTTTTTAATAAAACACACTCTTTGTTTTTTATATTGTTATTAATGATGGATCATATGTATATTTTTTATTCAATTTCTTAAAATAACAATTTTTATACATTTTTATTTGAATTTTCATATAAAAAATAAAATAAAATATATGTAATGAGTTTTTTAATTAATTTTTTATTAAAATGGAACATGTATAATGTGATTTTTAACTTTTTAATTTTATAATATATAATAAACATTATATTAATGTTTTCATCTAATAAAACTTATGTGTCATTTTCTCCATATTTTTATCATTAATGAAAAAATTTGTCTTTTAAATTTTTTTGTCAATATTTTATAATGAAACATGTCTGAGGTATTTTTTTTTGATTTTTCATATAAAAATAGCAAACATAATATCTATATTTTTTATTATAATAAAATATATGTGATTTGGTTTCTTTAATTTTTTTTAATATAAGACAAATCATTTGTGCTATTATTTTTTTATTTTTATTATAATAAAACAAGTGCTTTTGAATTTTTTGAACTTTTATTATTATAAATAAGAAAACATATATGATGTTGTAATTTTTAATGGAGTTTTCGTAATACAACATGGTTTATGAATGTTTTATTAATTTTTTTTACACAAAAAAAAAACAAAATATATGTTCTATATTATTTAATCAACATTTTTATTAAAATAAAAATTGTGTTATGCAGTCTATTTTTTGTTTTACATAAAAAAATATTTTTCTTGTTAAGTTTTTTTATTGAAAATGTTTTATTCATTTTTATTTGATTTTTTATATAATAAAAAATATAAAAAATAAGTTTTATATTATTTAGTTAATTTTTTTATTGAAATAAAATACATTATTTTTGAGTCTTTAATGTTTTTATATAAGATAATATATATTATATCTTTTTTATTTTCATTTTTTTTTCTAATAAAACACGTGTTCTATATTTTTTAATTTTTTATAGTTATTAATGACAATGTTGTTTATGTAGTTGGGGTGGTGCCTGAGTGGTAAAAACTTATCATCCTGTATCAGAGACCCAAGTTCAAATCTGGGTGAAGGATTATTTCTGAATTCATAGTAGTAGTACTATAGAATTATTGTAACAGATATGTAGCAGTACTATAACATAAAAAATATTCACCCAAATTGGGCTTTTGGGCCATTGATTTGGTCCTATGTGCCACATGGAATTTAGGAAATAGGGCCTTTGGGCCACCATTTGTAGACAAAAGGTGACATGGTATAAGTAGAAAAAATGGATTGAATCAATAGGTAGATGATGTAGCACATCGACCATAGGCACCGTCGGGTGGGCATCCTCAAAAGAGGGATGGGCATGCTGGTGTCTATAATTGACCACTCATACCAATAGTTTTTTGGTGTGGGATAGATGAATGACTTTCCAGTGACTATCAAGTAATCGGACTAGTCATATGATGCAGTAAAATAGGCGGGTGAAACAGTAGGGCTCCACACAAGACATCACTTTGTGGGTGACTCGAAAGAGAGATTAGTGTGCTGAAACCTATCATCTAACCCTCTACCTATATAGTTGGTGTGGTAGGAGGGATTCCCTACCATGGTGTATCTTAGGGTAGCACAATACATCGATTCTTAGCGGGGGTAAAAAATTTAGACCGGTGACACAATTTAATGACTACTAATGGGGGGGGGGCATTAAACTGGAGACATGGCATGATTTTGGATACTCTATTGGGACTTCAGACCATGTAATGGACTTTGAGTCAATGGGCCTTTGAGCTATCATATGTAATAAAATAGGTTTGGTGGATTCTTTCCATTCCTTATGGGGAGGGATGTGACATGACCCATTGGGGTTCCTGAGTGTGTGTGTTGTTTGGTTGCTTGTAATCCTCTATACTTATAATAATATAATGAAATAGTTATTTTAGGATGTTATCATGCTAACTAATTAAAAATTATATACCTTAATTATCACAATAATCTCTTTGTTTTGTTTCCCATAAACATCATTTCTTTTTTCATTGAATATTTTATTTCATGCCTAAAAAGAATCACAAGTTAATCTTATTTATAATATATTTTGTCATGTATTGACATGCCAGTAAGTGGAATCACTAAGCCCCCTCCAATAGGTCATAGAACAGTTACCATAATTGAAGTATCCAATTAAATTATGGGAGGTATTACCTCTAAATAAATCCCATCACTTTCTAAAAAAAACTCATCACGTGCTATCATACAACGCCATCCACCATAATATAAATATATCATCAACCATGTAATATAACACATGAATATATAAAAATATATCAATAATACAATGTAATGTAAAATGAATAAAACATTATATACATATAACACATCCTGAATAGATGTAAATAAAAGTAAGTTTGATTATGAACTACACAAATGTGGTCATCATAATGAAAAATCCAAGAACTACCTACCACATCCACTATCTATCTATAGCCTTTGAGATCATCTATCACCTGAATCTATTGATTTGTATGGAAATAAGAGGAAACAACATACGAGTGTGCATTCAGGGGTGAAAAATAATACTCAAACATGTTCACACCAAGCAATGAGATGACTCTCATAAACAACTAGTGTCTACATGCAACATCAATAAAAAATTGTAGAAAAAACTAAAACCATGACACATTATATTTAATCACAACAATATTCATGATCAATACTTATCAAGCTATCCATAATGTACTTTCATCACACTTACAAAATAAAAATGTTTACATATGTATACATATATACTCATTCTTTTCAATATAAGAATAAGAAGGGCCTCTATAAACTATGTCATACTAAAGGTCACCATATACCTAGGCTCCCAGCTCCTTATGGCATGATCTAGACCTTAGGATCTTATATATGAGTAATAATACCCATGTTATAATCCCCATTGTGCTATAACATAGCCCTTGTTTTACTTATAGAGGATTAATATCCAAAAATGCTCCAATTATATGAAGAATGACCACACCTCCCTCTTTGGATGTTGAAACTCATCTACTACATATGTGGATAGTAATCATAAAACAAAATAGTATACCAAAAAATAATATCATATCACATCACTTTATAAGTTTTCATGCCATATGATTCACCTAAGATTTAAAATCTTGAGATACTAGAGGAATAACTCTATACCCATTTCATACTAGAGTTGTAGCTTATATCTAGTCTACCTCGAACCTAGAGCTATGAGTGAGAAACTATAGAAATATTCTGCATCATTTTCCACCTTGATCTTATAGATGTGAGAGAGAAAGAGTGAAGAAAATCAGGTGAATCATCATCTATTACAATCCTTTGTATCATTAATATCTCCTAACCTAATAAAAGGATAATTGCAGGGGTTGTTAGAATAACATTTAAAAATACCCTATGAGTAAATCTAGGGATATGGACATGAGTTTGTCTCAAAATGAAGATCACAAACACTCACTACATTTCATCACTTATTTTTTTTGTTTTTTTTTTATTTTAATTATGAGGGCATGGTAGTGTTTTGAAAATGAAAAGAAAACAAAGTAACAAATTCCTTCATTATACTCTTTTGTTATTTTAATTCAGTTCAGTAATCAATTCAATACCATTTGTTGATTACTACCCTATATTTATGTTGTGGTACTTTACACACATGTATGAGCTCCCATGAATATCAAGACTCAACTCTTCCATAGTCAAGAGGCCACAAAAACACCTCAAATGAGGATATTTCACCTTCTCAACACCTATCTCCACCATATGTTTTTCATCCCTCAACCAACCCAACTCCACCATTTTAAGATTAGGTCAAGAGAAGGGAGGGATAAGAGATATGATAGGGGTGAGTGGGGCTGAGCCTATGAGAAGTGAGGGGTGAAAAATACCTATTTAAACCCTCATAAGCTACCACATCACCATGAAAATAAATAAAAACATTAAATAAATGAAAGAGAAGGACTCAGGAGATTCTATAGCTTCCCTAAGGATAAAACCCCTCATTATTTGTCTATAAACATGGAAGTAAAGAGGGGTAGATCATAAAAACATATAAAAATAAACACTATATTAGAAAAAATAATAAAAAACTAATCTAATACCACTATTTAGGAACTCATTTAATAATGGATTGGTTACCTTTAAATAGATGCAGTCAAGATGCTTGAGCTTTCCCTCATTAGTTGGATGGGGTTCACATAGAAAATTCATGTTGGGTGATGTATCCACATGGGTTTTTTCAAGAACCTTCTTCCTTAGCTTGGGATCATTCCCAAAAAACCTCAAATATTCACATGATCTATGATATTCTCTTCCCTCAGATGCATGACACATGACACACACACTTGGGGATTTTTTGATTTGAAATGAAAATGAGCTTGTACTTTACTTTGTGACTAAAATTCCCTTACAAGGAATCCCCATGTGCATGGGCATATTATCTAATGGTTTGTGATGATATTAATGAATATTATTATTTTTACTTGAATTTCCTTGAAACTTCACTTTGGTATACTGTAACCGCCTTCTTAGATGTAAAAAGGCTAGTGGTTAATGATGAAATTTTGTGTTTTTATGATATAATATATCAATTTTATTATATACAATTATTAAGGAAATACATTTAGTTATTGTTTATTATTTATATCATATTTAGGCTATGATATATCCGTTGGGTGCCTCACCATGTCTTCTTCAATTTGATTGTCAGTATCAACTTTCTCTTATCATTGAACATGATACTCTGCATGAAACTACTTCTCACCACCCGAAACATAGAACCATAATCAACTTGTGATTTGATGAGTTTATAGGATTTAATTCAACCATTTACCATGATATGTGGGTGTTGTAATTAATTATTTTTTGAACCCCTTTCATGGATGAAGACATGCAGAATTGTAGAAGATGACTTTAATCATGGGGTTCCTAAAACATGTTTTCATTCTATTATAAAAAATTAACCCATACCACATAAAATATATAGTGGGGAGGGTCACTTTTTAATAATATTGGGCACACAAATACTTTATTTTAGCATCAATTCATGATAATCATAAGATATACTACCCCGTGATTTTTATGGGCCTATCTTGTAACATACTATCCTAACTCACTCAAACAACAACAGATATGAGGCACCACGATACCTCAGTCATGTCACCTTATACTTCAGAGGTTACTGATTAAGAATGAGGTTATATATACATGGGTAGGGATACCATACCCTTAGTTACAAATAGCTATAAATACAGTGGAAGGAACATAAATAATAATCAACCATAATAAGAATCATACATGGAATTTCAGATATAGGATAACCAAGAATAAATAAACAACAAAAATTATAACAAAATTAACTACAATAAATAAAAAGGTGGGATTCACTATGGACCGATCATATAAAATACGTCACATGTGGGATGATTATATACAAGACAGTCCAAAAATAAATGAAATAAAGGTGAAAATAGATAAATGAGCCCCAATTCCCCACTCGGTCCTGTATCCATACACCATCCTCCTAGATCATCCATCAACCATAGGGTCCTTTCCCTTACCCATACCCGCCACTATGAAGTATGCTCAGGTATCAGGGCACTCTAATAGGCTATGAGTACAACTCAGTAAGCCACCACCTAGTGTACCTAAGAAAGTCTAGTAAATTCAAGTGCATGTTTGATATGAAATTCTAATAAATAAAATAAATAAATATCCCACCACATAATGAAATTCTAAATAGAAAAATCACGTGCGACCATACATACTTTGGTCAGTGCTAGAATGGTTCAAGGAACCCATGGTCTGAACACACCTCAGTAGTGAATGATATATCACTCCTCATATTATAAGATACAATAAATGTGTTATCACCACTATATAACATCAATTAATGAGGTACCACCATCAAATAAAATTTACGAACAAGGTATCACCCTTATATAACATCAATGAATGAGATATCACCATCATTTAGACTTTTTGGATGATGTACCACCTCAAAATAATATTTATGAATGATTTATAAACATTACAACAATGATGTAAAATGAACGATCACTTGTTCAATGAAGCATCACCCGTAAACAACATATATGTGGACAATATATCACTAGCTCACATCTTTTAGGTGGATGATTCACCACCACATCCTTTACTATGATAGTTAAGTACCACCATCATAGATATGGGTGGATTATATACCACTCACACACACCTCAAGTGGATGATATATCACCAATCTAACTTAGGTTAGATGATATAAAACCAATATAATCATGAGGTTGGATGAGGTGCCACTAAAATAGTTTTAAACCATCGATAGATGTGGCCAACTCATTATAAATCAATCATCATGGGTGAATGAGTTATAACCGGAACACAACCATAGAAAAATAAACATTATATCATCAATTAAATCATTTAAGTGATCAAAACATCACTAAAAAACTATTTAAGGGTGAATTATTATCACCAATAATCACTTATAATCAAGGCCATCAATATTTATAAACCACTCATTATATAAGAGTTATGCTCGCAGGGCCACTAACCCACTCAAGGATCAAGTCAAGGATAAACTATCACTAGACTACATTGTATCTCCCTCACCATAGTTAAATTATAGGACAAATTTATAGGTTTATATGGACATATCATAAGTAATAACACCCTTAATAAGTTCCAGGTCACAATTCCATATCACCTTACACAAGGTAGTTAGTCATCGTTGACCATGGTGACAACACACACTAATCATAGGACCACTAATGAGTCTATCATATTCTATTAATACCATAATAAGTGAAATAAACAAGTTAAATATAGTTTTAAGGAATTAAAACAAGTTAAATTCTTCCCAAATTTCATATGACATAAGTCACACTTGGAAAACCAATGGGAAATTTAGGGACTGCCTACTTAGACATAGTAGGGTCTTGGTCGTTGGATACTGTTGACTAATTCAACTTCAATTGGTTAATTCCTAAAAATATATAAAAATACCTAAAATTAATAATTACTAGTAAAAGATGATGAGACAATGAGATAAAACTGGAATAGAGAGAAGAGGAAGTATGGACTTACCTTGAAGGACCCAATGGGATAATCGACTCTCCAATCTAACAAAAAATGAAGGAGTTTTACCCTTGAAGGAGAGAAAGAGAGACGGAGGACGAAGATGTGCAACTAAAAAAAATTAAGGATGAAAGTTTTATCAATTAATATATTTTAAAATTTTAATTATTTTAATTATTTTTATAAAAAAATCCTCCAAGTACCCATCGAGTACTCTCCTAGCATTCATCGGGTACCCAATACCCACCAGGCGTCCGTTCTAGGGGCACCGATCACCCAATATCCCTCACAGAATCACCTATCCACCCAGGGTTCCTTCAAGTACCTGATCCTAGACCACTGAGTATCCCTTAGAGTCCGTATCAAAAATAAAACCCCCAAACTCGAACCTACTTGTCAAAATGGACTTCTGAGATACCATCAACACCTCTACCACTCTAAAAAAACCAAAATACATGGGATTTGATGGAAATTAGGTATAATTTATACCTAAAAAATATATGAGGTGTTAAAAAATACCCACTATATAGCATATTATCCTCAATATGTGCCACCTGGATTTTCCATGAAACAAATTTGGACAGTGTTCTTGCACATTGGATTCCTGCTATGAAGTTCCTCCTGGACATGTTTGTGTGGCCACTACACACGAACCAAAGGAATCGTGTTCCCATGAAGGATATTATCACTTGTATCCTTGATATGAATTGTTAATTCCTTGAACAATGCATCTAACTTCTACTCGACATCATTGGTTCTTATCACATGAGAAGGATCAGAATGGTTTCTCTAAAGCCAAGATACAAGAAAGATTTCATGCATAAAACTGAATCTTTTAGGAATCACTAAATAATACACCATGGCATCAATCCTCTCAAAAACCTTTAATTCCACCACAAAACCAGACACCAAATTTCCCTACCTCCGAATATGATGGTTCCCTAAACGAGGAAATGCCTGCAAGAGTACCTAGTTTCCCACCTCAAACTCTAGAGTAAAATGTATTTAGTCAACATATGATTCGTGCCTACTCCAAATGGTATCAAAATTATTTCTAATTAAATGGATGATCTCTTAATTAAATTATAAGATACTCAACCCGACAAAATTAAATTCCTTGGTCTCTAGCTATAAAATAGAAAATCAATATGACCTATTATACAAGGCCTAAAAAGGTTCCATCTGAATTGATTCTTGATAACTATTGTTATATAAAAAATATGTAGTAAAAAAATGGTTCTCCCATGAACTACTGAAATCAATTATGGATTCCTACAACATGTAATACAACACCTGAATGGATTGCTCAGACTACACATCTATTCAAGGATGGTTAGTAGTGCTCAAATGCAGTTTCTTATCAAGAATATTATATAACACCTTCCTGAAGAGTAATTTAAAATGAATGTATTGATTATATATGATGATTCAAGGAACCCCATGAAGATTCAATTTCTATTGGATATAAAACTGACCCAACTTATTAATATAATATGTCTCTTATATTAGTAGTAAATGTGAGAACTTCATTAACCAGTCCATGATAACCCATATTTCATCACTACCATGAGTCTACCTTAGAAATAACATCATGACATCCATTTTTTACATCATCTAAATTCCACTTGGGAATGGGAAGAGGATAAAGAAGACCCTAGGTCAAATATTCTTGACCTTCACCTACTGATTGGTGAGGCATCACAAAACTAACCCTTATATGTCCTTCTTTATCCCAGGCCACCAATACTACCTTCAAATATCATGAAATATCTTGGAAATAAATTGGTTAACAACCCATCTCGAGGAATATGAGTCTCACATTAGATCCTCGTGAATGATCAAAGTGATTACCACATGAACCCATACATAAAGGATCTCATCAATATCCATGGACTAGTTTGGCGATGACTCCCTACCATATACATTATCTCTTATCAATAAATAATTTGAATATGGATGACTCTACTTCACCCTCTCAAGGAGTTTTTATGTAATAATCAAAGATATTAGGGTCTCTTTGCATTGATACTCTTGAAAATCGATGTGAATCTCAGTATATAGGCTCATTACCTACCACTTTCTACCAGCTACCTACACCACTTGTGCCTGAGTTTTCCTATTTGGTGTATCAGGCATGGAATTCCCTTTCCTAGAGGTGTATGCCACCTCAAATTAAAATGATTAAAGATAATAAACCAAACTTAACTATCAAAGTTTTTGGTTATTATGGGAAAATATATACTTTAAGATTTTATAGTTAGTATACATTATGAACCTCTCATCCAAATAGCAGTGATGTCAACATCTCAACACATGAACCACTACTGTTAGCTCTAGATCATGTGTTGAGCTATTTTTCTCATGAAACCTTAGATATTTAGACTCATAAGAAAATAATCACATGTATTCCACCATAATTACTCTAATAATTAATTTTGATACATCACAATAAAAATATATACTCTTTACCCAACTCAAGTAAGGTCAGGATTAACACAAAAGTTAAACTCCCTTTTAGACCTTATAAATTTCTCTCATAAGAATCTATCCATATGATGTAATGACCTATATCTAGTAACCCAAAGCCTAAATTTGTTTATTATATTATTATAAAATACAATAGATCACATTACACGTGATCCAACAATTTAGTAGTATTAGGAGACTAGATACACATAAGATCCTTACATTAAATTTGAAAACTTAAAAATACAATATAAATATGAAATGAAAATTTATTGTTCATTTAGTATTATCCTTAGGAAATTCATTCAAATTAATCTTATTGGTTTCCTAGGAAAAAATGGAATGAAATAAATGGGTTATCTTAGGAACTCAGTAAGGGGTATCATACAATGGAAGCAGTATGGAATAATCAAGACATAATTAATATAGTGGAAATAAATAATCAAATGGATTATAGATGAGAATAATATAACCATGAAATATATAAAAATGGAAATAAATAATTTAATAGATAATAATAAATGATTACATATTAATGGGATACATAATTATATACATATTAATGATACTATCATGGCCTCATCCAAGAAATCATAACCATACCATCAAGGCCTTATGCTAAGAATCATTCATAATTGGGAAGGAATATACCAATGATTCCAAAATAGTTTGACTCATGATAATTATTGTTTCATCAAGGGGATATATAATTTTGTCCCCCAACTATCCTATAATAAGTCCAATTCATCCATCTTATGAAAGAGTTTGTCTATTGTTTGCAAAAATACTCTTGAAGCATTTTTGGGTTGTGTTTACTAAAAAATTTTTGTGGAGAGTATTTTTAAAAGTTCCAAGGAGTAATGAATAATTGATACCATAGAGATTTTAGGTGTTTTAAAGAAGCTATAGAAGTTCTTCCTATATGATAGAGATCATGACATAACACTATGGATTATTCTATAACATGTTTAATGTAAGATTAAATGTTTTGTGGATGAATGGAAGGTTGTTCCATGAGGGAAGAAACTATGCCATAATGAACTTGCGTAATATTAAACCAAGGATTACATAATAATAATTCAAAGATATTTGTGAGTAAATCAAGGAAATATAAGATTAAATGTTGATATATCACATTATAATGCTTCGTGTCACATTGTATGTCACACCTCAATAGTGACACGTAAGATTAAATTTTCTGAAGGTGATTATTGTAATCAACAATTTACATTGTGATGAAATCCCCATGGAAAATCAGTGCTGCTATGTTTTTAGTTGGAAGGGAAATAACACCAAAAAGGATAATGAAATGTCATGAAGAATAAAAAGATAATGTTTGGTGATATTATCAAAAGTTTGAGTCTATGTCATGAAGATAATATTGCATCATGGATGGTTATTCAATGATATTTTCCTATAATTTCACCAAAACATGAATTTAAGAGTATGATCTATGAATATCAGAGGTCAGGATAATTATTCATCATGGAATTTAATCATGATTTGGTAATTCCTAAATTATTAGAAGCTCAATTTTTAGTTTTAAAGTGAAGGAATTATGTCTTGGTGGTGATTTTCATGCTATAATAGGGCCAATTCAAGCATAATTTCTGTAATTTTAAAGTTCCTACCCTTTTGGGGTTTTACATGACTCAAATTATGAATGGTTGAATCAATATTGAAGATCCATTTTAGATGAATTTTCCAATCCTAATCAAGGAAAATTTAGGATAAGTTGGAAGTTAAATTTAGAGATCTATCAAGCTTAAATAGATATATTTCTCTATAAAAAGGAAATATGATTGTAGATTAAAAAATGGTAGTAATTATAGATATTTTATAGAAATAATAATATAGATGATATGAATACCTAAGATTCTATAATACTAAAAGATCAATGAGTTTCATCTTGTGTATTAAGAAGGATTTGTTCTCTACACTATCATTAGCGTAACATACTTTCTTGGTTCATAAAGATCAAGAAATTTTTTCTTGGCATAGTAGTGAGATTTATGAGTGATTGAGATAAGAGAGTTCTCTAATTTTTGAGGGTTGTTAACTTGCAGGGTTAGTGTAGAAAATATAAAATATAAAGAAACAATAAATTCACTTAATATGTTTTGGTATATCAGCACATTATAGTTGTATTTTCCTTGGATGTAGCCTAGTGTGGGTGAACCAAGTTTATATTTCTCATGTCTCTATTTACTTGATTCATTGCATATTATTTTTTTATGTTTGAGAGATTCATTATTATTAATGGTAGAATATGATTATTGGTAAGGATCATTTGAATAAAATCAACATACCCCAATTAACCACACTCTTAGGATGTTTAACTTTCTTGGGACCAACAAGTGTTATTAGAGTGGATGGTTCTTGGTAAAAAAATTCTATTGGAATCCATGGAAGTGGTCATAAATCATAAGAGAATTCAAAAATTTGACATTTTTTTGATTTTGGAATAATCATATGAAACACTATTTATAATCATTAGAAATTAATTTTTATACCAATTTCATATGCAGGATCTCGATCGACATGGAAAAATAATCATTATTAGAGAAAGATAAAAGGGTGATATATGTTGATGATAAAATAATAAATTCCTTAAGGGGATATTTGACCAATACAATCTACATGAAGGTGATTTTGTGTAAATCATTATGATCCATGTGGTAGAAATTTCTCAACACCTATGAAGGCGATTCCAAGGAATATGAAGCTAAATTTTAGTTTTTATGGAATAAGTTTGAGGAATTAAAGATTTATCCAAATGAATCTATTGATGTATTATTCAATTAGATGAAAGTTACTATAGAGTAAATGTTTGGAATTAGAGAAAAAATATATGATATAAAAATTGTAAAGATGATCATAATAAGATTCCCACTATGATTCAATGAAAATGCCTTAGTGCTTGAAGATAATGATCTAAAAGAAGTTACACTAAATAATACTCATATCACTCTCATTTCATATAAGATGAGGAAAAACAATGAGACCTTGGAAAAGGGGGGATATCAGGAAGTGGTTTTCAAGGAAATGAAGAAAATCATGTTGGAAGATGATTCTGAAGATATAGAAGTTAATGTTGTTATGTATTTCCTTTCCTTAAATCCAAAATGGGTAAAAATAAAATTTATAGGCAAGCTTCCAATCACTTTATTTTAGTGTATAAAGGTTGGTAAACTCCCTAAAAATTACACCAATAAGTTATGATATGATGATAAAGATTAATCACTCATGAATAAATCATTAAAATATGTGAAGGGAAATAGAATTTCCTAATATAAATTATTTTAAAAGAAAAATTTTCTTTCACAAGAGGATGCTTACTCAAAAGATATGGGGATGGAATAATTTGAGAACTGTAGTGACATTAATGAATAAGTATTTGTGAATTTCATAGAAAAAATACAACGAGAGGAAAATTATGGAGAAAATACTAAATTTTAGGAAATATTAGACATCAAGTAGATCTTGAATATACACTTGAATAAATTGATGTTTGGAGGGACAAAAAAAAGATGGCTAACGGTGTTGTTCCTAATTCTGAACTTTATATGCAAAAATCATAAAAATAAAAATATAATTTGAAGGCATAACCTGAATGAATCAAATATAAATATCAAGAAAACTTATAGAAGGAGGTCTAGTACAATATCAAAATTTATGAGCATGCACAAATTATTTGTAGATTGACTAATTTTTTAAAGGATAGAGTCAAATATATCAAAGATATTCAAGTGGAAATTATTGGTTTATGATGATATATTAAAGATAAAAATTGTATTTTCACACCTATTATGATATCAATAAATTTTAATTCCTGATATATGGATATGATAAAGTAGAAACATGGTGATTAATGTGATAAGTTTGAGTATTAGCTATAAACACAATTTTTTAAAAATAGAGTCAAAACTGAAGTGGGGCTTGGAAAAAAGTAAAAAGTATTGATGGTTTATGTAAATCCATAAGCACCCACACATTGAAATAAGATTGACTTGAGTGACTCATTACATAACCAAAAGTATGATAGACTATTAAATAAAATTTATAAAAATACACAAAAATTTTGGTATTATTCTTGTTGAAAGATAGGATATACTCAATACATATGTTTTATAAGTGACACTTCAAAGAATAAGAATAATAAAAAGAGAATAAAGTATTACACTCATTATTATTTTAATGGATATTGTTTTTGGTGTGAAGGTTATGGAGAAAAATCCATGAATTTATCATCAATAATGCAAAGGAGTGTTCTGATGGAGACTTAGTGAGGAAATTCTTAGTAGCCAGAAGCATCATCTAGTGGGATGAAAACACAAAACCAATTATTATCCTTGTAATATAAATTTTATTCATAATATATGTATTACGAGTGAACATATTCACTACCCAATGAGGATAATCATAAGATGTTAATTAAGAAAGGAAGATCTGGGAAGATGAATTCCATGGATATCGCTCTAAAATAAATAGATCAGGCTAGAGTGTGGATCCTTTAAAGTGAATGTACATCCCATATGATTATAATAAAATATATTATAATGGTTATTGAGTAAAAAAAATAAAGATTCATCCATTTTTAAAATAATAAAGGCCTAAAAATTATTAGTTTTGGAAAAGTAAAAACTGGAGGTAAGGATTTGAGGTGCAAAAATGACTTGGTTTTCAAGGGATTTGGTTACAATTTTCTTAGTGTAATACAATTATGTGACTCAGGGTGTGTAATTAATTTCACTAATAAGACTTTTTTTGTTAATGTAAGGGATGGTGAAATTATGATGTAAGGGAAGTAAAAAAAGGGAAATATCTACCTCATTAGTGGAGAAGAAGAAATGAATTTTCTATCCAATAAATATGAGAATAAGTTATGGAATAAAATTATTATACAATTAATCCAAAATTATTTGAAAGATTTTTTTAATAATATAGGATAACATGATATCCCAATTCTTACCCATGATCTTAGTCACATCTGCAATGTTTTCCAAAATGGAAAGATCATTTAGAAAACATACAAGCTGAAGGAAAATAAGTCAATGATGTTACTTTAATTGGTGCAATTTAATGTTTTAAACCAATATCACTAAGTTTAATCAATGATAAGAGGTAATTTATACTTTTTATTGATGATTAAAGTAGTATTTAATGGTTGATTGTGATTACCCACAAGTTTGAAGTACTAATGTGCACTACTAATTATTGGAGAATGATGAAGAATATTCTTGGGATTTTTTTAAAGTTTTAGGATAATAATGGAATAAATTTAACCGACAAATAAGTGGATGATTATCTCAAAAAATATATAATAAGGAACCGAACTTAAATGATAAGTGCTCCTCAATAAAACATTGTAGTTTAGAGGAGAAACTGGATCATTAACAATATGCCCTAAAAATGATAATTGAAAAGGATATATAAGATAAGTATTAAAAGAAAGTATTTTTGAAATTTTTCTACATTACAAAAAAGTATTTTTAGTGTTTGGGAGAAGGCAAGACTAATTATGTGATGTGTTAGGAAAGAATTCAATGTTAAAATACTTTTTGAATTTTTAAAAGAAAATATTTTTTTCTCAATAAAGATAAAAGTTATAGGAAGATTGAATATCATGGATATGAATGGATTTTTCTTGGATACTCATTCAAGAGAAAGGAATATAATTTATATAATAAATGTTGTGAAAAATATTTGAAATAAAATACATCACTATTGTGGAAATAAAGTAGAATTCCCAAAACAGTGTGAATATTTTAAAGGAAAGTAATGCTAAAGTAAGAAACTCCAATAGAGCACAAGGATTTATAGATAAATATGAAGAATACCCTAATAACGAGGTTTATAAAATAATATCAAAAAATATAAAAATTTTAAGAATAAAGGATGGGATCGATAAAGATAATATCATTGGTGACTAGATATCTCTTCTAGAAATAAGAAGGATGAAAACTAATGAGGCACTTGTCACGAGGCACTCATAATTTTTTTTGAACCTAAGGTAATGTAGTAGTAGGGGATTGGGTTATCTATAAAAGAGGATAGTATTATTAGTTTTTTTCTATTTTGTTTTTTAGGGTTGATTTTTTGGAAAAAAGTGAGTAAGATTGATTGAATTAGTTTAAATTCAGTTTTGGCGATAAAGGCCTAACCTTAGATCACCCCCTTGTATTTACTATTAAATACTTATCCTAATTTATACTCTCATATTTTATCTCTAAAAAGGGAAATATTTATTGATTACCATCACTTGAAATTTTTGGCTTAACTGGAGGGATGAAATGATCACTACAACCTCTAATCTCCCTTATCATAGTAATCAGAGATCTCTAATTACTCTTAAGTCAACTCACTACTCACAATTGCAAGCAATTAAGAAGACCTAATTGACCTACGTGTGTGATCTAGTGAAAAAGGTAAGATAAATTAAATGTGTAATAAATAAGAAAATATCCTATTTTCTGTATAGTTTGAATGAATACAGTGATTAACAAAAGAGATTGAACTATTAAAATAAATAATTCATTAATAGGGGATATGGAGAATCTCCTTAGCACAACCACTAATGGATTAGTGTGTCATCACTGGATTTATAAAACAAAATAATTAATGAAAAATAGTAAATGAAGATGCATCGAATTTGGTTTGATAATTTTAGAATATCCCTCTCTTTCTCTAATGAACTATTTATATCTATGGAGGAATGTTTTGAGTTCTTCCATATTCCCTCACTGACCAAATATTTTTCATGATATTTTGTTCCAACAAACCAAATGGATCTAAAATATTCCTCAAATTATGAGCCAAATTCCTTCTCTTAATATCATTTCCATGTGTATAGTTTTATGGCCAAGCTTTCTTAAAATTTTCACACTTGAATATGTTTTGTTAATAAATTCTCACCCCATGATCATTTGATCCCTCTTATAATGGATGAATTTGGAATTTTTTTTAGAGAATTTCTTAATTTGGCCTATCTAATGGAATGTGAAAGTGATACCTAGTCGATGCATGGATTTTATTTGAAAATGGATGATGTAACCCTATATAGTTCTTGGGTTGATGAACTTAATATAGCCATTGAAACACTAGAGGTACCCCTACATGGAGGTGAATTACACTAACATAGAGGTAAATTAACATTATGTAGTGTGGTTTGGGTTTATAATGGTTTACAGATTAGGTTACATGGGATTTTTGGATATGTAAAACTACCCATTTTGGTACATGGGTAACTCTCAAGATTTGGTTACATGAATCTTCCCAGATTCGGGTACGTCACTACTCCTTGGGAATCTGGATATGTGAGAGTACCAATTCGAGTATATGGGTGCCTATATTGATTTGGTTATGTGACTCTTACCATATTCAGTTACATTACTGTTTCATGGGAATTTTTCTATGTGAGAGTAACCATCCAGGTATGTGGGTGCCTCTCCAAATTTTGTTACATGAATATTCCTAGAATTAGCTATGTCACCACTCCTTGGTAATTTGGATATATAGATAGTATCTAAAAATTTAGATATGTAAAAATATTCATGCTCAAGTTCAAGGTTCTTTACTACTTTGGTCCTTTAGATATCCAACATCAATGGAGACCGGGTCTGCTTTGGGTGGCTTAGAGATTCTTCAGTGGCACGGTTGGATCTCCCTACTCATGGTAGGTTAGATTTTTAATTGATCTCTAGAAGTGATAAAAATAAAGGTGTGATAAGTGTTGTTTTTTCCTTTGTGGTAACTTATTCTCCAACACATAGTAGCTTCAGAAATAGATGTGGTCAGTCTAATTTTGGGCTTAGAGTTAGTTTCCAATTTAAATAATTAAAAACTGTATTTTGAGCCAATTAACAACTATGTTTAGAATTAAAAAATTCATAAAAATTCACTAATTTAACCTAGATTTTAATTAAATTATGGGGTATTTTTAATGAATAACAGAAAAAAATATTTTCAAATTTTCATCTCACATTACTCCCCCACACTTGAATTATTCCACTCTTGGGAAATTTTATCAATGAATTGCATTTATTAAAAAGATTCATCTTATCCAGATCTAAATATATAATCTAGAGAATAAGATATTAAAAGGTACCTCAATTGTTTGAATTATCATATCTCCTATACAATTTCAATTCACACTTTAATTAAATATAATCAAAGTTACATGTTCAAGAGTGGATTGAATTAGATTTAAGTGGAATTAAAGTTTAAAAAATAATCACTTCCATTTCTCCTTCTCTCCCTAGTTTTTTAAACAAAACATTAAATTTCCATTTCATTGATACAACTCAAATGAATTTGTTATAAGTCAATTTCTCCCTTATTCATATAAGATTAATATTACCATTTCTTGAATGAACTCATTTTTGACTATTAGGAACTTATTCATTTTTTTAATTTTTCATAGCCATATATTTGGAAAACACTATGAAAAATCTCTTATTGGAAATTTATAGAGGGATTACTCACACACCCAATGCCTAATGTCTCAGATATTTTCCCTAAAATCCCAATTTTCCATTTTAATCTAGATTTAAAGGGTTTTTATAAGTTTCTTTTGAGTTGTCTCCCTAAGATGTTTTTTTTCATAGAGGTCAAGTTTCCTTATATTAATTTAAAAAATTACACTAACCTCAAGTTATAATTCTGATTCCACAAAAATATTTTTACTCACACTTAATTTCCTAGTTCTAAGACCATATATCCATGAAGGTATCTACCAATTCACTCAATATTAATCTAATTATTAATATTTCAAAACCATTAAATTCTTTACTATATTATGAAATTTTAACTAGGAAGGAAGTATTCAGCTCAATGAAAGTTAGAAAAGACAAAAAAAAACAACAACACAAAGATCTATGTATAATATTTACAAGAAAATATTTTTTTTAATATATATTTTTTATCTTAGGATAAACTAAATATAAAACAAAAAAAGGGTATTTACATCCTAAACTAATTTGTCTTCTATCCCCCACACTTAGTTTAGACATACTTTCATTAAATTTCCAGTATATATTTTATTTGAAGAAAAACAATTCAAAATAAAAGAATCTAAACTAGTGTAAAAGAAAGAGACAACATGATGTTCTTTATTCATTAGTAGTAGAGAGGAGTTTTTAATCCTCTATTAGATCATTCTAAAAATCATTATGGTAATGCTACACCTAATGACCATTTAATTTAAATGGGTTTTGTGACTTAGATCCTTTGATCTCAACTGAACTAAATAGAAAAGTGTTAGTCACCATATATGGTCTAGTCCATTTAAAACAATGTTTACCTAGAATGAGTTACATCCTTGAGGAGAACAACACAAATTTTCCTCCAATTTTAAGATATCTCTTTCATATAATACTATATTATAAAAATATATCTTTCTCCTTATACATTAGGGAATTCTTAAATTCTTCTCTTCTTATTTCCTCAAGCTCCATCATATGTAGCTTCTTCTACTCTCCAAATTTTACAAACTCCATTTTTACTCTCTTAATAAATCATTAGGATTTGTGATTAAACTCAATAGGTAGGTGATAATATTTTCCATAAATTATTCTATAAGGATATATAACTAAGGGGGTTTTTAGACAGTCCTTTATGCTTATAGTGCATCCTCTAGATTTTTACTACCGTCCTTTTGGTTGGGTCACACTATATTTTCCAAAATCCTTTTTATCTCTCTTATGAAAAACCAATCCATCCCATTGGTTCATGTATGGTAGGTAGTGTAAGTTTTGTGATGTAATCCACATTTATTTATTAGAATTTCCATGTTCTTATTATAGAAGTGTGTGCCTTGGTCACTTATTATTTCTTAGGGGACTCCAAAAGTATAATTTTTTTTGATTTTAGAAATTCAATAATAGTTTTGGAATCATCTATTCATGTAAATTTTTCTTTAATAAACTTGAAAACATAATCAACTGCTAAAAAAATTTATGAAAAACTAAATGACCTAGGAAATGGACTCAAGAAATTTAATCCCCATTCCTCATATAAAATCAAAAATTTTCAAGGTATTTCATATCTCTTATAAATCCCACCAGTAAACTAATAGTTTAAACATTTTTTTTGGAAAAAATGTAAATCTTTAAAGATTGAGGTCCAAAATAATCCATCTTCTAAAACTTTTCTAGTGGTTAATCTCTCTTTTATATTATAAAAATATATTTTTCATGAATCATAAAAATAAAAATCAATTTTCTTCTGAAGTAGGTTAGTCAAGGTAAAAGTAGTCTTTCTAAAGTTCATAATTAAACTTCTTTAAAATAAATTATGCCTTAAAAATTATCTATTTTTTCACACAGTTTTGGGGTATGGTAGGGTAGAAATAAAATTAATTTTATCCTTATCTACCTAAATTCCATATTTATAAATTATATGGCCTAATTGTTTTCTACTATAAAATGAAAAATTTTCAAAATTCAAAAACCAAGTTTTTCTCAATGAATATTTTTAAAAAAATTTCTTGACACTCCTAAAAACTTTTAAAAAAAGTTCTATAAATAGTAAAGTCATCAAGGAATACCTCTAAGAAGATATCAATCATATCTAAGAAAATACTTACCATGTAGTGCTGAAAGGTACCTGGGGAATTAAAAATAATGAAATAATTCCTTCGGTAGGTAAAATTATCATAGGGACATGTGAAGGTGGTCTTGTCTTGGTCTTTTGGAGAAATTGGAACCTAAATATACCTATAAAATCAATAAAGGAAACAATATTAACCCTTCCTAGCTATCCTCTCTATAATTTGGTAAATAAAGGGTATGGGGAAGTGTTCTTTGTGGGTCACATAGTTCAATCTCCTATAGTCTATATAAACTCTCCAGCTATTCTGGATTATTATGGGCACTGGTTCATTGTTTTAATTTTGTACAATTGTATATCCAGTTTTCTTTATGGATATTTGGATGGGACTCACCCTTTGGGATCCTGAGATAGGGTAAATTATTCCAAATCCTAAAATTATTTATACTTTTTTTAACTAGTTCCTAAAGGGTTGGGTTAAACCATATTTGTGATTGTATCACTCATTTTAATAATTTTTTCAATAAAATTCCATGCATATAGTTGGTAAGGATAATCCCCAGAATTTCCCTTAATTTATATCATATTCCTTTAGAATTTTGTTTTAAAATTTCCAAAAGTTGAAGTTCTTGATTGGGTTTTAAATTATTTGAGATGATTATTAGAATTTTTTCAATTTATTTTAGAAAAGAATATTTTAAGTTTAATGAAAGAAGTATAAGTTACAGTTGGGGGGGGGGGGGGTTATAATGATGTTTTAATATCAATGTTCTCCATGTTGGAAACCTTCATATGTAAATAATAAGTATTGGTATCACATTTGAGTAACTCATCAAAATAACTTTCATTAATTTCTTCAATTTCTTTAACACTCAAAACTATTTTCAGATTAAGATTATTTAAAAAAATAGACTCATTAGAAAAAATTAGATGTCTCTAAAGATTATCCTAATCTAATTATATCATCAAAAATTTAAATTTAATCCATATAAGAACAAAGTAATTCAAAATGTTTCAATGTAAAAATAGTTTTCTCCTCATGTGAGCATTTCATTGAGTTAAGGAAGTTGAAATCCACTTTTTTATCACCAAAAGTCATAGAAAGAGTTCCTTAATTGACATTTAATAGGGTTTTTTTAATCTTGAGGAATGAAATTCTTAGAATAATGGGATAATAGTCTCTGACTCTTTATTATTCCATGTTGAGAATGTAAAAGTCAATAGGGAATATAAATCCTTGCAAACATACCAAAACGTATTTAAGAACACCTAATGAGTAGTCAATGGCTTGATTGGTGAGATTTACAACCACTCAGGTGCATTAGAGTTTTCCCAAATATAGAGAAAAATAAATAGAATATGGCGTTACATTTATTGATGCTACTAAATCATATAGTTCATTATAAATTGTAGGCACTCCTATAGTGCATGGAATTATGAAATTACCCAAATCTAGAATTTTCTTAGGACTTTGTGGTGTAACAAGGGAAGAAACATTTTTAACTAATCTTACATCTTAGTTTTCTCATAATCTCCTTCTCTTGGTACACATGTATTTGATTAATTTTTTATACCTATGAATTTAATGTATAGATTCCAACAAAGGGATATAAATATCTATTTTCTTGAATATTTTAAGAATTTATTATTGTAGTGTATCTTCACTGGGTTTCTTGGATGGTTTAGTCCTTGTAGGGAAGGGTGTTTGGGGTTTAATTGAATCCTCCATTTTGGATTTACCTTTGTCTTTCTTTATAGGGGGTGTTCTACTGGTGCTTCAACTCCTTTTTCCTAGATAGACTCATCAAGTACAATGGGTTGTCCATCACCATTTCCTTCTTGAGATGGTTATTGTTCATTGGTTCCCAGATATTTACCACACCTTAAGGTAATAGAACTAACATTTCACTTGGGATTAGGAATGGATTGTGTAGGAATCCTACTTAAGCCTTGATTTTTCAAGTCATTAGTGGTAGTTATAATCTGGATGTACTATCCTTATAGATCAATTAGCACTGATCCATGGGTGTTGAGATTAGTCTATTGATGGGCGTGAGATTCAAAAATCTATTTCATCAACTCCTTTATGGTGGTATCTTGATTATTATATTTTTTATATCTTATAGAGGGATGAGAACTGCCTCTTGAGAAGGGTGGTGGTTGTAAGGTCATTTGAAAACCTTACTAGAAAGGTGCTCATCATTTCTTTTGATTGAAAACTCTGAACTAAGTATTAGAAAATTTATTAAATCCTTGGTTGTTATTAGTTAGAACCATATCTGGTATATAACATCATACCTATCTATTCCTTAAACTTGAGGGAATCCATCAGTGAAGTGCTCCTGAGAATAAAAAAGCTGACAGAACCTTATAGGTGTGGGAGATTATGTTTCATGTACTTTGTTTATAAAAAACTATCTCAAAATAGTGGTTATTTCTTTAATTTTATTTTTAGAGAAATGGGATTTAGAAAATTTTACCTCATGTACTTCTCTTGCTGTGTATCTTGCATATAATTGTTGAGAATTTTAGGAGATCCTCTCAATAATATCTCTAAATTTAGTGATAGAGTTGTCTATTAATGCTCCTCTAGAGGAAGTATCTAGAAAATTCTATTCATTTTTTATTAGAACTTGGTATAATAATACCGAGAAATAGTGATCTTAAAAATATTGACTTGGGAATGAAGTTTTAAATCGATTGAATCTTTCCCAAAAGTCATAGAGAGTCTCTACACTTTCTTTATCGATCACATATATCTATTTCTTTATCTAAGTACTCCTTGAGGCAAGGAATAACTTCTAGGGGAATGTTTTCTATAATCCATCCTATGTGGTAACTTCCTTATCCCAGAGGTTATATATCCATTCATCGGCCACCCCTTTAAGAGATAAGGGTAATACCTTCCAACTCACTTGATATTATGAAACTCCTATGGGTTTGAAATTATTTTAAATATTATAAAATCCTCTTAGATTCCAGTTAGTATCATATCATAACAATCCATGAATCTTTGTAATGAGTTATATCATACCAGTTCTTAGTTATAATTTTTATTGATTATTAACTTATTTAAGTTAATTATCATTATTCATTTTTGGTATATAGATCTATCTCAAAGTTCCATTAAATTGTTCCAAAATTTTTCCCATGTTTTTACTCCCTAGAGTTACTCTAGTGGAAGAAGAATTTGAAGATGGGGAGCTTGCAAATGAAACTATGAAAAATTCATTTTCCTCTTATTCCGTAACTTTTAAAGTTCTCAGTCTCTCCATAATAGTTCATTCAAACTTCAGATCAAATATAATGAGGTGAGATGAATTGTATTTGGTAATTTGTTGAAATCATTTAAAAAATATAGTTAAAACACAAATACTGGCTTCCCTAGAAATGATTCCAGGTTTGATGAGGCGTCTATCACAGGTTATTCAAAAAAATAATTTTTGAACCCAAGATAATATAGTAGTAGTGGAATCGGGTTGTCTATTAGAGAGGAAAATATTATGAGTGTGTTTCTATTTTGTTTTGTGGGTTTGATTTTATAAAAACAGTGAGTGAGATATATTGAATCAGTTTTAAATTCAGTTTTGGAGATAGTGTACAAACCTCAAATCATCTTCTTATCTTTTGTATTAAATCATTATTCCAATTTATACTCTCATGTTTTCTCTCTAATCAAGTAAAATCTTGCTTGACCACCCTCACATAGAATTTTTGATTTAACTAGAGGGATGAAATGATCACTACAACCTCTAATATCCACTGGCCTAGTAATCAAAGATCTCCAATTATTTGTAATTCAACTCACTTATCATGATCGTAAGCAATGAAGAGGGACTAAGTGACCTATGTGTGAGATCTAGTGAATAAGGGAAGATAAATTCAAAGTGAAATAAATAAGGAAATATACTATTTTCTATACAGTTCAAATAAATCTATATATTAACCAAATATATTTAACTATTAAAATGAACATTTCATTAATAACAGATAAATAGAATCTCTTTAGCTCAGGAACTAATGGCTTAGTGTTCAATCACCTAAGTTATAATGTAAAAAATGAAATGAGATTAGTAAATGAAGATGAAATAGCTGTTGTTTTATGATTGTGGAATCAAACTCTTATTCTACAATGAACATCTCATATTTATAGAGTAATGTTTCTAGTTCTTCCATATTACCTCATTATCCACATTGTTAGTATGAGATTCTATTCAAATGAATCCAACAAATATGAAATATTCCTCAAATTCTAAGACAAATTTATTCCCTTAAGATTGTCTCCACATGCACAGTTTGATAGTTGGTATTTCTTTAAATCACCATACTCAAATATTTTCTATCAAAAAATTATCACCCCATGATTCACTGCCCCCTCTTCGAATATATGATCACTACATAAAACATTTTTGGAGAATTTTATAATTTGACCAAATGAGTTGAACGTGAAAGTTATACCCAATCAAGACTTGGATTTTATTTGGAAATGGATGATATAATATAAGAAACTCCAAGGTTCATGAACTTTATATAACCATTGAAACACTATAGGTACCCTTATATGGAGGTGAATTACCCTTATGTGGAGGTAAATTACTCTTACATAGCATGGTTTAACTTTAGATCGGTTTCTAGATTTGGTTATGTGTATTTTTGGATATGTGAGAGTACCCATTCAGGTATGTGGGTGCCTCTCCAGATCTGGTTGCATGACTCTTACCAGATTCATCTATGTCAGTTATCCTTAGGAATTTCGCTATGCAGATAACATCTCAAAATTTAGATATGTGAAAATATTCATGCTCAGGTTTGAGGTTCTTCACTACTTTGATCCTTTAGAGATTGATCATCGACATAGATCAGGTATACTTTGGGTGGCTTAGATATTTTTCAATGGTGTGGTTGGATATCCCTACTAATGGTAGGTTGGATTTGTGGTTGTTCATTGGAAGTTAGGAAGATGAGGGTGTGAAAGGTATGGTTTTTCCTTTATAGCAGTTTCTTCTCTAACATGCTGTAGATTCAGAAATAGATGTGGTTAGTCTAATTTTGAACTCATGGTCAATTTACGATTTCTTCTTGCTATCAGTATACTGATTGTGATAACTTCATATAGTCAGTATACCCTTGATAGATATTTCCATGCATAGTTACATCAATTTCAACATGTGGTGACTTGGTTTTTTTTTCAGGGTGTAGTCTTTTTCCAGAACTCACAACTACTTTCTAGAAATCATGGTCACTTTTCATAACTCATGGTCACTTTCCATAACTTTTAGTCACTTTCCAAAACTTATAAATTCTACAAAATTCACATTTTAAAATATACTTTTTTTTTTCAAATCAATTATAGAAATAAATAAATAAAAATTTGGAATCACATTGTAATTCCAAAAAATGAATAAATCATTAAAAAATTTATTTTGATCCAATTAACAATTATGTTTAGAATTTACAAAAATCAAATGAAATCACTAATAAAGAGACAAAATAATTAAATTATTGGGTATTTTAAATGAATAAAAGACAAAATATTTTCAAAATTTCATCTCACATCAAAAACTATACAAAAAACATCATTACCATCTCAAGCAGGGACAAATAATTTTAAAGAGGTTGCAAAGATTAAAATTGGATCAAGGAAATGCATAAAGAGATTAACCAAATTGAGAGTAATAAAACTGGGTAAATTGTTCCAAGTATGGAATAAAAAAATTATCTCAAAACCAAGTGGGTTTCTTGTAAAAAACTCAATGAATATAGTAAGATTGTTTATAAAAAGTCATGACTGATGTGAAAGGGGTATTCCCAAATTGAAGGGGTTGATATAGATGAGATGTTTTTACCTAAGAATGACTGGATATGATTCAAATTTTCTTGGATATTATAGTGAAAAGGGTATTCAAGGTTTTCTAAATATACATGAAACCAACATTCATTAATTTATTACTTTAAGTAGAGGGATATATTGAGTAGTTAGATGGTTTTATTGTCCACAAGGTTGAAAATAAATTTGATTGAGTAAAGTATTTTATGGGATGAAGTAATAACCAAGAGAATTATATTATAGACTTTATCAATATCTAAAAAATCACAATTTTCAATGAATAGTTGATTATAATCTCTATATAAAAAATTAGAATGGGAAAAGGATGAAAATTTTCTTTTATATTTATGAAATAATGTTTGGAGGATTAAACAAAGCATAATGAAATTAGTTTGTGAAATTCATGAGGTTTAAGTATGAGATGCTAGTGATTGGAGAATTAATATTTTCCTTGGTTTTTAGACGACACAAGGAAGTCATGGAACCTTTATTTCACAATCTAAATATACTACTTAAAATATTTGGAATGGATGATTTCATGGTGATGAAAATACTGACAGCTACCCAGATGAAGTTATCAAGGGATGATGATGATAAAGTGGTCTATGTGATTTCATGGTGATGAAAATACTGACAGATACTCAATATTTGGAATGGATGATTTCCACTTATAGATATACATGATATCAAAGCTATCCCAAATAAATCCACTTGCATATAGTTAAAATAATACTTTAGTTTATCAAAGTCATAATGAATTTTGGTTTATTTTATCATAAAACATCACTATATGAGTTAATGGGATATAAATATGTTGATCGAGCTAGTTTAGTGGATGATTTTAAGTTAATATTAGGTGGTGAATTATATCTTAGAGGATTTTGTATTTATTGGATAATCAAGAAGAAATATTTCATTTCATTAAGCATTGTGAAACTTGTGTACGTTATGAGTACACAAGAATTTACTTGATTGTTATGGATAAAGTAATAGATTTAGGATGTTGGAGTTGATGTGAAATATACTATTTTAATTAAGTGTGATAACTCAAGTGTTATCAATCTTAGAAAAAATCCATTCAATCACTAAAGGAAAAATCACTTTGAGATAACGTATCACTTACTCAAGGAGATGGTTGAATAAATACTAGTTAAGTTTGACTAAGTTTCTATAAAAATAAAGTTGTGGACATCATGAAAAAAACTACCCAAGGATGGTTTTGAAAGGCATCAGTTAACTCTTGGAGTCCAACCATCTTCATCTGAATAGATGGTTTATAGAAAGGAACCCCAATCCCCTAAGGGTTTTTATATTCATAGAAATGTATGTTTCTTATCATGGATCAGTTTTTTGGATTTTTAATCCTCTATTATGAAGTTTTAGAGAATTAATTTTTTGGTCCATTGAAAAAAAGGGAGAAGCTGTCCATGTTGGGATTGTGAAGCCTTTTCAAGGATTAAGATTTAGTCTACTAGAAGGATTCAATGAAAATAGAGACTTCAATCCAACAATAGGATGATCAAGATGAAATCCTGATGTATTTTTTAGTTACATTGAATTTAGTTCACATAGGTGAATTGAGTGTCTGGAATAATGGTGATGTGCTCAATATATTAGATGTAGATAACTATGTTTAGGATTTCTACATGAGATCAGTAGTTACTATTGTGAATAGATTGTGTCCAGAAAATATAGGAGGTCAGTCCAACTAGAAGGCCGACTAAACTCCATTATATATATGGGGTGGGGAGAACTGTTAATGTGTAATATAAAAAATTATTACATGTAATGTGATTACTTGATAAGAGTCATCCATGTGGATAACAAGACACTAGTTATAATCTTTTTACTACCAAAGAAATAATATTTTTGTGGTGTTCCTGATGAAGATTTCGTTGAAACCTCTAAAAAATAAAATTTATAAAACCCAAATACTACTAGAAAGTGGTAAGTGGGGTAGAACCATAAGGAAGGAATGTTGTATGTAATCTAAAAAAATTAAACGATTCAAAAAAAAAATGATGTTGGTTTGAATGTAAGTGATTGAAAACTATTGGCGAGTGAAAAATGAAAGAAAAAACAAAAATAGAGAAAAAAATAGTGAATAATGGATGAATTTAGGGGGAAATAGGTATGAAATAAAGTGATAATATTTTCCCACTATTGGTTTAATTATTAACATAGAAATGATACATAGATATGAAAATATTTAGTTAAAACACCAAAATGTTGTTAGGTAATCAACTTTGACTAGTGACCTATCATAAGGGATTAAATGACTATCAAACACTTAAGAATTTGGATAATTATTCATGGAGAAATAAAAATTGAACATTTTCCAATTGAAATAATTTGGTTAAGGCCCCTAAAGTTTTAAGTATCCACTATTATTCAATGTTGATACACAAAGTAGTGTATAATTATGCTTATGAAGAAAAGAAAATGTGAACACTTAGGAAAGGAACACACTACTGAAATCCCAAAAGAACATATTTTAAGAGACTGACCATGTTAAGACTGAAGAGGGGTGGGGGTGGGGTGGGGGTGAATTGAGTCCTTTAAATTTTTCATCACTTAGAAAAATATCCCTCTTTTTTTTGACTTATTTCTTTGATGTTCTTAAAAAAATAATGAAGTGGAAATAAAATCATAAATAGAAACATATATAGAGATATTTATAGTGAGTAGGGGAATAGAAGTCCCCTAGTCCACTCCACCACCACTCTTCTCTATGAGTGTGTTGATTTTCACTAGACCAATATTTTTTCTAGGGATTGCATGAATGATTGCAAGAGGTAGACACTTGGTACAAGCACAAGATCTTTCAACTTGGCTTTAGAAATGATTTATAATAACAACCATCAAAGTTTATTTTATTGGTAAGTTTTACAACAAAAGATAAAAATAAAAATATTTTATTGATTTCATCTCACAACTATAAGATAAAAATTATAAAAAATTTGGATCTCTAAGATAAATGATATGAATAATAAAAATCTCAAGGAGAGTTGTCTAAAATTAGAAAATATTGTTAATAAGAACAATAGATAAGAAAAAACATCTTCTTTATTTGTGTATAAATACAAATTTTCATTATTGAAGAGCTTTTTGAGTGAAGAATTATTTGTATATGCTTATGCACTTTACTTCTCATGAATATGTCCATGATCATATTACACTACTAAAAATTATTTTTAAAATACATGCACTCCTTATAATTTAAATTCACTACTCATGATCCGTAGAAAAAAAGGTAGGTATCAGTGACACGACCTTATCCTTTTAAAATACCTAGGAAACAGTAGAGAGAAATAAAATATATCATCTTTGTCTTCTTTCTTGGTACATGGATCTTATTATATTTGATTTTATCTTATATAGAAAGTAGATAATTTAAGGATTTCACAAAATCATTTAAAACTTCACTTGATTTCATAAATCATAATAAATACCAACTACTAGTATGATGTAGCCAATTTGAAGAATTTAATCAATGTAGCAGAAATAAGGATTTGAAACCATGTAGTTGATATTGCATCGCATAGGAAAATTGAATCATGTAGGTGTTTCATTCACATAGATGAATCCTACGTAGCTGATTAAAACAAAATAGTCATTCTCTTCACATAGAATATCCACAAAAAATTACACATCTGATTAAAGAGACATAGTAAATTCCACCACATAGGCGATTTCACAATGTAGCTATATGATCATGTAGTAGATTTATGTATCTGAATGATCATTCAAGTGATTTATCACGCATCTGATTACTCAATGTAACCATTTTATGTAACTGAATGATCACGTATCCAAAAACATCACGTAGCTGAATTTTTCAAACTTAGGCAGTTTATAGTCAAAACATCTAGAATCCATGTAGGAAATTAATGGCTGAACACATAAGAATAATATAAAACCTGATAAATACACTTAGAAAACAATATCATCAGTAAAGTATGAAGGGTATTTGAGATCATAAAAACCTAAATTACATGTAATATGTTGGATCAACATTAATAGTCTAATAATCACCCTCATTTTGATGATCATAAAACCTATAAAACTAATAAAACCCATTAAATATTATATAAGTTAAAAAATATTGAATTTTATAAAGGTTTAATATAAATTATAAATAAAAAATATAATAGAGTTTAAAATTTAGTGTTTCTCACCCTTAGTTTGTTACTTCTTTCCTGTTTGAAAGGTAGAAATTTCTCCCCTCTTTTTAAAAAAATGAATTCTCTATTTTTTAAAAGTAAAAAAACTTATCCTCCATTTGGGTAAGGTGAAAAAATTCTCCCCCTTTTTGTGTCATTAAAAAGTAAGGGTAAGAGTGATAAAATACATGTTAATGTTGCACTGTAGGGTTATGAACTATTTAAGAATAGTGCGAAAACTAAATATGGAATTATGAAAATATTGAGTTTCATTAAATAAAATAGAGATAAATAACATAAAATGAAAAGAATCAATAAGAAAAATATTATAAATAAAGAAATAATGAAGTATTCCATTAGTTATTGTGAAGCAGAACTACACATACACACAACAAAATTACAAAATATTAGTCAAGGAACCCAGTTTGGTTTGGGTGAAGGTTGTTTTAAGCTTGACGAATTTATGGAAGTAGATGATGTTGGGATTAAGGGTGCTGAAGGATCATAAAAACCTAATATTCTCTTCCTAGTTTCCTGATAAGTACTAGAATGATCTGAAACAAGAGGCATCCTTATTATCATCTAATACAGGGATTTAGTACACATGTCAATCCTCAAAATAACATCCGTCTTACAAAATTCAAGGATCAAGAGAGATGCTTGCTTATTCATTTGAGAAAATGATGCTAATCCATTTCTGATAAATGTATTAAGATGTTCTTTTTTCTCTAAAGAGAAACTTTCAAACTCACTTACAGAAGGTGGATGAAGTGGAGGGGAAATCTCTATAGTAAAAATACCATAAATCCTATCCACAAGAACTTTCTTCATAATTATATTCACAGACGTCTCCACATCAATAAGCCTATCAGTCAACAAATTCACTTTTCGATCCATTCTATTCACTTTAACTATAAAATTTTGAACAACATCCTTAGCATGCTTGAGATAATATTTAAAAACTTCAGCACTAAAACCCAGTTGGGGTTCAACTAAACCTGATATAACAAGAGGTTTATAAACAAAAAACTCCCTTCCTATAACTGGAACAGACTATTATAAAGATTCTTCTAAAGATTCTTTAGAAGATTATTCTAGATTTGATTCTATTACAACCATGGTATTCATATCTGTGACCTTTAAAGAGATTTAATTATACTATTTAAAAAATAGTGGAGTGTTTTGATCATAAGTTTGAATGTATTCATTAACAAAATTTCTTACTTCCTTTGAAACTCTCAAACTTTATTCTACCAACTATCCAAGATATTTATCAAGATGACCAATGTGTTCATTCATTACCATATATAATCTAACACTAAGTTTCTAATAACTTCTTGGGTGTCGTGAAAATTACTAGAAAGATTGTTTTTCATATCATAAAATAACACTGGAAAAAGCATATCAGCCCGGAGATGCTGAATATGAGAAGAAACATAGCTTAACTTTGATATAATATAACTAACTCCATTATGAAAATTTGGAAGAACTAGAAAAACCAAAGAAACAACAACAAAGGGTTGATATTTTTTATAAAATTGAACTAACTTAACACAACACCTTTCAAAGTTTGAAAAGTATCTTTCAATTCATCTAAAAAATATTTGATTCCATTAAGAACTTTCTGAGATAAAAATTATTGCATTGATGAATAATTCTGAGACACATCCTTTTGAGATGAAACCAAAGAACTAAGCTCACAAAACACATCCTTTGTAGGGAAAACTTCTTTCAAACCACTTACCAAGGATTTAATTTTTTCAAGTTCCTTATAACTTACATTAAAACTAATTGGGTAGCCACCATCCCAAACAACTTATTAAAACCTAACTTAGAGACATAGGACTCTTTGAGCTCTTTGATCTCATTTTTTTCAAACAACCAGATATAATTTTAAATTAAAATAATATACTATTAGATTGTCAAGATACATCATTACTTTATTAGAAAAAATTCCTTTTCCAAGATTTTTGAACTCTTTCTAACATAAGGAGCTATTTCATGAATAGTTAAAGGTAAAGATGGTACCAATGGTGTATGATCATGCTTTTCTGATTCAGTATTAGCTGGACTATCTTTAGATTAAGTAGAAATTGTCTCAAAAACTATCTCTACATGTTTATCTCCTTCAGTAGACACAAAAACTTCACTATAAACTTGATTCTAAGTATGAACATATTCCTGAATTTGGATAGGCTCACCAACTACATGGATGATAGTTAGAACTGAAGACTTGGATCTTACTGAAGTTGTCTCATCTAGTCCCCTAGAAGAAACCATATCGATAGGTGTTACATCAATAGGTAATGAGGTCTGAGCTAACTCCCACTGATTCATACATTCTTGAATAACTATATTCAAAGAGTTCGAAGAATAATCCCAGGAATATCCAATCTTCTTCAAGAGAACTGAAGATATGATATTACTTTTATGAAATTTCACCATATCACCTTAATTTAAATCTACTTCTTTCTTTTTAAAAACTAAAGAAGTTAATCTACCATAAGGATAATAGTATAACTATAACACCCCAAGCTTCTACGGTACACTTCTCTTTGAATAATGCGATAGTGTGTGTTGTACGCAATATCGAGTTCTAACACACCACAACCAATCAAACTAGCCGTTAAGAATAGTAATACCTAATTTTTGAAATTTTATAAATTTTATCTCTAAAAATGGACTTCATTTTTGGATTCGGAATATCGAATTTATCCTAGGGTGAAATTTTGGAACTTTTCGGATAACATTTATATTTTGATGAATAGTGAAAATTACTAAATTTTAATTAAAAACAACTTTTTTAATCAAAATAATTAATGGTGATAAATTATGAATTTGAGTGGTTTCAAAGTATATTTAGAATAAATTTTTACTATTTAATATAATGTTGGTCATTGGACATAATTTCACAATTAAACCAGACATAAACAAGTATCAATCTTTTGATAGTTATTATATCTTAAAAACACGCTTTTTGTTTTAACAAAGGGAATTAATTTTAAATTAATTTCTGCCACTTCTGTGTTTTGAATTTGGAAAAATGGATTCTATATTTGGAATCAGTATGTTCAAATTGTGTAAATAGGTAACTTTTATTTTTAGATATTTTGAATAATTACTTCGGTAAATATTTTATTTACCATGGTAAAGGGTAAATCCGGTAAATAAGGGTTAAAAAAATATTATAATAATACAAAATTACCCTAAAACGTGTCCTAACCTTATTGGTGGATACATTTCTGACCATGGGCATCTTTGGGTCGATTTTGGGACCCCATGGAGCCACTTGTAGGTGATAGGGACACTTTATTTTAATTAAGTTAAAATAAATACAAAAATGACATAAGCATATATCTTTTAGAAAAATATTTTTTACATAAGGTTATATATGTTAGATTTTCAACTATAAATATTCATTATAAATCTAAAAAGATTTCCTACATAATTATATTTTATTTATAATTTTTAGACATAAATAATTTAATTTATTTATGACACAATGATGATGTAGTAATTACCATAATAGTGAAAAATTAAAATAATTGATATTATAAATACCCAAATAAATATAATTTGAGACTTTTTATGAATTAAACTAATTTTCTAGGTTAATATAACATGTTAGTATTGATTTAATTAACTTTTTTAGAAGTAATAATTCTGTTATAATTTTTAAAAAAATCAACTATTGAATAGTGTCAAAATTGACATAAAAGAGTTTTTAAAACAAATATTATATTATTAATTGATATTAAATTCAAAAAAATCTAAGGTTTAGACAAGAGACTTATATCATGATATATGTATCATTAATTTACCACTTGGGGGTCGCTTGTATGTATATAGTAAGTTTATTAACTATATAATATAAAAATACAAAGTGACATGGTAAGTGTCAAACTAATTAACTAAGAGTTAATACTTAAAGATAAGGTTAATATAGTAACCCAAACCTATCTAAATCCTATTGGTTGAGTGGTTTTAGACCTATCCCCACCTTAAACTTTAAATAATACACTTTGGAGCCATTAGGAACCGAATATTAATTTATTATAAAATAATATTTCTAACTTTTCCAAAGGTGCCCCTCACCCCTCTTATAAAAGGGCACTCCCCCTTCTCACTAATTAACACATTCAAAGCCTTTTGGTTCGGCCAAACCCTATCCAAATACTCTCTCAACTTCCCTAACTACAACCTATATGCCTTAGTTTGATCAGAAATCCAACCTAAGGAGTCATTTTGATCAAATCAAAAGGAAGAACCCGAAGAAGTGGTAATAATTTCACCACCCTTTTTCAAGTTCCTTTCTTCCTCCACTTATTCTTTATTTGTTATTACCATTATAAAATAATAACTCCAGTATCTTATATATACTGTGATGTTATTATAAATATGGTACAACCATATTCAGTATTCTATCCACCCTTTGAATAACATGTCACCATACGTGCGTACGTACGGCTTACCGTCTCCACGTCGTGGTGTAATTGTTATTCAATAAATTATTATTTGGATGGGTATAATAATGATTTATAATTCATGTAAATAATAAATATAACATGATAATGATTATGTATATATGATATACCATCCAATTATATATTATTTTAATATCAAAAGAATGATATTGTCGCTCGTGCGTACGTACGGACTACCGTCTCCACGAACGCGATAAGATTCATTCTCCATCGTATCCATTCAAGTATAATTATCATTTTATGATTTAAAAATAATGTTTAAGGAATTTATAAAATTATGGATATGAATAAGATACAACCTATCCATTACAAACATGTCTTACATAACAAAACATATAAAAGAAAACTAGTAAGTTAACACCCGAAACAACGGTAATACTAAGATATTATTAACAAATCAATGTTAAAAGATCATATATGATATCATATTAATGTATATGATTATTGTATAATTTAATAAAAATTATTTCACCATTATACAGGAGGTTAACCTACCCCCAACCAAGGGAAAGTACAAGTTAAGGGTTTATTTCACAATCTCTTCATTATCTGAGGTTGTTTATACGTAATAATCTACTGGGATTTCTTTATCATCCACATCCATGTTTCTTAAAAATGTATTTCAAAACATTTTTACTATTTACAAGAATATGGGTTAAAGTAATTTATAACATTGTTTGACTTTTTATAAGAGGTTTATAAAGTAATCTTTCCATCGTTTTCCAAACAAGGTGCTTTTTAACCTTTTTGACAGAATTAAGGTAAGAATGTTTTTTTAACTTATACGGCGGGTGCGTCTATTTTCCGCCGTTATAAAATCGTCAAAGCTTCCCTTACAAGATTATAAGAATATTTTCAAAGAAAATGTTTTATTTTATAAATATATGACTCTTAAATTATTTCAAAATAAGAAGAGATATTACTCTAAAAAGAGTTTTGATTTCATCTATGTCAACATCCTTTGATGGATTTTACGCTTATTTGTAGTTGATTTATTATGATACAAAACTTCTATATTGTATTGAAGGTTTTGTGATATGTTTGACTGTGGATGTGATATTTTTATACCATTCATGGTTTATGGATGAAGTATTTACATTTCGTATGCTAGTTTTAATACGAATGTTTATGTTATGTTTAAACCTTTTCATATGGGAATGAATTGGACTTAATATGTGACGGGTGGAGCCCACTATAGCTCCTCGATGCATCGGTAGGTCTCATGAGACAAACTAGTGTCTTGGAACAAGGCCTTGACAAAATATTATTTGTAGTCTTGGCACGAGGCCTTGGCTATGTGGTTATGATAGTCTGGCATTATGAATTCCTTCATTATGAAAGTGGTTATTGGTATTGCATGTGATTATTAGATTAGTAGAATATCCATGTGAATAAGTAAATGACATTATTTCATTTTATTTTTTCCATACTATGTTGAAGTTCAAGTTTAAAAGGCTTTTGTTTTAGTTATACATTGCCTTAAATGTTTATTCTTATTTATGAAAGTTTCCGCTATATTGTTATCCTTACTGGGCATTTGAGCTCACCCCTTTTCTATGTTTTATTTTTCCCAGGACGTGAATAAGTAATTTATGAATGACCTGCAGGGATAGTATGTGGGGATATGAGTGTGGACTATGAAGAAAATATGTTGTTGTAGTTTTCATTTTTATGATGTAATGTAAGACTTATGAATATATCTAGTGTTTCCAAGGCTACTAAACTAATCGGTCTTTCGAGACTTGATCTTTCTTGTGATCATGCCAATGTTATGTAATAATGCACTGACTCTGGGTAACTGGGGTCAGGGCGTTACAATAAAATTTCTTTTTTTTTCAAAACAATGATGCATGAATCTAACCACGTATCTTAGAAAATCAACTTTACATTATTAATCAAGACGTACATTAAATATACATCTTGAAAAATAACTTCCTCCATATCTCCTTCTCTCGATGTTATACATGTCTACAAAAACATACAAAAAACATTCCATTTAGATGAAAACTCTTTTATGGGCTTCTTTTAAAAAATATGGGTTCCAAAAAAACTCAATCACTTCATTTAGACATACTAAGCTTGTATCAACAAGATTACTGTAACGAACCAAGGTTTAATCAATGAAAATTCCCTTCTTATAATTATGTCATATAGTATAATCACATAAAATTACAACACAATGACACATCATTCTTAAAAAAGCTACTAAATACTATGTGACCTTTAAACATAATTTTTCCACTTCTGTGATTTGAATTTTAAAAATCTGACATTTACGGTTGTAATCAGTAAGATGTTTGGAGTCTGATAGGAAAAAATTAACTTTTGATGAATAGTAACTTACCCTTATGAATAGTAATGTTACCCTTATGAATAATAATATGACCCTTATGAATGTAAAATTGTCCAAGTAAATAGCAACCTTACCAATGAAAGTATAAATAAAATTTATTCATCTTATAAGTGACAATATGATAGTGCTGGTATTTTTGGTAATTAATAAAAATTTAATTAAAATTTTATGATTAATTTAATAATTTAAAAGAAAATTTATTTTCATAAAATTTATTCATAAATAAGTATTTTTATGAATTATGATAATTTTAAGAGACCTTAATTAATTTTTCAAAGTGTTAGAAGAGTAATTTTAATTTTTAAATTTGTATTTTTCAAGTAAATTATGATTTTAATTAAAAATTAAATTTATCATATTTATAAAATTAATTTTGAAAAATGGAGTTTTTTTGGATTCTACACATCGAAAAATGTTTAGGGTGAATTTTTTGGATTTTTCTGAAATACTTGAATTTTTGATGAATAGTGAAATATGGTAATTTACCATATATATACATTATGAGTTAAATAAACTATTAATAACATAATGGATGATGTAATAACCATTGTTTTGAACTCACATGATATATTTACTATTTTTTCTCACAATAATCAAGACTATTCATAGTCTTGATCAAAAATATTAAACTAATGATTAAAATAATGGGAAACCCATCCTCTCCCCAACTATAAAAACCACCCTCACCCCATCTTCTCTTCACTCCTCTAAAGCCTTGTTCCTAGTAAATTTTTTGATAAAATATATTTAAAAGCTCATCCCACACATACATAAGCTCTTGGTTTAATAAAAATACCAAAACCTCTCTCCTAAAGAGTCTCTCAAGGAAGATAAATTCAAGAGGTAAATTCCTCTTTTCATTTCTTTTATTTTCCTTTTCATGTTCCTTTTCTATCCTCACCTCCTTTCATCCAAATGTTATGATAACTCCATTAACTTAAAATTAATTTAATTTTTTTTATTATAATTGAATAATTCATCATCATATCTCCTTTCCCCTCCTTTTATACTATAAATGAAAACACCATACGAGATGTGTCAATTTATCACATTCAAGGATGACAGGTTTTCAATTTCTTTTTCTATCTTCAATTATGGTCATGAAACCATTTTTATAGTTTAACTGGACTATAATATGTGTATTATGGATTATTTAAGGGTTTTTAATGATTTTTACACATTATATTAATTTATAAATTAAAATGAGCGTGTTGTGATAAAAAACTGCCAATTAACCAAAACAGTTATCATTAAAGTTTTATATAACGAGTCATCTTCACTTCAAATCACCAAATAAATTTTACAAACATGTAATATTTTGGATATTAAATTATAAAATATAAGTCCAATTCTGGAAAACTATTCTCATATTATATGTTATCATTACATGTATATTAGTAAACCAATCACGAAAACCAAGGAAACAAACGCTCCCAAACAACGAAATTGAACGTCTTAACCCATAAAAAAGGTCATGAATGAAATTAATAAGGTTATAATAAATAAATTAAATATATAAAAGGTTCTTGAAATATTAATTATTTAATGTAATTTGGTTATCCAGGAAATTATGATCAAGTGAAGGACACCATCGTACTTAAGGTAAGGGATTTTACCCGAACATCCATTATTCCTTCGGGTTGTTCTATCTTTATTTTTAGCCAAATGAGGTTATCTATTATTTTTATGAAAATATTATAAATTATGTGTATATGATACAAACTAATGTTTCAATATCCATTCATCATTATATTTTGGGGATATACATGTTTTTAAATTATTCCCTCCTCAATTCTTCCTGATAAGCAAACCTGTTTTAAGGGAACTTCCCGAATTCTTACCCATTTTCAAGTACACTATATAATCTGTTTTTAATCAAAAATTATTTTAATAAAACCACTATTTTTATCATAAAAACATTCCTTTTTAACTTATAGTTTTATATAAAAAATTATGCCCTTTTATGTTTTAAATGACCATTTATATTTCCTTTAACCACACTAAAATATTTTAATTCTAAAGTTTCTTGAGCACTATTTTTACATGTTATTACTTAAAGTTGAAATCAATTTTCATGATATATTCCTATTATACCCTATTATTTTCCATAAATTATTTAATTACTTTCCCTCATGGACATTTTTATGGTACTTCCATTTTTTATTCTTGATGACATGAATATGATACCCAATTCTTACCATGGGTAACCCTTATGTTTATGTATGATTTTATATGTGGAAAGAATATTCATGAACCTGTTATGATGGGTGTGCCTAGATAGAATTAAAATTAATTGTTTAAAGTTGATTCTGATGAGAGGTTATGTACAACGGTCTTAGCAGTTAGCCTTGACTCGTGCTACAATGTGCAAAGGTCTTTGTGGTTAACCTTGACTTGTGTTCCTCTATGTGAAATGAGCCTTGAATCATGATAAAGTCATGTTTTATGTTGCTTCCAAATTAATATGACTCCATGTTTATATTATTCCATGTTTATATTTTATGATTTCCTATGTTCCATGCCTTTTTATATCATTATGTCATGCCTTCTAACCCATGCGCTAAAATTTTATTCTTATGTTTATTCCCTTATTGGGATTTTTAAATCATCCATTTATTCATGTTATATCTAGGTTATTATATGTAGATGTATGAGAAAAATGAAAGTTAGGATCTCATAATTGAGATTAAATAATTTTTTTGATGATGTTTAATTATGTACCTAATCTTTCAAGACACCAGACTTTAAGATCATTGGCTTGTAATATGATGTTTAATTATACTTAAAATAATTTAATATTATGTGTAAAAGGATAGGGTCACTATAGTTGGTATCAGAGAAAGGTCTAGTTATTTTTAGAGATTAGGAATAGATCACTTTATTAAGAACCTTAGGGATAAGACTAAGTATAAGAAAACATACCTAAATTTTGGTAAGTATAGAGTAAGTGGTTTATCAAGAAAATACATCCCTGTCTAGATACGAACAAGAGGATGTGGCTCTGGCACATACAGAGGAGAAAAATCTCCGAAAAGGTGTTCTGGGCATGACTCGGGGTAACCTAGTACATGAAAACGGGCCTTACTGCACACCTGTTTTGACACTCCCAGGGGATATGATTTGGTAAATTAATAAGCTCATTATGAACCATTATCAAGGTAACAAAAAAGATCCCATAAGAATATATTTCAAGAAACAGATCAAGGATAAACTAGATTTAAACCTAAGTAATCACAAGTTAGGATATACTTTTCCTTTATAATTTTATCCTTTTATGTTTAATGTTTCCTTTTTATATGCTTATTAACTAAGTAATAAAACCCTCACATGTTTTCACCTTAGTATGTAAAATGAAATTTTGAGGGAGAAATTTCATAAGGGGGGAAGAATGTAATGAACCAAAGTTTAATCAATGGAAATTACCTTCTTATAATTATTTCTTATAGTATAATTTCATAAAATCACAACATAATTCCAAATTATTCTTAAATAAACTAATAAATAATATGTGACATTTAAACATAATTTTACCACTTATGTGATTTGACTTTCAAAAATATGACATACATGGTTGAAATCAGTAAGATATTTGGAGCTTGATAGAACAAAATTAATTTTTGGTGAATAGTAACTTACCCTTATGAATAGTAATGTTACACTGATGAATAGTAATATGACCCTTATGAATAGTAAAATAGCTAAGTAAATAGTAACCTTCCCAATGAAAGTATAAATAAAATTTATCCATATTATAAGTGATAATATGATAGTGTTGGTATTTTTGGTAAGTCATACATATTTAATTACAATTTTATGATTAATTTAATAATTTAAAATAAAATTTATTTTCATAAAATGTATTTTTAAATAATTTTTTGATGAATTATGATAATTTTAAGAGACCTTAATTAATTTTTCAAAGTTTTAGAAAAGCGGTTTTAATTTTAAAATTTGTATTTTTCAAGTAAATTATGATTTTAACTAAAAATTAAATTTCTCATATTTAGAAAATAATTTTTGAAAAATAGAGTTTATTTTTGGATTCTACATGTTGAAAAATTGTTAGGGATAATTTTTGGAATTTTTCTGAAATACTTGATTTTTTGATGAATAATGAAATACAATAATTTACCGTATATAAACATTATGAGTTAAATACACTATTCCTAACATCATGTAAGATGTAAGAACCCTTATTTCAAACTCACATGGTCTATTTAATATTTTTGGTCACAAGAATAAATACTATTCATAGTCTTGAGAAAAAATATTAAACTAATGATTAAAATAATGGAAAACCCCTCCTCTCTTCCACTATAAAAACCACCCTCACCCCCTCTTCTCTTCACTCCTCTCAAGCCTTTTTCCTAATCCAAGTTATGCTTAAATATAATCCCAAATCCCCCCCACTTCCAACATCCCTTGGTATCATAAAAAGACAAAAACCTCCCCCCTAAAGAGGCTCTCAAGGAAGATAAATTCAAGAGGTAAATTCCTCTTTTCATTTCTTTTATTTTCCTTTTCATGTTCCTTTTCTATCCTCTCCTACTTTCATCCAAGTGTTATGATATGTAAAGTAACTTAAATTTACTGTAATTTTGTTATGATAATTGAATAATTCATCAAAATCTCTCATTTACCCTTCTTTTATACTAGAAATGAAAACACCATCTGAGATGTGTCAATTTATCACATTCAAGGTGTAACACCCCAAGCTTCCACGATACGCTTCTCTTTGAATAATACAGTAGCATGTGTTGTACACAACTTCGAGTTCTAATACACCACAACTAATCAAACTAGCCGTTATGAATAGTAATACACAATTTTTGAAATTTTATACATTTTATCTTTCAAAATGGACTTCATTTTTGGATTCAGAATATTGAAATTAACTTAGGGTGAATTTTTTGCTACTTTTATGATAACTTTCATATTTTGATGAATAGTGAAAATTACTAAATTTTAATTAAAAACAACCTTTTTAATCGTAATAATTAATAGTGATAAATTATGAATTTGAGTGGTTTTAAAGTATAATTAGATTATATTTTTACCATTTAATCCAATGTTGGTCATTGGACGTAATTTCACATTTAAACTAGACATAAACAAGTGTCAATCTTTTGATAGTTATTATTTCTTAAAAAACTTGCTTTTTGTTTTGACAATGGGAATTAATTTTAAATTAATTTCTGCCACTTCTGTGTTTTGAATTTAGAAAAATTGATTCCATATTTATAATCAGGAGGTCCAAATTTTTTAAATAGGTAACTTTTATTTTTAGAAATTTTGGATAATTACTTCGGTAAATATTTTATTTACCATGGTTAAAGGGTAAATCTGGTAAATAAGGGTAAAATAATAATATTATAATAATATTAAATTACCCTAAAATGTGTCATAACCCTATTGGATGATACATTTCTGACTATGGGCATCTTTGGGTCGATTTTGGGACCCCATGAAGCCACTTGTAAGTGATAATGACACTTTATATTAATTAAGTTAAAGTAAATACAAAAATGACATAAGCATATATCTTTTAGAAAAATTTTTTTTACATAGGGTTATATATGTTTTATTTTCGACTATAAATATTCATTAGAAATATAAAAAGATTTACTACATAATGGTATTTTATTTATAATTTTTAGACATTAAATAATTAAATTTTTTTATGACACAATAATGATGCAGTATTTTCTTTATTAATGAACGAATCAAATAATTGGTATTATAAATGTTAAAACAAATATAATTTGAAAAGTTTTGATGCCATACACGAATTTTATTGGTTAATATGACATGTTAGGATTTCTTAAATGAATTTGGTTCGAATTTATAAAGTTGTTAAGACTTTAACAAAAATCAATTATTAAATAGTGTCAAAATTGACATAAAGGAGTTTTTAAAACAAATATTATATTTTCAATTGATATAATATCCATAAAAATCTAAGGATCGGCCAAAGGACTTATATAATGATAGGTGTATCATTAATGTACCACTTGGGGTTCACTTGGAAGTATATAGAAAGTTTATTAACTATATAATATAAAAATACAAAGAGATGGTAAATATCAAACTATTTAACTAAGAGTTAAATATAAATGATAAGGTTAATATTGTGACCCAAACCTTTCTAAAATATATTGGATGAAAGGATTTAGACCCATCCCCACCTTAGCCTCGAAATAAGTCACTTTGGAGCCATTATAAACTGAATATGAATTTATTATAAAATAATATTTTATGTTTTTCCTAAGGTGCCCCTCACCCCTCTTATAAAAGGGCACTCCACCTTCTCTCAAATTCATACCTTCAAAGCCTTTTGGTTTGGAAAAACCCTGAAAAAATTCCCTCTCAACTTCCATCAATTCATCCTAAAGGATTTCTTTTAGTCATAAATCCAACTTAAGGAGCCCTTTTGATCAAATCAAAAAGAAGAACCTGAAGAAGATGTAATAATTTCACCACCCTCTTTCAAGTTCTTTTCTTCTTCCACTTCTTCTTTCTTTGTTATTACCATTATAAAATAATAACTCCATTATCTTCTATATACTGTGATTTTATTATTAATATGGTACAACCATATTAATTATTATATCCATCCTTTGAATGACATGTCACCATACGTGCGTACGTACGGCTTACCGTCTCCACGTCGTGGTGTAATTGTTATTAAATACATTATTATTTAGATGGGTATAATAATGATGTGTAATTGATGTAAATAATGAGTATAACATGATAATGATTCTCTATATATTATATACTATCCAATTATATATTATTTTAATATCAAAAGAATGATATTATCATTCGTGCGTACGTACGGATTACCGTCTCCACGAATGCGATGAGATTCATTCCCCATCGTATCCATCCAAGACTAATTTTAATTTGATGATTAAAAATAATGTTTAAAGACTTGATATAATTCTGGATATGAGTAAGATACATCCCATACATAACAAATATTACTCACATAATAAATAATATAAAGGAAAATAAATCCGTTAACACCCGAAACAACGATAATACTAAGATATTATTAACAAAAAAATGTTAAAAGATCATATATGATATCATATTAATGTATATTATTATTGTATAATTTAATAACAATTATTTCACCATTATACAGGATTTTAACCTACCCTCAACCAAGTAAAAGTACAAGGTAAGGTTTAATTCTACAATCTCTTCATTATCCGAGGTTGTTTATACGTAATTATCTACTGGGACCTCTTTATCATCCACATCCATGTTTCTTAAAAATGTATTTCAAAACATTTTTACTATTTACAATACAATGGGTTAAAGTTATTTATACCCTTATGTGTTTTGAAAGGAATCTTTTTGTCGTTTTCCAAATAAGGTACTTTTTGACCTTTTTGACAAATTTAAGGTAAGAATGTTTTTTTAACTTATACAGCAGGTGCGGTTATTTTCTGCCATTATAACATCATCAAAGCTTACCTTAAAATATTATAAGAATATTCTCAAAATAAATGTTTTCTTTATAATCATGTGACTCTTAAATGATTTTAAAATAGAAATAGGTATTTCTCTAAAAAGGGTTTTTATTTTATCTATGTCAACATCCTTTGATGGATCTTAAGTTTATTTGAAGTTGATTTATTATGATACAAAACTTCCATATTTTATTGAAGGTTTTGTGATATGTTTGACTATGGATGTGCTATTTTTATACCATTCATGGTTTATGGTTAAGGTATTAAAAATTTGTATTCTAGTTTTAATATGATTGTTTATGATATGTTTAAACCTTTTCATATGAGGAATGTATTAGACTTAGTAAGTGATGGGTGGAGCCCGCTATAGCTCCTCGATGCATCGGTAGGTCTCATGAGACAACTAGACATGGAATTGGCCAAGGCCCTTTCCCAATTTTGATATATGGTTTTGTCCAAAGCCTTAATAATTTTTTAGACGTCTTGGTCGAGGCCTTGAAAAAATGTTTCAGAATGTACGACATTATAAATTTCATCATTATGAAAATAATATTGATGGTTCATATGGTAATTCAACTAGTAGAATACCAATGATTATTTTTTATTATGGAATTATTTAATCATCTCATATTCCTGCCATAAAAGTATTCATGTTTATTATTGGTGAAGGCATGTGGTTTCAATTATTCACCATGCTTAATATTTATGTTATCTTCCACTGTATTTCTTACCCTTACTGAGCATTTGAGCTCACCCCCTTATTATGTTTCATTTTCCCAAGATATGAAGAAGTTAGTTATGAGTGACTTTCAGGAATTATTTAGGAGGCTTGGATGTTTCCAATGGAATAAATTCATGTTGTATTTCTTTTCAAGTTGTAAAGTTGAACTTATGTATGAATCTTATTTCCAATAATACTAAACTGATCGGTCTTTAGAGACATGATTTCCTTGTGATCATGCCAATGTTATGTAATAATGCACCGACTCTGGGTAACTAGGGTTGGGGCATTACAGTTGGTATCAGAGGAAGTTTAGTACAAGCCTTGGAAGATAGATTTAGATAAACTCTGATTAGAGAACATATCCCCAAGATAGAATTTGAGGATTAGTATATAAGAACTTCCTAGAATTTTTTTATTGTAGAGATTTTTTGAGTTTTCTGAGAAATAAATCCCTGTCTGGATACGAGCAGGTAGAGGTGGCTCTGGCACATATGTACCTAGGGGTAAAACCTGAGAACACCGCTTTGAGCTAGACTCGAACGGGAACTGGTGCATGACAACGGGCCTTGATGCACTCTTGGTTACGACACTCCTGGGGGATATGCTTAGGATAATTCTCATTTTGTTTAAAAACCATTATAAAGGGTTTATGAGTATATACTTCCTCAAAGAAAACATTTTTTATGATTATGGATTATATCCATAAACTGTTCAATTTATGCTAAGTGTTTTACATGTTTGGAATTATGTATTTTGATTCATAAACTAATCTAGTTTATGCCATTGTTTAGAAATGGAACCTAGTGGATGGAATGGAAACCATGTAAATGAACTCACTCCATGCAGGGATTTCCCTCCTACTCAAGATAAATATAGTGGAGCTGGTGAAGCAATTGGTGCTGATAAACTAATCACCATACTAGGACAACTCACTCAGGTTATGAATAATAACCTTACCCGTATGGAGCACCCAGATCCACAGCGTGGAGGATCAATGTTATATCGCTTCATGAGGCAACAACCACCAACATTCAATGTTAATACAAATGCATTGGTAGATGAGCAATGGATAATTTCCCTAGAGAAAATATTTAAGGCTTTGGGGAGTAGTGAAAGGGAGAAAGTTTTCATGGTAGTTTATCGCCTCACTGGAGATGCTGATCAATGGTGGTCATTGATTCAAAACACAAAGGAATATGATGAAGTATCAAATATGGAATGGAGGGAGTTTAAAGATATTTTATTAGAGAAATAATTTCCTCGTGACCATCGAGCAGATATGGAAAGACAATTTCTGAGTCTGAGACAAAAGGAGGATGAGAATGTCGCAAAGTATGAGGCTAACTTTACAAGGTCAGCGAGGCATGAAACAAATTATATACGTAACCCAAGGAGTAATATTGATCATTTCTTTGATGGGTTAAAAACATTTCTCCTTTGAGCTTTAGTATCGCAATCCTTATCATCATACAAAGATATTTTATCATGTGCTATCAAGACAGAAAAGGAATTCTCTAAGTCTTACGACTTTAAAGAAAATCAAGAGAAGAAGAGATCTTCTGAACACTCTGGGAAAGGAAATAAGGAAATAAGGAAAATGGGAAGAGTTGAATTTCCACCATGAGATAATTATGGAAGGAACCACCCTGGTGCCTGTCTAAAAGGAAAAGGAGTATGCTACAAATGTGGACAGAAAGGCCATATTGCTGGTGATTGTAAGGGAAATAAAAACACTACCAATATTCAATGCTAAAATTGTAGGGAGATGGGACATTATGAAAATGAATTTCGTAAGCATCAGGTAAAATTACTCAGAAAAGGCCAAGGGATCAAGGCCATTCTTATGCGATCACTACTGTTGAGGTTGAAGCTCCGAAAGACATGGTGGCAGGTAATTTCATGGTTTCCTCAAGTTTAGAAAATGCTTTATTTGATTTTGGATCATCACATTGTTTCATATCTTCTGAGTTTTCTAAGAGAATTAGATATTTACAATTTGATTTAACAAGGGATTTGTCAGTTAAAACTCTTAAGGGAAGTATCATCGCAACAAAGTTTTGTGAATCCCTTCCCATTAGAGAATATAAATGTTCTTTATCTGCTGATCTCATCGTCATACCCATGATTGAATTTGATATAATACTTAGTATGGATTGGATTTCAGACCATGATGAAAATATTTATTTTAAGAATAAGGAGGTTATGATTTTGATGATGATGATAAAGAACACCTTATATTTAGAGTAGAATCTTCACCACCTAATTCTTATCTAGATCCACCCCCAGTAGCTCAACTAAATTCAATTATCGGGGAGGAAGAGAATGAAATAACTGTGGGTGAGGAATGGAATGTTCAAATAGAGGATGTACCTATTGTGAAAGAATATGTAGATGTGTTTCTAGAAGATTTACCTAGACATCCTCCAGAACGAGAAATTGAGTTTTCCATTGATTTAATTCCTAGTTCAAGGCCTATATCGAAGACCCCTTATAGAATGGACACTATGGAATTAGTTGAACTAAAGAAATAACTAGATGAATTGAGTAATAAGGGATTTATTCACCCTAGTGTTTCTCCATGGGGAGCCCTTGTCCTTTTTGTTAAGAATAAAGATGGAGCTATGAGGTTATGTATTGACTACAGGGAAATAAATGCTATAACAATAAAGAACAAGTATCCCCTACCTCTCATTGATGATTTATTTGACCAAATTCATGGAGTTCAATACTTTTCAAAGATTTAACTTTGATCTGGATACCATAAGTTGTGTGTGAAGTAGGAATACATTCCGAAGACAACATTTCAAACCATGTACATGTATTATGAGTTTACAATAATGCCTTTTGGATTGACTAATGCACCCTCTATATTCATAGATCTAATGAACAGAGTTTTCACGGAATATCTTGATGTTTTTTTAGTGGTATTTATTGATGATATCTTGGATTAATCCAATAGCTACGAAGATCATGAAAATCACTTGCAAATTATCCTGAAGACTCTTAAAAGACATGAATTATATGGGAAGTTTAGCAAGTGTGAATTCTGGATTCAGAAGATTTCTTTTCTTGTCCACATTGTCTCTAAGGATGGAATTTCCGTTGATCCTTATAAGACCAAGGCAATCCAAGAATGTCTAGCACCAATGAGTATAACTGAGGTACATAGTTTTATTGGTTTAGCAGGTTATTATCGGCATTTCATCCAGAATTTTGCCTGATTGGCTAACCCATTAACGAAGCTCACACGTAAAGGGGTTAAATTTATTTGGACAAAAGAGTGGGAAGAATGTTTTGAAGAACTAAAGAGAATATTAGTCAATGCTTCTATATTGACTCTACCACCAGGGAATGATGGGTTTGTTATTTATACTGATACTTCAAAGAAAAGGACTTGGTTGTGTCCTTATGTAGAATGATAGGGTTATTGCCTATGCATCACGACAGCTGAAAATTCACGAGAAAAATTATCCTACTCATAATCTTGAGTTAGATACAATAATCTTTGCTTTGAAGATATGAAGACATTATCTCTATGGTGAAAAATGTGAGATATATACCGATCACAAGAGTTTGAAGTATATTTTCTCACAGAAACAACTCAACATGAGGCAAAGGTGATGGCTTGAACTACTCAAGGATTATGATTGCACGATAAAATACCACCTGGGGAAGGAAAATAAGGTGGAAGATGCTTTGAGAAGAAAGGATCATGGAGTTTTGAACAAAATGAGAGTTGAAAGGGATCCAATTTTCATGGATCTAGTAAAGTTGGATATGAGAATAACCATAGAAGGTGAAACATCGATAATTTTTCAAATGGTTTCCAAACCATATTTACTAGAAAAGATTAAGAGTTCTTAGACTGATGATGAAGAGTTTCAAAAGAAGATTAAAGTTGTGAATGATGGGAGATTGAGTGAATTTGTGTATGAAGATGGAATTTTGAAATTTGGGAAGAGACTTTGTGTTCCCAATATACCTGATCTAAAAAGAGAATTTCTGGATGATGCTCATAGTTCCAATTTATCTATACACCCTGGGAGCACCAAAATGTATAGAGATTTGAAGGAACATTTTTGGTGGGACAACATGAAGAGGGAGATTTCTGGTTTTGTATTAAGATGTATGGTTTGTCAACAAGTTAAAGCTGGAAGGCGATAGCCTGGAGGAGTCATGCAACCTATTCCCATACCGAAGTGGAAATGGGATAATATTATGATGGAATTTTTCATGAGACTACCAAATACTCCTAGAAGGAACGATGAAATATGGGTTATTGTTGATCGTCTTACCAAGTCAGCACATTTTCTTGCTATAAGAGAAGATTTACCACTTGAACATCTAGAAAGGATATATATTAATGAATTTTTGAGACTTTATAGAGTACCCCTATCGATTGTTTCTGATCGTGATCCCTATTTTACTTCAAGATTATGGAAAAGTCTTCAGAAGTCCCTGGATACTGAACTTCATTTGTGCACTGCCTACCACCCCCAAACTGATGGACAATTAGAATAGACTATTAAAACTTTAGAAGACATGTTGATATCTTTCTCACTTGACTTTCAGGGTATGTGTGATCAATATTTACCTCTGGTAGAATTTTCCTATAAAAATATCTTCCATTCAAGTATTCAGATGACACCGTATGAAGCGTTATATGAAAAGAGATTTCACACACCAACCTGTTGGGATGATGTTGGTGACAGAAAACTTGTAGGCCCAGAACTGGTGGAGGAAATGATGGAAAAGGTGAAGGTAATCCAAATCCACATCAAAGTAGCTCAAAGTAGGCAGAAGAGCTATATTGACAACCGAAGGAAGGATTTGGAATTTCAGGTAGGAGATCATATTTTCTTGAAGGTATCTCCATGGAAGGGAGTTATACATTTTAGCAAGAAAGGTAAATTGAGTCCCAGGTATATAGGACCTTTTGAAATTCTAGAACGAATTGGGCCTGTAGATTATCATTTGGCAATGCCGCTAAATCTCTCCAAAGTTCACGATGTGTTCCACGTATCACTGTTGAGAAAATACATGCCTGACCCAACACATGTACTCACTTATGAGGAAGTAGAACTAGAACTCGATCTGTATTATTGCGAAGAGCCTGTCAGGATTCTTGATACAAGAGAACAAGTGCTGAGAAACTGGATGACTCGTCTGGTAAAAGTTCTATGGAGAAACCATAAGATGGAAGAGGCAACGTGGGAACCTGAGGAACTTATGATGAAGAACCACCTGAGTCTTTTCATGCGGTAGTATTCTAGAAATTTCAAGAATGAAATTATTTGAAGGAGGGGAGAATGTAACACCCCAAACTTCCACAGTATGCTTCCTTTTGAAGAATATAGTAGCGTGTGTTGTACGCAACTTCGAGTTCTAACACACCACAACCAATCAAACTAGCAGTTATGAATAGTAATACCCAATTTTTGAAATTTTATACAGTTTATCTTTCAAAATGGACTTCATTTTTGGATTCTAAATATCGAAATTAGCTTAGGGTGAATTTTTAGTACTTTTCTGATAACTTTCATATTTTGATGAATAGTGAAAATTACTAAATTTTATTTAAAAACAACTTTTTTAATAAAAATAATTAATAGTGATAAGTTATGAATTTGAGTGGATTTAAAGTATAATTAGATTATATTTTTACCATTTAATCCAATATTGTTCATTGGACATAATTTCACATTTAAACTAGACATAAACACATGTCAATCTTTTGATATTTATTATTTCTTAAAAAACACGCTTTTTTGTTTTGACAATGAGAATTAATTTTAAATTAATTTCTGCCACTTCTGTGTTTTGAATTTAGAAAAATATATTCCATATTTAGAATCAGGATGCCCAAATTTTGTAAATAGGTAACTTTTATTTTTAGACATTTTGAATAATTACTTCGGTAAATATTTTATTTACCATGGTTAAAGGGAAAATCCGGTAAATAAGGGTAAAAAAATAATATTATAATAATATTAAATTACCCTAACACATGTCCTAACCCTATTGGATGATACATGTCCGACCATGGTCATCTTCGGGTCTATTTTGGGACCCCATGGAGCCACTTGTAAGTGATAATGACACTTTATATTAATTAAGTTAAAGTAAATACAAAAATGACATAATCATATATCTTTTAGAAAAACAATTTTTACATAGGGTTATATATGTTATATTTTCAACTATAAATATTAATTATAAAGATAAAAATATTTTCTACATAATGTGATTTTATTTATATTTTTTATACATTAAATAATTAAATTTATTTATTACACAATAATGATGCAGTATTTTCCTTATTAATGAAAGAATCTAATAATTGGTATTATAAATGTTAAAATAAATATAATTTTAAAGTTTTGATGCAATAAACGAATTTTATTGGTTAATATGACATTTTTGTATTGCTTAAATTAATTTTTTTTCGAATTAATAAAGTTGTTAAGACTTTAAAAAAAATCAATTATTAAATAGTGTCAAGCTTGACATAAAGGAGTTTTTAAAACAAATATTATATTATAAATTGATATAATATCCCTAAAAATATATGGTTCAACCAAAGGACTTATATAATGATAGGTGTATCATTAATTTACCACTTGGGGGTCTTTTGGAAGTATATAGTAAGTTTATTAACTATATAATATAAAAATACAAAGAGACATGGTAAATGTCAAACTATTTAATTAAGAGTTAAATATAAATGATAAGGTTAATATTGTGACCCAAACCTATCTAAAATATATTGGATGAAAGGATTTAGACCCATACCCACCTTATCCTTGAAATAAGTTACTTTGGAGCCATTATAAACCAAATATAAATTTATTATAAAATAATATTTTATGTTTTTCCTAAGGTGCCCCTCACCCCTATTATAAAAGGGCACTCACCCTTCTCTCAAATTCATACCTTCAAAGCCTTTTGGTTCGTCCAAACCCTGCCCAAATATCCTCCAAAATTCTCTCACTTTATCCTAAAGGCATTACTTTAGTCATAAATCCAACTTAAGGATCCCTTTTGATCAAATCAAAAGGAAGAACCCGAAGAAGAGGTAATAATTTCTCTACCATCTTTCAAGTTATTTTTTTCTTCCACTTCTTCTTTCTTTGTTATTACCATTATAAAATAATAACTCCAGTATCTTCTATATACTATGATGTTATTATGAATATGGTACAACAATATTAATTATTCTATCCATCCTTTTAATGACATGTCACCATACGTGCGTACGTACGGCTTACCGTCTCCATGTCATGGTGTAATTATTATTCAATACATTATTATTTGGATGAGTATAATAATGATGTATAATTGATGTAAATAATTATTATAACATGATAATGATTCTGTATATATGATATAATATCCAATTATATATTATTTTAATATCAAAAGAATGATATTATCATTCGTGAGTACATACGGATTACCGTCTCCACGAACGCAATGAGATACATTCCCCATCATATCCATCCAAGACTAATTTTAATTTTATGATTAAAAATAATGTTTAAAGACTTGATATAATTCTTTATATTAATAAGATACATCCCATACATAACAAATATGACTCACATAACAAATAATATAAAGGAAAACGAATCCGTTAACACCCAAAACGACGATAATACTAAGATATTATTAACAAAACAATGTTAAAAGATCATATATGATATCATATTAATGTATATGATTATTGTATAATTTAATAAAAATTATTTCACCATTATAAAGGAGGTTAACCTACCCTCAACCAAGGAAAAGTACAAGGTAAGGGTTAATTATACAATCTCTTCATTATCCGAGGTTGTTTATACGTAATTATCTGCTGGGACCTCTTTATCAACCACATCCATGTTTCTTAAAAATGTATTTCAAAACATATTTACTATTTACTATACAATGGGTTAAAGTCATTTATACACTTATGTGTTTTTAAAGGAATCTTTTTGTCGTTTTCCAAACAAGGTACTTTTTGACCTTTTCGACAAATTTTAGGTAAGAATGTTTTTTTAACATATATGGCGGGTGTGGTTATTTTCCACCATTATAACATCATCAAAGCTTCCCTTACAAGATTATAAGAATATTATAAAAATAAATGTTTTATTTATAATTATGTGACTCTTAAATGATTTAAAAATATAAATAGGTATTTCTCTAAAAAGGGTTTTGATTTCATCTATGTCAACATCCTTTGATGGATCTTAAGTTTATTTGGAGTTGATTTATTATGATACAAAACATCCATATTGTATTTAAGGTTTTGTGATATGTTTGACTATGGATGTGATATTTTTATACCATTCATGGTTTATGGTTAAGGTATTGAAATTTTGTATTCTAGTTTTAATACAATTGTTCATGATATGTTTAAACCTTTTCATATGAGGAATGTATTGGACTTAGTAAGTGACGGGTGGAGCCCGCTATAGCTCTTCGATGCATTGGTAGGTATCACGAGATAACTAGATGTGGAATTGACCGAGGCCCTTTCCCAATTTTGATATATAGTTTTGGCCGAGGCCTTAATAATTTTTAGACGTGTTGGCCGAGGCCTTAACAAAATGTTTTAGAATGTCTGGCATTATACATTTCCTCATTATGAAAATAATATTGATGGTTCATGTATTCATTTGACTAGAATAATACCAATGATTATGTTTTATTATGGAATTATTTACTCAACTCATATTCCTGCCATAAAAGTATTAATGTTTATTATTGGTGAAGGCATGTGGTTTGAATTATTCACCATGCTTAATATTTATGTTATATTCTGCTGTATTTCTTACCTTTACTGAGCGTTTGAGCTCACCACTTTCTTATGTTTAATTTTCCCAAGATATGAAGAAGTTAGTTATGAGTGACTTGGAGGCATTATTTAGGAGGCTTGGATGTTTCCAATGGAATAAATTCATGTTGTATTTATTTTCAAGTTGTAAATTTGAACTTATGTATGAATCTTGTTTCCAATAATAATAAACTGATTGGTCTTTCGAGACATGATTTACTTGTGATCATTCCAATATTATGTAATAATGCACCGACTCTGGGTAACTGGGGTCAGGGCGTTACACAAGGACGGTGGGTTTTTGATTTCTTTTACCATCTTAAATTCTAGTCATGAAACCATTTTTATGATTTAACCAGACTATAATATTTGTATTGTGTCTTATTTAAAGTTCTAGAATATTTTGTACACATGATATTAATTTATAAAGAAAAATGAGCGTGTTGTGATAAAAAACCACAAATTAACCAAAACAGTTATCATTAAAGTTTTATATAATGAGTCATCTTCACTAAAAATAACCAAATTAATTTTATAACCATGTAATATTATAAATTTTCACTAATAAAATATAAATCCAACTTTGGACAACCATTCTCATCTTACATGTTTATCCTTAAATGTATATTAGTAAACAAATCATGAAAACCAAGGAAACAAACAATCCCAAACAACGAAATTGAACGTCTTAACCCATCAAAAAGGTTATTAATGAACTTAATAAGGTTATAATAAATCAATTAAATGTATAAGAGGTTATTTAAATATTAATTAATGAATTTAATTTGGTTATCCAGGACATTAAGATCAAGTGAATTACACCATCGTACTTAAGGTAAGAGATTCTACCTGAACCTCTATTATTTCTTCAACTTGTTCTATCTTTCTTTTTACCCAAATGAGGTTATCTATTATTTTTATTAAAATATTTTAAATAATTTTTATATAATCCAAAATAATGTATAAATATCCATTCATAATTCTCTTTTGGGGATATACATGTTTTTAAATGATTCCCTCCTTAATTCTTCCCAATAAGCAAGCCCGTTTTAAGGGAACTTCTCAAATTTTTACCCATTTTCAAGTACACTATATAATATATTTTTAAGCTAAAATTATTTTTATAAAACCACAATTTTTATCATTAAAACCTTATTGGTTCACTTCTAGTTTTATATAAAAAATTATTCCCTTTTATGTTTTAAACGATCTTTGATATTTTCCCTTAATCGCACTAAAATGTTTTAATTCTAAAGTTTCTTGAGTACTATTTTTACATGTTATTACTTAAAGTTGACATAAATTTTCATTATATATGACTATTTTACTCTATAATTTTCCATTCATGATCTAATTACTTTCCCTCATGGACATTTTTATGATACTTCCATTCTTTATGCTTTATGACACAAATATGATATCCAATTCTTACCATGGGTAACCCTTATGTTTATGTCTGATTGATTATGTATGATTTTATATGTGGAAATAATATTCATGAACATATTATGATGGGTGTGACTAGATATCTCTCCAATGAATTGGGTAAATTTGAGTCTCCTGAGACGTTATGTGCAACGATCTTGGCAGTTAGCCTTGACTCATGCTACCATGTGAAACGGTCTTGGTGGTTGGCTTGGCTTGTGATCCTTTATGTGAAATAAGCCTTGAATTGTGATAAATTCATGTTTTATGTTGTTTAAACATTACTATTACTCTATGTTTATATGATTCCATGTTTATATGTTATGATTCCTTATGTTCCAAGCCTTTTTATATCATTATGTCATGTCTTCTAACCCATGTGCTAAAGTATTATTCTTATGTTTATTCCCTTATATTTTTAGCTCATCCATTTTTTATGTTATCCCCATGTTATCCTATGAATATATATGAGCATAATGGAAGTTAGGATATCATTATGGAGATTAAATAAAATCTGTTTTTTGATGTTTAATTATGTACATAATCTTCCAAGACACTAGAATTTACGATCCCTAACTTGTAATATGATGTTTAATTATGATTAAAATCATGTAATGTTATGTGTAAAAATATAGGGTCACTATAATTATTACTAAAAAAACTCCCCATCATGGGGAAAATGAAATATATAATCCATTTCAACAGAAGAAACTACCACTATCTTTACTTTAACATTTGATAAGATTACATCCTCTATTCGATTAAACTAAAGCTAAATATTCATAAAGAACTCATTAAATTCTTACTCAAAAAGAAAACCCAACATTTTCTCATCAAACAAAAAATCACAACCTTGAAATTCAATCGCTTTATTTAATAGCAATTAATCCATCTCCATCCACGCCATATCTATGGATTTTTACACAAGAACTCTTCTTCCACTTCCTTTGGATTTCTTAGACAAACCTGAGATTACATTATCGACACAATTTGACTTTTCCATTTTAAACTAGTTAGTTGAAGTTAAAAAAAGGATGGAGAGGTTATAGAAGATGGTTCAGCTTCAAATCAAGGTTATATATGAGAATTAAAAAAGGATTGTGAGATGATTTTGTATTTGGTTATGTACCCAATTACCAATATGATTACGTACCTAGTTTCAGTTTAGGGTTACTTTCAACTGATAAATAAATAAAAAAATAAAAAAATAAAAGAAAATAAAGAAATTTTTATCTTTATATAACATTAAACTAAATAATATAACAGAACACTTAATATAAATTTCATAAACAGAAAAGAGAATAAATTATTTTAAATCAGAATAAATAAAATACATTAAATCTATTAATAAAAATAAACTCAATTCCCTTGTAATAAAATCAAAATGAGAACATTAAATGGGTTTAGTAAAAATATCGGCTAATTTATTATCTATAGAGATAAATTCAAGGGAAATATCACTTTTTTAGCATAATCTCTTAAGAAATGATGCCTTAAGTCTATATGTTTTATTCTTGAATGATTTATTGGATTCCTAGAAGTGTTGATAACACATGAATTATCAAATTTAATTGATATTTGATTATAATTGAATCCAGAATCCATTAATATGTGTTTCAAATATGGAATTTTTTCACAAAAACTACCAGTAGAAATATATTCTTCTTCTGTAGTAGATAATGCAATATAGTTTTTTTTCTTTCTAGTTCAGGATACCAAAGATTTACCTAGAAAATGGAAATTTCCTGAAATACTCTTCCTATATAGTCTAAAACCACTAAATTCAGCATCTGAGTATGATATTAAATTAAAATTAATTTTTTTTGGAAAAGTTAAGGAAAGAAAAATTTTTCCTTTTAACTATCTTAAAATCCTTTTGGGAGATTTTAAATACGATTCTTTAAGATTATCTTGAGATCGATCAAAAATACATACTAAAATCATAATATCTATTCTACTAGAATTAAAATCCAATAAACTTCCAATTATTCCTCTATAAAGCTCGTTGTAAAATAGTTTACCATTTTCATCCAAGTCAAGTTGTTCATTATAAGTCATAAGAGTAGTATGTACTTTATGACTTTCAATTCCAAACCTTTTCAGTAAGTCTAGTATGTATTTTTTTTTGATTTATCACATTCACAAAGTATTTTTGAAAGATTTTAAAACCTATAAAATAATTTAAATCACCCATCATGCCCATTTCAAATTATTTGTACATAATTTTTGAAAATTAATTACACAATTTTTTATTTGTAGAACCAAAAATTACATCATCAACATATATTTACACTAACAAGATATCCGAAGATGAAATTTTCTTAAATAAATTAGGGTATTACTTACCTACTGAAATACCATTCGAAAAAATAAAAGAAGTAAGAAGCTCATACTAAGATCTAGGTTCTTTTTTAAGACCATAAAGTGATTTGGTATGTTTAAAAAATGAATTCGGAAAATGGGGATTTTCAAAACCAGGAGGTTGTTGAACATAAAATAACTCTATTGTAAAACCATTTAGAAAAGTATATTTTACATCCATCTAATAAAATTTAAAATTCATATATGATGCATAGGATAAAATAATCCTAATGGATTCTAATCAAGCTATTTGGGAAAAATTCACCTCATAGTATATACCTTCTTCCTAATTATACCATTTAGCTACTAATATATCTTTATTTCTAGTTATTATACTAATATTATCTTGATTATTCCTAAAAACCCATTTTTTCCTATATCTGGATAGACATAGGGTCTATCAACTAATTCCCATCCCTTATTTCTCTTAAACCGGTTTAATTCCTCTTGCATACCTACAACCCAGTTGTCATTTACTAAGGATTCTTCTATAGACTTAGGTTCTAACTGAGATAAAAAACCCAAAAAACTATACAAGGTTTTATATAATCCTTTTAGTTATAATTAATTCATATAAGCTTCCTATAACAGTTTCTAAAGGATGGTTCTTAAGGGTTCTAGGATGTCTAAGCAGAACACTTTCAGGTTCCCTGGCATCCAACATTTCAGGATTTGGTTCTAGAAAATCCAGTTCCAATTATTTATTCTTTTTTATCAAAAAGATGTTCAAATCTCAAGTTTTCAAAAGTATCACTTAGTTAATCAATTTTAGTTACTTTTTGATCAAAAGGATCACTTTCATCAAATTTCAAATGAGTTGATTCTTCAATAATATTTGATCATTTATTGAAAACTCTATATGATTTTAAAGTATTATAATAGTCTAGAAATATTACTTTATAATATTTTAGATCAAACTTACCAATATTATCCTTGGTATTTAAAATATAAACCTTATATGCAAAAACCTTAAAGAATCCAAATCTTGAATTTCTTTTATTCCATATCTCATAGGGTGTTTTCTTTAAAATAGGTTTAATTAAAACTATATTTATGAGATAAATTATATATTAAAAATATTCACCCCAAAAATGAGTAGCAAAGTTATATTCACATAACATAGTTCTAGAAATTTATTGCAAATTACCTTTCCTTCTTTCAAAAGCACCATTATGTTGAGGTTTTCTAGGGTAAAAAGGTATTCTTGATACTATTTCCTGAATAATAGTCATTTAACTCATAGTTTTAAAATTATCCTCTATGGTCACTTCTTAAATCAATAATTTTAGCATATTTTTTTTTGAACCAATTTTCAAAAACTTATAAAAATAAAACAAGCATCGCTTATAACACTTTAAAATAAAACCCTAGTAAATCTAGAAAAATCATCAAATAAAACATAAAAAATATTTTCCTCTTAGACTTGAAACTCTAGATGGCCCAAAAAAATCCATATGAATAAGTTCTAGGGGTTTAGAAGTGAATTTCATTTTTAATTAGTTTAAAATATGGCTTGTGTTTCTTTCCCATTTAGCACGCACACATAGATAATTTTTATTCAATTTAAGTTGAGGTAAATATGAAACTAAATTCCTTTTAGACAATTTTCTCAAATAATACACATTAAAATGTCCCAATATTCTATTCCATATCCATGAATCATTTGTTTCATCATTTAAACTATCTACCTTTTTTATACTAAAAGTATTAAGATCTATAGTATAGACATTTTCTATTCTTAGTGCCATAAATTTAAGAATTTTATCTTTAAAAAAAGAACATGAATTATTTGAAAAAACAAAAAAATAACCTTAATCACAAAGTCTAGAGATACTTATCAAAGTGTTCTTTAAAACTTCCATATAGAGAAATTTATTTTCAAGGACAAAGTTCATATTTATAACTGATCAAAATCCTAGAATTTTTCCTTTATCATTGTCACTAAAAGTGATATGGCCTCTATTTATCTTTGATAATAAGTGAAAATTAGAGAAATATCCACTCATATTCTTTGATCATCCACTATCCATATACCATATTTCATTGGTGATCTTGTACCTTGGTATCTACAAAGGAAAATCAAACAAGAAGTTGTTTTGGTACCCATATTTTCTTGGATACAACAAGGTTATAAATCAAATATTTAGGAACCCAAATCTGTTTGGGATGTCCAAAACCTTCAGCACTGAACTTTGAAAAACTTTTTGTGAAAAAATAATTTTTAATTCCATATAACTATGGGTTTCTCAAAATATAATAATTTGAATAGTGTCCTATCTCACCATAATTAAAATAAGTAATTTTTTAAATATTTCTATTCTTAGAACTAGGTACAAAATATCTCTTATAAAACTTTGGTTTTATACCTTATATTACTATTTAAAATCTATTTTTATGAGTTTTATTATTATTAAGAATCTTATTTAACTAGTTTCCACCTTTTCTAAATACACTATAAACATATTTAAATTATTTAACTTCTTTTTGTAATTTTTCAATTTTATTTCCATGTTCAATATATAATGCTGAAAAATTTTCCATTTTGGTTTTTAAAATGAATATTTATTTAGTTAAGTCTTCTTTTTCATTAATAATCACTTCATAAGATTTTTTAAGAGTTTTTTTTTATTTTTTAAATATTTATATTTATCTTTTAACATGGAACCATATTTATCCAGTTCTTGAAATGATCAATTTACATTTATTGGTTCAGTTTCATGTTCAGAAGAATAACAAGAATGTACCTCATCGGTATGTGCTATAAATCACATGTTGGATTTCTAATTAGAATTCTCAGCTTATAATTATGAAGAGGAAACATCACTAAAATCCTATTAAGAACTCTATGTTTTCTTCATGGATTTCTTAGTATTATTCTTATAAAAAACTTTCTTTAAGTATTTATTTTCTATCTTTTTTTTCCATCTTGAAGTTATGGATAATTAGGCTTGATGTGTCCAAGATTTTTGCACTCATAACATCTTAATTCCTTAGAATTTACATCTAAATTATTATATTTGTTTAAAGGTTTCTTAAAACCTATACTATATTTATATAATTTCTTAAACTTTTAAGAAAAATGAGCAATCTCACTATCTGAATTAGAACTACTTAAATATTTTTCATTAGATGAATCAAATATTTGAACTTTTCTATAATTATTATCATTATTTGTAGTTGAGACTTTTAAATAAGCATTATCCTTCTTAAATAACCTATGTTATCTAGCTTCAGCTTCCATATATTCCTCATACATCATTAGAGTTCTAATAATATCTTTTATTTTTAATTTTTAACCTCTTTTAATTGTCTGATAGTAGTTGAAATACCACTCCACCTTGATGGTAGTATTATAAGAACTTTCAAAGCCTGATTTGGTTCAATAATAGGTATCCCTAAAGAAGAAACATTATTTACAATTTATTTAATTATTCCATTCAACTGTGTAATGATCTCACCATCCATCATTCTAAAAGTTTCAAAATTTATTTTAACAGTATTGTATTTAAGAGCTCGCATGTTATCTGTTATTTTATAAGCAACTAAAATTTTAGACCATGTTTTATAAGCTATTTAAAATTGAGAAACTATGTTGAAATCATCTAGACCTAATACACATATTATAGTATTCATATCATTAGAATTCAAATCATAGATTTATTCAGTTTTAGTATCCCAAGTTTCTATTTCTATCTTCAAAATTTCATAAGGCTTTACAGCCTTTAGATAAACATTTTAACCAATGTTATTTAAATATATGATCATATGTACCTTCCAAATTCCATAATTATAACCATTTAAATAACTTGTTCTAACCATGGAAATTCCTTCTCTATTTTCATTCACAGTGACTGTTGTTGAAAAATATTTATATTTCAATGTTTTACTGTTGATAACTCAAGAATCAATGCCTATGATATCAGATATTGATGGAGACTAACTGTATTAAGACTCAAGAATCACTACCTCTTATTTTTTGTGTTCTTTAAAAAAGAATTTAGTGGAAATAAAATCATAAAGATAAATAGACATAGAGATATTTATAGTGGCTTGGGGAATATAAGTCCCCTAGTCCACTCCACCACCACTCTTCTCCATGAGTGTGATGATTTTCATTAGATCAGTCCTTTTGTCGGGGAATACCGTTACTTTTTCTATGGACTTCATGACTAAGTTCAAGTAGTAAAAACTTGGTACATGGAAAATATATTTCAACTAGGATCCAAAAATTATTTATACAAAACAACCTTAAAATGTTATTTTACCCAGAACCTTTACAAAAAAAGATAAAAATAGAAAGAGTTTACAGATTTCATCTTATAGATGTAAGATATAGCTGAAAGAAAAAGAAAGATCTCTAAGAGAAATGATATGATGAATAAGAAGCTCAAGGAGAGTCTTCTGACATCATAAAATATTTTCAATAATAATAATTGATAAGACAAAAAATATTCTTCCATATTTACATAGAAATAAATATTGTCTTTGTTGAAGAGATTTTTGAGAGAATAATTTTATGTATCTGCTAGTGCACTTCACTTCTCTTGCATATGCCCATGCTTGAATTCTACTACTATAAATTATTTTTTAATTACATGAACTACTTATTTAAATACACCACCCATTATCCATAGAAAAAAATTCAGGGATCAATGAAACAAACATATCCTTTTGAAATACCTCGGCAATCGTAGAGAAAAATAAAATATATCTTCCCTGTCTTATGTATCAGCACTTGGCTCTTATTATATTCAATTTTATCTTAAAGAGGAAATAAACCATTTAAGTATTGTAGAAAAGCATTAAAAACTTCACTTGAGTGATTTAATGGTAATAAATACCAATTAGCAACAAAATGTATCCAATTTGATGAATTGAATCCATGTAGACAAAATGATGAATTGAAACCATGTAACTGATATTGTATCATGTATCCAAATTGAATCATGTAGGAATTTCATTCATGTAGCCGAATCTAACATAGCGAATTGAAACAATGTAGTTATTCTCTTCACATAGACAATTCACTAAAACTGACAAAGATGATTGAAGTTATGTAGCCAATTCCATCACATATACTATTTTTCAACATAGCCAAATGATCACGTAGAAGATTTATGCATCCACTGATTATATAGGTAATTACACACATAACTGATTACTCCATGTAACCATTTTATATATCTAGATGATCAGGCATCCAAAAATATCACGTAGCCTAATTTTCTAAACTTAGGAAGTTTTTAGTCAAAATGTTTAGAATCCATATTTAGGGAAATTAACGGCTGAACACATAATAATAAAATAAAATTTGATAAAAAAACTTAGAAAAAAAGATCATAAATAAAGTATGAAGGTTATTTTAGATCATCAAAACCTAAATTACATGATATATGTTGGATGAAGATTAATAGTCCAATAGAACCCACCTTAACCATTCAGTTTATTGGTGGAGAGAAAATTCATTTTCAACTAACAAAATTTTTCTACTCCTAATTTAATTTTTCAATTCATTATTAGAGGTTATAAATTTACAAACAGTTAAGAAGATCATGGGTGAACAATAAAATTTTATGAAATACTCAAACAAGAAAAAAGGGTCAATTCAATTCATTCCCACCCTAATAAAGGGAATTTACTTACCCATGTTCATGAAAAAAGCAATGAAAAATAACCTAAACTTGTCTCTAAGTTTAATGAAGTTTTTAATAGACTCTTTTGAAACTCCCATAAGATTCCCCAACAAACCACTAATTGTTCTCCAATTTATTTGGTAGGTTATTTTATTTTTAATATCATTTTTAGTAATTTTAAGGGATTGTGTTAGTCTAGTATAGTTAACCTGCTCTGGATAGATTGATCATAGTCTACTTCCTTCTCAATCTTAGTCACACTGGTTCATTAGGGATATCTTTATTCTTTGGGATCAAACTCATTCAAAAAATAAATTTGACTTCATCTTAGTCTCTAGACATCATTTACCTTCTTCTTCATGCGTACTGCAAAATCCTCATAAACCATGGCTAGTGTTCTTACTTTCAGTTGAACTCCATTAGTGCATTTTGACTTATATTCATAAATAATGGCTTAGTGGCTTCATCATCCCACCATATTCACTTCAAAATGACACCCCAAATTGAACTCGCAAATCCTTTTTATCACTCAACACTCAGAATAATGCATGAAGAACTCATGACATCCATTCAAGTTGTTTTTTAAACTTTATTTCCTCTTAGGAAAATGATCGAGCACCTAGTGTACATCGATCCATTCCTTCATAGTAATATCTAGTGGTAATGTCAAGGCCCCCAACCATTTTCATTAAAATAATCTTACACAAGGTTCATAAAAACAAATGAGATCTTCACCGCTACACTCAAATATAATCATTTCAGTCATATTCATCTCATTAACATTGGGTTAGATCATAGTCTTACACACCTTCTTGCTTTGAAAAAGATTGACCTCAACATGATTCTTAACTAAAATAACCTCAATCATCAATCCACATCGACACCCCTGAACCCACCGACAATGAATCCATATTGGTAATGAAATCTTCTTTAATGAATATGTTTTATATTTATTATTACTCAACTTAGGTAGAGATCATGTGGCTAAATTCACATTGGTTTGACACCAAATCTTTTCTTTTGTAGATAAGTAGTAAAGGAAACCAAATTTGATATTGTATTTGGTTTTGAGTACCTTGAAGTTACCTTAAAGCTTAAACTTTGATTCTTCCTCATCTTTAATCTGAGTTTGAGTTTCCTTTTTAGTTCCTCAATATTTATGTTTACAAAGAAATGCACTGGATCATCCTTAAGTAGCTAATTGGTTCTTACAGAGTATAAAATGATTCATATGCAGTGGGAATTCATGTTTACATAAGAAATACATGATGTTTATTCAAAGAAGATTTCATGTTTATGCATCAACATTTTATGGTTGGTAAAATAAAAGTCACGCTGCTGCAATTCATCCTCACACACTTGAAACTCTAGTAACCAAAATTCAATTCTTATGAAAAACTATTAATTTATTTAAATTAGAAAAAAACAATGATATTCTACATTCAAAATTAAAATTAAAAGAAAAATCCAAAAATTGAAATGAAAAATAAAATCATGGAGTTAGAAAAATTAATTCCAAGATATTAATATTTTAAAATATACCAAGAATATTATTTCAATAAAATTCCAAATTTTCAAACAAATTTCTAAATATCACACATAAATATAATTTTTTTATAGAAAATATATTTAAGTATAGAAAATGTGGAACTTTGAAATTATTAAACCCGTCATCATTTTTTAATAATTTTAAAAAATATAATTTCAATAAAAGTTCCATTAAATTTAATAAAATATTAGGCCTCAAAATATATGAAAATTAAGTTAAAGACTATTTGATCGATTTATCACCAAAAACTTTTATTTTTATCAAGATATTTAAATAATCAAAATTTCAACTACATATTAACCAATATTCAATAATTCTCCATTATAAGCACATTTCAGTATTAAAAACAAAATTATTTATTAAAATAGATATTTCAAACATTTATTAAATTAATACCACATTAAATTCCCCCACACCTAACTCCTTTCTTATCCTCATCAACCAATTTATTATTTTTTTTGTGGAAATAAATTCATTATAAAAATGTAATATTTCCAATGCCAAGAAGAAGTGATTTTGAAAAATGATTTCCCCCATGTACTTTCTTAGGTAAGTATGGATGATATCTCTTCTTAAAATAAAATGATTTGGTGAAAAGTTGGTTTCCTTTTTTATAAATTTGACTAAACTTTAAATATTTGAAAAGAGTTTAACTAACCTAATTTTTCATTAAATCACTATTTTAAACTTCATATTTTCTCTATGGTGAATAGACACACATAACTAGTGGTTCAACATAATTAGACACACTGATGGATGAGTAAAATTTAATAATTAACTATACAACATAATTAAATCACCTAATAGTTTGAAAATAATAAAAAGAGCTCAACTGGGATTATGAGTTTATTTTAAAAGTATTTATAATTAAATCTTATTAGTTTAACACAAATAGAAAAGTTTGAACTCAATGAAAACTATAAAACTTAATCTCAAAATTTCACAAAAAAGAAATTCAAGAGAGAAATGTAACTGATGTTATTAGATTTAATCCATGGGAAAATGGAAATTATTAATCACTCAAAGAGGAAAATTAATCCTCAAATTCAAGAAACACTCACAACCATTAAAAATATAAATTATAAATAAAAAATTATCAATTATAAAATAATTTTAGGGGTATTCTGTCATAAACTTCATGAAATATAGTTTAACACATAATTAATACCCCAATCCCACACTTAAAATAAACATTATCCTCAATGTTTATCTTCAAGATGAGAAAAGTAATTAAAATAGTTTTGTTCAAAAATATTTTCAATTCAGTAGGAATAATATTATTTTTTAAGGTTCATAATGAAGCTGGTACAACATGTTTCTACAATTTCAAGTGATTAAACAATTTGTTTTTGAAATGTACATGAATTCTCTATAAAAAAATAGATTTTAATTTTCAACTCAAATAGTATATTTTTTATTAGTTACTTCAATAATAAGTAATATTTTTTATCCAAAGAAATTTTAAGGGTGCTAACAAGGTTTTTAAAATTGAGAAAATTAATAAGTTTTTTAATCAAACTCACCCAATTCAGTTCAAACAATTAATAAATTTACCCTCACACTTAATTTTGAAATGGTAGTAGATTAAAAATTAAGATTTATAGAAAAAAATTAAATCAATATTTCAATGAATCATTCGACAATTGAAACCATCATAAAAAATACAAATAGAATTCAAAAAGTTACTCCCCTATTAGTTGGTTATATATTTATGCTCAGGTCCAACATTACTACCCCTTAAAAATTAAAATTCCTTATGGTTTCTTCCATTTAAGTGCCTAAAGTAATTAAACAAATATGGAATTAGATTCGTCCACTGATAATTAGAATATGTAACCATAAAAAATAAAGAGTTTGTGAAATGAATCTTAGGGAAAAGTTAAAGGGTGAACAATTAACTTCAAATTGGAACAAATGGGGCCGAATAGAACTAGAGGGATGGAATTTTATTTGAAAAACTATTGGTTTCCTTCTATGAAATCCTAAATTTTAAATTCTTCAGAAAAAATTTATCCCTAAATTTATAACCATTATCATTTAGATGATATGATTTATTCATGGTTGTGACTTCACTATTTTCTGAGGAAATTTCATCATGATTTACTACAATTTCTAGAACACCATCATCAAACAAAGCTCTCAAAAATTCCTCTAATATCCTGAGAATAATACTACCATCTACATATGTTTCTATTCCAAAAATCTTACAAACAAGAATAAAGAGAGATAGAATAATCCCAAAAAATAACCAGGATGCCCATCATGATTCTTAGAGTGACCTCCCATACTAAAGTCATCTAAAAATTCACAATTAGGTGCCTGAACCACTACAACCAACTCACTATATTTCAAATAAAAACCCTCACTTTCAAAATTTCATTTCTTACTAGAAGTGATATGGACATCCTTAATATCGCCTAATAATTTTTTAAGTTTATTAATTGAAAAATTAACTTCTGAAAAATCCATACCAGTAGAAATAGATCCTCTAAAATTTTGAAAATACTCTCACATTTGACACTCTTATCAGGTTTAGAAAATTTATTTTTAACTTATATAGGGATATAATAAACCTAAAACTTAGATCATTTATTTTCATCTAGGAAAAATAATAAAACAGAATCATCCATATCTATCATGAACCATTCTAGTGGGGTTGGTTCCGCGACTCCCCAAGCCCATATCCAATAGGCTAGGGGTTGGTAACTAGCACCGAGTAGGCATATTAATAACATGGGAGACATTGTATAAGTACCTACACACACACACACATCTCCAAATACAAAAATTATGAAATGTAAAAAAACCCTAAGGAATAAAAAAATGCATGCATACAACTAAACCCAACCAATAGAGTACAAATGAAAATAAAGTGCATAAAGTAAACCGAGCTAGAATAAAAGCTCGCCAAAAGAAAGAGTCTGTAACTACAAAATCCAACATGTAAGAAAGAAAGAGGTACTGGGATTGTTGCTCATATCCATAGGAACACCTCATCTTGTAAGAAAACTCAGAAAGATCGGTCTGTTCTGAGTCTTCCCTGGATTCCATCAAAATTCCACTTGTCTACACAAGACATGACATGTGTGGGAAAAATATGTGAAGGGGTGAGTATAACAATACTCAGTATAGGAACCCAAAAAAACCAAAAATAAATACACAAAGTAAAGGTACAATCCAATCTACATAGTATATATTTACTGAACATATAATAAGAGAAAAACATCCAAATATACTTGAAACCCAAAACTATAGTCTAGAGGTAAGTCACAATGACTGCATACCCACACTAGGGATTTAATTCAATGATTCCACAAATCACTCATTCAGGAGAACTCACTCCATGATTCTGATAGCTCTGATGATGTCCATATGAGAAGTACTATTCATCAGAAAAATATATTAGAGATATATATGTACTGATAGACTTGAAGAGAGAACAATTGCACTCATTTTGGAAGAACACACTCTTGAGTGGGAAAGATCACGATACACGAATGGGGATAACTGCCAAAGCCTTGGTGGATACCACAAATCATATGGATTCTCCTGCTAAGTAGAGGATCGACATTTTGTAGGATTGGTCACATCGATACCTGACTCTACCTAGGGTCAAGAATGGGTAGAGGATCCCACTTTGGGCCTCTCGGAGGGATTCCGACTCTATCAAAAAAGTCCTACTGAAGGGATCATAATATTATAGATGGAAATGATACCTTACCTTCAGTGGAACAAGTAAAGGGGAACTAACCCAAATAGGACTTGTCCAAGGAACATTGGAAAAGAAGACCAAGCCATGTACAGAAAGGTACATGGCATGTAGAAGGTGCACCATGTCGTGTCCCTTGACTTTGGGCATTGCCCGGGTACAATGGCCCAAGTCTAAAGAACATGCCATGTAAAACATATATACACGGAGTGTAGGAAGGATCACACATTGTGTATGAGTATCCGGGGTCCACACCATGTACGCTGGCCATGTGCTTGTACACAACTTCAAACCATGTGTTCTAGACCATGTACCGGTACACGAGGTAGCCTGGATATTCAGCTAGGTCTGGCCATGTGGTGGAGTACATGTCGTGTACTCCACCCTATTTTTGTGTATTACCTGAGATATATGACAAGTCCCATGTAAGGACCCACGTGCTATGTGAAAATGGTCACATGCCATGTTTACACTTCCTACCACTCGGAACTCCATCCACAGCTGGGTAGGTCCCACACGACATTTCCTCCTGGGAGAATTCCATTCTCTTCATCATATGCAGCATTGAAACCCTAGCCACTACTATGCTGGTCCTACATATCATTTTATTAGGAGAACACTCCATGTTCTTTAGAAAATTCCAGAACACACCATTCTTACTCCCACGCCTGTGTGGATCATCAATTCATCGATCTGGTCATCTGATCATTTCAAAACTCTAAGGTTGAGGTATCCTAATGTCACAAATATATTTTTGTTATTTTTGGGCCTTAGATCGTCCTTATAAACAACTCTCAATCCACCCAAATAAAGAATGATTGAAGAATTATCCTCCTTGATTCAAGCCGATTCGTCATCCACCATCATTGTCGCACCTCCGCTGGGTCATCATGACGTTCGATCTCTGGTTTAGGATCATTGAATTGAAAAACAGACTTGCAACGATCTATTGTTCATAACCCTGTGAAGAAATCAAAGAACACAGGACAAAGGGGGAATAAATTCAACAAAAAAATTGAGGAATAAACCTCCACCTTTGTTCGTCACATTGTCGATCTACTCCCGTTAGTAGATTTAATAGGGTGAATAAAAAAACTATTCTAATCATTATGAATTAATTTCCAGAATCAAAATCCCTAAAGGAAATTAAAATAAACACCCTCCTTCAAGAATGAAAAATTTGAGGATCATCCTATTCGTTGGTTGATCTGCATTCATCGTTTAATCAAATAACATGGAAAAAAAATCAACATAACTAACCACTAATTCGTTTTAGTTAAAGAATGATTGCTGCATCATGTTTGTTGGCAAGGTCCCTCGAATCTAAGGTGTGTCAATTGATCGATCCGTTATCATCTACCAATGGGGTCTCCTCAAATGCTCTAATGGCAGTCATCAAATTCATAGGGTTATGAAACTAAACCTGTATATTTTCCATAAGCATATATTTATAGAGTAAAATTATGTCATTGCATCGTTAAAAGGTTTAAAATAAAAATAAATTATTAATTTATTTTATTTCCTTTAAAATGTTCGAAAACTAACTTTTGAATTTGACCTACACTAGTCAATGTTAGGCCCTGCCTAACATAAAGTCGATGATCTGAATGCAACGGTACCCTTAGATTTCTTATCCAGGAACCTGTTTAAATGTTATTCGACATTTTTAGGAAAATCACTCATACACACTATTTAAAAGTTTAAATTATTTCAAACATTTATTCTGGGCACTCCAGCCTTAGAATCGCACACCTCCACAAAGAATGGTCTCATAATAATTCCATATAATATTTAAAAATAATACACGGAAAATCCAAGACATTACAATATCAGTATAGTTTGAACCTATAATGGGTAAAAGGGAAGGGGTCTTATCACTATTAGAGCATCATGGGAATTAAACTTTAACCTAAGGAGAATTACTAAGAAAACAACCTTGCTTATGATGGACCACTTCTTGATCCTTAATAATGATCACCTTGATTTTTATCTCAAGATTACCTATTATTTAAAGATATATATTGGATTTAGATTCAACATATTTTTCCTTGAAATTTTTATACACCAACTCTTGAATTATTACCTAAAAAGGGTCATGGAAATACCCACTTAACTCTAGTCTAAAAAATTATTTAGTAATATATATCTGTTTACAAGTCACCTCAAGTATGGTATTCTAAAAAAGATGAAACTAATCTTGATCATCACAATATTAGAGATTTAGTTTACCCTTTGAGACATCAATAACAACCCCATCCATGGATAGGAATGGTCTGTTGAAAATAATAGGTACCTTCTTATCACACTCCATATCAAGCACTAAGAAATATGTGCATAATGTAAGTTTCCCTATATTTACTAATAGGTCATCCACCCTTCCGATGGCATGATGGATTGACCTATCATCCAAATATAATGAAACATAAGTGGGTTTCATCTACCTTAGAAACATCTATTGAAACAAGGAGGTATAGATCAAGTTGACACTATCCCCTAAGTCACACAAGAAATTCCAGTCCTTACTTTCTCTTATTCTTTATTGAAAGATAAATCTTCTAGGGTCTTTAAGTTTTTGTGGTAATTTTTTTGTATGAAAATATTTCATTCCTTAATTAATACTATGGTGGAAAATTCTTCTAAGTCCCTTTTATTATCTAAAAAACTTATGAGAAATTTGACATAGGAAGGAATTTTGATTAAGGATCACCTAAAAAGCATGTTCATACTTAATGTTTTAAACATATTAAGGAATTTTAGGTAGTAAAGTTTATCATTTTTATTTTTAGCCATTTTAGGGAAGGTGATGGGAGGGGATTGATATTATAAAACATTTTTTTCACCTTATACTCCATCCCAAATTTATTTTCTCTTCCTTAAAATTTTCCCATTACATTTTCCTTTTTTACTTTATATAAATTAAGTGAAGATTCACCATTTGACTCATTTTGGACCTTTCTTTCCACTTTTCTAGATTTGGCGTCTTTGATATTTTCATCTTCAATTTCACTTAAAACATAAATCTCATCTCCCATATCATACTACCAAACATATTATTTAATTTTTAGTCCACTTATTCTGGTAATAACTATAAAATTATCTCTATGATTTAACTATATTGTGATCAGTATCTTTCCTTGATCTTTTCTACCAAAATCACCAGCCAATTGTCTCATTTTAATTTTTAGATTGTTCATGGATTTTTTTTGAGATTCTAGATCAACCCTATGCCTAAATTATTGAGAGTGTTTAACATACTTAATTATAGATTCTTAGGAGTCCATTATATCCAATATTTTGTGCAATAATCCCACTAGATTTCTTTTTAAAATTAAGGACTCAAACCTAACTTGGCTATGAAATTGATATTCTGGTTGATGAGGGAACCTGAGGACAATAGGTTGTTTCATTAGATCTTGGTTTCTCCATGGAAAGTTTTAGTATTTATTGTATCCAAAATTGAAATTATTTGAGATAAGTTCAATTTTAACATGGCTTCCAACACCAAAATAAACAAAAAAAATCACTTTTAGTATAATGAACAAACATGTCATTATTAGGACAATAAACCCTTGTATGGCTATATAAAACACAAAACTCACACTTCTTACTTAGGGACCTATTTTGATTTTGAAAGCTAAATTGTTTGGTACTTTGGCCTATTTTTGAATTCCAGTAGGATGAAAACTCTTTTCCTAATTTAAACTAGTGTTTTTATCAGCTCTGTTGATATTTCTTCTCCTAGAAGATTTATATTGTGAGTTTTGGGAAAGTGCATTATAAATATTTTTCAAATATTTAGTAGTTTTATCGGTGTAATTTCTACCAACCATTTAATCAATCAAGTATTGGGAAGATGGTAAAATACCCTAATAGGAAGCTTCTATATTTATATGCTAAAGAAATTGATTATGGGAAAATTTCTTAAGAAATCCTAGAAACCTATCCCATGTATAATGGAATGACTCATCCCATTCTCAAAGAAAAAAAGTTATTATACTTTTGAAATCTCTAGTCAAACAATTAAGATTTTTTTGGTCAAAGAATTTATAAATTTGATCCAAAGTATTGATTGTTTTTTCATCAAAATGAATAATACAATACCTAGAAAAATTTTTTTAAGAAAAAAAACCTCAAAATAATAAATTCCTAACTAAACCCTTGAAGAGGTGACTGCTAAACCATAATATAATTTTTTTTGATTAAAGACAAGGTGTCTTCATGTGGCAGTCCTAAAAATTATGAAAATAGTGACATGTAAGATTTATTGAGTTCATAGTTCTTAGATCTTTGATAAAACCTAAAAAATAATGGATTTATTGAAATTATTAGAACCTATAACTCTCTAAGTTTAAGACTATCAAGGTTTTATTCATAAAATAATGCAGAATGAGATGTTCATTTGGGTTTTTAGCATGTTTCTCCACTAAGTTCTCCATTTTGTTTTTTTGAACATATTTTTTTTACCAATTTACTATTTTTTTAGTTACAAATCACCTCCCTCATTAATGACACCAATATTTAATGAGGCTTTCATTTAAACCTATTAAAAATAAAATTTATAAAACCTACTTACTTATAGAAAGTGTAAAGTGGGTTTGAACTGTGGGGAAGGAAATATGTGTGTAATCCAAAAAAAATAAAAATAAAAACAAATAGAAAATTAAATGATATAATAGAAATTATTATTGTGTGAATATAAGTGATGAGAAACCTGTAGTGAGTTCATAATGAAATTTAAAATATAAGTGAAGAAAATAAGGGATGAATAATGGATAAATCTAAGAGAAAACTGGTTTGAATTGAATTGATATATTTTTTATAATATTTCTATAATACTTATAATAAAAATTATAAATATATAAAAAATTATTAAGTTAAAACACTTATGCATTACTAGGTAATAAATTTTGATCAGAAAACTATCCTAAGGGATAAAATGACTATCAAACAATGAAGAATTTGGATAATTCTTCATGGAGAAAATAAACCCGACCCTTTTCCAATTGAAGTACTATAGTTAAATCCCCTAAATTATTAATGATACACTAATATTCAAACATAGAAAATTGAATTAGGGTAGGGTTATTCTTATTAAGAAAATAAAATGAGAAAACTGAGGAAAGGAACACACTTATGAACTCCTAAAATAACCCACCTCAACCTGTTAATTTATTAGTGGAGAGAAAATTTATTTCCAATTAACAAAATTTTTCAACTCCTAATTTCATTTGTTAATTCATCATTAGAGATTATAAATTTATATATACTAAACAAGATCAATGGATTATGCATACCCATGGAAAAATAAGGGCTGAGAGCATCAGGTTTCTTCTCTCAATGGTGATGCCCTAGTTTTGTTGGAGAAGGATTTTTCCATCCCCCCTTCTATCATTGGGAGGGGGGAGGACCTCATCCAACTGGCTCTGATGACTCAAATCTTCATCCTGTTCTCTAACCCTAATGATTACCCCTTGTTACCGGTAATTTATCTTATCCCTAAGGTTCTTGTACTTCTTAATGGTGTGCTTCAACTTCCATTGTTGATGTTGGAGTTCACGGAAGTTTCAAGCCTTCTGGATCTAACCCTTGTGGCTCATTTTAGGAATCGAAGACCATCTGTTGATGATTTCGAATGGTTTATCTTTAGATATTGGGGGTTCCAAGAGTGCTCTATTTTTGGTCTTCTCGATAAACACTATATGATGATTTGTTTTGGATTAGAAGAGAATCTTATCCGTGCTTGGTCCAATGCTCTGCATAAGTGTCTCGACTATAGGTTCTTCATATTTCCCTGGTCTTATTATCTTCATATGAAGTGATATTCTCCCTCTATTGTGATCAGTATTATCTTCCCAAAACTCCCCTTTCCATTTCAAAACCACTCAATTATTCAAATGTTAGGAAATATAGTAGGTTGTAATTTGTGCTTTAATAATATAACTGACTCTTTTAGCCATATGATGAACCCGTAGTTATACATGGAGGTTAAAGTTTCCAAACCACTGGAGGAGTGGGTGTGGATCACTATTAGTGAAGAATTTAGGTGAAAAAATGGTATTCTTTGAATCATGGGTGGACTATTGAAATAAGTGTAAGCGCCTGGTGCATTTGGATTCCTATTTCTAGTGGGGTGTCAAAGGTGGTATGGATTCAAAGATGGGTAAAGACATGGGAAAATGTCAGGTGGAGGACTGTGTTTATTCAGTTTTCATGGAGGGGATTATTTTTCAATTAGGGACCCAACATGAATCTTATCCTCCCATTGCTAGTGAGGCAGCTGGTCTGTGAGGTGGGGGTGAAGAAACAAACCTGTTATCTATTCGAAATAAGGTTTATCTAAATGAGGTTAATCCTAATGTTATTGATGTGTTTATAAGATTAAATAATTATTTGGATGGTTCAGTTAAATAGGATTTGTCTAGGTCAGGGGTCCATAGGGATCTTATGCCTTTTCTCCTCCCACATCATCCAATGTTGCTTTTTTTTATAGGTCTTAAGAGCTGGTAGTGGTGCCATGATCAAGGAGGGACTATAGGGGACTGACCAAGATGTGGTTAATCGGTACATATTTGGAAATGATGCAAGTTTTCAGGATGCAAGGGGTTATAATTCTGGTTGGAAATGGACAGATCCAATGACCATACCTTAGATTCAACTAGGCAACATATTTGAAGGACTTACTGAGGAAGGATTGAATAAATATCAACTAGACTCATTCTGGGATGAGGGTTCTGGTCGAGGTAGTGATGTGGTCTTTGGTAACGAGTCTATTAAAGACTATAGCACACCCTATTTGAGGTATGTAGCCTTTTTTATGCCTTTTTATGTGTTTAAAGTTATTGGGATGAGTTGGGAAGAGGTTGGGAGAGTTTGTAAGGGTTTTGGAAAGTTTTGGAAGCCTTTTTAAGGCTGCATGGTTTGAGGATAGTTAGGGTAAACCATGAAAGATGAAACCATGTGGGCAGTGAGGTTACACACGGTTTGTCTAAATGTCCAAGGTGGATGTGAAGTATTCCCCTTTGAGGTAGCATAAGGCGCATGGTTAACACACAATTTTTCTAACCATGCAAGCTAACCGTGCAGCCCATAAAAATGGGTTTTTAAAAATCCACGACTAGTTGGGATTTCTCTAAAGACACCCAAACTTCCTCCCATTAGAGCCTCACTTGGTATTTTCTCTTATCAAGGTTTAGGGGTGCTCTCCCACTCATTTTGGAAGCAAATCGAATGGTTTTCTTGGTGTGGTTATGTAACGCCCCGACCCCAGCTACCCAGAGTCGGTGCATTACTTCGTAACATTGGCATGATCACAAAAGATCAAGTCTCGAAAGACCGATTAGTTTAGTAGCCTTGGAAACACTAGATACATTCATAAGTATTTCATTACATCAAAAAGTGAAAAACTAATAACAAAGTCTTCATAGTCCACACTCATATCCTCTTCTGACTATCCCTGCAGGTCATTCATAAAATACTTCTTCACATCCTGGAAAATATTAAAACATTGAAAGGGGTGAGCTCAGATGCTCAGTAAGGATAACAATATTGCGGAAGCTTTCATAAATAAACATAAAAATTTAAGGCAATGTATAACTAAAACAAAAGCCTTTTAAACTTGAACATCAACATAATATGGCAAAAGTAAAATGAGATAATGCCATTCACTTCTTCACATGGATATTCTACTGGTCGAATAATCACATGCAATATCAATAACCACTTTCATAATGATGGAATGCATAATGCCAGACTATCATAACCACGTAGTCAAGGCCTCGTGCCAAGACCACAAATAAGATTTTGTCAAGGCCTCGTGCCAAGACACTAGTTTGTCTCATGAGACCTGCCGATGCATCGAGGAGCTATAGCGGGCTCCACCCGTCACTTATTAAGTCCAATGCATTCCTCATATGAATAGGTTTAAACATATCATAAACCATAACATAATCGTATCACATAAAACATGCATAAAGGAAACATAACATTTCCACATTTCAATCACAAGATATCAATACAAGACATTGATATAATAAAAACACTTTCAAAACCATTTTCAATACCAAAATAAACGAAAGTTAAAACTTTGTATTTATTTTTCTTTTAAAAAAAGTGATGGCTTGTAGAGGAAGCCAAAACTCAAATAATGGTCACGGCGGCGGAGAAGTAGTTGTCGCCGCATAAGTACGGAAATAAAAACATTCCCTTTTTGTCGTTTAGTAAAACGCTTCGTATAAAAAAGATTCCTTTTGAATAAACGTAAAAGTCAAAGGGGTTTATACACCGTATAAAATAAAGTTGTGTATAAAACGAAATATGCCTCAATGAAATGAGATTGATATGAAGTCCTTACAAAGATAAATTTTAAAATAAAATAGATCTATTAGGTGTATTCACTATAAGTACACATAATGAAAGTACAAATACAAGATAGGACATAATAATATCATGACATAATTTGAAAGTAGGAGATTAACCCAAAGAATGGAAATTGGGTTAAGAAGTTCCCTTACAAAGATCATTTATATAAAATAGATCTATTATGTGTATTCACTATAATTACACATAAATAAAGTACAAATGCAAGATATTACATAATAATATCATCACATAATTTTGAAGTAGGAGATTAACCCAAAGAATGGAAGTTGGGTTATGAAATTCCCTTACCTTGCGTCTTGTCCTGACTCGACCGTTCTTTAACCTCCTGAATAATAAACTAGAGTTAATTTATATTTACTTAAGAACCTTTTTCATGTTCATTATTCCATTTATATCACTTATTACCATGTTATTAACATTATTTAATTATTTAAGTTAATAACGGTCGTTTTGTCGATCTTTGGTACTTGTGTCAACAATAACCTTCTTATAATTACAAGTTGTTCATGTGGTGAAATATCAATTATATACAGAATTATATTCATGATGTAAATATAATATATATCATATATATACATTATATACATTCATTCATAATGTCACGTAACATTTAGAGGTAAGAAATGAAATGCACCGTTCATGGAGACGGTAAGCCGTACGTACGCATGAACGCTACTTTCATTTCTATTTCGTATTTAATGGAACGAAATCATAATGATATAAGTGTATAATATAATTCCAGTATAATATAGTGTATAATACCATTTACTCCATCCTTTATATATCCCACATATGGCATTAACGATTCAAATCACTTTGAGGGGGCGGTAGTCCGCACTTCCTAAAATGAAATTATCGCGTTTTACCCATAATGGAAATCATAAAGTATGCCATAAATGAGAAATACAGAAGCATAAGTAAAACATAAATATATTATATATCATATATAAAAATAGTGACATCTTAATGGCCACCTTTGAAGGTTTTATATGAGTGTTGAACAATCATCGTTTCGTGAGGCAGAAATTCGCCATCCACAGAAACCGTATGTTCTTTAACCATTAGATGTAGGTGTGTGTAAGTGTAGCTCGAATACTTATTATAAAAACACCCTAGTATATTTAGGATACTGGTGTTGTTACAAAAGAAATGAATAAAAAGAGGTTAGGGGGTTGGAGAAGAAAAATAAAACAAAACAACATTAGAGAAGACATTACCTCAAAATCGGGTAACTCTTTTTGATTTGAGCCAAAGGCTTCCTTGGGAAGAGTTCTGCCCAATGTAATGCTTCTAGGAGTAATAGGGGGAAGTTGGGAGAGTATATGGGCAGAGGTTGGCCGAGCCAAATGGCTTGAAAGTGTAAATGAGGTGGGAGAGGTGGGGGCCTTTTATAAGTGGAGAGGAGGGGCACTTTTGGAAAGATTGAAATGTTATATTATTTCACAATGATTTTCGGATTCTAAAGGTCCCACACTTATATAATTCGAGGCTAAGGTGATAAGGGTTCGAAATATATCCATACAATAGTCTTTGGACAAGTGTAAGCCTTGGATTTTTCATTATAGTTTCATTTTATTAAAATCGTTAAATAATGAGGTCATCGCTGCATCATAATGATGTCATAAATAATTTAATTTATTTAATGTCTAAAAATTATAAAAAAAATACTATGATGTAGGAAATCTTTTTAGCTTTCTAATGAATATTTATAATCAAAATTTGGACTTGTGTAACCCCACTTAAAAACTGTTTTAGTAAAACAACTCATGTTTGTGTCAATTTAATTTTAACATTAAATAAATATATATTAATGTCATTTTCCAACCAAAGTGGCTCCATGGGGTCCCCAAGTTGACCCATGGGTTGTCTTGTCCGGCCATGACTCATAAAATAGGAGTATGACAAGTTTCAAGCTCATCTCATATTATTAAAACATTATTTGTACCTTAAACTACACTAATTACCTCTAATCGCGATTAAGAACTTAAAAGTTACTATTCACCAAAAAATTATTTTAATCTCATTGAACCACATTTTACTTCTTAATGACAACCATGTATGTCGGATTTTTGAAAATCAAATCACAGAAGTGGTAATATTTCATTTAAACGAAAAATCAGTTATTTAACTACCACTTAGTGGTTTCACTATTCATCAAAAATTGATGTTTTTCAGAACAAGGCCAAAATTTCACCCTAAGCTATAATCGATATTACGAATACAAAAATGAATTCCATTTTGAAATATAAAATTTCTATAATTTTAAAAAGTGGTTATTACTATTCATAACGGCTACTTTGATTAGTCGCGGTGTTTTAGAACTCAAAGTTCTGTACAATGCAAGCTATTGCATTATTGAATGAGAAGCGTATCATGGAAGCTCGAGGTGTTACATTCTCCCATCCTTCAATAAATTGAGTCCTCGCAATTTGAAATTTTTCTTTGAAAGTAAAAGGTTGAAAAGAGAAAATACCTTTGAGGAAAACCCACATCGGAAATAAGATTAATAAAATTTAGCCTTAAGAAGAGGGAAAGGGAAATGAAAAAGTCACCACCCAATTATGATCTCGATTAGGAGAACATTGGTGGCAATTAGAGACATATAATTGGAGGAAAAACGTAAATATTTGTAGGGAGTGATTGAGGTCATCAATCACAATCAACTGTCAAATTGAGGGCCTCAAAGCATTAAATCTATGTTGATTTAGAATATCATCAGTTCAACAAGACATAAGGTATTAGGATAACACATTTTTTGATTTAATATCCCTTTACTAATGTTTAAGAATTAATTTATTCATTGAATAAGAGATAGGTATATATATATTTATGCTTGACAATTAGAGTTTCAACCTTTAACTCATCTTTCACTCAAAAAGATAATAGAACTCAAAAATATTATACTTATCCTAATTGTATAAGGTTCCAAATTTTAACACATACCATTTAGATTAGAAAAACTATTTTGTAAAAACCAGGGACTTCATGTAGTCTAGTGGTAGGCGATTAATCCCAATCGCACTATGGTTTTGGGTTCGATTCCCACAGCTTTATCCGACGCGATGGGTTGTCACTCGGTCTGCGTGTTTTCCTTTTTATAAATATCCAAAAATAACCTTAACAATAGTATCCAATGTAAAATATAATCCATTCCAACCTTTATAGTTATCCAAAATACTTCTGTCCAGACTTTCTCTAAAAGGTCTCTAAATTCCAAAATCAATTGTAACATCAGATTCCCCAAACAAATTAAAGTTTCTCTTTTGTCACATACTAAAAATATGATTACCTTCATCATATTAAAACCTTACTGAAATCAACATGTACTGTAGTACAATCCTTATATATATATCACATTATTCTAATAACCAAAATATAATCCATGAGTCCAAAACACCAATACATTAGTTATTTTGCTTCAACTGTAGTAACAACATAAGATTTTCCTTGATCCCTTGGCCTTTTTTGAGGTAAGTTTCCCTGACGCTTAGGAAATTAATTTGCATAATGCCCCATTTCCCTACAATTGTAGCATTCAACTATGAAAACCTCTTTCTTTCCCTTGCAATCACGAGCCTGGTGACCCTTTTCTCCACATTTATAACAAACTCCCATTCCTTTTAGGCACGTACCAGGGTGATTCTTCCCACAATTATGACATAATGGAAAATCCTTCTTTCCCTTTTTCCCTTTATCTGTCTCTTGTTCCACCGTTCTCTTCTTCTCTTGCTTTACTTTGTTGTCATAAGACTTAGAGAATTCCTTTTCTATCTTGATAGCACACGAGACAATATCTTCGTATGATGAGAAGGATTGTGATACTAAAGATCGACGGAGAAATGGTTTTAACCCATCAAAGAAACGATCAATCTTACTCCTTGGGTTACGTATATAATCGGCAGCATGCCTCGCTAACCTTGTAAAGTTAGCCTCATACTTTGCGACATTCTCATCCTCCTTCTGCCTCAAACTCAGAAATTGCCTTTCCATATCTGCTCGATGGTCACGAGGAAAGTATTTTTCTAAGAAAAGCTCTTTGAACTCCCTCCATTCCATATTCGATACGTCATCATCTTCCTTTGTGTTTTGAATCAGCGACCACCACTGATCGGCATCTCCAATGAGGCGGTAAACTGCCATGACAACCTTCTCCCTTTCGCTACTCCCCAAGGCATGGAATATTTTCTCTAAGGAGTTTATCCATTGCTCAGTTACTAACGGATTTGTACCCCCATTGAAGGTTGGTGGTTGTTGCCTCATGAAACGGTCTAGCATTGATCCTCCACGTTGAGGATCAGGGTGCTCCATACGAGTAAGGTTATTATTCATAACCTGAGTAAGTTGTCCCAGTATGGTAATAAGTTGATCAGAACCAGTTGTATCTCCAGCTCCACAATAATTATCTTGAGAAGGAGGGCAATCCCTACACGGAGTGCATGCATTGATACGGTTTCCATTCCTTCCACTAGGCGCCATTTCTAAACAATGGCATAAACTATATTAGTTTATAAATCAAAATACATAATTCCATACTTGTAAGATACTTAACATAAATTGAACTATTTATGGATATAATCCATAAAAATGTTTTCTTTGAGAAAGTATATACTCATAACCCTTCATAGTGGTTTATAAAGAAAATGAGAATTATCCAAAGCATATCCCCCGGGAGTGTCGTAACCAAGAGTGCAGCAAGGCCCGTTATCGTGCACCAGTTCCCGTTCGAGTCTAGCTCAAAGCGGTGTTTTCGGGGTTTACCCCTAGGTACATCTGTGCCAGAGCCGCCTCTACTTGCTCGTATCCAGACAGGGATTTATTGCTCGTAAAACTCACAAAATCTCTACAATAACAAAATTCTAGGAAGTTCTTCTATACTAATCCTCAAAGTCTATCTTTGGGCTATGTGCTCTAATCAGAGTTTATCTAAATCTAGCTTCCAAGGTTAGTACTAAACTGCCTCTGATACCAACTGTAATGCCTTGACCCCAGCTACCCAGAGTCGGTGCATTGCTTCGTAACATTGGCATGATCACAAAAGATCAAGTCTCAAAAGACCGATTAGTTTAGTAGCCTTGGAAACACTAGATACATTCATAAGTCTTTCATTACATCAAAAAGTGAAAAACTAATAACAAAGTCTTCATAGTCCACACTCATATCCTCTTCTGACTATCCCTGCAGGTCATTCATAAAATACTTCTTCACATCCTGGAAAATATTAAAACATTGAAAGGGGTGAGCTCAGATGCTCAGTAAGGATAACAATATTGCGGAAGCTTTCATAAATAAACATAAAAATTTAAGGCAATGTATAACTAAAACAAAAGCCTTTTAAACTTGAACATCAACATAATATGGCAAAAGTAAAATGAGATAATGCCATTCACTTCTTCACATGGATATTCTACTGGTCGAATAATCACATGCAATATCAATAACCACTTTCATAATGATGGAATGCATAATGCCAGACTATCATAACCACGTAGTCAAGGCCTCGTGCCAATACCACAAATAAGATTTTGTCAAGGCCTCGTGCCAAGACACTAGTTTGTCTCATGAGACCTGCCGATGCATCGAGGAGCTATAGCGGGCTCCACCCGTCACTTATTAAGTCCAATGCATTCCTCATATGAATAGGTTTAAACATATCATAAACCATAACATAATCGTATCACATAAAACATGCATAAAGGAAACATAACATTTCCACATTTCAATCACAAGATATCAATACAAGACATTGATATAATAAAAACACTTTCAAAACCATTTTCAATACCAAAATAAAAGATAGTTAAAACTTTGTATTTATTTTTCTTTTAAAAAAAGTGATGGCTTGTAGAGGAATCCGAAACTCAAATAATGGTCATGGTGACGGAGAAGTCGTTGTCGCCGCATAAGTACGGAAATAAAAACATTCCATTTTTGTCGTTTAGTAAAACGCTTCGTATAAAAAAGATTCCTTTTGAATAAACGTAAAAGTCAAAGGGGTTTATACACCGTATAAAATAAAGTTGTGTATAAAACGAAATATGCCTCAATGAAAGGAGATTGAGATGAAGTCCTTACAAAGATAATTTTTAAAATAAAATAGATCTATTAGGTGTATTCACTATAAGTACACATAATTAAAGTACAAATACAAGATATGACATAATAATATCATGACATAATTTGAAAGTAGGAGATTAACCCAAAGAATGGAAATTGGGTTAAGAAGTTCCCTTACAAAGATCATTTATATAAAATAGATCTATTATGTGTATTCACTATAATTACACATAAATAAAGTACAAATGCAAGATATGACATAATAATATCATCACATAATTTTGAAGTAGGAGATTAACCCAAAGAATGGAAGTTGGGTTATGAAATTCCCTTACCTTGCGTCTTGTCCTGACTCGACCGTTCTTTAACCTCCTGAATAATAAACTAGAGTTAATTTATATTTACTTAAGAACCTTTTTCATGTTCATTATTCCATTTATATCACTTATTACCATGTTATGAACATTATTTAATTATTTAAGTTAATAACGGTCGTTTTGTCGATCTTTGGTACTTGTGTCATCAATAACCTTCTTATAATTACAAGTTGTTCATGTGGTGAAATATCAATTATATCCAGAATTATATTCATGATGTAGATATAATATATATCATATATATACATTATATACATTCATTCATAATGTCACGTAACATTTAGAGGTAAGAAATAAAATGCACCGTTCATGGAGACGGTAAGCCGTACGTACGCATGAACGCTACTTTCATTTCTATTTAGTATTTAATGGAACCAAATCATAATGATATAAGTGTATAATATAATTCCAGTATAATATAGTGTATAATACCATTTACTCCATCCTTTATATATCCCACATATGGCATTAACGATTCAAATCACTTTGAGGGGGCGGTAGTCCGCACTTCCTAAAATGAAATTATCGCGTTTTACCCATAATGGAAATCATAAAGTATGCCATAAATGAGAAATACAGAAGCATAAGTAAAACATAAACATATTATATATCATATATAAAAATAGTTACATCTTAATGGACACCTTTGAAGGTGTTATATGAGTGTTGAACAATCATCGTTTCGTGAGGCAGAAATTCGCCATCCACAGAAACCGTATGTTCTTTAACCATTAGATGTAGGTGTGTGTAAGTGTAGCTCGAATACTTCTTATAACAACACCCTAGTATATTGAGGATACTGGTGTTGTTATAAAATAAATGAATAAAAAGAGGTTAGGGGGTTGGAGAAGAAAAATAAAACAAAACAACATTAGAGAAGACATTACCTCAAAATCGGGTAACTCTTTTTGATTTGAGCCAAAGGATTCCTTGGGAAGAGTTATGCCCAAAGTAAGGCTTCTAGGAGTAATAGTGGGAAGTTGGGAGAGTATTTGGGCAGAGGTTGGCCGATCCAAATGGCTTGAAAGTGTAAATGAGGTGGGAGAGGTGGGGGCCTTTTATAAGTGGAGAGGAGGGGCACTTTTGGAATGATTGAAATGTTATATTATTTCACAATGCTTTTCGGATTCTAAAGGTCCCAAACTTATATAATTCTAGGATAAGGTGACAAGGGTTCGAAATATACCCATCCAATAGTCTTTGGACAAGTCTAAGCCTTGGATTTTTCATTATCTTTTCATTTTATTAAAATCGTTAAATAATGAGGTCATCGCTGCATCATAATGATGTCATAAATAATTTAATTTATTTAATGTCTAAAAATTATAAAAAAAATACTATGATGTAGTAAATCTTTTTATCTTTCTAATGAATATTTATAATCAAAATTTGGACTTGTGTAACCCCACTTAAAAACTGTTTTAGTAAAACAACTCTTGTTTGTGTCAATTTAATTTTAACATTAAATAAATATATATTAATGTCATTTTCCAACCAAAGTGGCTCCATGGGGTCCCCAAGTTGACCCATGGGTTGTCTTGGTCGTCCATGACTCATCCAATAGGAGTAGGACAAGTGTCAAGCTCATCTCATATTATTAAAACATTATTTGTACCTTAAACTACACTAATTACCTCTAATCACGATTAAGGACTTAAAAGTTACTATTCACCAAAAAATTATTTTAATCTCATTGAACCACATTTTACTTCTTAATGACAACCATGTATGTCGGATTTTTGAAAATCAAATCACAGAAGTGGTAATATTTCATTTAAACGAAAAATCAGTTATTTAACTACCACTTAGTGGTTTCACTATTCATCAAAAATTGAAGTTTTTCAGAACAAGGCCAAAATTTCACCCTAAGCTATAATCGATATTACGAATACAAAAATGAAGTCCATTTTGAAATATAAAATTTCTATAATTTTAAAAAGTGGTTATTACTTTTCATAACGGATACTTTGATTAGTCGCGGTGTTTTAGAACTCGAAGTTCCGTACAATGCAAGCTATTGCATTATTGAATGAGAAGCGTATCATGGAAGCTCGGGGTGTTACAGGTTAAGCCGATTATTCTCCTATAAGTCTCCTCTCTTAATTCTTGGTGGTTTTATCTAGATCTACTCTTCCCTATATCTCAGTTTTCAAGATCTACACTCTTTGTGTGTAGATATAGGGTTGTTGTTGCTTTGGGTGTTGATTTTAAGGCTCGTTTATGATAGGGAAGGAGATCTAGAGCGGTTTTAGTGGAGTGTTATCCTGGATTGGGGTGCGGTTACTTGTGGGTCGAATTCACCGGAACCCTAAAGGTAGGCGTCTTCTCTCTCGACTCCACTTGGTTAGAATTAGTGACCTTGGTTGAAATTAATTTCTTTTCCTTGAAATTAATTGTGATAATAATGTGTGAATATTTTTTGAAACCCATTTGGTGATGATTTGGGGGATTTTGGGGGAAATGGGTTATTGTTTCAAAAAGGTATTTTGTTGAGTGATTTTAAAATGTTTATTTTAAAATCATTAGTGGTTGATTATGAAAAATGTTTTTTGAAAGATGGTTTTTAATAAAGATGTTGCTTATTGAAATTTTGTCTGTAATGGAAAGTTGGTTCAATGGTGTTTTTAATAAATGGTTGATTTATTGAAGTGAATTGGCATGTGTTGGAAATGATGGTGTGCTTATTCTGTGGCCTTGTTACCTTGTGATTGTTGGTTGATTAAGTGTTATGGATTGTGTTGATTGTGTGAAAGTGGGAGGGAATTATCACTATAAAAGTTGATGTATAATGGATGGAAGTGCCACCATTATGGATAGTGGTTAGGAAGCACCACTAGTTGGAAACGCAGTGAACGAGTTGGACAGAAGCTCCACCGTTTTGGTTTCCTTATTGTGTGTTGCTTTGAAAGATGGAATTTTTTGTGCTAATGTGAAATGTGGGAATGGCTTGTAGCACGGTTGTTTGTATTTCCTATGTGTTTTGGGATTTTGGGTGAAAATGTCTTGGTAAAGGAGTGTTTGGCGTGTTGTAAGTTTTTGCACTATTGAATGATTTATATAAACTATTTTATATAAATTTTATAACAGTTTTATCCTAGTGGAATGTGAAGGTAAGTCATTTGGGTAAAACCTACTGAATATTTTTACTCACTCCCTACTTTGGAACTTGGGAGATTTTGCAGATGCTGTATTTTGGGACATAGGTAAGAGTAAAGAATCTTATTTTTATAGTAGTTAAGAATGATTATTTGGTGATATTGTGGTGCTTTGAGTGAAAATCTTGGTGTGGAGCTATGAATGGTGTCCTAGTTCTTTGGGGTCTTGTTACGTAGTCTTCCTATTGGTACTCTGATTTTGGTTTAGTTGTATTGGTCTTTGGGATTTGTTATGGAACACACTGGTTTTCTTTTTTGCAATGTATTTTTTGGTTTTCTATGTTAACATGCATCATGTAGTTTTTTTAGTAATGTCTTGTTGGGTTGGTTGATTTTATCTCAAGGAAAAATCATTCCCTAATTATTTCTCGAATCCATAATCATTTATTTCCAACCTTTGGTGCCTTGTGAATGTCTCTTAAGGACAAGTAGCATTTCTATGCCCTCTCAAGCCAATGGGATTGAGCAAGATGTTACAAGTTGTATTAGTTTGTTTGGTCCTTGGATTTCAAGTGATAGTAATTGTTCAGTCTTTTGGCATTGATCGTTGGTCTTGGTGCTAACATTCATTCTTGGAATATTACTTGAGTTGGGATGCTAGTAAGGCATTGGGTTATTGGAACTTGGAATGTATAGAATAAAATAACATAACTAACCATTTTATGCTAAACTTCAAGTTACCAGGGAGTTGAGTACATAAGTGTTTGGAGAAACTTATAGGCATTGGATATCTCATTGTTATGGGTGTATCCAATGAGATGAGCATGTAATGCATGGTAGAATTGACTTCCCACTAGGATGAATATTTCATTGGGGTATAATGATCTATGGTGTGATGTGAATGTGTGGATTTTGGAAATCTGAATTGGGTTTTAAAATAGAAGGATTTGAAACATGGAAACTTGTGTTATTTTGAAAATGGGTCAATTTTCAAAGCATGGTGGATTTTTCAGAATAATGCAACATGGGAAATGTGAACTTTTCTAAAGCCTAGTTGTGATAGTTGTAATGTAATTGAATTTGAAAATTATATACCATTTCTTGTAAAGGGATTTGGACTTATGGTTGTTTTTGTGTTGATAGAAATGGCACCAGGTAGGTGTTGTAGAGACCAACCAGAGGAAGCTACTAAAAATGTTTCACCTGAGCCTCAGGTGAACAAGTTGCTAGTGGAGATTATAGTAAAAGCTCTCCAAGCTATGGAAAGTGGGAATAAAGTGGATGGACCAAATCATGAGGATCATGAGGTTCAGTTTCAAAGGCACAATTCACCCATGTTTAGGGGTGATTCAGATCCAAAAAGGGATAAAGCATGGCTAAATAGAATGAAAAGGATATTTGACTTCTTGGGAACACCGAAAGAGAAAAAAGTGAAATTAGCCATGCACATGTTGGAAGATCTTTCCCTTAAGTGGTGAGAGCTAGTGGTCCAAGTTGGGACAGACCAAGGTGTGATATGGGAGGGTTTTGAGGAATTTTAATAAATAATTATACCCTCATACATTTAGAATTCAATGTATAATGGATTTCCTCAGTTTTAAGTAAGGGAATATGGAGGTAACATAATATGAATCTAAGTTTATAAACTTAGTGTGATTTTCACCTGAGGTGGTGGGTAATACATCATTGAAGGAATAGATTTTTGAAGCTAGGTTGAGGTAGGAGATTATTTCCAAGATAGCAGTGCTATGTATAAATTATTACATAGAAATGGTGAATAGAGATATAGTGGTTGAGTAGGATCTTTTGGGGGCTAAAGGTAGGGGAAGTATGTTGGTACCTATGGGGAATAGTGGGAACTCTAATGTTGGGTTCTAGAAGAAGAGGGGTACTTATTTCTAGGGTGGGAGTATGACTCAGAATCCGATGGTAGGATCGGTGAATCTTTCTCTGAAGCCTCAGAGTAAGTCAGGATGTTTTTAGTGTGGGTCTATGGGACACATCAAGTGGGATTGTATGACACAACATTGTGCATGTCATAATTGTAAGCATATGAGGAATTTTCAATGTTATTGTCAAAATTATCGAAGGTCGGGTGTCATTTACACTCCTCAGGGTTTGTACGGGTCTTATTTCTCGATGGAACGAGGGAAGAAACATACCCCTCATCAGTAGAGCAAAGTGGGTCATGGTGATTCTTGAAATACCATGATGCCTCAATAGGGAAATAAAGAGAAGAGCATGGCAAGCAAGAAGTTGTTTAGAGATGAGTAGGTTTTGGTGGATGATCAGTCAGGACCATCCACAATACGAGGTATAGTTTTTTTAAATTCCATGTTGATGCAAGATTTGTTTGATATAGGTTTTTAAAATTATTTTATTTCTTCTCACATAGTTTATTTGTTGGGTTTACATGTGAAAATGATGCCTTTAATTTTGAAACTTCAAACTCCTCTGGGTCAAATAGAGTGTTGAGCCTTTCTATGTAGAGCATATTTCTTAATGGTGGAAAACATTTAATTGATGTGGGATTTATCAGTGCTTGAGATGGATGCTTATGATATAATCCTGGGAATGGATTGGTTAGTGATGTTTAAGGCCCACATCAATTTTTATGCATGAACGATTAGTTTTGTGAAGAAAGATGGCATTAGACATCTCTTTAGAGGGGAGAAGAGTGAGAAGTAGGGTGAAAAAGGCTTTTTGGAACCAATAGTTGGCACGATCTCATATCAGTTAGCAGATTTGTCATTGAAATCAGTGGAAGGTGTCAAACAGAGTGTTCTTCCGGCAGTTGTGAAACAGTTTATGGACATATTTCCTAAATAATTATCAGGGTTTCCACCTATGAGAGAAGTGTATTTTATGATTGATCTCCTTCTAGGGACCAGTCCTATATCACTTCCATCTTACCGAATGCCACCAACAGAATTGTGGCAATTAAAGGTGCTATTGGAGGAGTTAGAGAACAAAGGGTTCATCTGGCCTATCACATCTCTGTGGGTAGCGCCAGTTTTTTTGTTAAAAAATTGGATAGAACTCTGTGGATCTGTGTTGATTATCGAAGACTTAATCACTTTACAACAAATAACTGATATCCACTTCCACGCATTGATGATTTTTTTGAACAATTTAGGGGAGATCAGTGGTTCTCTAAGATTTAATCGAGGTTAGGATATCATCAATTATGGGTAAGAAAGAAGGATATCCTAAAAATAACTTTCAAAAGTAGATATGTCCATTATGAGTATGTGTTTATACCCTTTGGTCTAAATAATTCACCAATGATGTTTATGGAATTGATGAATTAGATATTTCAGAGATATCTAGATTCTTTTGTGGTGGTATTTGTGGATGATATACTAGTGTATTCAAGGACAAGGGTAGAGCATGAGCAACACTTGGCGATAGTGTTGGGGATCTTTAGGGATCATTGGTTGTATGCCAAATTATCAAAGTGTGACTTTTGGATACTATAGGTTCATTTTCTTGGCCATGTTATTTCTGATAGGGGTGTTTCAGTTGATCCAGAAAAGATAGAGGCTGTTATCTCATTCCAACCAGCAAAGAATGTTTTTGAAATACAGAGCTTCCTTGGTCTAGTTGGGTATTATCGACATTTTGTTTGTGATTTATCATGATTGGATTCTATGATGACAACTTTTACAAGGAAGAATATCCCATTTTAATGGGATGAGTAATGCTAGAAATGATTTTAATAGTTAAAGGGTCACCTTACATCAGTACTAATCTTGGTTTTTCCAGAACTAAGGAAAGGGTACATGGTGTATTGTGACACATTGGGATCAGGGTTGGGGTGTGTTCTCATACAAGGGGATCATGTGGTTTCATATAGCTCATGACAATTGAGGTTTCATGAGAAGAAATACCCAACACATGATTTGGAGTTGGCAGTAGTGGTTTAGGATTTAAAAATATGGCATCATTATCTCTTCAATGAGAAATTTAGAGTTTTTACCAATCACAAGAGCTTAACGCATATTTTCTCACAATGAAATTTGAACTTGAGGAAAAGGAAATGGATGGAATATCTCTAGATGTTTGATTTCGACTTAATGTACACACCAGATAAGGGAAATTTGGTGACAGATGCATTAAGTAGGAAATCATATGATCAGGTGGTAAAACATGCATTGGATCAGTGTCAATTGATATAAGTCATAGCCGAAATGTAGTTGGAGTGTGAGGACAGGGGTGACAAAGCAATCTTCTTTCTAGTTTATTTGGTTCCTGAATTGGCTGGTTTGGTTAAAGAGGCACAAACATCTAATTCCAAGTTTATGGTGATGAGGTCGAAACTCAATGTTGGGGAGACCATTGAGGGTTAGGAATTGAATGGAAATTCAGTCTTGTGTTTCAGTATTGAATGGTGGTACCAGTGGATTATTAGGAGGAACTTCTTAAGTCTTATCATCATTCTAGGTGGGCTGTCCATCCTAGAATTTAGAAGATGTATAAGGCATTGAAAGCACAATTTTTGTGGGATGGTATGAAAAGGGATGTGGAACAGTTTGTTTAGAGATTCTTGACTTGTCAGCAGGTCAGGGCATAGAATTAGAGACCAGCTGTAATGTTGTAGTTTTTACCTATCCCGGTGTGGAAATGGAAGAAAACAACAATGAGTTTTTTGATGGGTCTCCCAAGAATGGTCCGGAAGCACGATGCCATATGGGTGATTGTGGATCGGCTCACAAAGTCATCCCATTTCATCCTGATTCACGAATCTCATACGGTGGAAGATCTATCCAAAATATATATTTGGAAAGTGGTAAAGAGGCATGGTGTTCCTTTTTTTATTGTATCAGATAGATATCTAAGGTTCACATTGCATTTTTGGAAATACTTGCTGTAAGCCCTTGGGACACATTTTATGATGAGCACATCATATCATCCTCAGACAGATGGAAAATTTGAGAGGATGATACAAAACTTAGAGGATATGTTAAGGGATTGTGTCATGGATTTTGGTGGTTCATAGGAGGAGAACTTACCATTGGGGGAGTTCTATTATAATAACAGTTATCAAGATTCAATACATATGGTTCCATTTGAGGCATTTTATGGGCGTCTGTGTCATTCTACACTATGTTGGGTAAAAATAGGTGAGACTTCGATGATTAGACTGATCCTTGTCAAATAGAATACAGATAAGATAAATTTTATTAGAAAGAGGATGGATATAGATCGAAGTCATTATAAATCATATGCAGACCATCATCGATGACCATTGTTGTTCAGGGTGGGTGATCATGTGTTTTTGAGAATCTCTCCTAGGTAGGGACATCCTCAGTTTAGAAATAAGGTTAAATTATCTCCAAGGTATATTGGAAATTTTGATATAATTGAGTGGATTGGAGAGGTGGGTTATTGGTTGGATTTTCCACCATAGTTTAGTGTGGTGCACAATGTGTTTCATGTGACACAATTGAAAAAGTATCAGCCAGACCGTGACAATGTGATTCGTTGGGATCATGTTGAGATAGAACTAGATGCTTACTTGGTGCACATGTCAATGCTAGTTATGGATAGGAAAGAGAAAGTCTTATGTGGTAAAATAATTGGTTTAGTTCATGTTTAGTGGTAGCATGGTCAGATTTAGGAGGACACATGGGAGACTGAGAAAGAGATAGCTGAGCAATGACCTGAGCTCTTTCGGCAAAGCGGTGGTTCTCTAATTTTTGAGGACGAAAAGTAAAATGGTGGGGAGAATGTAGTACCCCTAGTTTTAGTTATGTAGTCTTTTTATGCCTTTCTATGTGTTTAAAGTTCTTGGGATGATTTGGGAAGAGGTTGAGATATTTTTAGAGGGTTTTAGAAAGTTTTGGAAGCCTTTTTAAGGCTGCATGATTAGGGGAAACCATGTGAGATGAAACCATGCAGGTAGTGGTGTTACACATGGATTGCACACATTTTTTTCTAACCATGTGAGGAGGCCATGGAATATTCCCCTTTAAGGAAACATCAGGAACATGGTTAGCACACAATTTTTCTAACCGTGCGAGCTAACCGTGCGGCTCGTAAAAATGGGGTTTTAAAAATCTGGGATTAGTCGGGATTTCCCAAAAGACACAAAAAATTCCTCCCATTCGAAATTCACTCAGTATTTCCTCTTATCAAGGGTTAGAGGTGCTCTCCCACTCATTTTAGAAGCAAATCTAAGGGTTTTCTTGGTGTTTTGAGCTGATTCTTCTCTGGTAAGTCTCCTTACTTAGTCCTTTGTGGTTTTCTCTAGATATACTCTTCCCTCTCTCTCGGTTTTCTAGATCTACACCCACTGTGTGTATATATAGGGTTTTCCCCTTGGGTGTTGATTTTAAGGCTTGTTGATGATATGGAAGCAGATATAAAGTGTTTTAGTGGAGTGTTTTTCCGGATTGGGGTGCGGTTGCTTGTGGGTCGAATTCACCAGAACCCTAAAGGTAGGTGGCTTCTCTTTTGACTCCACTTGGTTAGAATTAGTGACCTTAGTTGAAATTAATTTTTTCCTTGAAATTAATTGTGATAATGATGTGTTAATCTTGTTGGAAACCCATTTGGTGATAATTTGGGTGATTTTTGAGGAAAATGGGTTATTGTTGCAAAAAGGGGCTTTGTTATGTGATTTTAAAATGTTTATTTTAAAATTGTTAGTGATTTATTATGAAAAATGTTTTGTGAAATATGGTTTTCAATAAAGACGTTTCTTATTGAAATTTGGTTTGTCATGGAAATTTGGTTCAATGGTGTTTTCAATAAATGAGCGATTTGTTGAAGTGAATTGGAATTGTTGGAAATGATGGTGTGTTTATTGTGTGGACTTGGTGCCTTGTACTTGTTAGTTGATTAAATTTTATGGATTTTGTTTATTGTGTGAAAGTGTGTGGGAAGTCTCATTATAAAAGGTGATGGATAATGGATTAAAGATCCACCATTATGGATAGTGGTTGGAAAATATCACTAGTTGGAAATGTAGTGAACGGATTGGATGGAAGATCCACTATTTTGGTTGCCTTGTTGTGTGTTGATTTGTAAGATGGGATTTTTTTGTGATAATTTGAAATGGTGGAATGGATTATGGAATGGTTGTTTGGATTTCCTATGTGTTTCTGGAATTTGGGTAAAAATGGCTTGGTAAAGGAGTGTTTGGATTGTTGTAAGTTGTTTCACTATTGAATGTTTTATATAAATTATTTTATATAAATGTGATAACAGTTTTATCCTAGTGGCCTGTGTAGGGAAGTCATTTAGGGAAAACCTATTGAGTATTTGCACTCACCCCCTGCTTTAGAACTTGGGTACTTTTGCAGATGCTGTATTTCGAGAAACATGTAAGAGTAAAGAATCTCATTTTTCTAGCAGTTTGACATAATGCTTTAGTGATGTTATGTTTCTTGGAGCACAAAGATTAGTGTGGAGCTACAGATGGTGTCCTAGTTTTTTGGGGTCTTGTTGTGTAGTATTCCGCTTGGTACTCTGATTTTGGTTTATTTGTATTGGTATTTGTTATGGAATACATTGGTTGTCTTTTTTCAATGTATGGTTTGGGTTTATATGTTAACATGCATCATGTAGTTTTTTTAGTAATGGCTTGCTAGGTTGGTTGATTTTATCTCAAGGGAAAATCATTCCCCAATTTATTACTGAAGCCCTTGACATTTATTTCCAGCCTTTGATGCCTTGGTAACGTCACTTAAGGACAAGTAACATTCCTATTCCCTCTCAAGCCAATGGGATGGGGCAAGATGTTATAAAGACGGTTCCAGTCTTCCTATTGGCAACGGTCCGAGCTCATAGAGAAAAAAGAGCCAGAAGATAATCTGTAAAGAGAAGAAGGATTATTCCTTATTACCACAACTAATAGAGGTACGATCAGCAAAGAAGTTGAATGCCAAGAAGATATAAAATGATTCCACTTGTCAGGAGAAGGTAGGTGGTGTGTTTGAACAATCCTTAGAATTTATTTTTATCTCATAAGAAGAAGTGGTCGATCAGGTTCTGTCACTTAATTATACTGAAGAGGAAGGTACCAAAATGATGGGAAGGTTATTGAGGGTGATTCTCAATGAGTAAAAATATACCTAGATCGACAAGAAGGACCTGATTTTTATTAGGGGATTAAAAAATGGGAATATAATCTTCGAGGATTACATCCAATCCTAGGACAAGTTATCCTTTTAGTTTGAATATTTTATAATGGATGAACTAGACTCTCAGGTAACCAATATCACTTGGAAATTGATTAGGGAGATTAAAACTGGTAGAATTAAATTTTATTTCAATGGATTTGTTATTTTATTTTGTGGTTGAACTCATGGTTTCTCACTTTTTTCTTAAAAGTGTTTTAAATAATAAAAATTTAATTTTTAGTCAAACAAGATCAAGGGATAAAAATATACTGTTATGGAATAATCAATTAAGAATAGGAATTTTTTTAATTAAATCCATTCCAGTCACTCTAAAGGAAATTTAGTTACACATATTTATAAAATAATTGGTGAAAATCCACAAGAATACATTTAAAAATATAAATAGTAAAATAAATAAGAAGTGTGAGAGAAATATCTTCTCTATTGATCTAAATCCTCTCTCCAAATAAAATCTCTCTAAACTACCACTTGGAGTATTGCTCCTTGAATTTGGTCTAGCTCCACCTCCTTCCCTGAATGAATATTGAATGAATACTCCCTTTTCCTCTAATTCACAATGACTTTATCAATTATTTTCCAACACCAAAACTCATAGGTGGTATTTATGAACTCAACTCTAGATCTATTTGTGTTATCTCATCACTATTTAATATCTTTCTCAAGTGACTTTAGAATTACCTCTTGATAATGTTGCTACCCCCATGAATGCAGAAATTATCTCTAACTAAAATAACTTGGATGTGTATCTTGGTTTAATGAAGTCTTTAAGTACCTCATTTAAAACTCTTAAAAGATTTTAAATCACATAACCAACTATTCTACAATTTATTTGATAGGTTTTTTTATTTTTAAAATCATTTTTTCTAGTAATTTTAAGGGAATGTGTTTTTTCTCTCCAGTTAACCACTATGGACAGATTGGTCATAGTTTTCTTCCTTCTAAAGCTCTGTCACGCTGGTCTATTGGGGATCTATTTATTTACAGGGCTCAAACTACTTAAAAAAACTAAAATTAGCTTTATATTAGTCTCTTACTAGAATTAAACATCTTCTTTATGTATACTTCCTAATCCTCATAAGCCTTGGTTAGCTTCCTCATATTCTGTCAAACATTATTAGTGAAATCCAACTTCTATTCCTTAATCACAACTCTATAGCTTCATCACCCCACTGTCTTTACTTCAAAATTAAACCCAAAATTTTTTGGTGGGAGAATCTCAATATCAGGATGAAAATCACTTTTAAAAAAATATATGATAAATCCAATGAAATAATGGAAGTGAAATCTTATGAAAACATAAATAAAATAAATTATCATGCAATATTTTTAATGTGAAAAAAAACCATCTGATGTAGAGGATTAAAAAAATTAGGGAAATTATGAAATATACACTATAAATCAGAGAGTATAAAATCAAATTAATGCCCAAACTTGGATTACAAATGAAAGTGTAGAAAAACCTGTGTGAAAATCACACCTTGACATGACTCCATCTTCTCTCTGAAAATCATCTCAGTTAAAATGAAATGTTTAAAGATCCATCTATAACAAAATGTCACCCTTCGGTTGATGAAACATCACTACCTCAGGGATATTTATCTAAACATTCATAATCCTTTTCCTATTTTGAGACAACTGAAGGATTTTTCTCTCTCATGATCTTGCCATCATGATGTACCACTGATCATCAACCAGGACACACCACCTGATCACCACTATCACAAATTCTTTCGACATATGGACCCAATCATTGATCTCATACTACTAATCCACACCTATTACATGTTGATGCATCGCATATGATACCATAAACATGATAGCCATATTCCTACCCTCAGTGGACTACATCTTGAACATCTTTCAAACACCTATGTATGAGTAGAAGTCAATATCATCATTATTAAAGAACTAAATAGGCTATCACAAACAGGGAAACCCTTTCCTCTTGATCTTATCATAATCCAAAAAATATGATACCTTATCCTCATATATAGACACCAATTTCATATATATAATAAATATCATAAAAATTCATTTTTTCTATCCATTAATTTTGAGAATAACTCTCCATTATGGTTGAGATAAACTACTCTATTAATGATGACCTAAAAACTCTCAATTAATAAATTTATATCTTTTTAATAAATGTGTTGAATTCCAAAAATATACCCCTTCAGCACATCAAAGAATAGAAAATATACAATAAGCTTAGTTGGAAATAAACTTGGTTTGTATTGTACCAACCACCATCTTCTACAAAAAATATGACGACGCTATTTTGAAACTCTAAAAGAAACTTAAAATACCCCCTACAAAAGAAATCCAAACACTGAAGTCTTCATCATATATGTATCTACAATATCCTATCAACAATATAGAAACCAACAATATCTAGCTCCCCCATAATCATGATCTCCACAAAATCTGGAGAAACCATAGAAACAAATTTCTCCCCTTTCCCAAAAACCTGAGAAGATAGCACATCACCTTGATATTAAAATTTTAATTATTTCTTCACTAGTCACACATTCTAAAGAAAAGAATTAGGTGTAACACTAGAAACACCTCTCTCAATCTGATTTGTTTTCCGAACCCTATTCCACCTTACGTACCATCGATACTCTTAAAAACATCTAAAACTATCACTATAAATCGTAATCCCAAACCATCACCTCTGATACCACTTGTTGGGGGAGAATAAAAATATCAGGATGAAAATGGCTTAAAAAACAATTTGTAAGAAATCTGATGAAACAATGGAAGTGAAATATTAATGAAAAACAAATAAAATAAATAATCATATTGTATTTTTAATGTGAAAAAATCCTCTGATGTGGAGGATTAAAAAACCACGGTTCAATTCCAAAATATCCACTATGAATTAGAGAGTACAAAATATAAGAAATTATAGAACTTAAATTACAAATGAAATACTAGAAAAACCTATGTGAAAAGCACACCCTGATATGCTTCCATCTTGTCTCTAAAAATCACCTCAGTCAAAACAAAATGATCAAAGATCCATCTATGAAAGCATTTCACCCTTCTATCAAGGAAACATCACAACCTTATGGATATTTATATGAACACGAATAATCCTTGAACTATCTTTTTGAAACCTGAAATATTTTCTCCCTCATGATCTCTCCATCATGATGTAACATTGATCATCAACCAAGACACACCACCTAATCAAAAATATTAAGAAGACTTTTGATACACGACCCCGATCATTGATATCATTAATTTTTCTCCTCACCTATTCCATGTAGATGCATCATACATGCTACCACAAACATGATTTTCCTATTCCTAATCTTGGTGGAATAAATATTGAAACATTTCAAGCACCTCCACATGATTAAAAGTCAATCTCATCACTATTGAAGAACCACATGGGCTACTAAAAATGTGACAACCCCTTTCCTCTTGAACTTATCATAATCCAAAAATATGATACCACATCCTCATGTATAGAAAACAAGTCTATATATCCAATAAATGTGGTCAAAATTTATTTTTTCAATCTATTATTATTCAGAATAACTCTCTATTATGTTTGAGAGAAACTCCATTATTAATGATGTCCAAAACCTCTACATTAATAACTTTTTCTCTCCTAAATAAATATGCTGAATTCCAATAGAATTGAACTAGAAAATACCCTACATCACTCATAAATTTAACCAATGCATGGTAAACTTATATCATACATTCAAGAATTTCTCATGACTTCAATTTTTGTCAATAAAAATATCGATCACCTTGTGTGTGTAGATATATGCATTCACAGCTGTAGCCAAGGGGAATGTTAAGGCACCCACCATTTTTTTGAAAAAAACCTACACTGTGAGTAAACCAACGAATGACATATTTCCTTCAACACTTAGATTTCATTATTTAATTTGGATTTAGATCATCAGCATTGGGCGATCTCCTAGAATTTCACAAATTCTTTCTTAAAAAAATCCCAATTTCAACTTAAGTCTTAAATATATTTATCTTAATCACCAATATGAACTGAAAAACTTGAACGCACTAAAAAAACTAGCTAGGTAAAAATGTATTCTTTAATGAATATGTTTGATCTTAATGATTACCCAACTCTATTCGATCTCATGTGGTTGAATTCACACTAGTTTGACATTCAAGCATGGATTTTGTAGAACCTTATTAGCTATCGAGGATTCCAAATTTGAAATTATAGTTGGTTATTAATAAATTAAAGCCAACATAAATATTTTTCTTTGATTCTTACTCTTATTTGATTCAATTTAAAGTTTCCTTTAGAGTTTCTGAATCTAGATGTTAATAAAGTAATGAACTGGAGAATCCTTAGGTTTCCAATTGATGCTTACATAGTAAAAAATGATGCATATGTAGTGGGAATTCATATTTATGAAATAATTCCATGATTCTTATCCAAAGATGATTTTATGTTTACGCACTAATATTTTATAGTTTTATAGTTGGTAAAATGACCCTTACATTGCTGTAATTCATCATCATACATTTGAAACTCTTGGAAACAGAATTCAATTCTTATAAAAAATTATCAATTCTTTAAAACTCAAAAAAAAATAACAATGATATTTTAGATTAAAAAAATATAATTAAAAGAAAATTAAAACTATTTATATGAAAAATAAAATCATGGAATTAGAATGAATTAATTCCTAGTGTTAAATATTTTTAAATAACCCAAGAATTATATTTTTTTTATCAAATTCTAAATTCTCAAAAAATTTCCAACTATCACACATTAAGATAATTTCTTTCCAAAAAAATAGGTTCAAGGAAAGAAAAATATGAAACTTGAAAATTATTAACTCCATCATCTAAACCCTTTTAAATTTAAAATTATTAAAATATTTTTTTAATAAAGTTTCCACTAGATCTAACAAAATATTAGGCCATAAAATATATAAAAATTAATTCAAAGAACCTGTGATGAATTTATCATCAAACACTTTAATTTTTATCAATATATTTAAAGAATAGAAATTTTAACTATAAATTAATCAATATTCAACAATTATCCATTATAATAACATTTCATAATTAAAATTACAATTATTTCCAAAAATAGATGCGGAAAACACACACTAAATTAAGGTTACATTAGTTCTCCCATGGGTGTAGGATGAAAATACAAACTATGTAAATCCAAAAGTGTTCTTTAGTTTACCATATTTCTTTTCCTTGTATGCTTATGTATGTCTATAGGAGGACTTGGGGTTTGGCGATTTAGGATAAAAATATATTTCTATGTTCTAGTGCTCTAAATTGTATAGGTTTGGAATGTCTATTGTATATAACGTTCGAAGGTTAAAAATTTGGTGGATTCAATATACTTATAGTGGTTAAACATTCAGTGAACTCAGGATTTTCTCTTATGTGTTTTGTCTCTTCTAACAAGTGGTATCAATGATTTGTTCAAGAAATACTCAGTATATATATGCATATTTATTTCATTTTTCATTGATGGTATTTAATTCAGTGGGAGTTACTACACTGATGTAATGATGTATAAATAAGGTAAAATTAGGATTGATAAGTTTTATAGAAAGGACTATGGATTATAGATGTTTTAGATAAAAACTTTCATATAAAAAGGACTTGGATGTTACATTAACTAGAATTAATCTAGAGAACATGGATAAATATAAATTATAGAAAATGGGTCATTAGGTGCTTAGATTGATTTATCCATAGTTGGAAAAGAATGTTTGTTTAAATATGAGATAAAAACAATAGTAAAATTGATGGTTTCCCTACCATATATGTATGAGAAAATGACTGCTTTTAAAAAAAGTATTTATGATGAATAGGTTTTCTAACATGTAATTTTTATAAGGAATACTAGTTTTAAAACATATAAATGATTTTAACATGATCTGGAGTTAGCTCAAGTCAATGAAATTCAATTTTACATATGATTTCTGGGAATTGATTTTATAGTCTTTTTTACTATAGAGTTGGTAGGAAATGGTCACTACTATCAGTAATTATATTATAAAATCAAACATAATGTTTGTGGTTATCGGGAAAATAATATTGAATAAATATATTTAGTTGAGGGAAGTACCAGGACATACTGGTAATGCAATGATTATATAAAGTAAATAAATGCTTCCTAATTACAAGTTGAGTTGTAAGAAATATAAGAAATCTAGAGATGAGAGTGGGAATAAATATACTGGTCCTGTAAATTCTTACTGAAATTGTGGTAAGAGGGGTCATCTCAAGAAATATTTCAATGGATATAGAGTGAATTTCAGTATAATATCTTCTATATGTTCCAGTTCTTTCAATTTAGTATAAGATAATAATAAATTGATGATGAGTGCTAATGTTTTGGCAGAATCATGGATTGTTGATTCTATAGTGTCATTCCATTATAGATCAGAGCAAGGGTGAATGAAGAATTATGTATCTATAAGATATATCAAGTTATATTTTGTAAATTATGAGGCTCTTAAAGTTTTCAAAAAAGATGATATGAATATCCATAATCCTAATGGGAACTTCCTTATATTGAAGGGAGTGAGTCACATCCTAGGTTAATAGAAAAATTACATTTCTATTGGATAAATAGAATAAAAGGGATATGGAAGTAGATTTACTAATGGTGGATGGAAATTTATATGAGGATCAATGGTTGTGGAAAGGGAAGTTAAGTATGTGACATTTTATCTGACTGTAAGTTCATATAGAATTTTTATGTCCAGAACTACAACTTTCAAAAGTCTGAAGTTATGGAACAATTTGATTGGTCATCTTAGTGAGAAGAACATGGAACTTATTTGGGAAAAGGGTGTACTAAAGCTCGATCATATTGATGTCAAAAATCATGAGAGTATTATACTTAGGTAATTAAATAAATATTTTTTTTAAATTTGAATGGAAGGAAACCTCATCATCAAAATATTAAGCTTTTTTATTCTGATATTTGGGAGTTGACCCTAGTTAGTTCTCACATAGGTTCCTTATACTTTGTCATATTTATTGATGATATAATAAGAAAGGTGTGGGTATATTTCCTAAAGCACAAGTCATAAGAGTTTACCATTCTTACCCAATGTAAATACATGGTTGAAAGGGAGTCCAGAAGAAGGCTTAAATTCCTTATATCAAATAATGTTGGTGAATACAATGAAAGGTACTTCGAGAAATACTGCAAAAAAAAGGAATAAGGCATGGGAAAAGTATACTAAGAACACCAGAACAAAATGGTGTGGATAAAAGGGTGAAAAGAACATTGACTAAGAAATCACATTGTATAAAGTTGAAATTCATAATGTCTAAAGAAACTTAGGTGGAAGCATTGAAATGCATGGCGTATCTTGTTAACTAAATCCCATAAACACCAGTAGAGGAGGATATTCCTGAGTAGTTTTGGTATGAAAAAATAGTGTAAATTCATCATCTAATTTTTTTATTAGTCTATAATATGTTCAAATTTATTCTAAGGAGTGGTATAAGATCAGTATAAAGTCCTAAAGTTTTTTTCTTTGTGGGATATAGAGGTGAGAACTTTGGTTATCAAATTTGGTATGAAAATCATCAAAATATCATTAGATCTCAAAATATTCTCTTTAATGATAGGATTTTATATAAAGATGAGAACTTGGATTAGGTTGAAGTTGAGTTTAAATAATTAATAGGATATGTTCAAATGGATCTTTATGGGAGTACCATAAGTATATCAGTTCTGATGCATTTAGATATTGGATAAAGTTGTCTAGAAATTAAACCAATCGAAGATGTTCCTAAATTTCTAAGGATTATAGAGGTGCAATTCAAAACCCTAGAAGACAGGACTATGAAAGTTACAACATATAAATATGAGGTTATAGAAATGGAAGAATCATATATTGAGTTGAGAAGATCTTCCAGAGTCTAATGACTGGTAAAAAGGTTTGTTCATGACTTACACTACTTACTTTTAATGGATGCGGGAGAAATTGAAATCCCACAATAAGTGGAGACACTCAGTGAATATAAATAGTGGGATTCAGTGATGAAGGAAGAAATGGATTACTTAGAGTTTAATGGAACTTGATAGAAGACTAAACTTATACAAGGGAAATAGGAACTTGAGAATAATTGGGCCTTTTGGTTAAAGTAAGAAGTAGGTATAAGTAATAGGTACAATGCTATTCTAGTAGTAAAAGGGTTTCAAAAAAATGTGGGTGTGGATTTCTTAGAAATTATCTATTTAGTATTTAAATATACTACCATATAGTTATTCTTAATTATGGTTGCTAAAGATGTTTTTTTGTTTTGAAAAAATAGATATAAATACTATATTTCTTCATTGAGATTTGAATGAATACATTTACATGATGCATTGAACTAGTTTCACGGATAATGAGAATAGGTACTTGGTATTTAAGATTATATGTAGTCTATATGTATTGAAACACACACTATGTTAATAAAACCATAAATTTGTTGCATTTATGGTTGAAAATGGTTTCATGAAAATAAACTTAAATCACTATTACTATCATAAAGCATGAAAGGATGATTTCTTTATTATCATAATCTTGCAGTTGATGATTTGATTCTGTTGTGACCTAAAATTCAATGAATCCAAGAATTAAAGTGTGAGTTGTATATAAATTTTAAATTGAAGGGTCTCAATGCTAAAAATAATATTCTTGGAATAAATATTAAAAAAGATAAAAGTACTATAATTCTAGTGTTGTCTCAAAGGGTGTACATTCAAAAGGTCATTGAGTGGTTTTCAATGACTGAATGTAAATTGGTTTCAAATACTATAGATGATTTCTTTAAACCATCAAAGGATAAAAAACCATGATCATAAGATGATTAAAGATACATGGATAAAGTTTAGTTTTCTTTGGTAGTCATAATATTGATGTACACTATGGTATGGACTCACCTGGACATTCCCTATTTAGTGGGAGTCGTCATCTGGTACATGGAAAATCTTAGGAAAGTACACTGGGAAGCCGTTAAGTGGATCATCAGATATATAAAATCTAGAAATATATTTTCTTATGTATTAATCTATTTGAACCATTACAAGGGTATGCAAATGTAGATTTTGGGTGTAGTGCTCCAAAAATGCTAAAAGAATAAATTTTTATTCAATAGTGTGTATAACTCACAACAACAAGTGTAGAAGGGAATATAAAATCCCAATACTTTAAGGTATATTTACTATTAAAAATAAATTCAATCAATTATATATCTTTGAATTCAAAAAATACTAAGTTATCTTATATTTCACACAATAATGAGTTTCTTCGATAGTTTTCATTATACACAAGACTGAGTTTTACCAAATACTATTAATATCATTATTTAAAATGAAAATTATCTCCTTTAAATTAAATTGGTCTTTATGAATATGATTAAATAAATTATGAAAATATATGGTTGAATTCATTGGTTACTAATTAATTATAAATAAATATTAAAATCAATTGAATATAAAGGAAATGATAAAAAACTATTTTTTATGCACCAAATAAATTATATCATAATAAATTAAATTAATTAAAATTATTGAATAATATTAATGAAATATTATATATTATATATTTAATAAAATATTATGACATTCATCAAATATATTTTATAGGCATAAGATAAGAAAAAATCCAATTTTACGCATAAAAAGCTGTATTTTTCTAAAGACAGTTTTGCCACCTTTTAATGGCGCACTTATTTTAAAAATAATTTTTGACACTTTTATAAATTTTATTTGACAAAATAAACATCATTTTTGAAATATTAATAATAAAATTATCTTAGGGTAAATTTTTGGTATTTTTCTAAGAAGTACCATTTTTTGATGAATAGTGAAAAATACTAAATTTTAATTGAAAACTGACTTTTTATATATGTAATTTATATTATTAAATTATATTTTAAATTTATTTTAAAGTTAAATTAGATCAATAATGAATCTATTAATAAAATTTAAGTCATTGGAATCAATTTAAAAGTGAATATTTATAGAAAAAAATTTCAAACTTTTGAACATTTTTACTTTAAAAACCAACTTTGTCATCACGTTCACGGGATAAAATTTTAAATTAAATTATACCAATTATGTGAGTTGAATTTTAAAAAATAGAATAAATATTGGGAATTATAATAATTTATAATGTATAATAAGTTCAAATTAAATTTTTACCAAAGTTATTAGCGAAAATAGTTAATGTTAATCACAACGATTAAGGTAAAAATGAGTTTACATTGTTGTTAATATTAAAGCAAGTACTACCAAAAGGAAAGTGTGAGGTAAGAAATTTCATCTCAATTTAATTTTATTGAGGTATATTGTAATGTTATGAACCCAATTAATTTTATATGGTGTATATACTACCCCTTGAAATTTAATATCATGAATACTTTATTATTAATGGTATTTTAAATTTTAATTTGAATTATTTCATCTAAGGGGATATAAATTAAAAGTTACCATGTGGTAAAGAATTTTGTAACTAAATTATTTTTCATTGGGTTATATTAATTCCTTGTTATCATTAATATTATATGATTTTTTGTATAATGAATTTTGACTATATATTATTGTATTTTAATTTTTTTTGTGTATTTACATTTTATACATATAATATATTCATTTATTAATTTCCAATTCAATATTATGATCATTTTAGGGGTTTATTTTAAAATATAATTCTAATTAAGATTGTTTATTATTGAATATTAGTTGATGGAAATTGAATGACCATTTCATAATAAACCCTTCCATTTTCTTCTCCCGTGGTTATTCATGATCATTTTCAAGTGATTGTACCATTTTACACTCTTTGGTATTTAAAGTTATTGAGAAATTATTTTAATAAAATCAAACTTCATTTCTCTCTTCAGTTAGAAACCTGTTTTCTTACAAAAACATGTTTTCTAAAAATGTTTTAAAAAATTTTTATTTAAAATTTTCAAAATAGTTTTTTAAAAGATATTTTTACTTATCTTTTCTTTTGAAAAATGTATTCAAAGGAATATTTATATTTATTTTTGAAAAAGAAACTTTTATAACCTTTTTAAAATACAAAAGGAATGTTCTTTTTACCTTATACGACATGTATGGAATTACCCATGTCATTTATTTGATGATTAATTTGAGAGATTAAGAATATATTTTTAAAGATTTTTTTAAAAAGTTATTTTCAATGAAAATTATTTTCAAAATGTTTCTTTTTTAAAATGAAAAGGATATTTTCCTCAAGAATGTTTTTAAAGATCTCTTTTATTTCATCAATGACAAAAACCCTTATTCTTACTCTAATGGGTATATGTTGTATTGATACCATAATTATTCTTTATCTATATGGATTATGATTATTTAATAAATGATAGTATTTAAACTCACTTACTTGAATCATTTTTGTAGTCATTAACTTCCCATTGAGTTATTCACTTTACAGTGACCATTGAACATTAAATTTACCCTAAATATTCACATTATTTATCATGGATATTATTGCTACATAAAATGTATACCTTTTTTACATATGGTGTTTACATTGAAAGTTGTTTGATTATCTAGGAAAATATTGATAAATCTATATTTTTTTCTAAATACAGATATTTGATAAGGAATATTGTTCATAAATTAAATCGATTATTCAATATACGAGGAATGTTTTGGACTAGAAGCGATGGGTGGGGCCCAAAATTTATATATCCCCTTGATGAATCAATAGTCTCATGGAACGAATCAGTTGGAAAAATCAGATGGGTTACTACCTGGTATATTTTAAACCATCTTGTAAAAGATCTTGATTGTAAAGGTTCTATATACCTGGGAAACATGGTGTACAATAATTAAGCATTACCTTCATTAAAATTTAGTTATTATTATCCATGATATTTTCACTATGAAAAAATATATGAATGAATTTCATTCTCATTTTATTGATTAAATGGCATGGTTTTCAGTTATTTACCTTGCCGTATTGATTATGACTTATCAAGTTATTTAAATGGAATGTGTGGTCAGTTATTTACTTTTCCATATTTATTATTCTTTATCCATTAATTTAAATGGAATGTGTGTTTAGTTATTTACCTTTCCATTTTGATGATGCTTATTGATTTATTATTTCTTCCACTGTACTTAACCTTTACTGAAAATTTTAGCTCACCCTTATTTTGTTTCCTTTTCCCAGGATTCCATGAAGTTTATTATGACTAATATATGGGGATAATCTAGATGGAATAAAGTTAATATAGAAAATGAAAATATTGTTTTTTGTATTTTTTGTATTCATTTTTAATACAAGACTCATGTATGTATTTAGTTTACCAAGAATACTAAGCTATTCAGTCCTTTGGGATGTGATTTACTTGTATCTTATGCCAATGTAATGGTATCAGGAACAGAATTCATGATTTTGGGGTCAATTTTTCTATAATTGGTATCAAATAAAGTTTAGTAGAAACCTTGAAAACTATATTTAGTAAAACATAGATTAGGGAACATAACCCTAAGATAGACTTTGACTATAAGTATAGAAGTACATCCTAATGTTTTTGGCAAGGTAGAGATTATGTGGGTCTTCCCAGCAATACATCCATTTTTGGATACTACATGTGTACGTGCTCCTGGAATAGATGTATCTAGGGATAATAACTCCAAAAAGGGTGCATCAGGATTAACTTTATAATAACCTGGTACACGACAATGATCCTTACTACACACTTAGTTTGATACTCTCATTAGACATGCTTAGGATAATTCACATTTTCTTTTTAAACCATTATGAAGGATTTGAAAAGACAATGACAATGAATGACTTAGTCTAAACCTTAGACCAAGTAAGGTTCTATGTAGAAATAAAATGAATGAAGTATTTATGTATTAGTAGTCAAGAATTAAATTTTAGAAGTCTTTTACCAATTGTATTTTGGTTTAAGAATCACGAAATATCTAAGTATTGTATTAAATTTTAGAATCACATGTGTATTACTTAATATAAGAGTCCTAGATACCATAATGGTTTATGAGTTTAAGATTTAAAATAATTTCAAATACATAAACACCCATTTTTAGGTTTTATGCAATGAGAGTCTACAAATATTAAGGACATTTTGGAGAAATTTATTGAAAGTATATGTTTTAGCAAAATATTTATTTGAGGAATAATGTATTTATATTTAACAAAAAAAATTTAAAGTTATTAATATCCTTTAGTGTTAATATAATAATTAATCAAATTGTAATAATAGTCAAATAATATTATTAGACTTTTTGGAAAATAAGAAAATAATAAGTTGTATTAAAAACTACAGTAAAAAGGTTATTTAATAATTAATTTAATTTCAAGGATGTCCATAATATTTTTGGGAATGTTATCAGAATTATATTAATATAGTTTTAAAAAGGAAAACCCTCATTCAGGGTGACAACCCGTCATATCCATTAAGGTGGTGGGGCTTGACCCTATGACCAAGGGATGGTAAGGGTTTGAAACCTACCACTGGCCTATGTGTTGTCTTGGTTAATATGTCATTATTTCTAGTTAAAAAATTTGAAGAATAAATATTAAAGATGAACCAGTAGTGTCACTTTTGAGGTTTATATATTAATGTATTAACCATATTGGTTTTGGAAAATAGTTAGAGACAAATGTAAATATTTTTTTATGGATCTTACAATGTGTTAAAAGTGAATTTTAGTACTTCTAACATAAAAAAAATTCATTTTTGGATATTATTTTATTGTAGTAAGAGGTTGAATCACATCCAAATAGTGAAATTATTCTTATGAAATAAAAATATATCAAGTAAGTAAATTTACTTATATTATCAAGTAGTAAAATAATTCCTTAACTTTAGAAAAGAATGATATTAAAATAAAATGCTATCCCATTACCATAATTTATGATGATATTAATGACCTTTTCATGCCTATTATATTTACGGATTTGAGGCCCTAAACTTTCTATTTATCAATCAATTTATTATGATCAATGATCTCAATCACTACCTATAATTATTTATGCTTTTCCTTTAAGTCCATATCTTTATTTTCCAATAATGTTCTCCTACATAGAGACCTAGTTATATGTTATTCTATATGACCATTGTATTTCACTTTCTATCTTATTAAGAGGGTATTTTATTAAAACTTTTACAATGTGGGTTTTTCAACAAATTAATATTAAAATATAAAACCATTAATTATCGAGATCAAGTTTAAATTGAGATTATGCAATTTATTTAAGGTGGGGAAATTGTAACACCCAGAATATTCTAAAATAAAAACTTTTTACTCAATAACGTGTATGAAACATAACAAAAAGCATAGAAGGGAATATAAAATCCTCAAACATTAATATATATTTACTATTATAAATAAAGTCAATCTATTCTATAGATTACAATGGATGAAATTCTGAGTTATCTTGTATTGTACACAACAGCAATTTTCTTCGATAGCTTGTGTTCCACACAAGACTGAGTTTTAAGGAATACTATTAATATCAATATTTAAAATGAAAATTATCTCCTAGAAATTAAATTGGTGGTTTTTAATAGGATTAACTAACTTTTTAAAATATATAGTTGGATTTATCGTTTACCGATTATTTATGAATGAATATAAAAACCGATTCAATATAAATGTTTTTTTATAAAAAACTATTTTTGTGTGCTAAATGAATTTTATCATAATAAATTAAATAAATTACTATTAGATAATGATCTTAACAAAATTTATATATAATATATCCAATAAAATATTTTTACATTCATTAAATATATTTTATAGGTATAAGATAATAAAAAATTCAATTTTACGTATAAAAAGTTATATTTTTCCAAATGCAGTTTTTTCACCTTTTAATGGACAACTTATTTTAAAACTAAATTTTGAAAAATTTATAAATTTTATTTTAAAAAATAATCTTATTTTTGGAAATAATAATTTCAAAATTATCTTAGGGTGAATTTTTGGTATTTTTCGGAGAAGTTTCATTTTTTGATGAATAGTGAAAAATACTGAATTTTAATTGAAAATTGACTTTTCATCTAAGTAATTTATTTTTTAAATTATATTTTAAATTTTATTTAAAGTTAAATTAGATAAATTATACATTTTATTAATCCAATTTTGGTCATTTTAATCAATTTCATAGTGAATTTTGATATAAAAACATTTCAAAGTTTTGAACATTTTAACTTTAAAAACCCGCTTTGTCGTCAAGTCTGTTAGATAATTTTTAAATTAAATTATGCCACTTCTATGATTTAAATTTGAAAAAATGGATTATATATTTGGAATAATAATAATTTATAATTTCCAATAATATCAACTTAATTTTCTACCAAAGTTATTAGTGAAAACAGTTAGTGTTAATCATAATAATTAAGGTAAAAATGAGTTTACTTAGTGGTTAATCTTAAAAGATAAGGTGTGAAAATGAAAAAAAACTTGTAAAAGACCTATTTTATGGAAATATTTATACCATATAACCTATTTTATTAAAAAATTGTTCATTATTAGAGTCACATGAGGTAAGGGAGACCTTCCAATAGTGTTTACTTTTTGGTGTTTACAAGAATACCACTCCTCCTCCACTATAAAAAGAAACTCACTCCCCTCACTTTTTCAAAAATATCAAGGAATTTTTATCATCCAAAAACTACCCAATTAACTTCCAAAATCCCATATAATCATTATATAATTCTTAATTTTGAAAAAAATTAAACCAAATAAGGCCTTTAGTGCAAACTAAAATGAGATACCTGAAAAAGAGGTAACATTCATCAAAGAATGTTTTGTTTTATTTATTCCTCAAAAATATTTTCATATCATAATTATATAATGAAATTATTATCTTAAATATACTTATATTTTTTTATTTTAAGGTTATGAACTTGAAATTCACACACTTCCATCAAATGAGTTACGAAATCATCGTTCGTGTGTACATCAGACTACCTCCCTATGAACTGATGTCATTCATTTTTTCATTACAACCTTTCATGGTTGGGAATAATGATGTAAATAATATTTATATATGATATTTATGATTTATTTATTATTCTTAAATTATTATATAACACATACCTTTATGCTTTCTATTTTCTGGGAATACAAAAACATCGTTTGTGTGTACGACAGACTACCGCCTTACGAAGCGATGTGATTCAGTCACTCTTTACATGGAATACATTAAGGATGGGTTTAAAAAAATATGTAATATATATGAAATAAATATTTTATTTTAATTATAATATACAGATATATCATTTACTTTTATTTCTTTTAATATAATAATAAAATGGAAGCAATGTTCATGCGTACGTACGACCTACCATCGCCCTGAATGGTGTATTTCATTTACTATCACAAAATTTTACAAATTACTCTAAATAAATATGTAATGAATATATATAATATTTAAATCATGTTTTAAATTCTATATATTATTAAATCATGATCTAATTAAGAGGAACAAAAAAATAACAAGTCAAAACATACTCAAAAAACAATTCAAATTATTACCCGAAACGATGAAAATATTAAGAGTATAATAAAATAGGTAATAATATGTCATTAAAGGATCATATATGATATAATAAATATTAATATTATTCTTTTATAATATAATAAAATGTTTAAAACCACTATACATGAGGTTAAATCAAGTACGACCAAAATGAAAGTGTGAGGTAAGGGATTTCATCTCAATTTCATTTCATTGAGGCATATTGTAATTTTATGCACCTAATTAATTTTATATGGCATATATATTGACCCTTGAAATGTAATTTAATTATTAATTCATTACTCAAGGAATTTTAAGTTTCAATTTTAATTATTTCATCTAAAGGGAATTGAATTGTAAGTTACCAAGTGGTAAATAATTTATAACTCAATTTTTCTTTCATTGGGTTATATTGCTTCCTCATTGTAATTAATATTATATGATTATATTTATAATGAATTTTGAATACCTATTATTGTATTTAAAATGTTTTATATAGATTTATAATTTATAAACATAATATATTCGTTTATTATTTCTTACTTCAATATTCTGATCATTTTAAGGGTTTATTTCACAATCTCATTCTAATAGATATTGTTTATTCTTAAATACTAGTTGAAATAAATTACATAAACATTTCCTAATAAAACCTTTTATTTTATCATCCTATGGTTATTCATGATATTTTAAAGTCATTGTATAATTTTTCTCTACTTAAAATTATTGATAGTGTTTTAATAAAATCCAGCTTCATTTCTCTCTTTGATTGGAAATACGATTTCTTACAAAACTATGTTTTCTAATTTTTTTTTCAAAAATATTTTCTTTAAAATTTTAAAAATAATTTATTAAAAGATATTTTTACCTATTTTTTTTTTCAAAAAATGTTTTCAAAGGAATCTTCTTATTACTCTCTGAAAAAAGAAATTTGCTAACATTTTTACAATGCAAAAAGAATGTTATTTTTACCATGTAAAAAATATAAAAAATTAACCAACATAATTTATTTGATGCTTCATTTGAAAGTTTATGAATAAAATTTTAAAGAAATATTTTTTTTTAAATTTATTTTCAAAGAAAAGGATTTTCATTTTTTTTTCAAAATGAAAATGATATTGTCCTAAAGAATGTTTTTAAATATATTTTTTATTTTATCAAGGACAACAACCATTATTATTACTCAAATTAATTAATAATAATAACAACATTATTTTTCCTCTGGATGGATTATGATTATTTGACCAAGTATATTATTGAAATTAATTTCCTTGAATTATTTTTTATTCATTAACTTTCCCTTGAGTTATTCACTTTATAGTGACAATTTAAAATTAAATTTCCCCTAAATAGCCACATTATTTGTCATGGATATGATTATTTTCTAAACTTTATACCATTTTTACATATGGTTTTTACTTTCATATCTATTTTATTATCTAGGAAAATATTGATAAATCCATATTCTTTACTCAATATAGATATTTTATAAGGCACATTGTTCACGAATTAAATCAATTATTTGATATATGGGGAATACTTAGACTTATAGTGATGGGTGGGGCCCATACTTCATATATCACCTTGATTCATCAGTGGTATCATGAGATGAATTATTTTGAAAAATTAGATGGGTTTCTACCTAGTATATTTTAAACCTTCTTATGAATGGTTTTTATAGTAAAGGTTTCATGTACTTTGGAAACATGGCGTCCAATAATTAAGCATTGCATTCATTCAAATTCATTTATTATTATCCATGATATTTTCACTATAAATTTTTTTGGATGCATTTCATTCTCAATTTATTGATTAAATGGAATGGTTTTCAATTATTTACCTTACCATATTGATTATGACTTATCCAGATTTTTAAATGGAATGTGTGATCAGTTATTTACCTTTCTATATTGATCATTCTTTATCCAGTTATTTAAATGGAATGTGTGATAAATTATTTACCTTACCATATTGATTATTCTTATTGATTCATTATTGCTTCCACTGTACTTAACTCTTACTGAGCATTTTAGATCACCCTTATTTTTTCCTTTCCCCATGATTCCATGAAGTTTAATATAAATGATATGTATGGATACAATTGATGGAATAAATTTATGCTTGAAAACAATTATATTTTAATTTTTTTATTCATTTATAATATAAGTCTTATGTATGTATCTAGTTTACTAAGACTACTAAACTTTTTGGTCCTTTGAAATGAAATTTCCTTATATCTTATGCTAATATAATGGTAGTAGGAACTAGCTTCGGGATTTTGGTGTTGGGGTCGCTACATTGGGGATGATCCCAAAACTCACAAGAGTAAAACATGCTATTTATTCAAATTTTTAGGGATGATGATCAATTGGATATAAAGGATAAAACTAGTGCCATATTTTTTCCATGGAAACACAATATTTTTTAGCAATATAAGCAGTGAAAGAGTTGGTTAGGTTGAGGTGAATTTTTTTGAAACATGAAAGGGAAAAAAGGTGGGATACTCTACTAATATTTTCATAATGTAATTCACTTGGTGAATAATATAAAGTTTCATTGGAGTACAAAACATATCAACCTAAAATAGAACTACATATGAAAGTTTTTTAAGGATGGAGAGTTAAAGATCTGGAATATTGTTGGAATAAAAAATCCAACTACCATGTGAACTAAGGTTTTAATCTAGGGAAGATTAATATAATACTATAACTTAGTGGGATTGGGGTAATTAGAAGTTGGTGGAGAGTAATACATGTATGCAGAAGGAATATGAGAGTTTGAATCTTTCTAAGTGTTGGAGGTTACCCAAGGATCCATGAATCATTCTTCAAGTGGAAGACTATTAGGATTGTGAAGCCTCTTTAAGGATCTAGATTTAATTCACCAGAATAATGTAGTGACATTAGAGACTTCAACCTAATAATATGATGATCAAGATAAAGTTATAATGGATTTTTCAATTCATTATAAGCTGTAGTTTTCTCTGAGATCCTCATATTTTAATGAATATACAGATAAAAAGTTTTATTCTAGATAAAACATTTTTTTATCCTTATATCCTTTTCAAACATGTTATAGAATCCAATGAATCATAAACCATGTGTATCATATCATATTGTTCATAATAACTCTTTGTTAATAAACAACTTATCTTATCATATAAGATAAATAAGATAACCAGACATCATTTACTAAGATCCATTTGAGCTTAAAATATTACTTTTAATTTAATTCCATAATTTAGTAACAATTTGCTTCATCATTTGAATAAAAACTACAAGATTTATCAATTATTACATTGATTTTTTACTCTTTTATATTTATATCACCTTTAAATTATACATTTTTATCACCTATCCTTCAAAAATAAAGAATTAATTTCTATAACACTAATACTTGAGATGGACATTCCATGGAGTTTATCAAACTCCATATAGGTATTTTGAATAATTACATCCTATAGAATTATTACTCCTCCTTCCTGAAAACACCTTTAGGTTTCAATGACCTTGGATGGTTATGAAGAAGAAACATTTTTGGTCTATCCAACTAACTTTTCTTCTTCCATTTTGAACTTTTAACTACTTTCACTGTTAAAATAATGCCAGAACTTGGACATTATATGCCATAGTTTATCATTACTCAATACTTTGATAAAATATGGTAAACAATTCCTAAACTCATTTATATTTTCAAAGCATTTCTAATTGACTGAATTATATAACTAGAAAAATAAAAAGGATATATCTAGTCTCACCAATTCATTAACATATCCATTTATATTGAATATATGAGTGGATACTAAAATTCCTTCGATAATTTTTTCATCCAATTTTTTTAAAACCTTAATTTAACCATTTTATTCTTTTCATAAGCATCTAGATTCACTTGTTGAATAACTTCAATACTTGGTTACTTAGTTATTTTTTCTCTAAATCAAATAATTTTTCTAACTTAATAACTTTTATTAATTTATCAATCTAATTATTTTATTACATTAAGATTTACCTTTTTAAGGTTTGATCTTAAAGTTATGTTTAATGATGATGATACTATCTATCTATAAAATAAGTTTTCATTATATGAGCATCATGTATTACAAATATTTAATAAGTAATTCCATTAAATATACTCCCACTAAAATGACAACCACTTTTAAATTTATCATATCCATCAGTGGGATAAGATTCACATTTCCTCATGACTTACATTGGTTCAAGCATGTAAATAAGACATGACTATATCCAATATAAAACTATTCTCAATCATATCATATATAAATACCAGAAATTTTAATAAATAATTCTTTATATGAATCTATATTATGGATTCAATCAACAATATTCCTCTAGTATCGTAACTATTAAGGTTTCCCAACTAAGTGTAATCTAAATAAAATTACAAGAACAAGGAACCTAACTATTAGGATCACCAATACTGAATTATCAAGGTCATGAAAAGTGGATATTTAGAAGGGATCTAACACATATTATTTTAAAGGATATTTAATTTGACCATCTTATCTTATTCTATTCCCTTTACATGTATGCATGCTTCTAATGATTTTTTGGAATCCAATTCTTTCCACTAAACTAGTATGTTCAAATGATATTGGTTTATAGATCTTTTCACAAATCATAGTTTGTGTTACTAACCCAAAATATAATCAAAACATATTTACACGTATCTAAGTGCATCATATACATAAGATAATTGAACTTTTCATGTAAAAGTTTATAATTATATGAAATTAGAAATCCACACATGATTAATATTGGACCCACAAATATCCAAACCCTTCTTTTATAGAATAAATTATAAGCTATCAAGCTAGTGGGAGTTGATAATAAAAGGGTTATAGTGTCTGATTAACCATTTTTGAGGGGATAAAAAAGGAATAAGTAAATACTTTCTTTTATTTGAGGAAGGATATGTAGAGTATGCCATATGCTACCCTATTTTCCTATAGTTTATGTGATCCTCTCTGGTGTATTGTTTTTAGTGTTTTTTTCTCTTTTTAGTGTGTATCTTGGTGTTTTTATCTTATAATATGTATTTGGGTGATTTTAGTGTTACATATTTGTATTTGTTTGGATTCTATTGTAAGGGTTCCCACTTAAGCTATTAAAGTGATCTTATTCTAAATAAAAATGGGATTGGAGTAGTGTGAAGTCCAACCTAAATCCCATATATCCAGAGATACTATACCCAAGAGAGATTCCAATTCATCATAACTCTAATAACTAATATGTATAAACTGTATTCAATAACCAAGTTCAAGCTAATAAATTTAATTACAATCCAAATTAAAGGTAGATAAAAACTAAACTAATTATCATGCCTATCATGTAACTAATTAGATGCATGTTTGATAACTTAGAAGAATTTTAAACACCTTTAAACTAAATCATACATCACAATTCATAAAATAATAGTTATATCTATGAATAAATAATGGATCAAAATTTAAATAAATAAAAAATTCACAAATTTAAACATATGATAATCATTTATGAATAATTCAGATATAAATCTAAATTAAACACTTTATAATTTAACTAACTTTATGTACATTCAATAATTTTGAGTATAAAAATTTTATAATCACTTTTTAATATGAACTCTTTCATATTATTAATTATATGAAATTTTATTTAAATATATGATATTAAATGAAATATAAAATTTTTATATTTAAATTTTTATCCTGTAAACTATTTACATAATCTAAATATTATATATTATTATTTATACCTTAATCAAATAAATCACTAAAAATCATTTTGATGTGGTTTAAATAATTTTCTCAAATATGGGATTTAATTTTAATAATAATAAACAATTCATAATATTAAATATAAAATATAAATTCCCCTGATCCAAAACTCTCTCATGTGGATAAATTAGGTTGGTTACTAGATCTCAAGTGTACCTCCCCATATTCCAGAGGCTACCGACTAGTAGCAGAGGTGTAGAGAACAGAGTGGGGAGACTATACCCACTGGTATAGATTTGGAATATAGCGAAATTAAAAAAAATATCAGAGTAATAGAAATAGTAGAAACAATATGACACAATAGATAAACCCAACAATGAAATTCAATTGAAAAATCAAATGAAAATAAGAGAATGATGTAATGAAAGGATAGAATGTAACTAAAAGTCATGTTAAAATTCATATAGCTAAAATAACTAGATTCCATAGATAAACTCAAAATACCCTGGTACCGAACCCCACATCAGTCCCATCTCCAAGATCAAACCCATAGAAAGAAAAAATCAACAATAAGGTTCTTTGAACTTGTCCAAAACTACATCCATGTAATCTTTTCAGGTACCAAATGATGGCTTGAATAGGGTGTGAGTATAACTCAGTAAGTCGACACCACCATGTCTAAAAAAATTAGTATGATAGAAAGTGCATGCAATAAAGAGATAAAAATTGAGTATTAATTAATAAATTAATACAGTATAACAAAAAACCTACTTTAGCACCATGCTAGAATATCTTTGAGCATGTAGCATTATCATGAAAACCATAACCGTAATTCCATGGCATAATCACATAACCCGGAAAAGGCCCTATGTATATTCATTTTAGCATAACTGGGTTGAGCCCTATAAACATTACAGTATAACTAGGACAATCCCTCTATATAACAATTTAAACATATCCAAGACAAGCCCTCTATATAATAATTTTATCATAAATGAGTAAATCCCTCTATATAATCATTTCAGCATGAAACTGGGCCAAGCCCTCTATATAATCATTTCAGTATAACTAGGAAAATCCCTTTATATAATCATTTCATCATAACTAGGACAATATCTCTATATAATTATTTTAATATGAAATTGGTCCAAGAACTATATATAATCATTACATCATAATCACAACATAAGTTATAATGGCGGGAATAACACAACATAACATCATAAGTCACAATGGTCAATTCATCCAATTTCCATTTGTCTTTCAATTACCCTTTCATTCATCAAATTATATCTTAAGCCATTATCATACCATTTTACACACCCATATCATATCAAATTATCACTAGTATTTTAAATAAACAAGTAATCCATTTTCTATGGTGAATCTATCACAAGAAATCACCTGAGGTCTCATGTCATGATAAAATGTATTTTAATAAAAAATATAGTTCATTATTGGTCATGGGTAGGCTCACCCAATAGGTAGCCACAATATAGGTCTCAACACTAATGGATCCAAATGGATACCAGGAGTAGACCAAACACATGATTATCATTACCCATTATTCTATTAGTTAATGCATACATTGTGTCAGCGTAATCACATAATATTTCACACTTAAACAAATATAAATAAACTATAGGGTTTTGTTCTAGACCACCTAACTTTATATGGTGATCAAATAAATACTCTCAATATGTAACAAAAATGAAGAATAAAGGTGAAGAAGATCATAAGAAAAACCCATATCACACAAAAATCAAGATAAAAACTAGATTCCAGGGTGTTCAATAGATCACACCATTATAACAGATAATAGTGGAAGAAAAAGAGGAAAACCAAAGCTAAAGAACTCACCAGAGATCAAATGCTAGAATGAGATGTCTAGAACGAAGGAATCACCTAAAAATCTCCTAGAATCACCCTAGGGTTTGAGATACAAGGTTTCACAGTGGATGAAAATAAAATCATGTGCATAGTGTGGTTTAAAACTAAAGGTATCGAGATATTCACAATGTGAACATCTTTCATCACATGAATTTCTCAATTTATAAGATATTCAAAAAAACATTTCATCTTGGGTTAAAATAACCTATATCGAAAATTTCAAGATGTGAACTAGTTTCACGGTGTGTAAACATTTCACTCTCTTAACTAGTTCAGGGAATCTTTCCAGTAAAAGGATCATGTCGTGTAAACCGTTCATGATGTTAAAGTGTCCAACATTCATATCTTAGGATAAATTCTATAGAAAGAACCCAAACCACCTCAGAATATTTCCAAACCCAAGGATAACTCTCATAACCCCTTTTACAAATTTATACCTAGAATACATTAATTCAAACAAACATATATCCATAAAATTTAGGTCATTTTCCATATAAAAACCTCTCTACCCCCCAAGAATAGGCTATACCACCAAGATTTTAAGAAGAAAATAAAACCCAATAAAAAGAGTTTAAGCCAAAACTTAAGAGGTATATACCTGGAAAAGATGGGACCTTACAACCTCCCCACCATATAACAACTCATCCCTGTGCTTCTCTAAGAATCATTATAGTGGCTCGATGAACAAGTCTAGCCACCGTGCTTATATATCATACTCCCTCTCCCAAGCCTCCTCTTGAACACACCCATGTTTCCACTACACTTGCATTGTTGGTATAGTATTTCCAAGGAGATACTTATCACTATGGTCCACAATCCACATTGGATTCTCCTTAAAGGATGCATCTGCACCAAGATCGATGTAATCAATGTCTATCACATGAGAAGGTTCAAGATGATATCTTTGAAGATTTGATACATGAAATACATCATGAATGGAACTGTAGTGTTGTGAAAGGACCAATTAGTATGACACTGGACCGTCCCTCCCAACTATCTCAAATGGACTAAAAAACCTAGGCACTAGATTTCCTTATTTTTTGATACAACATTGTGCCAAACTAGGTGACACCTAATGGAAAACATGATAACCCACATCAAACTCTAGAGGTCCTCTCCACTAGTTAACTTAAGGTTTCTTCTTACTCTACATGGTAAAAAATAGTTTCCTGATTAACTGAACCTGATCAAAAATCTCCTACATGAGACTAGGTCCAACAAGCACTGACTCACCTCCCTCAAACCAACCAAGAGGTGAATGGAATTTCCTTCCATAAAAATCTTTTAAAGGTTCCATATGGATCAATGTCAGGAAGATGTTATCATACAAAAACTCTATTATTTCTATATTCTACTCCCACAAACCACCAGAATCCAAAACATAGGTTCGTAACATATTCTACAGAATTTGAATAGTCTATTTATATTGGATACCTATCTTAGGATGATAGACCATTCTCAAAAGAACCTGTGATCCCAGATCATTTTTTATACCCTTCTAGAACCGAGACATTAAATGAGGATCTCTATAAAAAAATACTCCTAAGAACACTATTGTAATGTCCCAACCCAGGTTCCACATGCCAGTGCCCTGATCTGGTTCACCACATAATCTCGAGCACACCTCCCTGTACACCATAGGTTTCCAACTAGTATCGAGGGTCAAATATATAACATGGGGAGAATATAAAATATTTATCAAAGAAGAACAACAACCGAAATAAATTAACAATAACCAAAATATAATAACCATAACTAGAATAATACCAATATCAAATTATGATTAAAATAGGAATACAATATCCAAACCCAAATAGTGGATATGTCATTCCAGATATGTGTCAAGTGTCAATATGAAAAACCCAAAATAAATACATAATGAAAAATCCCAAATGGGTCCCAAAATCATGTCTGGTTCCCCCATTCATACTCCATCCCAAATTTTCCATATAATATAGGAATTTTGTGCTTATCTTGACCTGAAAACATGAAGTCTATTCGGGTTTCAATCATGAATCCCAAATAGAGTGTTATTACAACTCATTATGACACAACTAATGGTTTCTACAACAATATCCATTCAATAATAGTGTATAAAATTGTAAAAATAATAAATAAAAAACAATAAATTAAACAGTTTACATATTCAATTATTCTTTATTGAATCACATTATTTTCCCTGGGTTTACGATGACACCGGTACTATCAATACTTTCTTCAGTCTATGCCAGAGTATAAACCATATCACATAGGAAAATCATAAATCATTATTACATGGGCTTTCATTACCTGTTTCATTTCACTTCATAGCACGACCACTTGGAACGATAGTACAATACCAATATCATGGGAATAAAACATCTTGCCTAACACCCCATGGTTATTTGGAGCATTAGTACCTATCCCACACTTCATGGGTATTTGGATAATCTTTCCTTGTACCATAAAATAATATTCACATGCATGAAATTAGGCCTAGATTTTCATGCCTAGAGCCCTGTGGATATTTGGAGCATTAGTCCTTTTCCCACACCTTATTTCTCAGTAAATCACATACATCACACACATAACTTTTAATAAGGTTAATCATCATAAACACCCTCATCAACATTTCACATCATGGTTTATAAATTAAATAATCAATTCAATCATGTTTCTTCACTTTAATCACATGGAATAATATGAAAAATTCATTATTTAAACAATTTATTACATTTAATCACATTAAACCATTAACCCTATAAGGTTGATATAACCATATCTTAGTTCTACTTTAATCAATCAATTAAACATCCAATCAATTTACCAATTAAAAAAATCCAATTAATTACTAATTTCATAATCTTAATATCCCATCAATTTCATATTCAAATAATTCCATTAATTAATTAACCAATTAATTAATAAAATTCAAGATGCGATTTACAAGAATAGAAATTACTATTTCACAATTCCATACACACAATTATAACCAATAATATGGGATTTTCAATTTAGACCACCTACCTTAAGATCATTGACATACACTTTCTAAATGAAAATCCTGAAATTGAAGAGGAATGATCAAATACATAATGAAGAATGAGATCTAGAACCAAAACCTAGATCCAAGATCAAACAAATCAATATCTATCAAAACATATATCTAAACCCATCACCACTAGATTAAATCATCCATTTAAAAAATGAGAGAAATATGGGAGAAATGGAGGAAACCGATCAGGATGAGATCTCTTACTAGAAGAGGTGTAGATCTGTCAAAAAAAATCAGTGATTCATCAAGAATGGAGTTTATAAGGCCATGAAATCTATCTAGAATCCTCAAAAAAATGATTTATAATGAGTTAGGTCTATAATGGGTGAATGAGGGTAAACTCCAGGGGTTCTAGAATTTTATAATAAATTTTCAGTTAAATTAATTTTGCGTGCATGGTTTTCTAGGATGAAGTGCACACTTTCCAAACCATGCACCCTAACCATGCACCTATTTTGAGGGGTTACAAGATTACTACTAAGAGGAAACACAATTTTACAAATCATGCACCAAAATTTAAATCTACCTCTTCCCAGGCTTTCATGGTTTTGTTGGTGTAGGTGCATGGTTTGGGAAAACCGTGCACCAACCATGCACTGCCCCCTTTCTTCCAAAATTTCTCACTTTTCACCCAAAACACCTCAAAAAAAAAAACCCCACCCAAAGTATAAAAAAACAAGAGTGAAATAATACCTATAATCAATCATGGTACATCTATAAAAAATTTCAAGATATTATAATCTCCCCACCTTATAATAACTCATCCTCGAGATGTACTCCTAGGAATCTATAAGATTCAAAGGTAAAAAGATTGGGCCATTGACCCTAAATATCTTATTCTCTCTCCCACATTTCCTCCTAAACATCCATGTTTCCAAAATACTAGAACTATTGGAATGTTCTTTCCCCACAACACTTTATCACTGTGATCCACAATACGCAACATATGATCCTCAAAGGACACATCAGTCTCAAGCTCGGCATCATCCACATAAATCACATGAGAAGGTTTGGGGTTATACCACCAATGATGTGACACATGAAAAAAATCTTTCATAACACTATACCTATATGGAATATCTAATCGGTATTCCATCATCCCTATTATCTCCACACCCTTAAAAGGTTCAACAAACCTTGGTGCCAAATTTCTCTGCCTTCAAATCCTATGATGATCCAATATAGGAGACACCTGAAGGAATATAAAATCACCCACTATAAACTCAATGGGTATTCAATGTCTATCAACATATGAATTATGTATACCTTGATATATATATATATATATATATATATATATATATATATATATGTTTTCAAATCAGATGAACCTGCTATAACATCTCTTATATGAGACTCAGTCCCAACAACTCTGACTCACTTTGGTCTACCCAATATAGAGGTGATCTACATGGACTATTATAATGAGACTCATATGGTTCCATATGAATAATTTCCTAATAACTATTATTATAGGTGAACTAAAAAAACACTAGGTGTGTCTCCTAAGACCCACTAAAATCAAGAATTCATGCTAGTAGCATATCCTACAAAACTTGTATAGTATATTCTGACCGCTCATATATCTATGAATGGAAATACATACTAATAAATACTTATGTACCAAGAACCTTATACAATCCTTGATATAAGTGTAAATTAAAATGTGATTCATAGTCGGAAACTACACTCCAAGAATCCCTGTGCAGATGAAATATCACCCAAATGTACATATCTCCCAACTAATCCATTGAGAACGTCTCCCGAATATGAAAGAAATGTGATAATTTTATCAGTTAATCTACTATCACCCAAATAACATCATTCTTCTAAGGAATCATCTCGAGATCTAACATAAAATCCATGGTAACTTCATCCCACATCCATTACGGAATGATAAATTACTGTCATAAACCACTGGGTCATTGATGCTTGACATTAACCTATTGAAAGGTGTAACATCATGTCATGAACCCCAAAATTTCCTCTTTCTTGCCTGTCCATCAATACTGTCGATGTAGGTCATAGTACATTTTGGTCAAAACTAAATGCACTACCCAATTCAAGGAATGAGACTCACACATCATCTACTCGTGAATACTCATAGGAACAACTATATTTATAACATATATGATCTCATCCTCATCTATGGTCCAATCTGAAGGTGACTACCCACCTTCAATGCTTTACCTCAAGGCCAAACACTCCAGATCCTCATATTTCCTCTCCCTGGTCTAGATCAAATGTGCGGATTCCACTAATACTGATACGAGGGTTATCTTCCTCTGTCCCTCTTGAACCACAACATGCATCTTAGCTAGTAAAGTTATCATCTTCCACTCTGATCTGGACTCCTAAACTAACTAAGTCTATTTTTTTCTTCTCAAAGTATTAGAAACACTATTTCACTTCCCAGGTGTATATGATAGATCAAAATAAAATAAATTCATATAAAAAACTCATATCTACTACCAGAGATTCAAATTTTACTGTTAAAAGATACACCTTAAGCTCTTGTGATTAGTATACATAGTAAAATTTCCTCCCAAAAGATAATGCCGTCAACACTTTAAAGCATAAAATACTGCATTCAAATTGAGGTTGTGGGTATGGTAATTTCATTCATGTGTCCTCAACTGTCAAGACCCATACACCACAAATCAATCCCCTTGTATAAACACTGCTCTAAGACCAATCCTAGATGCATTACAGAACACTCTATACTACTCCCCTGGCTCGGGCAGGATCAATATTGTTGTATTAGTCAAATTCTTATTTAAATCCTATAAAGAATTATCACATGCTCTAAACCATTGAAACTTAACTACCTTATTGGTAAATCCTGAAAGTGGTTATTCATAGCAAGAAAAGTCTTGGATAAACCTCTGGTAGTATCCCACTAAGACTAGAAAGCTACGAATATTATATAACTTTTTTGAATTCTCCTAAGAAACAACTTCTTGCACCTTTTCTAGGTCCAATAACACACCTTCCTCTAAGATGTTGTGACCCAAGAAATGTACCTAATAAATCTAGAATCTATACTTAGATTTATTGACATATAGATTATTCCCTCTTATTGTAATCAAGATGATGTCAAATTTTGACCATTATCACCATGAGTCTTGGAGTACACTAAGATTTCATCCACATACACAACCAACAACTGATCTAGGTATGGGTGGAAGACTCTGCTCATAAAGGCCATAAACACTTCTAGAGTATTTGTTAGCCCGAATGACATCACAAAGAACTCATAAATCCATATATGCTTCTAAAATAAGTATGAGGTATGTTAGAAGGTCAAACTCTCAAATAATGATACACTGATCTCAAGTAAATCTTAGAGAACATGTAAACTCCTCTCAAACAATCAAGGTGATCATAGATATGAGGAAGAGGATATCAGTTATTCACTACCACCCAATTCAACTTCTAGTAGTCAACATACAAGCACAAAGTCCCATCAAAATTCACAAAAAAAAACTAGGGAACCCCAAGGTGACATACTTGGATAGATAAAACCATTATCTATTAACTTTTCCAGTTGATTATTAAGCTATTGAAGCTTTATTGGTTCCATTCTATATGGGGGAAAATAAATTGGATCATCCCCTGACATGAGATCAATCATAAATTACACACCTCTCTGAGGTGGTAGCCCTGATAAGTCCTTAAGAAACACATCCTGAAACCGATCTACTATGGGTGGAAATACATCATGATTCACACCCCCATCATCCAGAATAATACTTGAAACCTGGGTGGTGAGATCCCCCAGTTGTTGATAAACTATACCTGAACAGACTGAGTTGATATCCCACTCTCAAAAATGTACATAACTGTCACCCTTCAGAGATGTAAAATTCAATATCATGCGGTAACAATCTATTTTGGTTTAGTACAATACCAACCACTCCATATGCAAAATTAGGTCAAAGCATTATCCACTTCTTCTAAAAACTTTTTGAACTAAAATATATTAACCTAGGAATTAATCTCAACTTTAAGCCCATCCTAAAAATGTATTTCTGTAGTTTTCTCATCCCCTTCTAAAGATGGAGAAATGCATTGAAATTTAGTAAATCATCCTGCATAGTCCATCATGGACATGCTCCCCTATTCCAACCTCATGAACTATACTGCACTCTCATTATTGAAAATCTAAAGATAAAATTACTCTAATAACTTCACCTGAAAGTCCTTCCACTCAATATTCTCCATATGTCCATCCCAAGTTTGGATGTCCCAACAATGTTTCTCTTGACCACATAACATATAAGTATCCATTTTGACTATTTTATTAGAAGGATACTATAAGTGGTCAAGTATTTTCTGGATAGACTCAATACATAACTCAACTACCTTAGGTCTACCCTCTTCAGTAAAATTCAGAGGGTGCTACAATTGAAACTCCCATGTCCAGTTGGACATGCTTTTCACAACCTATCCTAGGTCTCTTTCCATAAACTTCATGAAGTGATAAAATTTATCACAAAACTTATCTCTATCTCCCTCAACTGGAACTATCGGTTCCTCAAGTTCCACTACTGGAGTATCATTTATAGCCCTGTCGTCCCATCATCCAATTATCAATCATCATCATGGAGGCATAATTATAAAATTCCAAACACATGTCTTATGAAACATTACTCAACATCATTATCAAATTTATGGGGATTAATATAAATTCATAACAATTCATCCCCTATAACCCGCTACATGGTCAAAACTGAGATGATATCACTACCCTTAACCACCCCTCATCTAGGTCTTGGTTAACAAAGGGTAAACATTTTCACAAACCAATGTTTTTCATTAGATACCCATTTATCCACTTTATTTACCACATTAAGAATAATTTAAAAACTATCCATTTCATATTAGGAACATATTCATTAAAAAATAAACATGTAAAGAAAATCATTTTCATTTAAACAAATTACCCAAAACATGCTTTTCTCTACATGCCTAAAATGATGCATGTCACATAAAAATACCGAGTGCCTAAAATGATGCATGATTACTCAAATATCATTCTATTCTGGTCCATAATGAAAAAATCTTGGAAAAATATTAGAATCAATCACATCACACAACAAGAGAATCACCCAAGGTGAAATAACATCCAACTATAACAACAAACATCAATAACTTCATCCCACCTCAGGTACTTGGATTTCACCCCTGTACATGGGTTAGATACTTCCATGCATGAGATATTAACCAAGGACCAAATCATCCTAATCTCCTATCTACCATTCCAAAATAGTAAGATAAAATAAAAGAAAATAAAATATCTTTGATACCACTTTGTAACATTCCTACCTGGGTGCCACATACCAAAGCCCTGAGCAAGTTCACCATATGACCTCAGGTGTGAATCCCCATATTCCAGAGGCTACCGACTAGAAATGAGGGTCAAATATATAACATGAAGAGACTATAACCTATTTATCAAAGTATCACAACAATGAAAATAAAGAAACAATAAAAAAAGATAATAACCATAACCAGAATAATACTAGTATCACATGATGACCAAAATAGGAATACAATATCCGAACCCAAATAGTAGATATGTTAGGCCATATATATTTCAAGTGTCAATATGAAAAACTAAAATAAAGGCACAATGAAAACTCCCAAATAGAACCTGAAATCATGTCTGTTTCCCTCATCCATATCCCATACCAAATCATCCATCTAATATAGGGCTCTTACCCTTATCCTAATCTACAAACATGAAGTCTATTCAGGTACCGATCCAGGAATCCTAAATATGGTGTGAGTACAACTTAGTAGGCCACCACCAATGGAGTCTAAAAAAATATCCAGTCAATAACAGTGTATATAGTTATATGGAGAATAAATAACAACTAGTAAAGTAAATAGTTTCCATATTAAATTATTCTTTATTTAACCACATTCTTTTCCCAAGGTTCACGATGACACCCATACCATCAATACTTTCTTTGACCCATATCATATTTTGAACCATATCGCACTGGGAAATCACAAATCATTATAACATAGAATTTTATTATCCATTTCATTTCACTTCATAGCACAACCACTTGGAACCATATCACAATGAAAATATTATGGGTATAGAACATAGTGTCTATAAACACATGGGTATTTGGAACATTAGTCCTAGTCCCACACCTCATGGGTATTTGGAGTATCAATACCCATCCTATACAATAACATTCACATGCATGCATTTGGACCTACTACATCATGGCTAGCACCCCATGGGTATTTGGAGTGTCGGCCCTTGTCCCAAACCCCATTTCTCAATAAATCACATACATCAAACACATCACATTTAACAAGGTTAATCATCATTAAACCTCTCATCAACATTTTACATCATGGTATACAAATTCAATCATGAACTCAATCATGATTCTTCACTTTAATCACATGGAATAATTTATACAATTCATATTTTAAACCATTTATCAAATTAAATAACATTAAACCATTAACCCTTTAAGGTTAATCCAACCATATCTCAATTCCCCTTTAATCAATCAATTCAACATCCCTTCAATTGAACAATTAAACAAATCCCATTAATTAAAAATTTTATAATCCTAATATCCCATCAATTTCATAATCACATCATTCCATTAATTAATTAACCAATTAATTAATCCAATTCAAGATGTGATTACCAAACATGGAAATTTATATTTTACAATTCCATACACATAATTATAATAAAAAATATCATATTTTAAATTCAGACCACCTAACTGAAGATTGTTGATGGACGTTCGCCAACAAAAAATCCCCAAATTGAAGTGTAATGATCAAATCCATAATGAAGAATGAGATCTAGAACCAAAACCAAGATCCAAGATAAAATGTATTAAGATCTATCAAAACCTAGATCTAATACCATCAACAATGGAGGAAATCATCCCTTCAAAAGATGAGAGAAAGAGAAGAGAGAGAGGTAGGGAAACCAATCGGGATAAGATATATTAATTGGAGAGGTGAATATCTGTAAAACAAATCTTTGATCAATCAAAAATAGAGTTTAAAAGGCCTTGGAATCCATATGGGAGGCTCCAAAGATGAGGAATAACGAGTTATGTCAAGTGGGGGTGAATGAGGGTGAAATACTGGTGGTTCTAGAATTTCAAAATAAATATTTAGGTAAATTAATTGAGCATGCACAATTTCATAGTCTGGGGAACATAGTTTTCCAAACCACGTTCCCTTACCATGAACCTTTTCTAGGGGGTCACACAGTTACTACTAAGAGGGTGCACGATTTGAAAAAATATGCACCAACCTTAAAATCCCCCTATTCCAGGGGTTGTACAATTTATTGTTCATAGATGCACGATTTGGGAAAACTGTGCACCAACCGTGAACTGCCCCTTTTCTTCCAAAATTTATCCCTTTTCACTTGAAACACCCCAAAACAAAAACACACCCAAAGTATTCTAAACAAAGGTGAAATAATACCTATAAGAAAGCATGAGAAATGTCCAGAAAATGTCATGATATTAAAACCGTGTAACTGAACTATCTCCCACATGTTAATACTACCTAGATCATTAATAGTGAAGGTCTCCTTGGTGGACAAGAAGTGGGATACCTTCATCAGTAAATCTAAGATCACCTTTACTACATCATTCTTGTGAGATGTCTGGGGTAATCCTATCAAAAAATCGACAGTGAAATCATTTAATTTCCATTTCATAATGGATAAAGGCTATAACAACCTATCTGGCCTCTGGTGCTCAGCTTTCACCTACAGAAAGGTGAATCATATTGTTACAAATCCCAATACCTCCTTCATTTTTGAACACCAATATTTTCTATGGAGATCACAATACATATTTTTCAGACCTGGGTATACTACCCTCCTAGAATCATGAAACTCTCTCATTATCTCCTCATGAAATCCCATAGGAACCCATACTTAACCACAGAAAATAAGATAATTTCCACAACCAAGATATTATCTTGAGGGTGAATCCCCTCTATATATGTTTCCCCGCAGAGCTAAGACCTTTTGACTAAATAACTACTCAGTCTTGATCTATTCTAAAAGTATGGGTATAAAAGATGTCATAGTCATAGCTACTCATTCCTAAGACTCCTGAACATCTAGATTCATATATGTAAATAGTTCCATCATGATCCACTAATTGTAAGACTCCCACACTTCCTCCATCTGCATATTCTAGAAAAATTCATTGATGATGATGTTTCACTTGACTGGTGTATAAGACATCTTGAAGTAAAAATATTATAGATACTCAACCCATCTCATTTGCCGAAGGTTTAGGTCCCAATAATAAAAGATGCACTCAAGGATCTTGTGTTCAGTTTACACCACAAACATATCTCCCAAAATATAGTGTCTCCATCATCTTACGGTGTATACCACCATAACTAACTATAGATCATGAGTAAGATAATTACTCTCATGCAGTCTCATCTATTTAGATCACATATGAAACCACTTGGTTCTCGTATATCAAAACTACTCCGAGTCAAACTCCAGATGCATCATAGTACAATGAATTTCACTTACCCTACATAGTAAGGTAAGGATCAATGATGAGGCCATTATTCTATTAAACTCATGAAAAAATCTCTTAAAATCATCTAAATAAATGAACTTAGCCCCTTTCTTGGTCATCCTGGACATTCGTGCTGCTAGATGGGAGAAGTCCTGGATAAAACACCTATAATAACCTACTAAACCTAAGAAGATATTAATTTTGAAGACCTTTTTTGGATGTTCTGAAGATACCATAGCTATAACCTTATCTAGGTCCACTAACACTCTATCCTCTGACATGACATTACCCAATAAGTGAACTTTATCAATCTAGAAAATGCATTTAAATAGATTGACATAAATCTAATACTCTCTTAGTGTACTAAGGATAGTGTCAAGATGTTGGGAATGATAATATTTATCATGGGAGTGCACTAATATTTTAGTGATAAAAAACACAACAAAATGATCTAGTAAAGGATGAAAGTTCTGATTCATTAAGGCCATTAATAATGTAGGTGCATTCGTCAGACCAAATGACATCACTACAAACTCATACAAGCCATACCTACTCATAAAAGAATTTTGAGGTATGTCCGTTGGTCTCACCTTAAAATTGTGTTATTATGATCTCAAATAGATATTGGATAAGATCTTATCACCTCTCAGTTTTTCATAGAATTTATAGATACACGGGAGGAGATACCGGTTGTTGACCTTCATCTGGTTCAATCTCCAATAGCACACAAAAGCATAAAGTATCATCAGCCTTCTTGGAAAAAATTATGGGAAAAACCAAGGGGATTTACTAGGTTGTATGAAACCCTTGGATTCCAGATCTTCCAAATTAATTTTCAACTCATGAAGCTCTGCTAGTTCTATCCTATAATTCAATATAGAAATTGGTTCTTCTCCCAACACTGACTCGATCATGAACTCAATCTTTCGCTCAGGTGGTAATCCATATAACTAATCATGAAAGAAATCTTGAAAATGGTATATTACTGAATGAAAAGTATCCTTCTATATTACTCTATCATCTAGAGAAAATACTACTATCCAATCCATGATAAAATCCAATATACACTGAATTGGTCCTGCATGAATATCCTAAAGATCCCACTAATCCAGGTGAAAAAAGTTTTCTCTTTTTTGGGATAGAAAGGTAACTCTCCTCCAGTAATAGTTGATGTGATCCTGGTACAAAACTAACTAATTGAAACCTATAAAAAAATAGAAATATATAATTTCTAGCACAAATGGTTTCCAAAACAAATAGTAACCACTAATTTCTAGAGAACATTCCTTGGAACACTTGATATTCTATGACAGCACTCCCAACATTGTATCGACAGTTAGGACACCATCCAAGCATTCCAAAATAAAACCCAAAGAATTTGAAAAAATATAAGATATAAAGGAATGTGGTGATATTATATCAAACAAAACACAAGTAAAGGTAGATAAAACATGAATCATACCTTTGATGGTAGAATGTATAACATCCAAACTAGCTGGAGTAGACTGTATAGCATGCATATGACTTGCCTCTCAACCCTGGGATCCATTTTGAATCCCCTATGATACTCCCTCTAGATGGTACCTCCACTCTTGAACTAGGGTACCACTTCCCCTAACTCAACTAAAACATACAATGAAACTCCAGCTACCAGTCTACTGAGGGGTAGTCGAGTCCTTCCTAGACTCTGGTACCTATCCTGATCCCCTACCACTATTGTTATATTTCATTACACTACAAAACCTCTACAGTTGTCCCATAATTTCACAAACATGACACTCCAAAGTAGAGCACAGACACTGATGTTTCTTATAGCCAAAATTTCTATACTGATAGCATTGTAACAAAATATGGCCATGAGATGGATTCCCACTACACCAACTGATCTTACTTTTGTTTCCTTAGTGATAAATATCATAGTGGTACTTATTTCCACTAGAAGAAGATCCCCCATTTTACCCTTTTGAAATATCCTGACCACTAATTTGGGCCTCTTTTAGAATCCCTTCTATGATGAGATCCTGATTCATCACATCTGAAATACTACTAAAGCGAAAAAGATTCACTTATGACCTAATATCATAGCGAAGCCCATTATAAAAACGGATCACCCTATATATCTCATAAAATACTAAATATGGTTCAAATCATTGAAATTTAGTGAAACATAAAATATAGTACATCACTGACATTACTTCTTGTGTCAGATGTATAAACTCATGATCATTCTCATCTCTCAACATCTTTGGATAGAAGTGGATCAGAAAATTTTCCTCAAATTACTTATAGGATAACTCTTAATGCTACCTGGATTGATTTAGAATGTCCCACCAATGCTCGAATGGTCTAAGAATCATGTATACAATAAAATTTATCCTTATACCTACAGGTGTCTTAAGGTTCTTACAGATCGTATGGACTGACTCAATCTAGAACTTGGCTTCCTCGGGGCCTCCCTCCCCAGTGAACATAGGCATATGTTGTGGTTAAAATTCTCTAATAAGCTCCAAAATTGAAGGTATAATGAAAAAAATACCCATTTCCATATATCACATCACCCTTAGGAATTTTTCATGAAGATGAATATACATATGATGCTCAGGAGCTATAGGAAGTTCTGGTTCAACTGTATTAGGAGCATGTTGATTTATGCTCTTTGGATGATCAATTTGAAGATGAAAAGGAGAAATTTTATCTACAAGAAAAACACACTCCTTATAAAAATGGATAACAACAATGTCAACCTCAATAGGTAAAGAAAAAAAGAACCATTGGATCATGGTCTATCTAAACATGGATTAACAAGTGAATTGGCATGACATAACAGTTCATTTGTTCCTTTTTTTCCAAATATAATAGGTATCTCATTTCATTGTTCATATAGGAATATATATTACATGAAATAAATATATCCCTATCACGAAAAATTCATGTCAATACATATCAATACATGCCTATCATGATGCATGCATACTCATCTCACACCATACTAGTCCATGAGTATAAATATAAATAAACAATAATAGCATACAACATGTAAATCACCCAAGGTGAAATAATATCACCTATAATAAGTGAAAATAATGAACAATAATCCCATCCCCAGCCCTCAGATTTTCCTCCACACTTGGGTTAGCTTCTTGCATATAAAATCTCATTAGCAAGTCTAAACACATCCTAGTCTTCTTTCTACCTTTCCGAAATAATAAATAAATAGAAAAGAAACATGATCATTTGATACCACTTTATAATATCCCCCGATCCGAAACTCTCTCACATCACTACCACAAAAACAGTTTTTCCTATTGCCAACCTTTATCAGTGCTAAAAAAAGCGCTGATAAAAGTACCCCTTTATCAACGCTTTTTTTAGTAGCACTGCTAAATGGGGACCTTTATCATTGCTTTTTTTTAAAAGCGCTGATAAAGGATCAACTTCAAACAAAAAAAATTAAAAATAATATATTAATATGTAAATATATAAATAAAGTTATATTGATATAAATATAATATATAATTTTTAAATATATTTTGGATAAGTATAAATATACATTTACACTTAATATATTTAATATATAAGATATTTAGTGAAAATGGATTATAAAAAAATTAAAAAATATTTTTAATTAATAATTTACTAATTATTATGGAGTAATAGTCATTTAATAACAATTTGAAGACTAAAAAAATAAAAAAAATTAAAAAAATATCCAAAATATGTTGAAAACGCAACTCAAACTTCAAACGGCTATAACTTTGGATCCGAGTGTCTGTTTCAGCTGTACCACATATCGAATCGAATACTGCGACAGGTTCTACACCCTTGTGATTTGGAGTACCCCGGTCAAGGTTTTTTTGAGGCCAAAATAGGCCTAGAAGGCCTCCAAAACCGAGTTTTTAGTCGGGGTACCCCGATTTTTTAATATTTTGCGGATTTTCAGCCTCGTTTAAGGGGATATTATTGGATTTTTTTGGTGGGGACTGAATTTATTCCAAGTTATTACATTCATATTGATATTATGTCTTTGAAATTTTATCATTTTTTATAATGAACTGCTATTTATAATCAAATATATAACTATATGTACATATTTTTTATATCTTCACACATAAATATTTAATTATAAATATAAATAATAAAACATATTTATATATAAAATATATCTCTCAATATATAATATTTATCTAAAGAAAAAATAATATTCATTTTATTTAAAACACATATATATGAATATTTATATACCTATATAATCTCTGTGTGTGTGTATTTGTATGCGTTTGTATTAACAAACTGATATATATTATCTATATATTCTAACATATGTATATACATATTAATATATAATATTTTTAAATATATATAAATATGTATAATTATACTGACACATACACATATATAATATATATATATGTGTGTGTGTGTGTTGTATATATGTATGTATGTATGTATGTATGTATGTATGTGTTTATTTATTTTAAACACACAAAAAAACATATTTTATAAATGTATTTAAAATTGACCTTATAAATATATATTAATATAAGAATAAATAAAAAAATAAAAAAATATAATTAAATATATATAAATAAATAGATATAAATATATATTAATATATGAATAAATATACATTAATATCACAAATATATATATATATATATATATATTAATATAACTATATATTACTATATTAATAAATAAAACTAAATATATATATAAATAAATAGACATGTCATTAACTGGAGAACAAATCAATTTGGGAGAGTGGTAGAGGCTTTAGGCACGCAAGGGGGAGGTATCGAGATCAAATCTCGGTGGAGGCAAGGGCGCACGCATGGGGGTGGATTTGGGGGCTAGCGCTAATAAAGGGGTGGGTGTAGCACTGATATAGGGTGAAGGGGGTGCGTGCGGGCGTTGGAGGGGCTGAAAAACGCTGTTAAAAGGGGGGATCACGCGCTATAAAATCCCCACCCGATTGGCAGGTTTTTTTTTAATTTTTTTTTAATTTTTTTAAATTTTTTTACTTTTATCAGCGCTAAAAAGAAAGCGCTGATAAAGGACCATTTTATCAGCGCTTCTTTTTAGTACTGATAAAAAACCCCTTTTATTAGTGCTTTTTTTAGCGCTGATAAAAGTGGTCTTTATTAGCGCTTTCTAGAGAACTGATAAAGGGGACCCCCCTTTATCTTCTCCAGCTTTAACAACGCTTTTCTAGCACTGTTAAAGGATATTTTTAGTGCTGATAAAAGACATATTTGTAGTAGTGCATAGCCGAATTAGGCTGGTTACTAGACTTCAAACATGACTCACCATATTCTAGATTATGTCAACTAGAAGTGAGGGTTTATATAACATAGTGGGGTGAATATACCCCCTAATATAGAGTTTTAATACCATAGAAATGAAAAAATATCAAAGTAATAGAAATAGTAGAAATAGCACAACACAACATATAAACCCAAAAATAAAATTCAACAAAAAAATCCAATTAAAATAAGATAATTTTGTAATAAAATGTTGGAATATAACTAAAATTCATGCTACAAGTCATACAGATAAAAGAACAAGTCTACACAAATAAAATCAAAAGTCTCTGATCCCGAACCACACGTTAGTCTCATCTCCCAGGTCCAACCCATCTAGTAAGAAATAATAAAAAAGGTACATTTCCCTGATCCAAACCTGTATCCATGTAATCTTCTCAGGTACCAAATGATGGTCCAAATAGGGTGTGATTATAACTCAATCGGTCAACACTACCATGTATAAACAAAAATAATCTACTAGTAAGTGCATGAAATAAAATGATAAAACATAAATATTAATTAATTAATTAATACTGAATAACAAACAACCTGGTTCAAAACCATGTTGGAATATCTCTAAGCATGTATAATTACCATGAAAACTGTAACCAAAAGTCCACGACATAATCACATAACTAGGAAAATCCCTCTGTATAAGCATTTTAGCATAATCGGTATGATCCATATAATAATTACAACATAACTGAGCCAAGACCTCTATATAGTCATTTTAACATAACCAGGACAAGGCCTCTATATAATCATTTTAGAAAAATCTATATAATCCCTCTATATATGAATTTCATCATGAAATTGGTAAATGGGATAAGCCCTCTATATATGCATTTCAGTATAACCAGGCCAAGTTCTCTATATAAGAATTTCAGTATGAAGCTGGGCCAAACCCTCTATATAATAATTATAGAATAAATCACAACATAAGTCATAATGGATGGAATAACACAACATGACAACATAAGCCACAATGGTCAATTCAACCAATTACTATTTGTGTTTCAATTACCATTTTATTCATACAATTATATCTTAAACCATTATCATACCAGTGTACACACCCATATCATATCAAATTATCACCAGTCATTTCAATAAAAAAGTAAGAAATTTTACAAGGTGAATATATTAGAAGAAATCACCTAAGGTCTCATGTTATTCTAAAATGTCTTTAAATCCAAAATCCAGTTCATTATTGTCCATGGGTAGGATTACCCTGTAGGTAGCTACAAGCCATGTCTCAACACTAATGGACCAAAATGGATCCAAGGAGTAGACTAAACACATGCTTATCATTACCCATTATTATGTCAGATAACACACATGTTATGTTGGCACAATCACATAATATTTCACACTTACACAAATAGAAATAGACTATAGGGATTTGTTTTAGACCACATACCTTTATCTGGTGATCAGAGCAACACTCTCAACAGGGAACACCAGAAAATAATGAAGGTGAAAGAGATCACAAGGAAACCCTAGATCACACAAAAATAAATATCAAAACTAGATTCAATGGAAGTCAAGAGATGACACTACCATAATAGAGAATAGTATAAGAAAATTGGGAAAACTAAAGAAAAGGAACTAAATGGAGATTAAAGGCTAGATTGAGATTTTTAGGAGGGAATCACTTGAAAATCACCTCGAATCACCCTAGGGGTCAATAGAGAAGGATTCACAGTGGATGAAAATAAAATCACATGCATAATGTGGTTTAAATCTTCCAGTCCTAAGGTATTCATGACCTAAAACCCTTTCTCAACATGAATTTATCAATTTATAACATTAAAAAATGTGTCTCTTTAGATTAAAATAACCCCAATCAACCATTTCATGATGTGAAATGGATTCATGGTGTGTAAAAATTTCACTCTTTTAACTAGTTAATGGTATCTTCCTAACAATAGGTTCACATTGTGTAAACTATTCACAATGTAAAAGTTTCTAGTAGACGGATCTCATCCGAACATCTATATAAAGAACCCGAACCACCTTTGAAGCTTTAAAAACCCATGTATAAGTCTCATAATCTCTTTGAAATATTTATACCTAAACTCAATTAATTCAAAAAAACATACATCCCCAAACTTTAGGTCATTTTCCCTAAAACAATATCTCCACCCCCAAATAAAAGGCTATACCACCAATGCTCTAAGAAGAAAATAAAAAAAAAATGAAAAAATAAGTTCAACCAAAACTCAAGAGGGACGTACCTAGAAAATATGAGATCTTACATAAAATCTTCTATATTTGGACTTATTTTTTAATTCATAAAAAATTTATAAATCACAATTATAATTTCAATATTAACAATTTATATCTAAATTATAATTCATTCCATATAAGATGCACCGATTTAATATGAATTATATATATATTACATACATAACAATGGTATCCCTTGAAATTTTTATTATCCCATGTTTTATTCCTCTATGAATGCTTAATAATATTTATGTTTTAATTTATCTAATAAATTAATCCATAAACAATATTAAAATTTTATAAAAAATTTATATATATGAATGTTTAATGGAATAAATAAATAAATAAATAAATAAACATTTTATTTATTTTCCATACATGATACATAAATATGAACACTTAATATTTTACTTAGGCATGAAAATATTATAATTACAATGACTAACACTTATTATTACTAAACAAGTATAAACTATAAGAAAATAATATTAAATATTATTTTTCTTCATATTTGGGTTGCATTGTATTTTATAACCCATATTGATATTATTAATTATAATTTATGACTCAATAAAATATTATGATAAGTTTTGACACACAAATTGAAAAATTTGATATATTAATATTTTCATTTCAATGATAAAGGAATATACCCTTACGTATAGGGTAACCTATATATAATAGATCCTATCACATTGAATATTTCTATGGAAAATGTAAAAACCCTTATGTATATAGTTCCCCTTATGTAACATCCACTTATTCAGTAATGGGAAATATCTTATGCATGGGAAAGTGTAATTACCCACCCCGATTCACTATGAATAGTAACCATATTAGACTACCATGTGACCTCAGACATGCTACCCTACATGCCACTGGCTTCCAACTAATAGTGAGGGTTTAGGGTAATACCATGGGGATACTATACCCCCATATCAGAGCATGAAATCATTGATAAATAACCAAGAATCATATATATCAGAGTACATAGAAAGAATAAATATATTGAGTAAGATAAAATAAAATTAAATGTAGTAATGCAGGTAGAAAATTCTGATCACCCACTAGGATGATCATATATACATAATAAGTAGAAAAAAATAAATAAAATACAACTAGTCCCTACCACATCACCAATCTATACCACTCTACAATATCAAATCCAATCCGATCTATCTTTCTAGAACATGAAATACCAAGACTTATACCCAATCTGAACCTACAACAAGTGAGAGATACTAGGGTACCCAAGTGCCATGGCCACCTGGTTAGGTTGTGAGTACATAACTTAGAAGGAAACCACCAATGTGGTCCCAAACTATACCAACAATGCATTGATATGTGAATGTGACATGATCTGAATAAATTAATAAATTACATAAAAAATAAACAAAATCACCAATAATACTTTCCTCAATTTGATACCAAAACATATATGATAAAATCATGATGACAATTCCAACCAGCATATCACAACCACCCCAAAGGTGTATCAATATATCATGATACACACCCTATAACATTCATTGATCCTTAAACCCATGCCCCGATTAATCATGACTTCTTTAAACAGTGCTAGGGTGTCTCTAAGCATGAGAATCACCTACAGGGATCCTCTATCCACACTTTGGGGATCCCATGATCATGCTTCCATCATTATGAGTAGTATGCCCTAGGTCATCACTAGGAATACCTCATCCTCAACCCCTTAGGATGAATCCATGGTAGTACCTGGGTGTTCATCACTGTTTGGTCGAAATCTAATTCCTAGGAGAGGGAAGGCCCTAGGAAATCCTATAAATCCAAGTGTGACTAATTCCTAGGAGACCTAGTAAATCGAATGAAATACTCTCCTAGACCCCAAAATCACTCACACTGGCATCCACATATAATGTTTTCTCATACAAACCGTCATTGGTTCATCCATATGATCCTAGGGGGTATCTTAGGATTCAATCAAGGGGATCCAACAGTATCCCTTGGGATTCCCAACATCCAATCCTGGGGATACATTCACACTGGAGACCTCATACTACCTTTCAAATATCGGGGGTCCTAGTAATTAGAAATGGTCTAAAGGTAAGACCATTTTGAATCCTAGTCTCAATGGGCATTCAAAATGGTCACAAAAAGGTAGAGGAATCATTGGAGTACTAGGAATTCATGTACACACACCATCACCAACTCTTATTCTATATCCTAGGAACCACCTATAGGCATTAAAGATTGCATCATCCATACACACTAAATGCTAGTCAGACTAGGAACATGAACCCAGTAAACCTTGATTCCAAATCCCAAATATACTAGGAATCCCATGGTATAATACATCTCAACAAGTGATTCCTGAGTATCCTAGACAATCAAAATAGTTCCAGGCCTAATGATTGATTCCTAGGCATCCTAGAAAATCACATGCCGTAACTAGAAATAAAATAAAAATATAACAAGGGATGGTGGAAAGCACATGAGTAACAACATTATCTCATCCCCATTGGTCTTAAATGTCAGATCAAGTTATAGGGTAACACCTACAACCATCTCTACCCAATCCCAAAAATGCTTGCTCAGGGCCTGTTAGTCAACGGGGAACCCATTGAGGTATCCTAGGTCATTACATAAGTGTGTCACCCTACCAGGTATAACAAAAATTATATTTATTACACATTAATACCTGATTTAATTACATAAAATTACAATCAATACAACCTAAAATATCTATAAGTCTAGTGAATTTAGGAATTAGGTAAATTTCATTACAACTTTAAACATGAATTACAACATCCTTATTGAAAACTTCATTAATATGCATGAGATTAAAACTACATTGGATATCTTGGGAAAATATATATAAGAAAGGGGTGAGAAATAAATCCCAATAAGGGAATAAACATGGAATAACATGAAGAGAATAATACATGTTAGAAAATAGACATAAAAATGGGAATAAAGGAATATGAATCATAAAGCATGATATATCATGATAATCACAACATGAGAAATGCGACAACAAATTAAAACACTGCATCATAGGTCAAGGATAAAATGAAAAGACTTCATAGTAGAAGAAGTACCATAAAGGAATTAGGTACAACCATATCATAACATTAAGTATCATGATAATAAACATTACCCAATTCATTGGAGCACTATATAATTCTGGGAACACTCGTCACTTTTATTTCATTTTCATTCCTAAGTGTGCCACATAGGTCATAAAACATAGATTCATCCATCATAATAATTTATTCAAAGATAAAAGAGTATAGAATAAATACATTTAAGTACCCAATAAAAAGGTATATATGCATAAAAGTGAACACCCTTGTTAGAAAATGGTCATGATATTCACTGCACAGTTGGTTTGTCATGAAAAATCGTGGTGAAAATTCGGCAGCATAACGACATCACTTAAAAATTAATAAAATGGGTTGATGATAGAGAAATGGGTCTCTAATAATTTTTTCATGAATTTTACAATAATAGGGACATGTAAGGACATTTAAACACATAAATAATTAGAAAAATAAGGCATATGATAATAAATAAGCTTGACTGAAACGAGAAAGGAAAGGATGCTTATGAAATTTCGACATGGTAATGAGTCTAAATGGGAGGGATTAATGAGAGTGAAAGGGGTATATCATAATTTATAAATAATAAGGTTTGTATGAGGGAGGTTTTAAAACATACCCCATAATTAGTAATTGAAAATAAAAGGTCATAACAAGATAAGGAAAATTGGATAAAGAGGTGAATTGAAAGAACCCTTACTTGAGTGTGTTACTCCAAAAGCTTGAAAATGGGATTCTTGAGAGATTATGGTTCTTGGGAGGATTATAAAGATGGTAGGTAAGATTAATAAAGTACTAAAAGTATTTTTAGTGAAGATAAGTTGGATCTTGGGTGGGTTATATAGCAAATGAGAGGGAAATTCTTTAATATTTCACAAACTTAGGTTTTGGACTCTATATAATAAAATATTCAAAACCACAAACCTTCATATGAGTTTTACCATGAGTTTTGATAGAGTGGATTGGTTTTAATTATTTTATTAATAAATGGGACGAAATTATTAAAATAATTCTCTTTATTATGCGGAGGTGAGTCACACTTTTTAATAAATGAATTTAAAATCATAAAATATATTATATAATTTGGAGGATTCATAAGGGAATTATAAAATTAATAAAATAAACTTAAAATCACATTATTTTAAGTGGAAAAAATATATTTGTATGATTATACCCATTATATTATTTATTACACCATTTTGGGTCATTATGATGTCATAAAATACACTATATTTATACGGTATTTAGTTTTTACCCCAAAATTTGACTGTCTCAGAAAATTTAAAAAAAATCACCATTTTATATTTTATATGTTATGATTAAAAAAATAATATTTATTTTATCTAAATAATTTTCTAAATATGTTCATTTTCACTTTTAAAAATATTCAACATTTAAAAAAATGTTGGGTTTTTGACAATAATAGTTTTTGAAACCTTATAAAAAGTACATTTAACTTCGTAAAAATTATATTAAAATTTATAATTAATAAACCTTATTTAATAATAAAATGTTATTAAAATAATTTTTATTTAAAATATCCATTAATTAATCAAAATAAATCTCTTAATTGAAATATATTTTGTGTTTAATTGAATAAAAATAAAACTAATTTATAAATTAAAAATAAAATTGAAAATAAATTAATTATTCTATACATATTCATATCATTAAGGTCTTGATACATGTACCTTTATTACATCGATGTAAACCATATGAGTAAGGTGCGTGACAGTGAGATTTTTATGGGGCCATTCTACAAACATGGTTTGGACCATGATCTCAATGAGCTTGAACTTCTCCCAAAAATGGTTTCAATCATGATTAAGTTATTGGATATAATCTTGGGATTGGTCAAGGTAAAATACCATAGAGGCTATCTCCCTCATAATCTTAGATAAATGGGCTTCGTAGGGAATTATTCTACTAGATGATGCCATCACTTCCTTTTTCTATGTCAATTGGATTTATTAAAGACCAATATTTATACTAATCATGTGATCACTATTTAATGACTATATTATAAATGGTAAAGATTATTAATAGTATTTTAAATACAATTGGATATAATAAAACAATTTCATGCATTTTATATAACCATATTACATAATAAAACATTAAATCATAATGAAATTTTATTTATAAAAGTTCAGGTCGTTACAATTATTCCCCTTAAGAAACTTATACCTAAAATTTTTATTTTCCCACATTAAAAATGACGAGGATAACTCCATTTCATTGCCTCATCCAGTTCCTAAATTGCTTCTTCAAACTTGTGGTTTCTCTACAACACTTTGACCTAGTTCATTTTTTTATTATGTAGAACTTTGTCTCTATGATCTAATATCTTAACTGGATTCTATTTATAAGAGAGGTCTTTTTCAAATGGTACCACCTTGAGATTTAGTATGTGTGAGGGGTTAGGTATGCACTTCCTCAAGAGTGATACATAGAATACATCATGATCTCAAGATAGGTTATTTGGGAGTGTAAGTCGATAGTCTATCACTATGATATGATCAAGGATCTCATAGGGTCCGATATATCTTTGACCAAGCTTTCCATTCTTCCCAAATCTCATAACTTTATTCCATAGAGATATATAGAGGAATACCATGTATTCAACATCAAAATCTAGGTATCATTGATGATTGTCAGCATAGCTCTTTTGTAATCTTTGGGTAGTCTTGATGTGATATTGAGTGGTCTTAACCTTTTCCACCATTTCCTCAACCATTTCAGGACCTAGAGGTTTTAATTCCCTAACTTCATCCCATCATGAATGTGTCTTGCACCTATTCCCATAAAGGGCTTCATAGTGAGGCATTTAGATGCTCGAGTGGAAACTATTGTTATAATATAACTTGACCAAAGGAAGATATTGATCGCATCCTCCTTTGAAGTCAATTGAGAATTCTCTCAACATATCATCAAGTGTCTGGATAGTCTGCACTGATTAAATATCAATTTGTGGGTGATAAGACATGATGAATTTGAAATTAGTGTTTAGAGCATGGTGAATAATTTTCCAGAACTTGGAGGTGAATCTTGGATCTTGATTGGATACAATCCATAGTGGTACTCCATGAAATTTGACCACTTGATGTATATATATACAAGTAGATCTGGTGAGATTTACTCTCATATCACAATGAAGCGTGAAGTCTTTATAAGACAATACACCACAAACCATATAGAATTATTTCCTCTTTAGGTCTTTGGAAGATCAGTGACAAATTCCATGGTGATGTTTTACCATTTCCATGTAGGTATGGGTAATGGTTTCATATACCCATGTATTTTTGCATTTATTATTTCACTTGCTGACATAAAATACATCTTGATGTATATTATGTGATCCCCTTCTTCATATTTTTTCACCAATAGTGTTACCATAGATATGATACATCTTTATATTTCCTAGGTGGGTGTAGAAGGTTGAGCTATGTGCATCATCTAATAGCGCATTATTTAACTCAGTATTTGATGGTATACATAGTCTTGAACCAAATTTCACAACACCTTCATTATTAAAATTTAACTCCAAGGATTTTTCTTTCCTTATATCTTATTCTTTCTTTTGAATTCCCATATCAAATCTTTGAGAATCCTTTAACCTCTCTAGAAGATAAATTTGAGCAATAATTTGTGAAAGGATTGATGATGATCCTTCCTTTATGATTTCCATGTCTATACTCTTTAATTATAAGAATATTTAATCCTTCTTGATTCTCATAAAAGACAGAATTGCTGGATCCTTTATACTTAGAGAATATTCCACTTTATTTTCTTTCCTAGGATGGTAGTGAATTGAGAATTAATAGTATTTGATCATCTCAAACCATATTTATTGGTGTATATTCAACTCTTTATGTGTGAATATATTCTTTAGGATTTTTTGATCCATATATATTTCAAACTTCTCCCAAGATAGATAATTCTGCAAAATTTTTAAAGCAAAAATCACTACAGCCAACTCCAGATCATGTGTTGCATAGTTCTATTCATGAACTTTCAACTGACTTGAAGAATAGGCAATGACTTTATCATTTTGCATCAACACACAACCCATGACCTTCTTCAAATCATCACTTAATACCCTGAAAATTTCTACACTTGTGGGTAGTGTGAGAATATGTGTAGTGATAAGCCTCATTTCCAACTCCATGAATCTCTCTTCACATTCATCATTCTAAGAAAACTTTAAAACCTTCCGATTTAGCTTGGTAAGAGGGTTTGACAATCATGATAAATTTCTTACAAATCAAAAATAATACCCAGCTAACCTAAGGAAACTATGGATATATGTCACATATGTTGGACTCATCTATCCTTTAATTATTTCAGTATTTAAAGGGTTTACATATATCCCATTGATTGTGATGATATGATTCAAGAACAAGACTTCCTTCAACTAGAACTCACACTTGTTGTACTTTGTATAAAGATTATCCTTTATTAAGGTCTTTATCACAGTTTTTAAATGATTCTCATGCTCCTCCTTGATTTTAGAGTATATTAGAATATAATCAATAAAGACTACCACAGATTTGTCAAAGTTATACATAAAGACTATATTTATCAATTACATGAATATTTCTAAAGCATTAGTGATTCTGAAAGGAATTATTATGAACTTATAGTTCCTGTACCTTGTATGAAAAGTAGTCTTGATGATATCCTACTTATTCACCCTAACTTGGTAATATCTTGACCACAGATCCACCTTGGAGAAGTATTGTTCTCCACGTAGCTGATTGAAAAAGTCATCAATTTGAGGTAGAAAATACTTGTTCTTTATCATGATCTTGTTGAGCTCATGATAATCGATGCAAAGTCACATTGACCCATACTTCTACTTGATGAAGAGGACCGGTGCACCCCATAGTAAAGCAATTAGGCTTAGGAAACCTTTATCCAGATTCTTCTGTATTCATTTCTTTAGCACCACAATTTCTACAAAAACCATTCTATGAAGATTCTTGGATAATGGCAATTCCCCAGGTATAAGATTGATTGAAAATTCAACCTCTCAATTAGGAGGAAGACCAAGAAATTCCTTGGGAAACACATCAGTGTATTCCCTCATAATGGGTATGTGTTCAAGGATTATTATCTCATTAGAATCAATAACTTGAGATAGATATGGTTTCTCATAGGGCAGTAATATCCATGCTTGAGTTGATGCTGCTAAAGAAGATTCATCCTCCTCCTTTAACTTGTACATAATCAGGGGTCGATTCTCAATACATAGACTGATTTCTTTCTCACATAAATTTATGCTGGCTCTATATATAGAAATCCAATCCATGCACCAAATTGAATCAAATTCCACCAAAGGGAGTATGACATGGTTTATCGGGAAGTTTATCCCACAAACTTTGATAGGAGAGGAGTTATATACTTGGGAAGTAATAATTTACCTATTTTCCATTTTCACTGATAACTCAACTTCCATGATTTGTGATGGTTTTTGAATAGTTATACTAAAATTTCGTGATATGAAGGAATTCATAGAATCAAAATCAAAAAGTATATTCACTATTCTTGAATGAGTAACTAGAGTACCTATCACCACTTCATTGTTAGGATTCAATTTAGCTATAGTGATGGAAAAACCTTTCCCTTACTTCCTTGTAGGTTGTTGGTTGTCTTTTAAAACCCTTTTCTTAGTGAATTGGTTTTCAAAATTCCCTAGTTCCTTGAAGTTGTAGAAATGAACAACACGATGAGGGTTGACCAGAGCATTCCTTTCCTCCATTGTAGTAGTAAGTCTCTCCTACCGGTAATCACTAGATAGGTGCCCTTTATTCCTACACCTAAAGCATTTACTCATTCCCTTAAGGTAATTTCTAGGGTGCTTATTTCCACACCTTTGGAAAGTGGGATGATGAAATTTCTTAGCACCATTATATCTCTTTATTAGAACACCATAAATGATCTCCACTTTCCAATTTTTATCCACATGATACCCCTGAGATTCATTGATCTCTATTTTTACTTTGAGGGAACATCAGATAATTTACTCATACCTATCAAAGTCAAGGATTTATAATGATTTTTGTATACTAGGTTTTATTCCACCAAAGAAGCAATCAACCTTGAAATAAGGTGTAATGAAAAAGCTAAAGGTGTATCGTACAAGTCTTGTGAAGTTTTCCTCATATGTTCCAATAGATTTATGACCTTTTTTCTTGAGGGAAAGTAAACCCCTTTCCATTTTAAGCCAGAGGGTATGGGGAAAATATTTATCGAAAAACATTTTCCAAAAATCATTCCATACCATCGTCTTGATCTATTCCTCAAGATTTTTATTTTTGATCAATTTACACCATTTATTAGATTCACCCACCATATAATAAACAACAAAAACAACCTTCTCTTGTTTGAAGCATTGAATTATAGAGAAGATATTATCAATGGAGTTGATCCATTGTTCGATGATTAAGGGATCAGATGATCCATTGAAATTAGGTGGAGTTTGTTGCATGAAGATTTTGATTAAACCTTGTTCTCTTTTAGGGGGATTTAGACACTTCTCATAATATAGGTTTCTATTCATATTCTAAGTTATCTAAGAGGGTATCATCATGAAGTTCATGACTCCTTCTCCTATGGGGTTTGTAATCTCATTGGGGTAGTCATCACATTTTCCTTCAGAATTATTGTTTCCCTGATTTCTTCTATTTTTGGCCATTAGATAGAATAAAAGGAAAAATTAGTGATGAGTATTTTCAAACTATTAAACATGTAAAGAGGAATCCAATAAAAATAAAGTAATAACTTATAAATTACATGTATTTCCTTAACTTATGAATTTCTAGGATTAAATATATGTTATCCATGATCTATTTAAAAACATAAAAATCTTATGATAATTTTTTTACACCCTTAATAATGGTTCGTACTAAGCTTATGAATTTACCAAAGAATATCCCCTAGGTGTGTCAAACCAGGTGTGCAGTAAGGCCCATTATCGTGTACCATTTTACCCTAAGTCAGGCCTGAAACACCTTTTCAGAGTTGTTTCTCCTAGGTAAATCCGTTACAGAACCATGTGAACTTGTAGTATCTATAAAGGGTTGTATTTGATTTATAAACTACTTAATCTATACTAACCAAAATTTAGGGATGTTTTCTTAGACTTAGTCTTATCAATAAGGCCTTCACTAGAGTTTTCTAATCCTAATCCCAAAAAATAACTAAACTTTTCCTCTAATACCAACTATAAGAAACCTTATCTTTATTAAACATTCATACATGATTTAATTACATAAAATTACCCTTAATAAAAACCAAAAGATCAATAATTATAGTCTATTTTGGAATTAGGTACATTTCATTATAACTTTAAACATGAATTATAACATCCTTATTGAAAAATTCTTTAACATGCTTGATATTAAAACTATATTGGATATCCTAGGGAAAAATATATAAGAAAGGGGTGATATATATACACTAGTAAGGGAATAAACATTAAATAAAATGAAGATAATAATACATGTTATAAAATATACATAATAATGGGAATAAAGGAACATGAATCATAAAGAATGATATAACATGAGAAATGTGGCAACAACTTAAAACACTGCATCATAGGTCAAGGCTAAACTACCAAGAATTCATGGTGGATAAATTATCTTAAATAAATCAAGAAAATACCTATACCTACATGAAATATCATGATACTAAATATTACCCAATGCACTGGAGTGCTATATAATTTAGGGTGCACCCATCACTTTCATTTCATTCTCATTCTTAAGTCTGACACATAGGTCATAAAACATAGATTAGTTCATCATCATAATTTATTCCACAATAAAGGAGTGTCGAATAAATATATTTAATTCCCCAATAAAAAGGTATATCTTAGTAAAAGTGAACACCCTTGATAAGAAATGGGTATGGTATTCACTACACAATTGGTTTGGCATGGAAAATCGTAGTGAAAATTTAACAGCATAACGACGTCACTTTAGCATTAATAAAATGGGTTAATGAGAAAAAATGGGTATATAATAATTTGGAAATTAAGTGTACAATAATAGGGACATTTAAGGGCATTTACACACATATATAATTAAAAAAATAAGGCATATGATAATAAATAATATTAAATAAAAAGAGAAAGGAAATGCTGATTATGAGATTTTGGCATGGTAACGAGTGTACATAGAAGTGATTAATGAGAGTGAAATGGGTCTATAATAATTTAGAAATAATAATTTCAATGTATATGAGGTGAGAAAACATAACCCATAATTTGAAATTGAAAATAAAAGGGCACAACAAGATAATTAAACTTGGATAAAGAGGTGAAAAGAAAGAACCCTTACTTGAGTGTGTGACTACAAAAGATTGAAAAGGGGATTATTGAGAGATTGGGGAACCTTGTAAGGATTATAGAGAGGTTATATAAGACTAATAATGTGATCCAACGATTTTTATTGAAGATAAGTGAGATATTGGGTGGGTTTATATAGGAAATGAGAGGGGAATTATTTAATATTTCATAAACATATGTCTTAGACTCTATATAATAAAATATTCAAAACCACAAAAAATCCCATGTTTTTTTCCAAAAGGTACTTTTTTTCATCATTTTATTAGGCTATGGGAAAAAATTATTAAAATAATTCTCTTTCTTATGTGATAGTGTGTCACACTTTTAAATAAATGAATTTTAAATCGTAAAATAATTATATAATTTGGAGGATTCATAAAGGCATTATAAAATTAATAAAATAAACTTAAAATCACATTATTTTAAGAGGAAAACATATATTTGGATGCTTATACCCTTTATAGTATTTATTACATCATTTTTGGGTTATTATGATGCCATAAAACATACTGTATATTTATACAATATTTAGTTTTTACCTGAAAATTCAACCATTTTAGAAAATTATGAAAAATTCACCATTAGATAATTTAAATGTTATGATTCCAAAAATAATATTTATTTTATCTAAATTATTTTCTAAATACTTTCATTTTCACTTTTAAAAATATTTTACATTTATTTAAAAATGCTATGTTTTTGAAAATAATAGTTTTTGAACCCTTATAAAAAGTACATTTCACTTCATAGAAATTATATGACCATTTATAATTAATAAAACTTATTTAATAATAATATTTTATCAAAATACAATTTCTTCCAAAAATACATTAATTCATCAAAAATAAATCACTTAATTGAATTTGGATATTACCCAAAAATACAATTTATGTTAAATTGAACCAAAACAAAAATAATTTATAAAGTAACACTAAAAATGGAAAAAAATTCATTATTCTATAAATATTTATATTATTAAGGTCTTGATACATATACCTTTATTACATCGAATTACTCCTTATGAGTAAGGTGCATGATGTTGAGACTTTCATGGGGCTGTTTGATGAATATGGTATTCGATGTGATGTCGATGAGATTGAAATTATCCCATAAACAGTTTCACTCATGCTTAAGTTATTGGATCTCATATTGGGATTGGTAAAGGGAAAATACTAGAGATTATATCTCCCTCAGAATCTCTAATAAATGAGATTCATAGTGCATGATTCGACTAGAAGAAGCCATCAATTCCTTTGTCTGTGTCAATTAGATTTGTTAAAGCCCTATATTTATACTAATATTTTGATCACTATTTAATGGATATGTTATCAATGATAAACATTATTAATGGAATTTTGAATCCAATTGGATATAATAAAACAAGTGCATGTGTTTTATATAACCATATTAAATAATAAAAAATTAAATCACAATGGAATTTTATTTATAATAGTTCAGGTTGTTACACCAGGGGTCCTTAGGTCATAACATATAACTCGGTCACATTCCATCCCATGTAAGATTCCATACTCCACAACAAAGTCATAGACATATAATGATCTCATGGGATAAATAGGTTATATCTCATGGGTAAACCACTAATGGGATAACATAAATCTAATCACTAACTCCATTCTCTATCAAGTTCAGACACACACCCAACCCATGATCATGTTATGACCCACTAGGAATAACTAGTACCAACTAATCACCTTCGAACACAAGTAAGGTCTAAGAGAATCTATACTAAAGCCTTTAAAATATATAAAATTTCATTTTTTTTAAATTTCACCCATCTTAAGGGATATCAAAATTACAAGGTAGTCAACAGTCGAGGCTGCGACCATCGATAACTAAGGTATAAGTCCAATGAACAAGGCCTAATGTGGCCTTATCACTTTGTTCTATTAAGATAATATAAATTTAATTAAAAATTAATTAATCGTTAAAAAATTTAAATTAAATATCCCAGTGCCCTCGGTGGTATGGATTCACATCCTAGGAATTATAAAAAAATCATAAAATACTTAGGTCCAATATTAAGGGCCACTTATAATTTTTAAAATATTTCCCCAATTATTTCATGGCTTGAAAACTCCTTCCAAGGATTTCCCAAGCTTACCCAAGATCACCCTAGCACCATCATCTACTACCTGTATTCTCAAGAACCTAGATCATTCCAAATCACCATAAAAAATTAATTATAAAAATTTATAATTAATTATACCTTTTAATAAAAAATAGAATAAAAGATGAAAAATTCACTAAGCTTCCCTTGATCACCGGTTCTCTATGAAATGTGGTTCCAAACATCCTTGATACTCCCTTGAACCAACACTGAGTCATATCCCCAACACACTCCACTATTTACATCATTAATTTAATTTAATTATAAGGAAAAACCATAGAAAAATATATGGTGTGACCTATCTTCATCAATATGATGAGAAACAATGAGCATATGTTGTCTTAAGACATCCTCTCCCTTGGATCCATGAAATAACCATCTATAAAAAATTCCTAAACCAAAACAAAAACCAAATCAATGCAAATAGAGGTGAATAATAATTGGAGGAAGAAATAGGACCCTATACCTCGATCCACCATAGAAAATTCCAAAAATGAATCCCCAAAATCATGGTTGGGAAAATAAGGAGAATGAGGTTCATAACCCATTCCATGCGTAAAATTGAAGGGGATGAGGGGGATACTCCATAATAAAAATCAAGGGGTAAAATTCTAATTTTACTCATTTTTAACATCATCAACTAGCCGATGTTTACAATAGTTAAAAGGATTTATGTTTGTATCCACCAGATAGTTAGTGTTGTGCTTTATCCTATACTATACTAGCCACTAACTAGCCAATGGTGTGCTGTATCCTAGGATTCACAAGCTACCTAGACTCTTCTAAGGATCCTTTGACCCCCCAGGACACCACTCAAGCCTCATTCCTCCTAAAAAACACCTGTTTGAGGTACCCACTCTTTAAAAATTCTATTACGAACCCCAATTTGAAATCCAAATCCTCTACCAAACTGAAAAATTAAATTTATCTTTAAATTTAAGACCCATCTGGACACAAGATCTTACATATTGGGTAATCCATATATAAGATCCACTTCTATAGTAAAGGAAAAAACTTATACACTACTAAGTGACTCTTACACATCAAGTTCCCATACATAAGATACTTAATAAATTAAATAAAAAAACTTATATATTCAAAAGTATCTTATGAATGTACTATTTTATTATATATGGGCCTATAATCAATAATTATATATGATATATCATATGACACGCTACTCTATTTTCATGAAACCTGGATTCTAGTCATAAATTATGATATCACCTATATCATATCTTACAAAATAGAATAAAACCATGGGTTTTTAGCGTATCAAACTCTATGATACACACTAGTTATACCCTATGACTAAACAAAAAATAAAATCATGATACCTTATATTATAAATCTAGGCAGAGTGATCCATCATATGACATTTAGCTACAACATATCGTACACTATGATATGGCCTTATGCATATAATTATACACATGTTCTTTTTGAAATTATTAAAATAAAATGTTGATTAATTGATGAATTTGGATTTTATACCACTAATTGGTTTTTTGGATCAACATATGATCACATTAATGAAATAAACCCATAAAGTTTCCCGATCCATCATCATGAATCAACATGATGTATGAAGAACATAAATACTAAACATGTGAACCTCATATGTAGTTTGATCTATCTTGACTAATCTTGAGGGAGTATGATTGAAAGTGATCACCAAGAAAACCAAAGGACTCTCATCTCCATAGGTAGTACACCGATGACTAGAATCCTTATTTGTAATAAGAGGACCCCGAATTCCAATGGTGTGATAACACCTTCAAAACAATGATAAAAGGATAACTAGGCTAAATATAGATTACTCTATGGATTTTCTATATTGTTTATACTCAATAGGGTGACTACATAACTTTGTAGAGGCTCCCTTTATTTAATAAAGGGAGTCAAATTTCAACTTCCATCACATGGAAATTGACATATGTTATAATAATGTATGCCTATTGAGGTTTAATAATCATTTAATGTTTCAATGATTATATCATGTATGTATAACCATAAATAAATCAACCCATTGATTCATAACTGAAGGTAAACCATGTGGAAGACATGGAAATAGACATGCACTTAATATCCCATATCACTTATCTATTTTCCATAGTGGTAAATATTGATAACATGATATGATAAAGGCATATGCATGACATATCATGATCAATGAATTAAATATATCATACAATATGATATACCTTGTTTTAGTAAATATCCAATACTTTCACCCCATAACTCATTCTTGCGGGATTTACTCTTTCAAAAACTATAGATATCCACCCATTATCCATCCCATTACTCATGGGCCTGGTCCCTTCATCTTTGGAATGTATATAGGATTGTGTTGGATTTATATTCTCAGGGTGTCCATAAGCTTGGATAACAACTAAAATCCAAGTCTATATTTTTATTTATATTCAAAATAAATCACATAAATAAGAGTTTTTTTTGTCAAATTATTAAAAAATAATAATATGAAAGCATTAAACTTTAAGTATTTTGGAAGGTTTTAAATTTAATACACACAATTTTGTTCAAAAAAATTTTCATTCCTAGGTTTTAATATAAAAATGGGGTATTTACATTGAATAACATGAATAAAATAGGATTTTTTTTTCATTTATTCACTCCCCACACTATTATTTCTTCAATCTTAGGAAATATATATACTTAAGTTAATATTAAACCAATTAAATCAAAAGTGTAATGAAATCCCATTTTCTATCCTATTCACATATTGGTTCCTTTATGATTTGAATTACCATTTCATTACTCATGAAATTTCATTCAAGTTTATTGATCCAACTATGAACATGTATACCTACATCACTTGGAAATGTATCCTCACACTCAAGAAATGAATTTTTGTAAATTTTTCCTCTTCTTGAGATCATAAAAAATATCTATATGCTTTCAATGTGGTTGCATCTCCACTCAAAAGAGAAAGAATGTGTTTAATCAAAATGAATTTTTCATGGGTTGTGTTAATGATTAAGGTTGTTTTTTATGTTAAAAAGTATTCAAAGATGAGTTTGACATATTAAGGATAAATGCATGAAATTATAATAAAAAACTACAAAAAAATCACTCATTCTTTATCTCCCTCAATTTCATGGAAAATCAGAATATTTCGATCCCCTTTTAATGGTAATTCACATGTAAAAAATATAAATAATGCTCGATTCATACTCTTGTTAGTTTTTCTTTTCATTTCTATATTTTTAATAGAATAAGATGATAACTAAATACAATTTATAAATGAAAATTCTTTCCCTTTTTGGGTTATGATTCAATCAAATAAGTATAATGAATAATTCAATTCCATATTCCTTTTTTCATTTTTATATACATTTTTTCACATTTAGAGGAAAAAATTGAACAATTTTATTCCATGAATATTGTTAATTTTTCCCTTACAAATAGAAACACCACCTTTTCATTAACCTAAGTATGAAATTCCTTCAAAAATTATTTCCAAGAATATCCTCCCCCACACTTTTCTTAAATTATAAATCATGCCTTAAAACATTATGAGATGGGTTACCGAAAGAGGATGAGAGAAGTGAGTCTCTCTCTCTCTCTAACAAGGTGGAGGACTAGGGTTCAATGGCGATGAGTAATTTCCCCCTGGTCGATTCGACAGTCACTCGTTTTTCAGAGCGGGGACCCCCAGATTTGTGATGATGTACGAGGTTGCGGGTGGCGATTTCGACGGTGACCTTGTGACGATGAATGATGGGGACTTGGCTATGCTTTTTGTAGTTGAAAGGTGTATGGTGATGGCGTCTGAGGATGTGGGTTGTGATGATGGAGATCTCACGGATACGAACGGTGGAATGACTCTGATTCGATGTGGTTGAGAAGAATATTGTGGAAGCATCTGTTGACGCTTTTTCTAGAACAACAGTCTCGAAGGCTGCATTTGCAACTCAGTATGATGCGTCTGTTTGGCCGGTGACTTTAGGAATCTCTGAGGGAGAGCAATGTGCTGCTACAAGGCTAGATGGGGCAGTTTTGTTGGATGCTAGAGCTGATGCCTCTTTACAAAAGACTTCGTCCGCTGCTTTTATTGATATAGGAGTGGTCAGAGAAGATAATGCAAGTCAAATAAAGATAGACTTAGGTACTACTGTAGGGCTAGTGAACCAGAAGCAGTTGTGGCATGTCCCTGGTGAGGGGATTTCTATGAATCGATCCTTTTCCTCTTTCAAATGTGTACCTGAATCTTCTATCCAAAGAAATGGGGGAATTTCTCACATCAAATAGGATCCTGACGCTATTTCTGAGCGGATTAAAATGGGCGAGTTCTCAATTATTGCTCGATTATTTCTACCTAAAGGATCTCAGCCATTAAAAATTGATGAACTGATGAAGTTTATTTCGTTGATTTGGGGCTTTTCATCATGGAAATGTGTCTCACTTGGACTGGGATATTTCTATATGCTCTTCCCCACGGAAGAAATGAATGTCCGAGCTTGGAGTTTTGGTTCCATTTATCTCAAACCAGGGATTGTTCACCTTTGTGAATGTGATAAAAAAATTCAATCCTTTTGAGGTTGGTAACACCACCACAAAATTTGGGTAAGAGTTTTTGGGTTGAATTGGATACTTTGGAACCCAAAAATTTTATATGATATTACTATGTCAATTGGAATTCCTATCAAAATTGACAAAGAAATGGAATTGGATCAATTTTGGCACTACACCGAGTTTTTATTGAGGTCGAATTGGGATAAAACCTAGTTGATAAGGTTATGCTTGTAACTGATGATGAAATTATTTAGTTGAAGATCATTTATGAAAAAATACTGAAATTCTGCAAATACTATAACATTATAGGTCATGACTTGTCTATATATATGTGCACAATATTTTTCACCTATTGATATTCACGTGGACATGAGATGAGCAACTGTTCTAAAAAGAATACAAGTCCACATGTTTGGAAGCCTGATTTTAAGGGGGAGGATGAACCTGCCATTTCTGGTGATAAGAAAAAAGCACAGGGGGATGTTCCTAAGGATGTTTTCAACCCTTCCATTGATGAGAAGGGTGATCGGTCATGTACCACACATAATATCTATGCCTATACTTCTGAGAATAAGTCAAAGTCTTGGTCTTCCATCTTTTTTTAAGAGGTGAATTTGAAAAACATTGATACTATCAATCAAGGAGAATGTACTGATCTACAACAAATTTAAAGAGCTGACCAAGTAACTAAAGATGAAATTCAGGAAGAAGTTGACCATTAACTTAATGATAATATGGTTGCTTTGAGTTTACAAAAGGGTAAGAAAATTTTAGAATCTGACTCTCTAGTCATTTCCAAACCTTGTCATGCTTCTTCAAAACCCGTTGCAGATAATGAAGGCTTTCAACTTGTTTCTTAAAAGAAGGAAAAGTCTACAACTATGATTGTTATAGGTAAGCATAATCATTCCATTGGTAAAAATATTGATGATGCCATTGAGATGTAGGTTACCACATAGGGATCTCCTAACGAGACTCAGGAGATCCTTGCCCCAGCTACTGCAACAAAGGGAGATGCTTATCCTAGTAAAGGAAAAGAGCAAGATGACAACTCTGATTCTAACAACACTGATACTGGGACACTTTTAGAAAGACTTCAATCCCTCCCTTTATGTCGAGGACGGTCAAGAGGTCGGGGTGGGGGTAGCGAAAGAGCTGAATGGAAAGCAATTCAAGAATAAGAGAGAAAGCTAAGGGCTAGATTGATGAAAAATATAGGTAAATAGTCTTCTACCTTGGGTTTTTCCTTGTTTCCCGTACTCTTTTTGTTACTCTCTTTTGATTTCTTTCTAATAAAAGAGGCACAACCTCCACCTTCTTAAAAAAACATTAGGAGAAGGGTGGTAAGGGATTCAACTTGGAATATAGCTCCTATAAAGTCATTCATAGTATCTAAATCTCATCAAAAGTAAGATTAAATGCAAAAAGTATCAAAAGAGTAACATAAAGGGATTTAAATTTTAAAAATTTACTTTATCATTTTGAGAAACACTAAAACTCATATAATTTTGAATAATCCACAAAGAAATTTCTAGACTATGAATTATGTAACAAGCTATCAAGAATTAGATAAATTTTAGAAGATATAAAAGGTAAGGTAACATCTTAAGTAAGACATGATTTTCATTGTAAAATATTTTACATGTATGGATTACTCAATAAACCCAAAATTAATTAAATGATAAAAAAATTATGGAATCATAAATACACCATCGGTTATGTGATATTTAAATATAAAATTCATGAAAAATTAGGAAAATTAACTCAACAGTGAAAAAATTAAAAATATTACTAATAAAGATCAATTTTCACATAAAACATTAAAGAAAAAAAATAAAACGAACCCTAATATAGTTGTATGTTACACTCCTCCAAAAAATTATCTTAAACATTGTCTATATTTATATTCAATCAGTATATTATAAGAATATTATGATAGGAAATAAATAAGATAAATCATAGAGAGATACAACTTAGTATTTTATTAGGATGGGAAACTTAAAAAAATAATATATAGTGAAATCAAATACATTTTACTCCTTGAAAAACCTAAAAAGTAAAGAAAAAGAGAAATCATTAATTTATTAAAAATAAAATTAAGTTAAAGTGAAAAAGGAAAAAGGTCTTGGGTAATTCCACTAGTGGAGTTGGGTTTATACTTATTATAGATAGGTAATTCCAGTTTTTACCCTTATTTCGAAGGTGAATGGGGTTTGTGTTATAATAACCACCACACTTTATTTTTTCAATGTGAATAAGTGAACATTAGGTTTAGAGCACTTCAAAAATAGAAAATCACACAATATACCCCACACCAATTAAAAATTGAAAGTATAGAAGGGAGGGAAAATAAAATAAGGTGCCTCTTTAATTCACACTATATCCTCCTCCAATAGGTGTACCTATTAATGTTAAAGAAGTAATGGATTCAATATAGTCTTAGATATCTATTATTCTTTAATTTTTAACTCTATCCTTTCGTATAATTCCTCTTCTACTTATTCTTAATCACTCTTCATATCCATAAGTTTCTTGAATGATAATCCACTATAAATACTAAAGGATTGAGAATGTGATTCAATTAAGGAAAGATAAAATGAAATAGAATTAAAGGAAATATTCAATCCCTTAATTGGATCATTTAAGAGTTATTTATCTTCATGAAATTTCACTAGGAGGAAGTCTGAGGGTTGTGGTAGAGATGGGTTTTCAAGTTGTTTTTACACCTCCTTAATGTATTTATCTATAAAGACCATGGGAATTAGTTTCTCCTCTTATTATTACTACGTTACTTTCTATATCAATGTTTAGAGAGTTTTTCTCATCTAGCCCCACATTCCCTTTAACTCATCCATCTCAATATGTTTCTCCTTAAACTATTAATCTAAAAACAAAGCATTATGGGATAAAATTTTAAATTCCTATGGTGTTGTATTATCTTCATATTAGCATCATATAGGAAAGTGATTAATTTGTTTCATATCTATAATAAATTTCTTCTATCCATACAATAGTATACACCTCATATTTTTGGGTGTACTGTGGCCATTGGAATTGTTCATCAGGAACCCATGGGAATAGAAATTTATCAGTTTCATATTATGTCCAATTATGAATCACTAACCTTGGAAGTTATATTATCCACTTCCTTTAACTGGGTATATAAATAGTGATCCATTATCAATTAATGTTCACTCAATAATTCTTATCTCAATTGAAAATTAAATCAAATAAGGGAAAGGAAATGGAAATAAAAAATAAATAAACATGACAAAATATATTTAAAAATGTGAACAAAAATAGTTAATTCATGTTTGAATACCTAGAAACGGTGCCGGATTTTGACAGGATAATTATAGTGTATGAAAAAAATAACATTTAAAAATACAATATGAGCATAAATTCAGAGCTTATTATGAGTTTTTATCATGAGGAACCTCACAAAAACTCACTTATTATTGTTTTTTGTTTCTTGATATTAAATAGTAGCTAATTATAGTGCTTTTAAAGTGAAAAGAAAAACAAAACAAGAAAATAAATATAAATTTCGATGGGAAAGGAGGAATGATCCAAGTATTAGATATAGTTTCCTTTATTGCACTCTTTAATTTTATTAATTTATTTAAATAATAAATTCAATAACATTTATCTATTACTTACCTCTATTTATGTTGTGGGACTTAACACATATAAAAGTCCTACCATGTATATTAAGCCTCATCTTATCCATAGTGAATAGGTAGTGATAACACCTCAACTAAGGGAATCTAACCTTCACAACAAGCATATCCACTATATGAGGTTCATATATTTAATAATTTAACTCTATCATATAAAGATTAGGATTAGAGAATGGAGATACAAGAGATATTATTAGGGGAGTGTGGGGTTGAGCTTGTGAAATAGTGATGGATGATAACCACCTACCAAAAAATTCACAAGCAACTACCTCACCTTGAAAATGAATACAAAATTTAAATAAATGAAATTATGGGACTCAGGAGATTCCATAACTTCTCTATGGATAAATACCCTCAATTAGTTATCTATAAACACAAAAATGAAGTACTATAAAGGGATATAGCACAAAAATTTAAAAATATAAAAAATATGTTAAAATAAAATAAAAAATAGAATAAAAACCTAAGATACTCACACCAGTCTGAAACCCCTTTAATATTGTATTGGTTATCTTTATATAGATGTGGATGGTCAGTATGGCACGAAGGCCTTCATTTTTTTTGATAATCAACCTTTCAAGGGGTGAGGTGGAACCCTTACAAGGCCCGAAGTCTTAGAGACAATTACAAGACCCATAGATCTTAGAGGGAATCACCCAGACAAGACAACTTTGAACTGCTCCTCCCTAGTATATGTCATGATATCAGCACTCCACCTTCGCAGGGCTGGTCGGCTAGCTTTCCTATGCAAAGCTGCACATGCCTAGTACCGATGGAAAAGCCATACCCTCTCATTCTTCAAATTTTGGTTATCTCTTCTCTAGTGAATGTGCCTACCCTGAATCCTCCTCTGAAGCCTTGTCCCTTGTATTCTAACCGGTACGTTTGTATTTCATGTGGCTCGAAGGCCTTGGGGTGGCCCAAAGGTCTTAAGGTGGCCCGAAGGCCTTAGAACCAACTGGCCCGAAGGCCTTGGGTGGCCCGAAAGCCTTCCAGGACCCTAGGACCAAACCGGTGGCCCAATGGCCCAGATGGATGAATAGTTCTGGCTGCTATAGTATAGAACAATACCTGGTATAGTGCCTGCTGCAGTACCTCCTACAGTACCTACTATAGTACCCTAGAAATACACCTCCACTCGGATTTGATCTCAGGTCTCTTGGATGCACCCACTGAGTCCTCACCAACCGGTCTGAGATGCCCGATGTAGATGTGGATGAGATGCCCGATATTTCCATTCTTGGCCATATGGGTTCCACATGGATAGTTAATGTTAAGTGATGCTTCCACATGAGGAAAATAATTCCTCATCCATAGATCTCCCCAAAAAAACCTACAAACTCCACATGACCTCTGATATGATCTTCTCTCAAATTCATAAAATGTGGGACATGCACTTAGGCATTTCCTGATTTGGAATGATAATGAGAACATAGTTTGATTTATGATCATCATACCCTGACATAGAATCTACATGTACAGGAAGTGTGATCCAATTATTTTTGATGATATTTATAAATTTTATTTATTTCTATAAAATTTCCCCAAAACTTCACTTTGGAATACTAAAACCACCTACATGGATGTATGAAAGTTAGTGTTTGATTATGAAATTGAGTTTTTTATGATATAGTGTACCATTTTTACGACATATAATTTTAAAGTTATTCTATTTAGTAATAATTTAATATTTGGAATATATATAGGATATAATATATAGGTTTTGAGCCTAACCATTCCTTATTTAGTTTGATCATCAGTGTTGAAGTGATCTTATCATTAAATATGATACTCTGCATGGAAATACTATTTTACACCAGAAATAAAGCATCGTGGTTGGATTGTGATATGATGAGATCATATTATGGGATTGAAACATTAATGTTGATGTATGTGTGTCATAATATATGATATATCTACTTCTAATTCAAACTCTAGTCATGGCTAGTGACATGCATAATCGGAGAAGATGACTTCGTCCATGGGGTTCCCATTGTGTGTTTTCATGCTACATAAAAATTAACCTATCCCACATCAAAAATGTGATGGGGAGGGGTTATTATTAATAATCATTGGCATAAAACTTTACTAGAGAATTATGACATGTTACTCATTATACATACCACCTTGTGGGTCCTTCTTATGAGCCTTCCTCTTTCCCAAACTATGAACATCATTCCAAAATCCATCCCATTTCTAATGGGCTTCCATCCTTCACCCTTGGCATGTTTCTAGTCTTGTATAGAATCTCACTCCTTAGGGTGTCAAAGATATTGGATGAATATTGAGGTTTGAGTTTATTTTTTTCTATTTGTTTATAAGAAATCACAGAAGTAAGACTTTAACCATTCAATTATTAAAATAAAAAATAAAAAAAACACTAAACTTCAATTATTTTTTCTAGCTGTCAATTTAATCCATAATTTCACAATTTTATTCAAAAATATTTGTATTGTTATGTATTAACATAAAAATGGGGTATTTTCATTGAATAACATGAATAAATATAGTAATATATTTTCATTTAATCACCCAATACTATGGGTGAATAGAAATAAATACATATATAGATAACCACTAGTCTCTACCTAGAATAACGGGTTAGAAAGAGTAAATACTCATATACTATCATCTATCTTAATCTAAATTGATGGTTCAGTATTCAAATAATCTCAGAAGTACACCACCACCATCATTATTTACCATTCACTAGACCACATCACACATCAAAGTGGATGAGTAGATAAAGAAATCAATTCAAAAAAATCAATGATTCCATTATCCAATCACATAAAACTTCACATAAAATAATTGAAATATACCTTTTATCCATCTTTCCATATTTATATTTTTTTATCATTATGATCCAATAACTATTAAATGTTAATTATTGGATTATTCAGATAACCACATCATATCTAAACCAATATAAATATTCACTATGTATCATATTTGTCACATCTTAAGTGACCCAAAGTGTTTTCACTATATTTTACAATGATCATATAGTTTATCTAACTTGTTATAAAGAATATTCCACCACTTAAATTAACATGGGTTATGTTTTCATTCTTTATTATTCTCATAAGAATTACAAGTCAATCATTAAATACTCATAACCATATCAAGGAAAAAATTATCATATCTAGGAAATCATATTTATCATCATTAATCTCATTCATATTTTCTTTTAAGGTTTATGTCACTAGTATTCAACTCCCACTTTTCCCAAATTTCATTACTTTTTTAATAAATAAAATATATAAATACAGGTTAATAAGATATCATTTTTGAGTTCTATATTAATTATTTTATTTTATTAATTAATTCATGTTCTTCACTCACTAATATTTTGATAAATCTAATAGAGAATCAATTTTAAATATATTAAATATTAAATATATTATCTTCAAAGTCAAATCATTATTGGACTTTCTTCCATACACAAAATTCTATCATATAATTTTTTTATGTTTTTAAAATATCATGTCAAAAAAACATTTTATTGAATTTATTAATAATTTCATTTATTATCTTAACTTATAATATATACTCATTACTTGTCTAATTTATCAAAATAAATTTTATGATAATTTATCTTCAATTTCCATTAATAATTTAATAATGAAATATTTGTTTTTTAAAATCATGACTTACATTCTTTCTATGTATACAATTCCATCACATAAAACTCCAGTCAATATAATGAATTAAAAAAATAATTTTAATGTTTTCAAAAAATTTCATAAAGAGATTCATTAAAATATTTAATTATATTTTATATCATCTCTATTCATATGGGTTCATATGAAAATTTCATCATAAGGGGGCCCCATGAGGATTTTGTGATGGGATGTTTGAGGTCAGTTAAATGTTTAGGCCGTGGTGGTGGAATGTTGCACTAAAAGGTTTTTATAAGAATATAGTGTTTTTTGAAAATATAATAATCACACTAGAATGATATATTCTATGTTGTGAATAGTTAGTTTCATAATAATAGTGAATTCCATATAGATTATGTGTTTATCTATTTTAGGGACAATACACCATGGAGGCTATGTTGCACCATGATGTGTTAAATGTAGATAAATTTTAAAGAAGAGATTAAGTTATACAATATGGAGTTTGAGTTGGGTGATTTCATGATATTCAAAGGGCGAAGACATTACATTTTGACTCCTATGGTCACATTATGATTTTTATTGGATTTTCATTTTCCCTAGATTTGAGTTTTTTATCTTTAAGGGGATAACTTATGATTTAAATCAAGATTAATTGGAATGGATTTTATATACATGGGTGGATGATTTTTTCCATCACATTTGAATAGAATTGGATACCTTAATCAAGGAAAAAATATAGAATATATTATGAATTTAAATAGATATCATCTCACATAGAGAATAAGAAGAGAGAATTATAGAAAAATAGAAAAAGATTATAGAATAAAGTGAGTGTGCTAGAAGGATAAAGATCAAGGATATTCTAGGAGATAATTCTTAGGAATTAATATAGTTCATCATAAAGATAAAGAATAAGATTATTACTACATTGATATTGGTGTAATAAATTAATTCATATCATGGAATTCAAAGAGATAACTTTTAGGATCAATGTGTTCTTCTAAAGTGAGGAGAGAATATAATTATTAGATTATTATTATGGTTGTAAACCTATAGGTAAAACAAGTATACTATAAAATTATATGAATAATAAGTGTTATTTTAGTTATTTTGGTACACCCACACATTACTAATTGTATTCTACTTAGATACAACCCATTCAAGTAAACCATGCAAAATTTATTATGTCTCTATTTTATCTTTTATAATTTAAAAATTAATTATACATAAGAGAAATGTTTTTTGATTTAATAAGGAACATTATTATTAATAAGGAATGTATAAAATCATTATAAAACAATTCACCTTCCTCTAAGAGTATCATCCATGCATGGGAATAATTAGTGGAATCAGAGTAGAAAGTTCAATTTGAAGGGTTTTCCTCTATTGGTAAGACATGCAAACAAATTTAAATCACAAATTAATTATGATATTTTATGGTAAAAAAATTCATATTTGGAAGAATTATATGCATCACTAATTATGATCCCTTATTATAGATACGTACATAGATATAAAAAATGGATTTATAGTCAACATAGAAAGAAAAAATTTATTGTAAATAAATCACAAGGAATTGGATTCTGATACCAAATGAATGAATGCGATAGGGAAATATTTTTAAAACACAATCTATATGAAGGTGATGTTATGTAAATCCTAAAACTCTATAAGGGAAAATTTTAGAAAAATATATGAAGGTGACCTGATGGTATATGAATCCAAATTGAATGTTCTATGTAATAAGTATGAGGAATTAAGGATAAAACTTAATGAGACTACTGATGTATTCTCTTACTGGGTGAATTTGATCATGAAGGACATTCATAGACACAGAGAAACCGTTAATAAAATTATGATTATGAAGTGTATCTTGATAATATTTCCATATAATCTCAACCCAAAGGTATCAATGCTCTAGGAAAAGTATCCAAAGTAGGTTAAATTGGCTATTATATATACTAATATTACTACATATGAAATGAGGACTAATAATGATGATCCAATTAAAAAGAATAAATATAATAAAGTGAAATTAAGCTAAATTAAGAAGCCTTCAATGTAGGATGATCTTGAAGAAAAGGATCTTGAAACAATCATGCCATTATTTTTCTCAAAATTTAATAGGGGAAAAGGAACGTTCAGATAGAAACTTCCACTCAGTTATTTTTTATATGAAAATATTTTTCACTTTTTTATTAAGTGTCCTAAAAAATTTAGAGATGATGAAGAAGATGATCTACACATAAATAAATCTTCCAAGGAGGTGAAAGGAATGATAATCACTAAGAATAATTTATTTAAGAATAAAATATTTCTTTTATAAGAATAAAATAGGTTAAATAAATGGAATTGTAAGAGATTTAGGATTGTAAGGAACTCAATGATGAAGTTCGTGTGGTTATCATAGAAAATATATAAACTTAGGAGTAAGGCGATATTGAAGTTTCTAAATTTTAGGGAGTTATATAACTTAAACTATAGTTAGAGGGTTCACTTGAAGTGATAAAAATTTAGAGACAAAATTAATGAATACAATAGAGTGGTATGTGATTCCAAACTCTAAATATAGTAATATATAGAGGATGTGTCCAAGTTAAAGGATATGGTTAAAAATATTAAATCCTAAAATCTATAAAACTTGGAGAATGTTATTGATATCAATATCAAAGTGTAAGGGAAGACCCAAATTATTGATTGATTAACCAAAATATTGAAAGATAAGGTTAAAAGGATTGAGTAACATAAAGGGTAAGTCCTTAAAATGAGGTGAAAAAATAAAGAATCAAGAAAGATTTATGACTATTGTTATGACATCAGGAATTTATATCATGTTAGATGAAATTAAATTAAAGGAGAATCATGGATATCCAAAAAAACTAGAGGATTTTATAAAATAATAAAATCCATATCAAAAAGAAAAATTTGGTGTAGGGATTTTTCATAAGAAAAAAAAGATTATGGTTAAGGATAATCCTAAAGAACTAAATCTTTGAAGGAAGTTTGATTTGGAAGAAACTGAAAATACCACTAAATTGGTAGTGAATATATACTAGAATACACTAAATATATGGTGTTATTTTCATGGAAATATGGGGAATACACAAAATTTGTGTTCCAAAGATAATAATCACTTCAATATATAAGGGAAATAGTGGTAGATGGGTAGAAATAAATATTATATATATGGATATGATAGATACTATTTTTATTGTAAATGATATGGGCATAGATACATTAATTACTCATCAAGGATGTGAATGAATGTATTATGTGAGACTCAAGGTGGTAAAGGAAAACAACACATAGAGTCATCAAACAAGGTAAAAAGTAAAAAAAGTAATGTGATTTTGTGAGATGAGTAGGAACCATTATATCTAGAGGATAAAAAAGTATATAAACCACCAACATATTTGAAGAAACATTCTTAGGACAATAAGAAAAGGGAAGACAAGATAATTGTTGTGAATATTTATTTAAAAGTAATAGATATAGTTGGTGCATAGAATCTTAATAGTGGATTCACTTCCAATATGATAGAAAAAATGATTTTTTATTAGGAATTAAATATGAAAAGGAAGTTATAATTTAATTTAAAAATGTTTAAAGCTTGAACATTATTGACTTCAAGAAGAAAAAAATTAGTATAAAGGAAATTATAAAGATATATTTATTGGTTGTTAAAGACCTTGGTATCAATTTACTTAGTGAAATACAATTACGTGGCTTGGGTTATGAAATAAATTACACCAATAAAACTTGTATCATGAAGGTAATATATACCTTATTATAGGAGAAGAATATGAATGGCTATTATCCAAGTGAAAATATATTTTTTAGAATAATCTTCTTATCTATCTAAGATAAATTCCCTTGGAAGATTTGGTGAAACATAAAAGTGCATATGACATAACTAATCTTAAATGTAATCATACTTTTACATGTGAAAATTTTCAAAATGGAAATATCATTTAAAAGAGATAATATGGGACAATATCACCAAGATGCATTTATGGGAATAGAAACTATGTACAATTTTTTTATGATTATATAAAAATGGAACGGTTGATGGTGATCACTCAAATATTTTAGGTGTTTAATTTTATAACATGTTTTTAGAGATAGGTGGATAAAATTATTGTCTAGAAAATTTTAAAATTTTATAATAATAATGGAAAGAATTTATTAATAGTCAAGTGGAGGATAATCTAAAGAATCATGGGATAATACATAAAGTTTTAGTGGTAAGTATTACTAAACAAAATAGTGTAGTTGATAAAAATAATCTAATAATAAACAACATGGCTCAAGAAATAATTATTTTAAAAACTTACTGGAGAGGTTTTGGAAGGAAGTGGTCTTGAAATCAGTCAATATCACTAATAGATCCATATTATGTTTAGGTGAAGAAATTAATCAATACTAGATGTGGTTTTTCAAGAAGACTATATTGAGAAAATTTTAAATATTCAAAATTAAAGTCTTTATTCTTAATAAGAATAAGATCCATTTGAATTTATAATCACATAGAGGTAAATTAATTTTTTTGGATACTATTCAAAGATAAAAGTGTACAATTTTTTAAAAAATGGCTTGAAAAAATTATTGAAATACATTTTCTCAGGATAATAGAGAATGAGAAAAATTTTCAAAAAAACAACAAAAAAATCTTGGAGGAAAGAGTTGATGATTTTAGTAGATTAGGGGGAGTATAATGGGATTATATTGATTTATATGAACACAAAAAAATCATAATTATTAAACCTATTCTTAAACTATGGGGAAGTTGAGATATAGGGATGAAATTGATGGGAAATTTTTTTAGTGATTAAATAACTCCAACACAAATAAGATATATGAAGTCTCTACAAAAAAATAACTATTATTACAAGTTGAGACTAAGAGTTTTAATGAGGCTTTCAAGGATGATATTTTAGTCAAGTAAATTAATGAATATCTTTACCAAATCAAGGAAAACTAGACATGGGAAATTGTTTTGTGGTTCAAGGATAAAAACAAATTGTTTTTTCATAAAAAACTCAATGAAGATAGAGAAGTGATTCAGAACAGGGCATGATTTATGTATGAAAGACACTCCCAAATTGAGGGTTTTGATTTGGATGAGACATTTTATCTCAGTTCTAGGTTGTAAATGTTTTGACAATTCTTGTTCATTATGGTGAAAATTAAAATTAATGTATTCCAAATGGATATAAAATATATATTCCTTGATGTAATTATTAGATATGATGTATACATTAAATATACAGATAGATTTAGTATTAATGAGGATGAGAAAAACACTCTAGTTAAATAAGTCACTTTATGGGATAAATCAATCCCTGATGGAATGATATTATAGGTTTGATAAATACTTGAAAAATGTTGGTTTCTATCATGGAGGAGTTAATTATAATATCTATGTCAAAAAGGATAATGATCAAAGGATTATAGCACTTATATATGTAGATATAATAGTATTTTTAGGGTTGAATTATGAATAATTCAAGGAGTTTTCTAAATTCCTGATAAGTGAGTTCAAATTTTTGATAATTAATTAATTGACATTTTTACTTGATTTTTAGGTGATAAAAGGCATGTAACTTTTTTTTTCAATCCAAACATTATAAGAACGTGCTAAGAATATTTTTAATATTGGATTAAAAGTTTTTTGAACATATAATTTTCTTCCTAAATTAAGTTTTCAAAAGATAAAAATAGAAATGTTTTCAATATGATAGTGTATAGGAAAATAATTGGGTGCCTATTGTACTTAACAATGAAGAGTCTAGACATTATTTTTTCAACTTTACAAGATGGAAGGTATAAATGTTTTCCCAAATAAAACCACATGATAGTGATGAAAATAATCATTTAGTATATCAAAGTAATGGTATAATTTAGTTTTTTAAACTATAACACATCACAATAAGAGTTTTTGGGATTTATAGATATGGATTGATAAGGTTTAATTGATGATAGAAAGTGAAAATTTGGAAGTTAATTTTATCTTAGAGAATTGTTTATTTCTTGGATAATAAATAATAAAGATTGTACCTCATTGAGCATTGAGGAAAATAAATATAAAATGGTTACTCAAACTTTCAAAAAACTCTTATAAATGAAGAAATAAATTGAAGATATTGGAGTTGAAGTGAATTAACTTATTACAATCATGTGTGATAACTTGACTTTTATTAATTTTATAAAAAATATCATCCATTATTCAAGAACAAATAAAAAAGAGATCAAGTATCACTTTATAAAGGATAAAGTTAATAAAGATAAGGTGATATTAGAGTATGTGTCTTCTCAAAGTCAAATAGATTTCATTATGATGAATTAACTATCCAAATAAGTGTTTGAGAAGCATTAGTTATCCCTTATATTTCAACTGTCTACATTCACTTAAATGGTTTGAGAAGGGAATCCCACTCCCATAAGGTGATTACTGTTCCATTTTTCAAGTTCAATTATTATAACCATAAAGTAGTTTCATTAATAAGTGATTCATGAAAAGGTATATTATCTCTCATGTTTTGATTGATTGAGTTATTATTTATTTATTATAACCATCAAATAATTTAATTTTGTGTTCATTGATAAAGGGGGAATATAGGATCAGGTTTTCTTGTATGGGAGGGTATACTCAAGAATAATAGTGGTGAGTACATAACATTAAAAAAGGGAGAGTTTACCAAGGATTTTTGATAGTAAGGGAGAATTTATTGAGAAGTATTAGAAGAAAATATATGAATGAAAAACAGGGGGTGTTTGTTGAAGTTGGATCAAAATTCAAAAAACAAAGTTTAACATCATGAGGTGTCAAAGTTTTTTTAATCAGTATATAATTCTAAGAAAGTTTTCATCAAGTGGTTTCTAAAGAAATAATAGTTTTATCTTTAAAATTAAAAGTGGTTCCTAGAGAATTTATAACCATGAAATGTTATTTAGAGAAAATTATTAAGATCTATGAAGTGTTTCATTAATGATATTTTCATTTAAATATTTTTTCTCATTATAAGAATGACTTATGTGATCCTAGATTATATGTTAATGTAATAATTTATTACACTCTCTAAAGTATACTAGTGATTACTAAAGAATTGTGTGTGAATATTAAATATTAGGATTGAGTGGGTTGTCAATAAACCTAAAGGGGGAGATTATTATATAAATAAACATATTCATTTTGGGTGGTGTTTATTAAAAAATTTGATAGAATATTATATAAAATATTCATATAATCATATATAATTAATGTTATAGAGTTTTGATAAGTTTGTAGGAAGTTTGTCAAGTTTTGTACTGAAGGAAAAAAATCACATAAAAAAAGAAGAAGATCATTCCATGAAGCATAAAATTGTAACATAAGAGTAACCCATGGTTATTTTTTGTTGAGATGTTTGAGGACAATTTACGATTTTTACCATGGTGTTGGAGTGTCATGCTTCAAGGTTTGTATAATAATATAGTGGTTTTTAGGTAATTGAATATTTATAACACAAATATGTTACTTATATAATGAAGTGGAGGTTACACTATAGTAGTGAAGGCTATTGATATTTTTTTCTCCATTTTAGAGAAATTTAATAATGGAGTAAATGTTGTGTTGTGATATACTGAACAAAGATATAGTTTGAAGAGAAGACCACACTATAAAATATGAAGTCCGAATCAGGCGATGATGCGATTTTCAGAGGATGAATACATTGTGATATAATGCATATGATCATGATATTATTCTATTAGATTTATAGTTTTTTTATATTTTAATTAAATATATTTCAAGGGATAACTTGTAATTTAAATGGGGATTAATTGAATCAGATTTAAATCATATGGATTGATGAATTTTACTATCATAGTTAAATAAAATTGAATATTTTAATCAAGGAAGAATTTGAGATTCTCTTTGGAAGTTAGAGGGACATATTCTTACCCTAAAGATTAGTGGAAGATATAAATCCGAAAAAAGAGAAGAATATATTCAAGTATAAAGAGAGTGTTATGGGAGGATAGAGATAAAGGATATTCCAAGAGTCTATTCTTAGATTTTTTTGAGTTTATAATGTGAATTAAGATAGAACTTATTACTACACTTATCTTAGTGTAATATCCTGATTTGGTTTTTAGAGATTGAGGTGATCACTTAGAGGAGTAGTGTATTTTTCTCTAGTGAGGATAGTAGTGATCTATTAGATCATTTTTTGGGTTGTAAACCTTGGTATATTTTGATTCCACTCTGAAATTTTATGAATAAGAAATGTGCTTTTAGTGATTTTGTTATACCAATACATTTCCATGTGTATGATCCTTAGAAGTATCCCAATGTGGGTGAACTGAGTTAAATTTCTTGTGTCACTATTTTATGCTTTATTGTTTATATATTTTTTATATATAAACAGAATTTATTTTTAACTAACCACAAAAAAAATCACTGTAAAGGGTTTTTTAAAATCATTATACCCTGATTCAACCCACCTCTTAGGAAATCTTACATTTGCGAGACATGTTAGGCTTGATATGAAAATAGTATATGGTTTAGAGGGGTGGGGTGAATATAATAGACTAAAAAAATACAAATATATTAATTTATAATCTGAATAAATTATTAGGTGATAAAATTTAATAGAAAATTAAGGAATAAACACATGTATTTTTATTGTAATTTGGTCCAAAGTGTACCTACTCCACTATTACAACTCGCTACTCCTTGAGAGATGTGTTTTGAACTATGAATCTTATTTTTATATTTAAGAATCATATCCCATTACAATATGACCTTTTCTATAGGATGTACAAGAAGACACACTAACCTTTCGACGGGGATTCAAAACCCTTACAAAAATGAATTTAGATGGTGATAGTCACAACCCTAATGATCCTAAATTTATAATTCAAGCGTCACAACCTGAAAATAGATAATTATTTTAGGTTGGAAAAGAATAAAACGAGGATTAGAGAACAAGAGTGATAAATAGAAAGAATTAGGTAAGACTCAAACAGAACTGAGAATAATATGAAAATAATTGAGGAACAATTTCTGATTTTTTGAGTAAAGGAACACTTTATCTTATCATGTTAGTATTAGTTGTTAAAAAAGATTTAGTTAATAACTTGAAAGATCATTGTGAGACTTGTTTTTATAGGATCAAAAAATTATGCAACACTTTTAACAAAAAAATGTATATTCTCTTTAAAGAAATGGTGTAGAAACCGTGAAATGTGTATATCTAACACTATATCTATCAAATAAATGATTAATACCATTAAAATAAAAATAAATCAACACACCCACTTATTGTTTTTGGAAATTTAAGTAATAATATCTATACCATGAATTTTAAAAAATTATCATGGAGAAGGGACATTTACAAGGAAGAAATTTCATTTGAAATTAGAAACATTTAAACAATTTTAAAAAATTGAAAAATCCTTGGAATAACTTGAAAATAAAAAATCTCAAAAATAATAGGTGAAAGAGATACCATGATAATAATGTATAGTTTACTTCTTAAAATTTAAAATTTAAAAACTTTTTGAAAAAATATATGTAGATACATATAAAATTAAAAAACCAATAATAGTTCATTAGAAGATGTAGTTTTTTTTGAATAAGTTTATTAGTCTTAAACATGAATTTAAAAACATTAAAATCAAATAAATCAAATTAAATAAATAAACAAAAATTTTAAAAGTTTCAGGTTACATATATGTATATATATATACGTAAATGAAGAAAAAAATTAATATATATTTAAATATCTTTAAAACACTATAAAGAGGATTCACATAGTTTATATATAATTTATATGAGTTTATATAATCAATAAAAATATTAAGGCACTTAACACAAGAATGATAAAATTAAAAATAAAAATTAAATAAAATAGAGCATGGTTTATATAGAATACTGTGTGAAGGTGTTTTTTATATAAGCCCTTCACATGTAAGAGTAAGTTAAACAAGATGTTTATGGGAAGAAAGAAATAGGCCACACAAATATAAAATTATAATGATCATGTAAGGGAAGTACAAACATGATTCATAAGGGTAGTTAAAAAAGATGTGTATGGGTAAATCATATATATGATTAAGGTTAGATAGGAATTCTCATGTAAGGGTAAGATGATATTCAGATATTTTGTATCACATTTTTAACAAAATGGCCGATCAATTTTTTGAGCCTCTAACTAGAATATTCAACATCTTCTCCCTTTGAATTATATTTATATAATTTCAATATCTTTCCAAGGGATGAAAAAACACTTTAATACAACCTCCATATCTCAATATACAGATGAAAACAAAGTAACAAATACAACCTAAAATTTATAGTAAATATAAAAAAATTATTACCAAGACTTTGGTAAAAATTTAAAGAAACAAAAAACCATTTAAACCTACCCTATAGTTGAATAAAATGTATATAAAATTATTGTATTTCTAATTTAACAAGTGGAATGTAATTTTGAGGTTTTTATCTTGTGTTAACATTGAAAAACATAAGCGAACTAAAACTAAAAACTTCTTCAAACAAAAAATATGAACGTCTATAAATTGAATCAGACATCATTATATTTAAATAAATTCTATATAATATTTTTATATATCTAATGAAATTGAATTTTTAAAATTCCAAGTACTGTAACTCAATATATAATCAATATATAGTAGTAAAAATAATCTAGAAATTTGGATTTCATATGAAAAAAATTTCATGTTATTGAGTTATATATGGGAAACTCAAAATTTTTGTTTACTAAGTAAGGGTAACCATATTTGAAAAAAAGGTAATATGAAGTTTCTATATAGTAAATAAGGGTAAACACTAATTTCTACATATTAAGTAAGGGTAAAGGTAAATTTATATATGTTAAGTAAGGGTAAAAATAATGTTTTACATGTTATGTAAGGGTAAAAATAACATTAGAAAATTAATCCAAAAAATAATTTGAGGGTATTTTTAATATTACAAAATACAATGAATAAAAAACACTTTTGAGGGTATTTATATTATTCAAAAACACCAAAAATAAAAAACAATAAAAATATTAACAAAACCCCAATACTAAAAAAATCTCCCTTTTTAAAAATTACAAAATTGAAACATGATTTTACTGAAAATTATCCCTTTTTAATTTTTTTTAAAAAATAATTAATTAAAATTAAATTATTTTTTTAAAAAAATATTTGAAATACTATAAAACTCCCCCTTAATAAATTCATATTAAGACAATTTTATAAAAAAGATTAAAAAATAAGATTAAATCTTTATCATACCAATTTCAAATTTTAATTTCTCAATTTTCCATAATCCAATAGTTTTGTAAAAATATCAGCAAGTAGATTTTCATTTGAAAAAAATTCAAGAATAATATACCCTTTATTAACATAGTATTTAATAAAATGAAAACACATGTTAATATTTTTAGTTATAGAATACTGTAAAGCATATTTTGAAATTGAATTAGAAGAAGAATTATCACAATAACTAAGAATGTTTTCAAAATTAAAACTATAGTCATATAAAGTTTTTTTAATCCAAAATTATTGAGAGTTTAATGATGAATCATAAATATATTCACTTTAATAAGTATATAAATAAATCTAATTTAGTTTTCAAGAACTCCAAGAAAAAAATATTTTACTTATAAAATAGAATTTACCTATGGTATGAATTCTATCAAATTTTCATCCTCCAACATTAGAATTAGAATAACTAATCAAACTAAATTTTTCTAGAATAAAATAATCCAAAATTAGTAGTTCCTTTAACATATCTAATAATTTTATTAACATATTTTAAATAAGATTCCATAGGATCAGATAAAAATATTTCTCATAAGTAAACACTAAACATAATATCAGTTCTAGAAGTATTCAAATAGAACAAATTACCAAGAATGACTCTAAATTTTTTTTAATCTATAAATTTACTTGAAATATATAATTTAAATATAAAATTTTTACTCATAGGGGTTTTAAATGTTTTAGAAGTATCTAAACAATTTTTTTTAACTAAATCTTTTTCATATTTAGATTGGTTAAAAATATATCATAATTCCTTTAAAAAATTTAAAGACCTAAAAATAATTTAATTTCTCCCATTAAATTCATATAAAATTCACTAGCCAAAAATTATAAAACTCTTTATAAAGTAAATCATCCAAAGATCAAAAAAATATAATCAACATAAATTTGAACAATTACAATATCATTTGAAATTATTTTAATAAACAAAATAGGACCATCTTTACCTTTATTAAAATTATTTTTTCAAAAAAAAGGTAAGTTTGTAAAAAAACATGAGGTTATTATTTAAGATCTTATAAATTATTTTATAGTTTGAAAACATGATTAAGAAATATCTCATTTTGAAAACCTAGGGGTTGAGAAACATAAACTTATTAGAAAACTCATTTCAAAACACTCTTTTAATATCCACTTAAAATAATTTAGAACCTTGATAAGATAGAAAAGATAAAAAATTATAAAAAATTCAATTCTAGATATAGTTGAAAAATATTTATCAAAATCTAAACCTTATTATTAACAATATTCTTGATCACAATCCTTGATTTATTCTTTAAAATTTGATTAGATTCATCTATTTTATTTCTAAAAATATTTTTTCCAACAACATGCATATTTATTGGGGGTTTAAATAAAGTCCAAAAATTATTTCAGGAAGAATCCAATTAGCATCATTAAAAGAATCAAAAAAATTATTGGTCACATAATCAGAAACAAAAGAATAATTTTTCTAAAAAATTATTGTGAAACTTCTATTTTTAACTCCAGAATAAACATTACCAATAACATTATCAATAAGTTAGTATTTATAAAATTTCAAATAATTATAAAAAATTGAGAAGGAGTAAGTTCCCACTCAATAATTAAATTATATTCATGTTTTTATTTACCAAAATTAAGTCATTAAATTCTTATAAAAAATATTATAAAATAGAATCCATTTCCAAAACACCTTCAAAAAAATTAACATGAAAAAAATATTCTATAACCATAGATACTTTATTATAAATGTGAAAATAATTTCATTAATTAGAATGACCTACAAAAACTCCTTCATCACTTTTGAAATCAAATTTATCCAAGTTAACCTTAGTATTAAAAATAAAAATTTACACCCAAAAAATTTGAAATAACCAATATTATTTTTTTTATATTTAAATAATTAATAAGTTTTTTCTTTAAATTAGTTTAATTAAAATTTTATTTAAAATATAAAAATCTATATTCATAGATTCAGTCCAAAAATATTTAGGTAAACTATATTAATTTAACATTGTTCCAAATTTTTTAATAATAGTTCTATTTTTCTATTCTACAACATAATTTTTGTGTGGTGTTCTAGGAGTAGAAAAATAATGAAAATAACCATATTATTTAAAAAACTTTTCAAATTAAAAATTAAAAAATTTACCTCCATTATCACTTATAATAGAAACAATTAAATAACTTTTTTTTTTTAATTTTGAACTAACTTATAAAAAACCTTAAATCTAGATAAAGTTTCACTTTTATGAGGAATAAAATAAGTCTAAGAAAATCTACTAAAATCATCAACCATCACAAAAACATATTTCTTACCTCATAATCCAGAAACATGCACAAGACCATGTTAATCAAATTTTATACAAAAGATTAAAAAATAAGATTAAATATTCATTATACCAAGTTAAAATTTTAATTTCTCAATTTTTCATAATCCTATAGTTTTGTAAAAATATCAGCAAGTTGATATTAGTTTGAAAAATATTCAATAATAATATCCCATTTATTAACATAGTCTCTAATAAAATTAAAATACATGTTAATATGTTTAGTTATAGAATACTGTAAAGGGTATTTTGAAATTAAAATATTAGAATAATTATCACAATAACTAGGAATGTTTTCAAAATTAAAACTATAGTAAAATAATGTTTTTTTAATCCGAAAATATTGAGAGCAATATGATACATCATAAATATATTCAGTCTCATAATTAGATAAATAAATTTAATTTTGTTTTCAATAAATATAAGAAAAAAATATTTTACTTATAAAATGACACTTACTTATGGTACTAAATATATAAAATTTTTATCCTCCAAAATTAGAATCAGAATAACTAATCAAACGAATTTTTTTCTAGAATAAATTAATCTAAAATTATCAGTTACTTTAACATATCTAATAATTTTATTGACATATTTTTAAATGAGATTCTATAGGATTAGATTGAAATATTTCCTATAAGTAAACACTAAGCATAATATTAGTTTTAGAAGTAGTCGAATATGAAAAATTACCAATAATTCCTCTAAAAATTTTAGAATATATAACTTTACATGAAATATATAATTAAAATATAAAATTTTCACTCATATGAGTTTTAAATGTTTTACAAGAATCTAATTTTTTTAAATAAATATTTAGAATATTTAGATTAGTTAAAAATATGCCATCATTTCTTTGAAAAATATAAGGACCTAAAAGGAATTCAAGTTCTCCCATTAATTTTATATAAAATTCACTAACCATAAAATTATAAAACTCTTTATATAGTAAATAATCTTAATATCAAAAAAAAAACATCATCATAAATTTGAAAAATTACAATATCATTTTAAGTTATTTTAATAAAAAAATCAGGATCAACATTACCTTTATTAAACTTATTTTTTCTAAAAAAAGGTAAGTCTATCAAAACAAACATGAGGTTATTATTTAATATCTTATAAATAATTTTATAGTTTGAAAACATGATTAAGAAATATCTCATTTTTGAAACTTAGTATCAAAGAAACATAAACTTATTCAAAAATTAAACCATTTAAAAACACTCTTTTACTATCCATTTAAAATAATTTAAAACCTTGATAAGATGAAAAAGATAAAAAATTATAATAAATTTAATTCTAGATAGAGTTGAAAAATATTCATCAAAATCTAAACCTTATTATTAATAATATTATTGATTACAATCCTTGCTTTATTTTTCAAAATTTGACTAGATTAATCTATTTTATTTCTAAAAATAATTTTTTTCCAACAACATGCATATATATTGTGGGTTTAAATAAAGTAAAAACATTATTTCATGAATAATCAAATTATCATCATTAAAATCATCAAAAACATTATTACTCACACAATTAGAAAGAAAATAAGAATTTTTTTAAAAATTCACAATGAAACTTCTATTTTTAACTCCAGAATAATCCTTACCAATAAAATTATCAATAAGATAGTATTTATAAAATTTATAATAATTATAAAAAATTATAAGAAGTAAGATCCCACTTAATAATTAAATTATCTTGAAGTTTTTATTTACCAAAATTAAATCATTAAATTTTTATTGAAAATATTATAAAATAGAAACAATTTTCAAAACATCTTAAAAAAATGACATGAAAAAAATATTATACAACAATAGATATTTTATTATAAACATAAAAATCATTGAATTTATTATAATGACCTAGAAAAAAATCCTTCATCAAATTTAGAATCAAATTTATCTAAGTAATCCTTAGTATTTAAAATAAAAATTTACACAAAAAAACTTTGAAATATCCAACATTTAGTTTTTTATATTTAAAGAATTTATAAGGTTTTTTCTTTAAAATAGTTTAATTAAAATTTTATGTAAAATGTAAAAATCTATATTCATAGATTCAGTCCAAAAATATTTAGGTAAACTATATTTATTTAACATAGTTCGAGTAATTTTTGATAATAGTTCTATTTTTCTATTCTGCAACACTATTTTTTTGTGGTGTTCCAGGATTAGAAAAATAATAAAAATAACCATTTTCTTCAAAAAACTTTTCAAATTATAAATTAAAAAATCCAACTCCATTATCAATTCTAATATAAACAATTAAATAACCTTTGTTTTTAATTTTGAACTAAATTATAAAAAACCTTAAATCTAGATAAAGTTTCACTTTTATGAGGTGTAAAATAAGTCTAAGTAAATCTACTAAAATAATAAACCATCACAAAGACATATTTATTACCTCATAATCCAAAAACATGCAAAGGACCAAGTAAATAAAAATGAATAATTTCTACTCATCCAGTAGTTTTAATTTAATTAATATATTCAAAACTAATCTTTTGTTGTTTAACTTCTAAACAAGAATTACAAATAAAATTCTTACTCATTTTTAAAATGGGTAGCTATTGTATATGTACTTTCTTTGATAGTTTGTGTAACAATCAAAATTTTATATTTTCATGCCACCGATTACATAAGATTTTATCTATTTCTATAGAATCAAGACAATTTAAATAATGATTATTTTATTATAAAAATCAATAGAATAAATATTCTTATTCATATTAGCATAAAATAAAACATTTTCATTTTTTAAAACTAAAAATTTATTATCTTCTAATTTAACATTCATTCCATCGTCATATAATTTTTGAAATTCTAATTAATTTATATTTTAAACCTTTAACATATAATAATTTATAAATTAAAATAATATTATATATACTTACTTCACCAAATCCCTTAGCCGTTCCTTTTGTGTTTTCCCCAAATATCATAGAGCTGTAATCAAATTGATTTTAAGATAAAAACTTCAATTGATATCTGGTAATATGTTTGGATTAACCGATATCCATATACCATGTATCTTTGAAACTTTTAAGGAAAATTTCATAAAAATATTAATTAACTAGAAAAAATTTTTGGTAACCATTCTATCTTTGGTATAATCGGGTTATTATAAGAATTATTAGGTACCCAAATAGATTTTAAACATTTATTTTAAGGAATTTTAGAAGTTAAATTATTAGAAAAAATGTTTTTATTATCCCCAATAGATTAAGGAAATATTAAAGAAAACTTATTGGTTTAATGTCCATTTCATACCACATTTAAAACATGAAACATTAGAAAAAATTCAATTAGTACTAAAAAAAAAAAGTTTTGAACATTTTTGGTTTCTGAGGGTTGCAAACAAAAATAGTGTTATATTTATTTTATTTAATCATGGTCATAATCCTATCAAATTTTTCTCTACCTTGAAAAAATGTAGATAAAGTTTTCTTTAAACTAGAAACTTCCGTTTTGTGTTTTGTAACGTCCCGGTTCCGGAAGCCACCCAGAGGTTCCCCGTACCCAGTTGGTCACATGGCCTCAAGCGCATTTCCCCAAACGCCAAAGGCTGCTGACTAGTATCAAGGGCCTTAGGTGTGATTGTGGGGAAATTATGCCCTCCTTGGTAGAGTACACAGCGGAAGAAAAATAAACATATAATAGCGGAAGCAGTAATAACCAACAATATAACAGCGGAAGACTAAATCAGAAAACTGGAGCACATATGTATGTATGAAAAGATGCATGATACATAACTTGGAAAGCATCCAAACAAGTCACAATGCTGGAAAACACTATAGTACCAAAACAAGTACAAAAGAAAAGTAAACATCTCCTCAGCATCGCAAGCCAAAGCTTGGTCCCATGCTCTCCTGCTCCAAGAAATCAAGTTCCAGAAGTCGAAGGGAGCTTTTCCTTGTCTATACCTGCAACAACATAGTCTGATTGGGCCCAAAAGCATGGCCCAAACAGGGTGTGAGATAAAATCCTAGTAGGAATTCACCCAAAGATCTATGCCTAACAGTCAGTGAGTATATGGAAGGTAAAAGTACAATAAGCAGTAAACAACAAGAAAAAGCAGTAGGCAGTAATAGTAAGTAGTAAATAGGATGATACATAGCAGTAATAAATCCACAACAAAACAACATCAGTGAAACAAACAGCTAAGAAGCCGGAAACCCTCTGGGAAGTACTCACAGCCATCCCCTCTAGTCCTATCCAAGAAGTACCACAACCCTCTGGGCAGTTCACTCAGCCTAACCCCTCTGGCTTGGTCATACGAATTTATGAGACTCTCTAGGGAATCTCACTCGGTCAATTCCCCTTATAATCTAGGGTAGTCAGGGACTCTCTTGAGGATAATCACGCAGTCTAAACCTCTTAGCCCCAAGGTCTAGAGACTCGCTGAGGAAGCTATCTCGGTCAATTCCTCCTATAGCCTAAAGTATACTACATACTCTCTGAGGAAGCTCACTCGGTCAATTCCTCCACTATCCTGGGAAGGTTATTAAGATATTCAAACAAGGTAAGACTCTCTGAGGAAGCTCACTCAGTCTACCCACCTATAGTCCATAAAATCCAAGACTCTCTGGGAGTTCACTCGGTCCATCCCCTCTGTAGTCTGTAATATCTAAGACTCTCTGGGAAGCTCACTCGGTCCATCCCTTATAGTCTATAGCACCAGGTTCTCTCAGTCCTATGCCAGTCAGTGCATAATAATGCTATAAGGCCAAAGTAAACCTATAGAGCTACTTGGCTAACAAAAGTACATCTATAGATCTACTTAGCTAAACAGTCTACATGGCAACAAACATGTCATGAGATTCACTTCAACCTATAACCGCAAGGCATGAAAATAGGTATAACAGCCAAAGGAAAATGAGACCCGAACGTCATAAACAGAACAAATAAAGGGTAAAAACATCCAATCACAACAAATTATCCTCTAACGTGGTCAAATTACCTCTACACAAGCCTACAGGAAAGGCAGAAAAACAAAAATGGAAAAAAGGTAAACACGCAATACCCCGTTCATGGGTATTGATGGAAATTCGCACATAAACTCAGATAATTTGAACGGTAAGTCACAAACCACCTAACTCGATCCTATGAGATCGATAAACTTTAACCACAATGGAAAATTATCCCTATAACTTCATAGATCTGAGGAAACGCACAAAATGTTAAACCTTAGATAACTTGAGAAGGAGGAAGAATTGGAAAACAAGGCTCAAGAAGAAAGGAGAAGTCACCACTAAACTTCCAATGCAATCGACCATTCTTGAATTGGAGAATGGACGAAGAGGCAAGATCTCCTGGAAGATCTGGCTATATGGGTCGATCTCAGATGAACCAAACCTAGAAGAAGGTGATTATGGAAATTAGGCGTGACCCTGGTCCGTTTAGTGAAAAAAAGAAAAGTACACGATGTGTATTTTTAAAGTACACAGCGTGTAGTGGGTTTTTTCGTACTCCACCAAAATCGGCCTCCACTTCACCCCTACACACCGTGTGTGTGTCCCGGACACGGCCAGCACACGGTTTCATGCGGAAAAGGAGTACACGACGTGTACTCAGAAATTATACGGTGTGTACTTTGAAATTTTCTAGAAATTTTAATTTTCAGAAAAACTCCAGAAAAAGGAAAAGAGTACCTAAAAAAAAGATCTGGGTTATTATAAACTTCCCCCCTTAAAGAAATTTGTCCCCTAATTTCCCTAAGTGGGTGTAGAAGAAGGATCCTTGAATAGCTCCGGTCACTGCGATCGAACCTCAGCCTCCCTCTCCCAAGTCTCGTCCTGTACTTGCCCGTGTTTCCATAGCACTCATACCAGAGGAAAAGACTAGCCTTGGAGAACCTTTGTACTATGATCGAAAATCTGGATGGGATGATCCTCAAACGACGCATCCGCTTTGAGATCAACCTCCTCGGGCTGAAAGACTTGAGACAGGTCTGAAAAGTAACGTTGGAGCTGAGAGACGTGGAAGACTTCGTGCATAGCCCGATACCTCTGAGGTAGCTGCAACTAATAGGAAACCGGCCAAAATCTCTCCAACACCTCAAATGGCCCGACGTACTGTGGTGAAAGCTTACCCTATCTTCGAATCCTCTTGTGCCCCAACCTCAGTACGACACGCAGGAAAACCTAATCTCCAACCTCGAACTCTAGAGGTCATCTCCGCTGATCAACATAAGACTTATATCAAGACTGTGCTGTAGCCATCCTCTTTCGAATCAACTCTATCTGCTCTGAGGTCTCCTGAACAAGACGAGGTCCTAGCAAAGCTGCCTCTCCTGCCTCAAGCCAGCATAAGGGTGATCAACATGGCCTACCATACAAAGTCTCGTATGGTGCCATCTGAATGGTTTCCTGAAAGCTGTTTTTGTAGGAGAACTCCACCAGAGGGATATTCTTCTCCCAAGAACCACCAAAGTCCAAAATGAAATCTCTGAGCATATCCTCTAGCACCTGGATCGTACACTCAGACTGACCATTGGTCTAGGGATGGTATGTTGTACTCAAAAGTACCTGTGTACCCAAGGCCTTCTGAAGTCTATGCCATAACCAAGAGGTAAAGCGTGCATCCCTCTATGAAAAAATGGAGTGTGGAACTCCATGTAGACGTACAATCTCTCGGATGTATAGTAATCCCAGATCATCAACACTGAAGGTTTCCTTGATCGGCAAGAAGTGTGCTACCTTCGTAAGCCTGTCGACGATGACCCAAATAGAATCACTTCCCCAAGGTGACCATGGTAACCTGGTCACGAATTCCGTCGCGACATCATTACACTTCCACTCCAGAATGGATAACTGCTATAAAAGATCTGCTGGTCGCTGATGCTCTTCTTTCACCTGCTGACAAGTAGAACATTTCATGAAAAAACCAGCAACATCCTTCTTCATACCTGGCCACTAGTACTGGTGATGAAGATCCCGATACATCTTGGTGACGCCAAGATGTATTGCCCAAACTGAGGAATGAAAATCCCACATCAGCTCCTCACGTATGTCTGCTGACACCCATACACATCCCTAGAAACACAATATCTCATCCTCGCCTACTGTCCATCCAGGAAGAGGGTCCCCTCATGAAACACTCTCCCGCAGGACTAAGGCCTCCGAATATGTAGCTGCCTCATTCATACCCGATCAAGAATTGTAGAGGTAACAACCACAGATGAAAGAAAGGTCTGTCCCTGCCAGTCGTGCACCTCTAGATGCATCTCAGAGAACAGATCCATAAGCTTCCACTCACTGCTATCCTCCTGAACTACCTGAATCTGAGTTCTCCTGCTCAAAGTATCAGCCACTGTGTTGCCATTTCCCGGCATATATGCGAGCTCGAAATCAAAGGACTGAAGATACTCAACCCACCCGAGCTATCTCAAATTAAGATCATGCTGAGTGAAGATATACTTGAGACTCTTGTGGTTGGTAGAAAATAAAAAGTGCTCTCCCAGAAGATAGTGTCTCCAACAAAATAAGGCATGAACAATAGCTACCAACTCCAGATTGTGCGTAGGGTAATTCCTCTCATATGGCCTCAACTGTCAAGACCCATACGCAATGAATCCATCTCCCTGCATGAGCACAGCTCTCAGCCTGATACCTGAAGCATCATAGTAAACAGTGTAGCCCTTTCCCGACTCTGGCAAGACTAGTATCGGTGCTGACGTCAACCTCCCTTTTCAGCTCCTGAAAGGTGGAATCATAAGAATCTGAGCATAAGAACTTTCCCCCCTTCTTGGTCAGACCTATAAACGGTACTTCTAGGCATGAGAAGTCCTGAATGAAGCATATGTAGTACCCAACCAGCCCTAGAAAACTCCGCACCTCAAAAACGTTCTTCGGATGTTCCTAGGAAACTATAGATCTCACTTTATCTAGGTCCATATATAGTCAAGCCTCTGAGATGAAGTGACCTAAGAAGTGAATCTGATCTATCCAAAAGTGGCACTTCAAGAGTTTAGCATACAAGCGATGCTGTCTCAGTGTACTCAGAACAATCTCAATATGTGTGGCATGGTCGTGTAGAGTGTGAGAGTAAACCAAGATATCGTCCATGAAGACCATGGCAAAGGAGTCCAAGTACGGATGGAACACTCGGTTCATCAGTGCCATGAAGACTGTAGGCACGTTCGTAAGTCCGAACGACATGACTGTATACTCTTAAAGACCATACCTTCTCCTGAAAGCTATTAGAGGTATATCTAATGGTCTAACATGAAACTGATGATAACCAGACCTCAAGTCGATCTTCGAGAACACCCGGGCTCCTTGAAGCTGATCAAAGAGGTCATCGATCCTCGAAAAGGGATATTGGTTCTTGACTATTAACTGGTTCATCTTCTGATAATCCACACAATTCTGAAGGGTACCGTCTGCCTTCTTTACAAACAGGATAGGAGAAACCAATGGAGAAGTACTGGGTCAAATGAAACCCTTTGCCTGCAACTCCTTCGACTGCTTCTTGAGCTCCTACAACTCAGGTGTAGCCATCCTATAAGGAGGAATGGACACCAGTGCCACTCCTGGCATGAGATCAATCAAGAAGTCTACCTCACGCTCTAGAGGTAAACCTGAAAATTTTTCTAGGAAGACATCCCTGAAACAATCCACCTCTGAAGGAAAGTCTAACTGTGAAGTCCCCTGGTCATCCAGATAAAGACTGGAAATCTAGGGTGTAACTCCCCCTAGACCATGATGCTCTGGTCCAGCTCTACCCGCCTGGACATCCCACTCACCTCTATAAAGGAAGGATCTGCCCTTCGGTGATATGAAACACACCCTGCAGCGATAGTAATCAATGACTGCCTAGAAGGGAACCAACCAGTCCATACTGAGAATGACGTCATAGCCCATCATCTCTAGGACATAGAGGTCCCATAAGAAATGACATGCCGCAAACTCTAGAGGGAACTCTCTGCACTGGCATACTCTAGATGTCCTCATTCCCAACAGTGTGTCAAGATTCAACAAGTCGGCAGACAAAAAGATACAGAGCCCAAGGCTCTCCACAACCAAAATAGAGATAAATCTATGGGAAGCACCAGTATCAAAAAGAACTGAAGATAAAATTGAGGCTACTAGGATCGTACCTCGAACTGTAGAAGGGCTGAGATTCTGCTCCTGATAGGTCTGCTCCACGGTGAAAGATTAGCCTGCACCGTGGCCCTGCACCCCTGGCTGACCGCTCTAAGCTAATCCACTCTGCTATCGCTGATGACCTGGTGACTGAACACCACAGCCACGACCTCCACCTCGTCCTGAACAACCGGAAGAACTCCAGTTCCCTGAATGGTGGGAAATTGGTGAAGCATCTCCAGAACACGGGGTCATAGAGGAACCCCTACCATCAGATGAAGGTGATAAGATGTGATAGAAACGCTGAAGATGGCCCATCTTGCCGCAAGACCGGCACTCCATCAGATCCCTCTGGCACTGAGGCCTAGTATGCCCACTCCTACCACACTGTTAGCATACAACCTGGTTGCCAGAAGACACATACCGCAAACCTAGATCTCTTCAAGAAGACTCTCTATGATGCTTCCTACTATCCGTAGGAGGAACACCAGCTCTCGATGACAGACCACCCTGGATCACACTCTAGAATACCTCAGATTGCGCTCAATTATCATCGCCTAGTTGACGATGGAGGATATCGAAGTCAACTGGAAGATATTCACCTGGGAACAGATCTTCTGCCTGAGACCGTCCTCGAACTTCCTAGAAAATAACAACACATCACCTGTTGGGATTGGTGTGAAACGCTGCAGCTCAGTGAAGCGAGACGAGTACTCCATAATAGAGAGAGTACCCTACTGCAGACTCATAAACTCCAGGCTCGATCAGCCCTCAGGGTCTCCAGATAGAAATAGTCATAGAAGGTGTGTCGAAACTCATCCTAAGACATATCCTGCTGACGCCCTGACTGTGAGATCACCTCCCACCACCTCTTGGCGGTGTCTTGGAGCATATAAGTATCCAGCTTTACCCTTTTCTCTGGAGGGATCTCTAGGTGCTCAAAGATGGTCAGTGTGGCCTCTATCCACGACTCTGTAGCCTGAGGTCCTCCATCCCCTAAAAAAGTAGGAGGATGCTGCTGCTGGAAAACCCACGTCAACTCAGCCATCGACGGGGCAGGAGGTGGCGCTCCCTGGAAGGTCTGCATCATCCTTAGGAAGTCTTCCCTGAACTGAGCCTCGACGCCTGCAACGGGTATGACAATCGGTTCCAAGGCTGGCTCGACTGGAGGATTGGCAGGAAGTCCCTGATCAGCCATATCTGGGATTTGATCACTGCCTGACGACAGACGTACAACCAGAGGACATCTCAGAGGCATAGCTCTGAACTATCAAAAGTACACCTTAGATCAGAAAAAAAGGAAGGAGAACACAAGAGTGCAAAACAGGAACAGGGGAATAAAAACACACAAGTTTACAAAACATGACTACATGACGTGTCTTCTTAAGCCACTGACATGGGAACGTACCCCTACCCTACAGGTCGTGTAACACCTCAAACTACACGACATGTTGACCCAACACACAACGTGTATTTGAAAACTATTCCCCTACTCGAGTCTCCTAGCACGTCTAACTCACACGTTTCAAACTAACCTCAGACTACACGGAATGTTCCCTCGGGACATGGCGTGCACTCGTCACTGACCCGGAGGCCCATGTTGTTAGTTACACGGCCATCTGCATGGATGTCCCTTACACGGCATGTTCCGAAAAAAACGACGTATATAGGATTAGGTGACACCATCCCGTGTTGTTCGTGACACATCTGGGTACTTGGGCAAGACTACATGGCGTGTTCTAAAAGCAACACGACGTGTCTTAGAGAAGGTCACGCCGACCCGTGTTGTTCGTGACACAGCCGGGTACCTGGACAGAACTTCATGTCGTGTTCCCTTACAACACAATGTGTTCTTCTCGAGATTCCCCGACCCGTGTTGTTAGTGACACTACCGGGTAGCTGGCTATACACTACACGGCGTGTACATACCGTACACGGCGTGCTCCTAACGTTATTTTCATAACACCATGTTCCTGCACACACAGTCAGTAACACGGCATAAAAACTACATGGCGTGTAACCAGAAAGTACACGCCGTGTATTCTGTGTTTTTCTGGGCAGTAGCTCAGAAACCACACAGAAGCCCAAAGACACAGAAAACAAGGCAAGGAGGTGCCAAATTCCGATCCGTGAGGGCCCATACTCCCTGAAAATCAAATCTTGGCATCCCCTACAGTCACGTACAAGAGAAAATAGGATCATGATCCACCAATTTCCGATTCAAGAGGGCCCATAACACCTCAAGAATCAAAATTTGGTGTTCATTTAAACAAATTAAAATACAAAAAATTCTCTAACAAGCAGTAAATATTTTATCAAGCATATATCACAACAGCATGCATAATCTACACAACGTCTATCACAACAGCATGCAATTGCTAATGCACCCTAAATGGCATGGAAATAATGCATGGCATGTGATTTCTACAAGTTCCTATATGATTCATGAGATAAAATACCCTCATCTCATTGGGTTGTGACAGAAATCGAACTATAATATCAAAATAATAATAGTACAAGGCATGTGAATCACTCTAGGTGAAATCGTATCAACCGTAAAATCTCAATACCAGAAAACCGCAATAAACGAGGTAGTATGGCTTTTCCCTGTACTCGGGTTAGCTACTCCCAGACACAACTTATTACCAAGTACCAAATCCATCCTATCCCTAGATAAATTCTCCAAATAGTAAATCAAGAGAAAATAATTCCTCTGATACCACTTTATAACGTCCCGGTTCCGGAAGCCACCCAGAGGAGCCCTGTACCCAGTTGGTCACATGGTCTCAAGCGCATTTCCCCAAATGCCAGAGGCTGCCGACTAGCAGTGAGGGCCTTGGGTGTGATAGTGGGGAAAATATTCCCTCATTGACAGAGTACATAGTGGAAGAAAAATAAACATAAAATAGCGGAAGCAGTAATAACCAACAATATAATAACGGAAGACTAAATCAGCAAACTTGAGAAAATATGTATGTATGAAAATATGCATGACACATAACTAAGAAAGTAGCAAAAAAAGTCACAATTCTAGAAAAAACTATAGTACCAAAAATTTATAAAAGAAAAGTAAACAGATCCTTAGCATCGTAAGCCAAATCATGGTCCCATGCTCTCCTGCTCCAAACAATCAAGTTCCAGAAGTTGAAGGGAGCTTTCCCTTGTCTATACCTGCAACAACATAGTCTTCTTGGGCCCAAAAGCATGATCCAAATAGGGTGTGAGATAAAATCCCAGTAGGCATTCACCCAAATATCTGTTCCTAACAGTCAGTGAGTATATGGCAGGTAAAAGTAAAATAAGCAGTAAACAACAACAGCAAGCAGTAGGCAGTAACAGTAAGTAGTAAACAGGATGATACATAGGAGAAATCAATCCACAACAAAACAAAAACAGTGAAACAAATAGCTAAGAAGCCGGAAACCCTCTGGGAAGTACTCGTAGCCATCCCCTCTGTTTCTATCCAAGAAGTACCACAACCCTCTGGGCAGTGCACTTAACCTAACCCCTCTGTCTTGGTCATACGAATTTATGAGACTCTTTGGGGAAGCTCACTCGGTCAATTCCCCTTATAGTCTAGGGTAGTCAGGGAATCTCTTGAGGAAGATCACATGTTCTAACCCTCTTAGCCCCAAGGTCTAGAGACTCTCTGAGGAATCTATCTTAGTCAATTCCTCCTATAGCCTCAAGTAGAATGCAAACTCTCTGAGGAAGCTCACTCGGCCAATTTCTCCTCTAGTCTGGGAAGGTTCTTAAGAGATTCAAACAATGTAAGACTCTCTGAGGAAGCTCACTTAGTCTACCCTCCTGTAGCCCATAAAATCCAAGACTCTCTGGGATCTCACTCGGTCCATCCCCTCTGTAGTCTGTAATATCTAAGACTCTCTGGGAAGATCACTCGGTCCATCCCTTATAGTCTATAGCACCAAGTTCTCTCAGCCCCATTCCAGTCAGTGCATAATAATGCTATAAGCCCAAATTACACCTATAGAGCTACTTGGATAACCAAAGTAAACCTATAGATCTACTTAGCTAAACAGTCTACAAGGAAACAAGCATGTCAGGAGTTTCACTTCAACCTATAACTGCGAGTCATGAAAACAGGTATAACAGCCAAAGGCAAATGAGACCCAAAGGTCGTAAATATAATAAAGCAAGGGAAAAAAATCCAAGCACAACAAATTATCCTTTGAAATGTTCAAATTACCTCTACACAAGAATACATGCAAGGCAGAAAAACAACAAGGACAAAAAGGTAAACACGCAATACCCCGTTCATGGGTATCGGTGGAAATTCGCACATAAACTCAGAGACTTTGAACGTTAAGGAACATACCACCTAACTCGATCTTAGGAGATTGATAAACTTGAACCACGATGGCTAATTATCCCTAGAAAGTCGTAGATCTGAGGAAACACACAAAACGTTCAACCTTAGATAACTTGAGAAGGAGGAAGAATCGGAAAACAAGGCTCAAGCAGAAAGGAGAACTCACCGCTATGCTTCCAACGCAATCGACCGTGCTCGTATCAGAGAACGGATGGAGAGGCAGGAGCTCGGGGAAGATCCAGCCGTACGGGTTTCTCTCAAATGAACCAGACCTAGAAGAAGGTGATTATAGTGATTAGGTGTGACCCCAGTCTGTTTAGTGAAAAAAAGAAAAGTACACGACATGTATTTTTAAAGTACACAATGTGTAGTGGGTTTTTTCTATACTCCGCCAAAATCGGCCTCCACGTCACCCCTACACACCGTGTGTGTGGCCCGGACACGGCCAGCACACAGTTTCGAGCGGAAAAGGAGTACACGACGTGTACTCAGAAAGTACATGGCGTGTACTTTAAAATTTTCCAAAAACTCCAATTTTCTTAAAAACTCCAGAAAAAGGGAAAGCGTACCTGAAACGAAGATCCAAGTTCTTACAAGGTTATCATTCTAATTTTTAATAGAATCCAAATCAACATAAAACTTTCTTTTTTAACGTAAAGTATAATTTCTCAAAATTTCATGTTATTACTTAAATTTATCAATTTCTTCCTAAAAATTGTCCAATTCATTAGATTGACCTTCATTTAAATAAGAAATTGATTTTCTTAAATTTTTATTTTCGTTATTATCTTCCTCACTCCCCTTAATAATCCTCCTATTATATTCTTTTAATTATTTGTGTAATTTAGTAACCATTAAAAAATAATTTTGAAGTTATTAATTTTCATTATATAGATCATAAAATATATAACCATTAGTATCATTATAATAAATAGATCCATAATCTGAATCATTACTACATGTCACCATCAAACATGAGTTAACTAGATCCTTTTCTCTTCCAGATTCATCACTTGAATCTGATTCTTCAGTGTTTCTCCATCCAACATATTCATATAAAAAATTTTATTATTATTTTTATCTTTCTTTGTGTTTTCATTTTATAAAATATAATTTTATGTTTCTATTTTTCCTATATTCATAACAGGTTAGTTTTGAAATATTATTATACTTACATGTAGTGAATTTATTCCCTTTTCGATCATCCTTTTGATCTCTTTTGGGTAACTTATTAAAAATTATATTTCTCTTTATAAATTTATAAATAACTTTTATTATATTATCTATTTATCCTTTTTCACTTTCCTATTCCTCATATTTAAAAGAGTTAGAAGAAACATTTATATGTGATTTGAAGGCAATAACCTTTTATCTTTAAAGTCTCTTATTATGTAATATTATTTAACTCAAGTTCATATTGTAGTAGTGATATTATGATTTAATCTAATATGTATTATTTAAAATTATTATTCTTATAGATCATAACATTATTTTCATGCCACTTCCTGGGTAGATATATTATGACTCTTTCAAAAAGTCCCGTATTCTCCTAAGTTTCTCTAAATGAATTCATTCCATTCACAATGAAAGTAAATTAGTAGAAAATTTTCTTAATTATTTAATCTTCACACATTTTTAAATATAGATACTCCACTTGAATTATTCCACGTTTTGTTTTTAATTATATTATTAGAGCCAAGATGAGTAACTTATAAAATCTTCCAATTTTCATGAGGTCTCATACAGTAAGACACATGACTAAACAAACTTTTTTTAGTATTACAATATACAATATTTATTACATTTTAATTAAAAAAATATTTAACCACTTCATTTAATTTAAGAGTATTTGAGTCATCTTATGGTAGTTTTTAACTTTTTACCATGAGTGACCAGTGTTTAATTATTTACTACTTATAGTATGTCTCCGTTCAGGATTTTTAGTAAACATAATCATTTCCATCAGAGTGAGGTGGATTATGAGGAATTCATGTTTCATTTACATTCATTCTTATAACCTTAAAAAATACTTCTCCTTAGACTGTATGTCTAAAGATAAACAAGTTTTAATGATAAAATATTTACAAAAAAACTCTATATCTAAGGGTAATAGGTTTTGATACAAAGGTTTTGGTATTCAGTAAAATCAATAGAGCTAAACTATCCTTAACAAGGTCTATGATTTTATTTAAGTTGTTAGGTCCCATATGGAAACCAAATATGGCCTATATGGAGGGAGGGGGGTTGAATAGGAAAAATTAAAAAATTAAAAATATTAATTGATTGGATAAATAAATTATCAAAGTTAATTATCAGGTGATAAAATTTAGAAGAAAAATAAAGAATAAAGATAGGTGTTTTTATAACAGTTTAGTAAAAAGTGTACTTACTATACTCTTAAACCTCAATACTCCTTGAGATATATGTTGTGAGACTTGTTTTTATAGTATCAAAAAAATCATCCAACACTTTTAATAAGAAAATGAATATTATCTTCAAAGAAATGGCATAGAAACAAGGAAATGTGTGTATGTAACACTATATATATCGAATAAATTCTTAATACCATTTAAATAAAAATAACTCAACACAACCACATATTTTTTTTAAATTTAAGTAATAATATCTATACCATTATTTTTGAAAAAATTATCAAGGAGTGGGAAAATTTACAAAGAAAATATTTCTTTTGAATTTAGAAACATTTGAAAATTTTTAAAAAATTGAAACATCCTTAGAATAACTTGAAAATAAAAAATATCCAAAATAGTAGGTGAAAGAGATACCTTGATATTCATGTATAGTTTTCTTCTTAAAATTTAAAATTTTAAAACTTTTCCCCAAAAATATATGTAAATACATATAAAATTAAAAAATCAATAACAATTCATTAGAATATATAAAAAAAGTTTGAATAAGTTCGTTAGTCTTAAACATGAATTTAAAAACATTAAAATCAAATAAATCAACTTAAATAAATAAACTTAAAATTTTGAAAGTTCCACGATGTATATATATACATAAATAAAGAATAAAATTAATCTATATTTAAATTTATTTAAAACACTCTAAAAAGTATTCACATAGTTTATATATAATCTATATGAGTTTATATAATCATTAAAAAGATTAACACACTTAATAAAATAATGAAGTAATTAAAAATAAAAATAAAATAAAACAGAGCATGGTTTATGTAGAATACTGTGTGAAGGTGTTATTCATATAATTATTTCACACGTAAGATTAAGTTAAACAAGATGTGTATGGGAAGAAAGAAATAGGCTATGTAAATATAAAATTATAATGATCATATAAGGGTAGTACAAACATGATTTATAAGGATAGTTAAACATGATGTGTAAGGTTAAATAATGTATATGATTAAGGGTAGATAAGAATTCTCATGTAAGGGTAATATGATATTCAGATATTTTGAATCACATTCTTAAGAAAATGGTTGATCAATTTTTTAAGCCTCTAAATAGAAAATTCAACTTCTTCTCCCTTTTAATTATATTTATATAATTTAAATATATTTCCAATAGATCAAAAAACTTTAATCCAACCTTCATATCTCAATATATTGATGAAAAAAATTAACATATATAATCTAAAATTTATAGTAAATACAAAATTTTTTTTACCTAGGCTTTGGTAAAATTTTACAGAACCAAAAAACCATTTAAACCTCCCATATAATTGAATTAAATGTATATAAAATTATTATCTTTATAATGTAACAAGTGGTGCGAAATTTTGAGGTTTTTACCTTGTGTTAACATTGAAAAACATAAGCAAAATAAAACTAAAAACTACTTTATACAAAAAATGTTAACGTCTTGAAATTTAATTAGACATAATTATATTTAAAGAAATTCTAGATAATATTTTTATATTTCTAATGAAATAGGATTTTTAAAATTCCATGTACTGTAATTCAATATATAATAAAGATATAGTAGAAAAAAGAATCTATAAATCAGGATTTCATATAAAATATTTTCATTTTATTGAGTTATGTATGGGTAACTCAAAATTTATGTTACCTAAGTAAGGGTAATCATTTTTGAAAAAAAAGGAAATATGAAGTTTTTATATAGTAAATAATGGTAAATAAAAATTTGTACATATTAAGTAAGGGTGAAGATAAATTTCTACATGTTAAGTAAGGGTAAAAAGAAATTTTTACATGTTATGTAAGGGTAAAAATAACTTTAGAAAATTAATCAAGAAAAATAATTTGAGGGTATTTGTAATATTAAAAAACACAATAAATAAATAACACTTTTGAGGGTATTTCTAATATTAAAAAACACAACAAATAAAAAATAATAGAAATATTAACAAAAATATAATAATAACAAACTACCACTTTTTAAAAATTAAAAAACTGAAACATTATTTTACTAAAAATTCTCTCTTTTTGAAATTTTTCAAAAAATAATTAATTAAAATAATTTTTTTTTGAAATACTAGAAAAATAACCCTGAATAAATTCATATTAATCTAATTTTATGAAAAAGAGAAAAAATAAGATTAAATCTTCATTATACCGAGTTTAAATTATAATTTATCAATTTTTCATAATACAATAGTTTTTTAAAAATATCAGCAAGTTGATTTTCATTTGAAAAATATTCAAGAATAATATCCCATTTATTAACATAGTCTATAATAAAATGAAAACAGATTTTAATATGTTTATTTATAGAATACTGTAAAGGGAATTTTGAAATTGAAATAGTATAACAATTATCACAATAGCTAGGAATGTTTTCAAAATTAAAACTATAGTGAAATAAAGTTTTTTTATCCAAAAATATTGAGCACAACATGATATATCATAAATATATTCACTCTCATAAGTAGATAAATAAATTTAATTTTGTTTTCAAGAACTCTAAGAAAAAATATTTTAATTATAAAATGACACTTAACTATATTACTGATTATATCAATTTTTCATCCTCCAAAATTAGAATCAGAATAACTAATCAAACAATTTTTTTTCTAGAATAAAATAATCCAAAATTAGTAGTTACTTTAACATATTTAATATTTTTCTTAACATATTTTTAAATGAGATTCCATAGGATCATACTAAAATATTTCCCATAAGTAAACGCTAAACATAATATTTGTTCTAGAAGTAGTCAAATATGAAAAATTACCAATAATGACTCTAAAAATTTTAAAATCTACAAATTTACGTGAAATATATAATTCAAATATGAAATTTTCACTCATATGGGTTTTAAATGTTTTAAAATTATCTAAACAAATTTTTTTAACTAAATCTTTAGAATATTTATACTGGTTTACAATATACAATCATTTCTTTGAAAAATTTAAGGACCTAAAATGAATTTAAGTTCTCCCATTAAATTCATATAAAATTCACCAGCTATAAAATTATAAAACTCTTTATAAAGTAAATAATATGAAGATCCAAAAAAATATCATCAACATACATTTGAAAAATTAAAATATCATTTGAAATTATTTTAATAAACAAAGTAAGATCAATGTTACCTTTATTAAACTTATTTTAAAAAAAACAAGGCATGTCTATAAAAACAAATATGAGGTTATTATTTAATATCTTATAAATACTTTTATAGTTTGAAAGCATGATAAATAAATATCTCATTTTCAAAACCAAGTGGTTGAGAAACATAAACTTATTAAAAAAAACATTTCAAAACACTCTTTTAATATACATTTAAAATAATTTAAAACCTTGATAAGATGAAAAAGATAAAAAATTGTAATATATTCAATTCTAGATACTATTGAAAAATATTCATCAAAATCTAAACCTTATTCTTAATAATATTCTTGATCACAATCCTTGCGTTATTCATTAAAATTTGACTATATTCATCTATTTTATTTCTAAAATCATTTTTTCCAACAACATGCATATATATTGTGGGTTTAACTAAAGTAAAAACATTATTTCATAAATAATTCAATTAGCATCATTAAAATAATCAAAAACATCATTAGTCACACAATGAGAAACAAAGGAAGATTTTTTTGTAAAAATTTATAATGAAACATATATTTTTAACTCTAGAATAAACATTACCAATAACATTATCAATAAGGTAGTATTTATAAAATTTCTAATAATCATAAAATTATGAGAAGGAGTAAGATCCCACTCAATAATTAAATTATATTGAAGTTTTTATTTACCAAAATTAAATCCTTAAATTCTTATTGAAAATATTATAAAATAAAATCCATTTTAAAAACATATTAAAAAATAATTAACATGAAAAAAATATTCTATAATCACATATATTTATTATAAACATGAAAAGCAATGAATTTATTAGAATGACCTAGAAAAACTCCTTTATCACTTTTAGAATAAAATTTATCCAAGTTATCCTTAGTATTTAAAATAAAACTTTACACCCAAAAAATTTGAAATAACTAAAATTAAGTTTTTTATATTTAAATTATTCATAAATTTTTTTCTTTGAAATAGTATAATTAAAATTTTATTTAAAATATAAAAATATATATTCATAGATTCAATACAAAAAATATTTAGGTAAAATATATTCATTTAAGATAGTTCTATAAATTTTAATAATAGTTCTATTTTTCTATTCTCCTACATCATTTTTTATGCTAATCTAGGAGTAAAAAAATAATGAAAATAACCATTTTCTTCAAAAAAAATTTCAAATTCAAAATTAAAAAACTCAGCTCCATCATAACTAATAATAGAAACAATTAAATAACTTTTTTTTTAAATTTTGAACTAACTTATAAGAAACCTTAAATATAGATAAAGTTTTACTTTTATAAGGCATAAAATAAATCCAAGTAAATCTACTAAAATCATCAACCATCACAAAAACATATTTCTTACCTCATAATCCAGAAACATGCATAAGACTAAGTAAATAAAAATGAATAAGTTCTACTAATATAGAAGTTTTAATTTAATTAATATATTTAAAACTAATCATATGATATGTACCTTCTAAACAAGAATAAAAAACAACATTATTACTCATTTTGAAATTGGGTAGCTGTTGTACATGTACTTTCTTTGATAGTCTGTGTAACAGTCAAAATTTTACATTTTTATGCCACTGATTCTTTAAGATTTTATCTTTTTATATTACATCAATACAATTGAAATAATAATTAGTTTAATCTAAATAATCAATAGAACACATATTCTTCTTCTTCTTCTTCTTCATATTAGCATAAAATTAAACATTTTCATTTTTTAAAACTAAACATTTATTATCTTCAAATTTAAGACTCATTCCTTCATCACATAATTTTGAAATACTAATTATGTTATATTTTAAACCTTTAACATATAATAATTTATAAATTAAAATAATATTATATATACCCACTTCACCAAATCCCTCAACCTTTCCTTTTGAGTTATCACCAAATGTCATAGAGCCACAATAAAATTGATTGTAAGATAAAAACTTCAATTGATATCTAGTAATATGTTTGGATTAGCCTATATCCATATACCATGTATCTTTGAAAATTTTAAGGGAAATTTCCTAAAAATATTAATTAACTTGAAAACAATTTTGGTAACCATGATATTTTGGGTATAATCTGGTTAGTATAAGAATTATTAGGTACCCAAATAGATTTTAAACATTTTTGATAAGGTGCTCCAGAAGTTAAATTATTTGAAATAATTTTTTTTATCCCAAATAGATTGAGGAAATATTAAAGAAAATTCATTTGTATAATGTACATTTGACACCACATTTAAAACATGTAACATTAGATAAACTTCCTTTTGTACTCTTAACAAAATAAGTTTGAAGATTTTTGTTTTCTGAGGATTACAAACAAAAATATTGTTATATTTATTTTATTTAATCATGTTCATAATCCTATAAAATTTTTATTTACCTTGAAAAAATGTAAATAAATTTTCCTTTAAACTAGTAACTTCCTTTTTGAGGTTATCATTCTACTTTTACCAAGAAATTTCACTCATAGAAAGACCTGTGAACCTTTATTATAATAAAAGAAAAGTACAGAAGGCAAGGAAATATAGTACAAATATACAACTCATCCACATTCAAACATCAGTTCTGACTACAAAAGAGAAGCTATATATCATAGTAATCCTATTCCTCACCACAACCATAATACGGTGCATCTTCAACAGTAGCTGATTCCCACTCTGAGTTCGTATCATATAGCTTCAAAACCTTGGAATAATTCCTTCTGAGCTCTAGCTACTCCACAAAGAGTTGCTCCTTACTTTATTGCTTGCTCACATGACTCTTTTTAGAGTCAGGGGAATCCCATTATTCCTTCCTGGATGAGGACCTGGTGGATACCGTCTTTGGAAAATAAGAGTAGTCCTTTTCTGGCCTCCTCTTAAGTGGAGTAGTAAAATATCCTTCACTTTCATACATCTTAGTCTGACCTCCTTGAACAATATCGTTGTAAGATAATATTGAAACACCTCTATCATTATCCCTATCACTGTTAGAGACATTCCCACATTTACTAGTGAGATTCACAGGGATAAATCACTTGCAAGCAACATCATTCATCACCAATCCACCTTTATAGGTTGTCAGAGACTCTCCTACAATCATCTGAGAGAGCCTATTATGATCAATCGAAGCAAGGCATTGAGGGTTCACATTGCCAAAGTCATCAAGAGTCACCATCCTCAAGGCATCCGCTGCATCTTTTTCCAGATTATTGGAAGTAATTTGCATTTTCAAGACTACATGCACTTGAGGATCAACTATTATAGTGGGTGGCTCATCCTACTCCAATCCTGCAATCCTATTTCCAGAAAGGACCTATCCACCTGGGGAAATTCCCTTGGCCAGTCCTCCTTCCTAATAGTTTAGACTGCTAGAATTTGGTTTCACTTAACCAGCAACACCCACCATCAAGGGTAATTACTCAACACCAAGATCACATTTCATTCGATCAAAGACCTAATTCACTGTTTTATTCAGTGAGTCCCATACCTCCTTCATTGCACAATCTTGCATACTCACCGCTGTGAAATAAGGTTTCCGCACCTCCCACTCCATGCTTGTACCAAACATTTCTTGAATGAGGCCGGGACTCCCCACATTATCACCCCGCTCAATAGAAACTCTAGGGACAAAACACTCCGCAAGACCATCCCTACCTCTATTCTCACTCACTCGCACTGTCACATGTTCATCAGTATTGTCTGGCCGCGGGGGCACAGACCGGCCGCAGAAGCATAGACCGGCTGCGGGACCGTGGACCGGCCGCGAGGGCGTGGACCGGCCGTGGGGGTGTGGACCAGCCGTGGGGGCGGCTGCGGGGGTGTGGACCGGCCGTGGGGATGCGGACCGACCACGGGAGTACGGACCGGCCGCGGTGGCGGCGGAGCGGCCGTGGGGGTGTGGATCGGCCGTGGGGGCATGAAATGACAGCGAGGGTGGCAGACCCACTGCGATGGCGCAGACCGGCTGCAAGGGTGGTAGACCAGCCACGGGAAGGCGGTCCGACAGTGACGGCGTGGCGGACGACGATGGCGGCTCGGAGGACAGTGGCGGTTCGGCCCGAACGACAACGGCAGCCATGGGAGGCGCAACAGGGCTGCGGGAGGCTGAGCCGCGGGGCGCAAATTTCACAAGGCGGCATTGTTCACTGGGCAGTGTCATTGCGTTGTCGTCTTCATCACGTTCAACAACCCAAAACATCACAAGATTTGTGGAGGGGTCGGGCCATGCTTGTTTGTCCTGTACCGTCCGCGTTAGGGTAGTACCAAGCGCCTCATCAAGAACATGAATGAATAACGTCAAACCCTCCCGCAAAAGAAAACATATGCGGATCAACTAATTAGAAATTAGATCCACGTTCCTTGTTTTTTTAGGGAGGAACATGGGTAAAAATATAATCATTCACAAATTAAACACCTACCTCAGGTTTTTAATTGACTTTGGCATGGGAAGAATGTATGGACGTCGATTTTTCATAGATGAAGATGTACCACATTGGAAGAAGTCCCGATGAAGAAATTCAAAGTCGAGGTTGGAATTCTTTGTTGGTGGAGCCTTCTTTGTTGGGAGGTGAAGTTCTTCATTGGAGAACTTTATTTCTCCCTAGGCTCTATCCTCTCCCAATTCCACTCAACAAAAAGAAATAGGTCCCAATATAATTAACTTAAGAAGAAATTATGTTGGAACACCCAAGTTGGTGTAATTAATGTACCGCGTTGGCACAATTAATTAGCTTAATTAATTGGCCTAATTGAATGACTCAATTTAATGGAAGGGATGGAATATTGGGGAGTTGGGAGGTTTCTCTACATTTAATGAGCGAGTTGAGAGGTTTAGGCCTCAGGTGGTCCCCACCACCATAACATCTCATGGGAGGTTAGACTCGGGTGGTCTCCACCACCATAAACTTTCATGGAAGGTTAAGGTCTGGTGGTCCCCACTTTTCAACTTCTACATGGAAGTTTCAAATAAAAATAAATTGTTGCACAATTTTATTTTTATTTTATTCTTTCACGTAAAACCCAAAAACTAACCTTCACTCTCGACCAACTACCTTCAAGGTGAAAGTCTCTTTAAGTGAAAACTGGTGCTGCGAGTTCAACAGTGACCTCAGATTTCAATTTCGAGCACCAGTTAAAAAGTTAGAAAAAACCACTCACACGTTTACTGAACATACCTGAAAAAATGTTCAGAAATTCATTCCGGGCACTCCGGGCCTTGGAATCATGTGCTGTCAATTTTTGCGGACTCGTAAAATTCCCATTTATTTAAAAAACAATTACATAGAAATTATGGGTCTTTACAAATAAATTCAATTTTGTTTTCAAGAACTCAAAAAAAAAAACAGTTTACTTATAAAATGACACTTACCTATGGTACTAATTATATCAAATTTTAATCCTCCAAAATTTGAAACAGAATAGCTAATCAAAACAATTTTTTTCTAGAATAAAATAAAAAAAAATTAGAAGTTCCATTAACATATCTAATAATTTTATTAACATATTTTTAAATTATATTTCATAGAATTAGATTTAAATATTTCCCATAATTAAACACTAAACATAATATCAATTCTAGAAGTAGTCAAATATGAAAAATTACCAATAATTCCTATAAAAATTTTAGAATCTATAAATTTTATTTAAATATATAATTAAAATATAAAATTTTTACTCATATGGGTTTTAAATGCTTTACAAGAATCTAATTTTATTTAACTAAATCTTTAGCATATTTAGATTGGCAAAAAATATACCACCATTTCTTTGAAAAATTTAAGGACCTAAGAAAAATTTAAGTTCTCCCATTAAATTAATATAAAATTCACCATCCATAAAATTATAAAACTCTTTATAAAGTAAATAATCTGTAGATACAAAAAAATATCATTAATATAAATTTGAAAAATTATAATATCATTTGAAATTATTTTAATAAACAAAGTAGGATCAAAATTACCTTTATTAAACTTATTTTTTCAAAAAAACAAGGTACGTCTATCAAAAAAACATGAGGTTATTATTTAATATATTATAAATACTTTTATAGTTTGAAAACAGGATTAAGAAATATCACATTTTCAAAACCTAGTGGTTGAGAAACATTAAATTATTCAGAAATTAAACTATTTTAAAACACTCATTTAATATTCATTTAAAAAAATTTTAAAACCTTGATAAGATGGAAAAGATAAAAAATTGTAATAAATTCAATTCTAGATAAAGTTGAAAAATATTCATCAAAATCTAAACCTTATTATTGATAATATTCTTGATCACAATCCTAGCTTTATTATTTAAAATTTGACTAGATTCATCTATTTTATTTCAAAAAATTCAATTTTCCCACAACATGCATATCTATTGGGGATTTAACTAAATTGCAAACATTATTTAATGAATAATCCAATTAGCATAATTAAATTCATAAAAAACATTATTAGTCACACAATCATAAACAAAATAAGAATTTTTGTTTAAAATTATAATGAAAATTCTATTTTTAACTCCAGAATAAACATTACCAAGAACATTATCAATAAGTTAGTATTTATAAAATTTATAATAATTATAAACAAAATGAGGAGTAAGCTCCTCCTAAATAATTAAATTATCTCGAGGTTTCTATTTACCAAAATTTGATAATTAAATTATTATTGAAAATATTATAAAATAGAATCCTTTTTCAAAACATATTAAAAAAAATTAACCCAAAACAAATATTCTACAACCATATATTTTTTATTACAAACATAAAAATCATTGAATTTATTAGAATGACCTTGAAAATATGCTTAATAATTTTTAGAAATAAAATTATCCAATTTTTACTTAGTATTTAAAATAAAACTTTACACCTAAAAACTTAGAAATAACCAACATTAATTTTGTTATATTTAAACAATTCATAAGGTTTTTCTTTAAAACAGTTTAATTAAAAATTTATTTAAAATATAAAAATCTATATTCATATATTCAGTCCAATAATATTTAGGCAAACAATATTAATTTAACATAGTTCTAGAAATTTTAATAGTAGTTCTATTTTTCTATTATACACCATTATTTATTTGTGGTGCTATAGGGGTAGAAAAATAATTAAAATAACCATTTTCTTTAAAAAACTTTTCAAATTCAAAAAATTAAAATATTTACCTCCATTATCAATTATAATGGAAACAATTAAATATTTTTTTTAAATTTTGAACTAACTTATAAAAACCTTAAATCCAGATAAAGTTTCACTTTTACGAGGCATAAAATAATCCCAAGTAAATATACTAAAATCATCAACCATCACAAAAGCACATTTCATACCTCATAATCCAGAAACATGCATAGAACCAAGTAAATATAAATGAATAAGTTCTAATGGTCTAGTTGTTTTAATTTAATTGATATATTTAAAACTAATCTTATGATGTTTAACTTATAAACATGAATCACAAACAAAATTCTTACTCATTTTCAAATTGGGTAGCTGTAGTACATATAATCTCTTTGATAGTTTGTGTAACAGTCAAAATTTTACATTTTCATGCCATTTATTCCATGATATTTTATCTATTTCTATAGCCTCAAGACAATTTAAATTATGATTATTTTACTCTAAAAAATCAATATAATACATATTCTTCTTTATATTAGCATAAAATAAAACATTTTCATTTTTTAAAACTAAACATTTATTATCTTAAAATTTTACATACATTCTATCATCACATAATTTTTAAATACTAATTAGGTCATATTTTAAACCTTTAACATATATTAATTTATAAATTAAAAAAATATTATATATACCCACTTCACCAAATCCCTCAACCTTTCCTTTTGAGTTATCACTAAATGTTATAGAGCCACAATAAAATTGATTATAATATAAAAACTTCAGTTGATATCCAGTAATATGTTTGTATTTGACTATATCCATGTACCATGTATCTTTGAAACTTTTAAGGCACATTTCCTAAAAATATTAATTAACTAAAAAACAATTTTGGTAACTTTTTTATCTTGGGTCTAATCGGGTTAGTATAAGAATGCTTAGGTACCCAAATGGATTTTAAACATTTATTATAAGGTAATATAGAAATTAAATTATTAGAAATTAAATTTTTATCATCCTTAATATATTGAGGAAATATTAAAGAAAATTCATTTTTATAATGACCATTTCATACCACATTTAAAACATGTAACATTAGAAGAAATTCCTTTAGTACTATTAACATAATAAGTTATAAACATTTTTTGTTTTTGAGGATTACAAAAAAAATAGTGTTATATTTATTTTATATAATCATGGTCATAATCCTATCATATTTTTATTTTCCTTGAGTAAATGTAGATAAAGTTTCCTTTAAACTAGAAACTTCCTTTTTGAGGTTATCATTCTACTTTTGAATAGAATCAAAATCATCATAAAAATTTCTTTTTGAACGTCAAGAATAATTTCTCAAAATTTCAGGTTATTCCTTAATTTTATCATTTTATTCCTTAAAATTTTCCAATTCATTAGATTGACATTCATTTAAATAATAAATTTAGTTTCTTATATTTTTATCTTCTTTATTTTCTTCCTCACTTTCCATAGTAAGCCTCTTATTCTCTTCTTTTAATTCTTTGTATAATTCAGTAACCCTTAAAACATTAATTTTAAGTTCTTAATTTTTATCATATATATCATAAAAGATTTAACCATCAGTATCATAATAATAAATAGAACCATAATATGAATCATTACTACATGTCACCATTAAACATAGGTTAACTAGATCCTTTTATCTTTCAGATTCATCACCTGAATCTGATTCATTAGTGTTTCTCTATGCAGCATGTAGTACCCCCATTTTCTTGTATGTAACCCTTACTTAATGATTTTTATGGTTATACAGTGTAAGAGTGATGGATGTGAGATTTGGGAGAACTTTTTAAGTGTTTTTGGGGCTAAATGGAAGTCTCACGAGAGGTGCACAGTTTTCCTAACCGTGATGCCAAACCATGTGAAGTGGTCCTATTAAGGAATTAGGTCCAACATTATTATAGCATAGTTTTGGAGACCGTGAATTGGGAGGCAGTGTTGGAAGTAGCTACCACATGGTTAGCACATATTTTTCCTAACCAAGCGGTCAAACTGTGCACAAAGTCAAAACGAGATCCTTAAAAATAGGGTCTCACTTGTTTTTTCCATAACTCCCTCATTTTCCCCCTAAATGGCCCTAATTTGAGATTACTCTTTATTAAAGTTATGATAAACTCTTCCAAGAATTTTGGAGTCGATCCTAAGGCTTCCCTTGGTGAATCGAAGCTGGATTCTTGAGGTATGTGATTGTTCTTCTTCATTCTTGATTGGTTTCTTAGATCTACTTATCCTATTCTATTGGTTTCTCAGATATATTCCAATTATAAGTAGATATAGGTTTTTGGATGCCAATTATTATGAGATTTGGTCATGATCTAGGTAGTATAAGAGACCTAAGGTGGGTTCTTGGAGGATGAACCATATTTTCTTGTGCGTTATTTGTTCGTTGGAGTTTTCATCAAAACCTTCGAGGTAAGTGACTTCTCTATCAACTACAGTTAGTATAATAGATGGACACACTTTCAAATTGATTTCCTTAAAATTAATTTACTTTGAATTGGCTGGGTATGAATTTTTGGAAACCTTCTTTTGTGATGGTTTGGTAAATTATAGAAATATGGAAAATTGGGTGTTTTAAATAAAGCACTTTTGTTCTTGGTTTTAAAATATGGATTTTAAAATGAGGATTTTTTGGAATTGTGGAACATGGATTTGATTATATTTTTTCAATAAAAGGGGTTGTTTTATTGAAACGATATGTTTGTTTTGAAATTGATTTATTTCTTGGTTTTCAATAAATGTACAGTTTTGTTGAAATGGTTTGAAATGGTCATTTGGAATGGTTTTGGAATGCATTGGATTTTTCATGAGTAAATATTCAATGTTCTCATGAATAAGGGACACATACCATTAGGGTACAAGGTGCATGACCCTGGATTAGGGGCATGTGTCATTGTGACACAAGTTAATTGGATGAGAGACCACTCATGAGTATTGAACTATCAAACAAAGCATGCATGTATGGGTGTATTGTGAACTATGGAATGGGTTGTCATGAACCAACCCTACCCGGGCTTGAGCCGCAACTACCCCAAGCCCGCCTCCATAGGCCAGGGGTTGGCGACTAGCACCGAAGGCTAAACAACTCAGGGAGGCCTTTGCCTAAGTACTTGTACACACACATGGAGCCCACTCAATGCAGAAGTGCAGAGTAAAAGTAAAATAATGGACAAGTAAAGTAAAGTGAAACTGATACATACAACCACAAAAGGGCATCAACCTCTAAAAAGTACAAAGCAAGTGCTGAAGGTAAACTAAAAAATAAAGGGGCAAACACGCGCCTAACCAGAAAAGTGCCACAACCTGTCAATAGGTAACCAAAATCAAACACCTGGGAGAATATCACACTTGGAACCCGACTACGACCACCACACACGGTCCAAGATCCCAAACTCCTAAGCTCCGCTGAATTCACGACTAACCTGTTTGTCATCTATAAGGAAAATCCAAGTACAGGCAAAGCCCAAGATAGGGTGAGTATAGAAATAATCAGTAGGATACACTGAAGGCTAGAGGGAGAAACAAAGGAGGTACCAAAGGGTGAGCAGTAGATCGAACAGGGGAAAGTAAAGGAGTATAACCGAGAGTGCAGTAAGAGTAACAGTAGAGTCCAGCTCAACCCAACAAGAGAAAGGAGGTAGACTCGTCCAGACACAAGGAGATGGAAATGGTGAGAAGATGAACTTCCCATCAAGTCTTCTCTACCTATAGTAGGAGAGTAGACTCGTCCAACCATGAGAAGCTAGACACGGAAAGTACATGTCATACCCCGCGCGTCTTCGCCTCTCCTGGAATGAGAGTAACCAAACCCAAGAAGTGGGTGCAGGAACAAGGTATATACATATCCATATGCTCAATCAAGAAGCCCAAACAAGATCGTAAGGGGATCTCTATACTGTAGCTCAGCCCAAGAAAGTGAGTAGCCAACTGTCCCAGAAGTAAACACCATCGATTCCCAGCATCCTGCACATCTGAACCGAACTGCAAGTCAAGGGCTCAAATCACCACACCTTGAAACTATCCACTTTGGGAGGCACTGGCTCGACCACACAGTTTTAGGTCGCGTTTCAAGGACACATCTAAGTGGGGAAAGAACCCCTCGTACTTTAGAGTTCTAGGGGAACATCAAGCCACACCTCGTCTCTACCCCGCAGTTGATAGGTCTCCTCAAAGTTGACAGGCGACCCCCTGCCCAGCCCTACTGGAGGGTAATCCCTGGAATTCGACAGGTTCCCACTGGAGGGAGACCCGACAAGAGTCGATGGGTGCCACACTGCCTAGTCCCGTTAAAGGGTAATCCACTGGAGGGTGACCTGGCAAAAGTCGTCGACGAGTCCCAATGCCCAGTCCCATAAAAGGGTACTCCACTGGAGAGAGGCTTGGAATCGTCATCGGGGACCACTTCCCAGCCTAGCTGGAGGTAAACCCGGCATCAGGGACCACTTCCCAGCCCCGCTGGAGGTAAACCTGGAACCGCTTTGGCCATCCCTGCTGGATGGTACTGCTCAGTTAACACCGCTGTACTGGCCATCCCTACAGGATGGTAACCCACAGGCCATCCCTGCTGGATGGTACTGCTCTGGCCATCCCTACTGGATGGTACCCCACTGGCCATCCCTACTGGATGGTACCTCATCGGCCAGCCCCGCTGGAAACAACCTCCTGGGTTAAAGATTGGTGCCTCTGTAAAGTGTTGGTCACACCAAATCCACAATAACTATACCAGGGAACACAAAGAAACTCTATCGGCCAAACCATCGAGAACAGAACCAAGGGATAACCACTCAACCCTGCTGGTCAAAACTATCATGAACAGGACCAGGGGAGAAACTCAACCCTGCTGGTCAAAAAAACGAGAACAGAAGGACCCTCTATGTCATGAGAGGTTAGGGGTACGCAAAGTAGAACACGACACACACATGGGACCCACACGACGTGTGTCCCCAAATCAACCCAACCAAGGGCACAAACGTTCTCATGTACAACCATGCACAAGTACCTCCCAGTGTTCTCACATACTCCCAGAGTATGCCACGTCTCCAGCCCAAAGTCTAATGTGCACATAGCACCCAACATCAACGCGAAGGCGTAAACATAACAAATCCAACTTTACACCTCAATGGATGAGGCACATCCAACCACATCTCTTCAAACACCAACTTCACTCTCCTAGGAGTGAACGCGATCCCATGCCAAGGGTTCCCTACAAACACCGTAGGAAGAACCACCACCGGTACAGCTTTCATATTTCTACATTTAATAAGATCACGTAAGAGACTATGCACAACCAAACAGATCGTACCATTGTAATCCTCATGGAAAAACACACGAGATAGACTACCTACTCACCTCAAATGAATATCTAATAGAAAAGTCGCCAACACCTCCTTACACCCGAACGACGTCCCGTGGTCCCGAGCCTCGGCCCTGAAAATAATCGGGCGCATCGCACCATTGGGATCTACTCAGAAAGACATGTCAAATTGATTGCTCACTTGAGTGCCACTGATGTCCAGAGAAAAAGATGTATTTTGCTGTACCGCACACGAGCGGTGCTTCGTGAGACCCGCATCTCGGTGCCGAAGTGCAACGAATGGATCTCACCGTTGCGATCCTCTCGGAAAAGTACACAAGATTGACTAATCACTTGTCCAAAATAGACACCCGGTGAAGTAGCTAAAATTCGCCGTCAACGCCCAAAAAGGGTCCCATGGGGTCTGCAACTCGATCTCTGTTTAAGTGCTCGAAATTAGTCTTGAAATGTCCGCCTCAACTTTAGGGTCGCAATGCCACTGACGACATGTCAATCGGAATTCATATGCAGACGTACATTTCGATAAAAAATCCCCTCAAATAATAATAATTATATTATTATTATTATACTTGGGTGTTCCATGAAACCATGCCACGAGCTTGAATTAAGCACCCAAGATTGGACTCAAAATGACCATCACAAAAATAGGATCACGTCACCGGTTGTAGCGCATCAATCAGACGTCACACGAGGAGTTACGACCGAAAAAAATATTTGATAACAAAATAATAATAATAATATTTTATATTATTATTATTATTATTATTTATTGTTTTTATTATTAATTCACTCAATCAAACACACTCTTTGTTTGTTCCTCATGGGTGGCGCACCCCCCTCATGACATATTTCCCTTTTTTTTATTCTTTATTCTTATTGTTTTTTCTTCTCTCTCCAATCAAAAACAAATCTCTCCTTTCTCCCATTAAACAAAAGACCCACACAATGCGGGTCTTGTTTCCCCCATCGGTCACCCAGATCGCTGCCTTGGGCACCTCGCCGCTGGATGCCCACCGTCTCGGATCACCGTTGCACCGCCGTCCAGCCACGTCGACAACTCCCTCAGCCTCCAGCCTGATGCCACACCAGCTGCACCCTGCCGTGTGTTGACCCTGCTCCGCTGGACTGCCTTGATGCCTATTGTCTCGGACCACTACCATGACCCGCTGCACACCACCACGCCGGCCAGCCTTCGCCTCTGCGACCCACTGCGCACCACATACCGAAACCCTCAATCTGGTCTTGGATAGTTTTCCTACCTCTCGTACCTCAATCACGGTCTCCAACCCAAAACTATGTCCGCATAAAATATCCATTTCGTTAAGGATTGATCCCGCGGCAATTTATTATCGGGTATTTTATCGATCCGCCGATCAAAAGAAAAGTCAGTGATAAACAAGAGAATAATGAAGAACAAGAGCACAATTAACAAATTGAGGAACGAACATTAGTTCATCACCGTTAAAATGATGAACTAAGATTAATGGTTATAACAATAATTAATAAACTTGGGGATCATGAGAAGGATGATAATCACAGATCAAATGAAAATAGAAATCAATGATCAATCTTTTAAATCAAAGGGATGAAAACCACAAATTGACGAATCCTACCTCGAATTGGATCTTTCATCGAAGAAGAAAACACTTTCAAATATTCACTGCATTCGTTGTGCTTCAGAACACCTTGATCCAAAGCTTCATCATAATCCGCCAAAAGGAGGTGGAAGAGAGCATGGGAGGAGGGGAGTTGCTTGGGAGAGGATAAGGGTTTCGCTAGGGAGAGGGTGGGGGAAGAAGAGAGTAAATAAAGAAAATTAATTAAACCTTTAATTAATTAAAAACTCAACCCAATTTAAATTCGCGCCCGAAACCTCAAACATAGTGAATGTTAGGTCACACCTAGGGTAAAAATCACCTCCTGAGCACAATGGTGGTCTCAGAATTAAAATCTAAAACTCCATTCAAAAGATATAAAATCTAACGTCTAAGACCACTTAATAACGAAAACGCCCTTGAGGCCATTTTTCACAGACGACCCATGCCCACAAAACATACACCCCTCCTAGGGTAAACGACATGTTCCAAACTCAACGGTGCCCTTGGTTTTCCCATATGAGCCACCGTTTAAGAGATACTTGAGTTTAACCATTAAACGAATAAATAAATTAATTTAATTATTCTTTTAACGTTCCGATAGAGAGCGAGCGGTCCAAAAGTCCCGTGATGACATGTTTTATGTCGTTCCTAGGGTAAACACCCCATTCTAGACCCATCCGTACAATCATGTTTCTGATCCGGATCACCGTTTAGGATTTATCCCATTTATTTGGTGTGCCCAGTGTGAACGCACTGAAAATTTAATTCCAGCCACACTGAGGCTCAGAATCGTACGCCGTCTGAAGGCACTACTCTGGAATAATATCAAGAATATTCAAAAGTCTTTTATATCCAAAAACTGGATTCTTACATCATTCCCTCCTTCAAGAATTTCGTCTCCGAAAAGCAAAAATAGGGAACAACTCAGGGTACTAAGCCCGCACTTGGCTCTTCCGTACTCAGAAGAACTCTTGCACAGTCCCGTGTCAACGCACATAGACCAAATGATTTGATCTATTCACGCGAGGTTTTCCTTTGCTGATGGAGTGAATATGAGCACACAGACATCTCCTCAGGTGAGTCATGTAGAAGACGTCGTGCACCCACTCTAGACTTTGGGGTTGGGGCAAGGCGGTAGGGAACCTCGCCATCCCTTCACATGTTCTCAAATGGCCTGAAGGCTCTCGGGGGTAGATCACCTCCCCGAGCGAACCTCTACACCACACGCCATGACTGGAATCACCGTATGCACCTAGAACAAGGCCTGTTGATTCCCTCCTTCAGAACATCCATATGGTGAAACACCCAAGGATATCTAGTCACACAAGATTTCACTGTCGATGTACCACAACCAAAACCCTCTTACATGCTTAGAAGCGAAGGAGTCAACACCATAGACTAAAGGAAAAGGTTCTACGCCTTATAACTTTCCGACACAGGGTTACACTGATGCCCCACATCACCCTGGTAACAACTCAATCAAGGAGCAGGGAGAAAATCATTTCACACAGAGTCTAACAATTCTACTAAAAGACGTAGAAGAGCTATAGAGAATACCTCTTATTAGCTCATTCTCTGCAGGATCAGAGACATCCAAAGATCTCGGATATCCGTGGTCCCAAATATCAGCTCCCAGAGCCTGAAGTGGACCGCCTAGGGGTGGTGGGAAGACCTCATAAAGTCATTCCCCACTACTATTTTCTCCTGCTCCTCTGCTAGTACCACCTCTCTGGGTACTACTCCGATTACGGCGCTGCCTCCATCGTGGAGGCGCATCTGCTGCCTGCCCGAAGCTCTCCACATGCCTGGTCAGGCAGTCCCGTGCCAAGTGACCTCACCCGTCAGAAGCATAGCACTGAATCCCTCTGGGCTGCACTGGTGCCCTCCGGTGCCACTGTGGTGTACGACCATGCCCCTGAGTCCATTTGTCAGAAAGCCACCTGTGTCGAGGTTCCACTTGCCGATGCCTGCTAGCTGCGGCAGACATCTCGGCTCTGTCGAGCCTGCTGCCACCACTGACTGTAGAATGCGAAAGGAAGCCCTCTGTCACTAGTGCCTGCTCTAGCACCCCAGCATATGTAGAAATGCCCAAGGGTACTATAACAGCATGAATCTATCTACGGAGACCCTGCTCGAACTTCCGCGCTCGGAAGTTATCATCGTGGACCAAGTCTGGGTAAAACGTGCACAATCTGTGAAACTGGCCGCGTACTCAACCACCGTCATCCCTCCCTGCTGAAACTAAAGGAGCTCCTGAATCCGAATGGAACGAAAGCAGGAGGGAAAAAACTCCTCACGAAACAACAACTGAAAGTCACACCACGAAAGTAATTACTCGTCAAGAAACAGAGTCACCAGACTCCACTAACACCAAGCTGCTCCACAGAAAAGGTTGGCGGCCAAAGCCACCATAAGATTGGCCGGCGTCTGCACAAGCTTGAAGAGGAGAACCACTGTCTATAACCAAAACTATGCTACCTGAGGTTCTGGCTCACCACTGAACCTCATCGGTCTCTACCGATGGAACTCACGGGGCATGCTCAACCTTCACTCAAGCTCAGTCTACTCTACTGAAGCTGTCTGCTACTCACTAGTTGGGGGTGCTGCTACCAGCCCACCCGGAGAAAGGGCTCGCATGATGGGTCCTGGACTGAGGCCTCGTAGATCACAAGGTCATCTTCATGAACCAAAGTTGGTATCCTAGCTGGCTATCTTCGCGGAAACATTCTGAATATTATCAAGGAGTACCGCAGTCAGATGAGCATATATGTATATAACAGTCACAACAATGAGGAGCTGACTTAAGAAGGATAGTCAAAGACCCAATCCTATGTGATGCACAAACAAATTTCCCTGCAATGAGTGTCTCAACATGCCGGGTAGACAAGAAAGTTATCAAGGTCCTGGTGAATGGATACGTTGTCCACCGCACCATCACTGGACTCCCTGGCCTGAGAGCCGCTCTCAAGACACATTAACACTGTTTCCCTAAATCCCAACCAATTACTTTTATTTTAGGGACGTCCGAACAGCGTCCCAAGGAACAAATCTCCCTTTCATACCACGTTTTCACGACCCGACCCTACCCGGGCTCGAGCCGCAACTACCCCAAGCCCACCTCCATAGTCCAGAGGCTGGAGACCAGCGTTGAAGGCTAAACAACTCAGGGAGGCCTTTTCCTAAGTACCTGTACACACACACACATCCCACTCAATGCAGAAGTGCAGAGTAAAAGTAAAAGAATAGACAAGTAAAGTAAAGTGAAACTGCTACATACAACCACAAAAGGGCATCAACCTCTAAATAGTACAAAGCAAGTGCTGAAGGTAAACTAAAAAAGAAAAGGGAAAACATGCACCCAACCAGAAAAGTTCCACAATCTGGAAACAGGTAACCAAAAGCAAACACCTTGGAGAGTCTCACAACTGGAACCCAACTATGACCACCGCACGTGGTCCAAGATCTCGAACTCCTAAGCTCTGCTTAATTCATGACCAACCTATCTGTCGTTTGCAAGGGCACACCAAGTGCGGGCAAATCCCAAGCAGGGGTGAGTATAAAAATACTCAGTAGGATACCCCAAAGGCTCGAGGGAGCAAAAAAGGAGGTACCGAAGGGTGAGCAGTAGATCGAACAGGGGAAAGTAAAGGAGTATAACTGAGAGTGCAGTAAGAGTAACAGTAGAGTCCAACTCAACCCAACAAGAGAAAGGAGGTAGACTCATCCAGACACATGGAGCTGGAAACGGTGAGAAGATGAACTTCCCGTCGAGTCTTCGCGACCTATAGCAGGAGAGTAGACTCATCCAACCACGAGAATCTAGACACAGAAAACACATGGCATACCCCACGTGTATTCGCCTCTCCTAGAAGGAGAGTAACCAAACCCAAGAATTGGGTACTGGAACAAGGTATATACATATCCATATGCTCAATCAAGAAGCCTGAACAAGATCATAAGGGGATCTCCATCCTGCAGCTCAGCCTAAGAAAGTGAGTAGCCAACAGTCCTAGAAGTAAACACCATCAATGCCTAGAATCCCGCATTTCTGCCCCGAACTGCAAGTCAATGGATCAAATCACCGCACCTCAAAACTATCCACTTTGGGTGGCACTGACTCGCCCACACGGTTTTAGGTCATGTCACAAGGACTCGTCTCGGTGGGGAAAGTGCCCCTCGTACTTGAGAGTTTTGGGGGAATGTCAAGCCACACCTCGTCACTACCCCACAGTCGAGAGATATCCTCAAAGTTGACAGGCGACCCCCTGTCTAGCCCTGCTAGAGGGTAATCCCTGGAAGTTGACGGGTTCCCACTAGAGGGAGACCCAGCAAGAGTTGACGGGTGCCACACTGCCCAGTCCCGTAAAAGGGTAATCCATTGGAGGGCTACCCGGAAAAATTCATCGACGAGTCGCAATGCCCAGTCCTATAAAAGGGTACTCCACTGGTGGGAGGCTTGGAATCACCATCGGGGACCACTTCCCAGCCCAGCTGGAGGTAAAACCGATATCGAGGACCAATTCCCAGCCCCGCTGGAGGTAAACCCGGAACTACTCTGGCCATCCCTGCTAGATGGTACTACTCAGTGAACACCGCTGTATTGGCCATCCCTGCTGGATTGTAACCCACTGTCCATCCCTGCTGGATGGTACTGCTTTGGCCATCCCTGCTAGATGGTAATGCTATGGCCATCCCTGTTGGATGGTACCCCACTAGCCATCCCTGGTGGATGGTACCTCATCGGCCAGCCCCGCTGTAAACAACCTCCTGGCTAGCCCTGTTGGAAACAACCTCCTAGGTAGAGGATCAGTGCCCGCATAAAGTGTTGGTCACACCGAATCCAAAAGAACTCTACCAGGGTACATAAAGCAACTATGTCATCCAAACCATTGAGAACAGAACCAGGGGAGAACCACTCAACCCTGCTGGTCGAAACTATCGTGAACAGGACCAGGGGAGAAACTCAACCCTGCTGGTCAAAAAAATGAGAACAGAAGGCCCCTCTACGTCACGAGATGTCAAGGGTACGCAAAGAAGAACACGAAACTCACATGGGGCCCACACGACTTGTGGACCCAAATCAACCTCAACCAAGTGCACAAACCTTCTCAGGTACAACCATCCATAAGTACTTCCCAGTGTTCTCGCATACTCCCAGAGTATGCCATGTCTCCAGCCCAAAGGCTAATGTGCACACAACACCCAACGTCAACACGAAGGAGTAAATGTAACAACTCCAACTTGCCACCTCAACGGATGAGTCACAACCAACCACATCTCTTCAAACACCAACTTTACTATCCCATGAGTGAACGCGATCCCACGCCAAGGGTTCCCTGTAAACAACACAGGAAGAACCACCACCAGTACACCTTTCATATTTCAACATTTAATAAGATCGTGTAAGAGACTCCGCACAACCAAATGGATCATACCGTTGTAATCCTCGCAGAAAAACACATGAGATAGACTACCTACTTGCCTCAAACGGATATCTGACAGAAAATTCTCCAACACCGCCTTACGCCCAAACGACGTCCTGTGGTCCCGAGCCTCAGCCCCGAAAATAGTCGGGCACATCGCACCATTGAGATCTCCTCAGAAAGACACGTCAAATTGACTTCTCACTTGAGTGCCATGCATATCCAAAGAAAAATATGTATTTCACTGTACCGCACATGAGCGATGCTTCGTGGGACCCGCATCTCGGTGCCAAAGCGCAATGAACAGATCGCACCATTGCGATCCTCTCGGAAAAGTACACAAGATTGACTAATCACTTGTCCAAAACAGACACCCAGTGAAGTAGATGAAATTCACCGTCAACGCCCAAAATGGGCCCCATGGGGTCCGCACCTCGATCTTGGTTTAAGTGCTCGAAATTAGTCTTAAAATGTCCGCCTCAACTTCAGGGTCGCGATGCTGCTGACGGCGCGTCAATCGTAAGTCGTATGCAGACGTACGGTCCGATATAAAATTCCCTCAAATAATAATAATTATATTATTATTATTATACTTGGGTGTTCCGTGCAACCATGCCACGAGATTGAATTAAGCATCCAAGATTGGACTCAAAATGACACTCACAAAAACAGGATCATGTCGCTTGTGGCAGTGCATCAATCGGACAGCGCACAGGGCGTTACGACTGAAAACAGTATTTAATAACAAAAGAATAATAATAACAATATTTTATATTATTATTATTATTATTATTATTATTTTTTGTTTTTATTATTAATTCACTCAATCAAACACACTCTTTGTTTGTTCCTCATGGGTGGCGCTCCCCCCTCATGCCATATTTCCCTTTTTTTATTCTTTATTCTTCTTGTTTTTTTTCTTCTCTCTCCAATCAAAAACAAATCTCTCCTTTCTCTCGTCAAACAACAGACCCGCACAATGCGAGTCTTGTTTCCCCTGCCGGTATCCCATGTCACTGCCTCAGGCACCTCGCCGCTAGATGCCCACCGTCCCGGATCACCGGTGCACCGCCGTCCAGCCACACCAGCAACTCCTTCGGCCTCCAGCCTGACGCCACACCAACCGCACCCCGCCGTGCGTTGACCCTGCTCTGCTGGACTGCCTTGATGCCTATTGTCTCGGACCACCACCATGACCCGCTGCACACCACCACACTGGCCAGCCTTCGCCTCTGCGACCCACTGCACACCATGTACCGAAACCCTCAATCTAGTCTTGGATAGGTTTCCTACCTCTCGTACCTCAATCGCGGTCTCCAACCCAAAACTATGTCCGCATAAAAGATCCATTTCGGTAAGGATTGATCTTGTGACAATTTATTATCGTTTATTTTATCAATCTGCCGATCAAAAGAAAAGTCGGCGATTAACAGGAGAATAATTAAGAACAAGATCACAATTAACAAATTGAGGAACGAACATTAGTTCATCACCGTTAAAATGATGAACTATGATTAATGGTTATAACAATAATTAATAAATTGTGGGATCATGTGAAGGATGATAATCACAGATCAAATGAAAATAGAAATCAATGATCAATCTTTTAAATCAAAGGGATGAAAACCACAAATTGAAGAATCCTACCTCTAATTAGATCTTTCATCGAAGAAGAACACGCTTGCAAAGATTCGCTGCATTCGTTGCGCTTCGGAACACCTCGATCCAAAGCTTCATCATCGTCCGCCAAAAGGAGGAGGAGGAGGTGAAGGAGGAATAGAGCATGGGAGGAGGGGAGTTTCTTGGGAGAGGAGAAGGGGTTCTCCAGGGAGAGGGTGGGGGAAGAACAGAGTAAATAAAGAAAATTAATTAAACCTTTAATTAATTAAAAACTCAACCCAATTTAAATCCGCACCCGAAACCCCAAACAAAGTGAAAGTTAGGTCACGACTAGGGTAAAAATCACATCTCGAGCACAACTGTGGTCTCATAATTTAAATATGAAACTCCGTTCGAAAGATATAAAATCTAACGTTCTAGACCACTTAATTATGAAAACTCCCTTGGGGCCATTTTTCACAGACGGCCCGCGCCCGTGAAACTTACACCCCTCCTAGGGTAAGAGGCAGGTTTTGAACTCAACGATGCCCTCAGTTTTCCCATCTGATCCATCATTTAATAGATACCTGAGTTTAACCATTAAACGAATAAATTAATTAGTTTAATTATTCATTTAATATTCCGATAGTGAGCGAGGGGTCCCAAAGTCCCGTATCGACATGTTTTATGTCATTCTTAGGGTAAAAACCCCATTCTGGACCCATCCGTACACTCAGGTTTCTGATCTGGATCACCATTTAGGAGTTATCCCATTTATTTGGTGTGCCCAGTGTGAACGCACTGAAAATTTAATTCCAGCCACATCGGGGCTCGAAATTGCACGCTGTGTGAAGGCATTGCTCTGGAATAATATCAAGAATATTCCAAAGTCTTTTATAGCCAAAAACTAGGTTCTTACATTGGTATGACAAAATGATAATAATAATTGGTTTTTAATCTCTGATTAGTTATTATTCTAGAAAATATCTTGCTGCAAATTAGTTTTATTTCCTTTTTTTTTCACTTGGTTATGCCTTTCTTTTGAACTTGTTTATATTTGGTTATAAGCTATTATGGTAAATTGTTTTATATAAACTGGTTTAAATAATGTGATAACCATTCTATGTTATTGGCGTGTGTAGGGAAGTTATTGGGGAAAATTTAATAAGTTATATGCTCACCCCTACTTTGGAACTTTAGTGCTTTTGCAGATGCTATCTTCTGGGACAGGGGAAAAGATAACATTTCCAAAACTTTTAGCACTAACTCATGAAACTTGGGTTGTTTGTTGATTGTAGATCTTGGAGCTTGTGGATCATGGAGTCTTGTGGTCTCTTGAGAGTCTTTAGTTATTTATACATTTTTTACTTTGACACTTGTTTAATATTCTTTTGTTGATGACTTTGTTGTGGTTTTGAGATACATGAAGTTGTTTAGTTGTCTTCCTTTTGTTTATGCATCATTTAGTGAAAGTTTGGGTTATGATTTGTTGGTTTATTGGTTTATTTATTAAAGGGTAATTCATCCCCCACCTATATTTGACAACCTTCAGCATATATTTCCACCCTTTAGCACCTTGGGGACGTCTCTTAAGGCCCAGTAATTACTCGTTGTACTCTCAAGACAATGAGAATTAGTAGTTCATTACAAATGGTATAATTCTGGTTCTTTATTGGTGGTACAAATGGTATGATCTTGTTTAGTCCTTTCCTAACAAGTAGTCATTAGTGTTCTTGGTCTCAGAGTTGAAATTAATTCCTATCTATTCTTTGGGATAAAATATTAACAAGGAGTAGGATTTAAGGGACTTGAAACATATAGCATAAAAGGACATAGCTAACCCATTTATTCTAAACTTCAAGTTACCATGTAGTTGGGTACTTAAGTGTTTGGATACACTTCTAGGATTTTGAAATCTCATTGTCATGAGTTTAGCCAATGAGACGTCCATGAAATGACTTTAGAGGAATTACTTCCCACTAGAAGCACATACATCATTTCACATAGTAATTCATGTTGTGTATAACATGTTGATTTTTGAAAAATTATGAAAATATTTTCAAATGAAAGACTTTGAAAAAACATGGCTGATATATTTTTAAAATGGTTTGATTTTCAAAATAGGAATAAGATTTTTTAAAAATGGTGAAAATGGAAAAATGTTATTTTCGGAAAACAATGTTGTGATAGTTGATGTGATAGAATTTGAAATTCTAAGACATCAATTTATAGAGAGTGAGATTGATAGAGTTTGTTATTGGTTTAGAAAATTGAACCCGGTAGGCGTCGTTGAAACCAACCTGAGGAAGTTATGGAGAATGTGGTTGCATCTGAACCACATGTGAACAAAGAGATAGTATAGAGTATTTTCCAGGATTTCCAAGATGTGGATGCAATGAACCAGAGGAATGAGACATGGAATGTGGATCATACCATCCAGTTCATGAAGCAAAATACACATAACTTTTGGGGTAATGATGAACCTAAAAAAGCGAAGGTGTGGTTGAATAGTATTAATCGTATCTTTGATTTCATCGGCACACCATCAGAGATCAAAGTCAAGCTGGAAATGTATATGCTCGAGGATCTTTCCCTCCAATGGTGGGATTTAGCGATACAGGATAAATTGGATGAAGGCCTTACTTGGGAGGATTTTGAGGAATTGTTCAACAAAAAATTCTGTCCTCATAGGTTCAAAATATAAAAAATGATGGATTTATTTAGTATGAAGTAGGATAATCTCTTAGTCATGGAATATGAAGCTAAATTTATGAATTTAGTGTGCTTTTCACCAGACGTTGCGACAAGTGTATCTTTGAAGGCACACATCTATGAATAGGGGCTAAGATAGAAGATTCGATCGAATATTGCAGTTATCTATAATACTAACTATACAGAGATGGTGAATAGAGAGACTGTGGCTGAACATGATATATTGGGATCTATGGGAGGAGATATGATGATACCTACAGAAAATGGTGGGAACTGAAACACTAAGAGCAAGAGGAAAATGGAAACCTATTTCCAAGGTGGAAGTGGAAATCAAAATCAGATGACTGGATCAGTGAACCTTCCTCCATGACCCAAGAGAAAACCAGGTTGTTTTCAATGTGGTTATTTTTACCACATAAATAAAGAGTGTACAGAACAACCAATATCATGAAATAACTGAAAACAGATGGGGAATATTCAGTTCTATTGTCACACTTCTCTAATATCAGGTGCTCAAGACACTTCTCAGGTGTCACAAACATCATATTCTTTGACATGGAAAGGATAGAATAATCAATATCATCAGTAGAGCAGATCTAGCCATGGTGATTCTAGAAATACCATTACTCCTCAACTAGGGAAATATCAATAAGGAAACAAGGAAAATAGTTTAGCAAAGAAGAAATTGTATGGAGCTGAGCAGATGATTGTCGATGATCAGGCTGGACCATCTATAGTGAGGGGTATGATTATTTTGAATTCTACCCTTGTAAAAGTGCTCTTTGATACTATTGCATCTCATTATTTCATTGCTTCTCATTCTGTTTATTTTCTATTTTTAAAGTTGGAAATGATGCCTACTATTTTAAAACTACAAAATCCTCTTGGGGAAAGAGAATTTAAAGATTTTGTGTGTAGAGAATGTGCTATAAATGTTTATGGAGTTGATATAAAATGGGACTTCTCAGTTTTTTATATGGATGACTATGATGTAATACTGGGTATAGATTGGTTGAAAACATTCATGGCTCACATCAACTATTATAGGATAATAGTTAGTTTTATGAATGAGTACAACATCGAACATCTCTTCAAAGGAGAGGGGATGGTAATGAAAGGCGAAAAGAGCTTGTTGGCACCGATGGTGGGAACAATATATTACTAGTTAGAGGCATTGACTTTGGAATCAATAGAATAGACCGAGGAAAATATTTTTCCCATAGTTGTGGATTAATTTCTAGATGTCTTTTCCGAAAACTTATCAGGGTTACCACCTCCAAGGGAAGTGGAGTTTACGATTGATCTCCTTCCAGGGACCAGTCCTATTTCTCTTCCATTTTATAGGATGAAACCAATAGATTTTCGAGAATTGAAAGTGTATTTGGAGGAGATGGAAAGAAAGAGTTTCATTCAACCAAGTACATCTCTGTGGGCACCACCGGTCTTTTTCATGAAGAAATCAGATGAAAATCTTTGGTTGTGCGTTGATTATCATAAGCTAAACCAAGTTACGATAAAGAATAGATATCCAATTCCATGCATTGATGATATGTTCAATCAATTAAGGGGATATAAATGTTTCTCTAAAATTAACTTGTGATAGGAATATCACAAATTGCAAGTTTGGAAGGAAGATATTCCAAAGAAAACTTTTAGAAGTAGATAACGACACTACAAATATGTAGTCATTCCTTTCAGTCTAACAAATTCACAAGCAGTCTTCATGGCTTTGATGAATCTGATATTTCATAAATATCTAGATTCTTTTATTATGGTGTTTGTGGATGACATCTTGGTGTATTCAAAGACAAGGTATGACCATGAGAAATACCGAGAAATAGTGTTACAAATCTTGAGAGATCACTATTTTTATGAAAAATTATCAAAGTGTGATTTTTGTATATAGGAAGTACATTTTCATGGCCATGTAATTTTTGAGAAAGGTGTTTCTGTTGATCCTAAAAAGATAAAAGATGCTATCTTGGGGTAACCATCAAAGAATGTCTTCGATATATGAAGTTTTCTTGGTCTAGATGGTTACTACCGATGCTTTGTGAATGATTTATCATGACTATCTTCACCAATGAAAGCTTTTAAAACGAAGAATTCTCCATTACAATGGATAGAGGAATGAAAAATTCCTTCTAGGAACTAAAATTTCATCTTACATCGACACCCATCTTGATTCTTCCAGAATCAGGACAGGGGTATGTGGTGTACTGTGATGCTTCAGGATCAGGGTTGGGCTATGTTCTCATGCAAGGAGAATATGTGGTTGCTTATGGTTCAAGACAGTTGAGGGTGTATGAAAATAATTACCTAACACATGATTTAGAGTTAACTGCAGTCATCCATGACTTGAATGCATGGCGTTATTATCTCTTTGTTGATAAATTCATTATGTTTATAGATCATAAAAGCTTGAAACATATTTTCTCACATTGAGATTTGAATATGTGGAAAAGGATATGTATGGAGTATGTCCACATGTTTGAATTTGACTTGATGTATACACTAAGAAAATAGAATTTAGTGATGGATTCATTGAGTAGAAAGTCATATTCTCAGTTGGAGAAAGAAGCTTTAGATGAATGGTAGTTGATGTTGGTCCTAGCCGACATGCATGTGGAATGAGAAGACCAAGGTGATGTTGTAGTTTTATTTTCATCTAAACTTGTTCCTGATTTGGTAAATATGGTCAAAGAGGCATACACATCTGATGGAGAATGTCTGGTTATAAGTTGAAAACTGAATGGTGGGGAGACCATTGAGGGCTGGAAACTTTATGGGAGTTCAATTTTATGCTTTAGAGATCAAATGGTTATACCAATGGTTTTTCAGGAACAAGTTCTTCATGCTTACCACCATTTGATATGGGTTTTACATCCAGGTACACATAAGATGTATAAGGCATTTAAGGCACAATTTTGGTGGAGAGGCATGAAAAGGAAAGTGGCCGAGTTTGTTTCTCAGTTCTTAACTTTTCAGCAAGTTAAGGTAGAGAATCAGATACCAATGGGTATGTTTCAATCCTTTCCTATCCTAGTATCGAAATGGGAGAATATAGTAACATATTTTTTTATAGGTATTCCAAGAATGGTTTGGAAACATGATGTCATATGGGTGATTGTGGATCATCTTACCATGTCAGTCCATTTCATTCCCATTTTTAAAAACCATACGGTGGAGGATCTATCTAAAATCTAAATCCAAGAAGTGGTAAAGAGACATTACATACTAGTTTCAATCATCTCATATAGAGATCCAAGGTTCACATCTCGTTTTTGGAAATCATTACAAAAATCCATTGGAACTCAATTGACTATGAGCACAACGTATCATCCTTAGATAGACGACCAGTCTGAGAGGATGATACTGATGTTTGAAGACATGTTTTGGGATTGTTTAATGGATTTTGGGAGCTCATGGGAGGATCATCTACCCTTAGTGGAGTTCTTATATAATAAAATCTATTAATCCTCGATACATATGGATCTATTTGAAGCATTGTATGGGCATCCTTTTCGTTATCCACTGTGTTGGGTAGAAACAGGTGGGACTTCACTAGTTGGGTGTAGTCTTTTCCAAGAAAAAATGGGCAAGATTTAGTTGATTAAGAAGAGGATGGATACAATTCAAAGTCATCATAAATCTTATGTGGATCATTGTTGACAACCGTTGTCCTTTATAGCAAGTGATTATGTATTCTTGAAGATATCTCTAAGGCCAGGACATCATCATTTTAGGAAGTAGGTAAAGTTATCCCCTCAATACATATAACCTTTTGAGATACTGGAACTATTTTTAGAGGTGGTATATTGGTTGGAATTACCACCATGGTTCAGTTTGGTGCACAATGTGTTCCATATATTTCAGTTGAAGAAGTATCAGCTTGATCCTGACCATGTGATTAGATGAGATCAAATTGACCAAGAACAAAATGCTTAATTGGTACATATCTAGGTGAGGATTGTGGATAAGTAATAGAAAGTCTTGTGTGAAAAAAGAATCACTCTATTGTAGGTTTTATGGAAGCATGGTCAGATTCCAGAAGAGACTTGGGAATGCAAGAAAAAGATGAAAGACCAATGGTCAGAACTCTTTAAAATCAGTGAGGGTTTTCTACTTTATAAGGATGAAATGAACATTGGTGGGGAGAATTTAGTATTATAGGTTTATGGTATTTAACCCTTACTTGATGTTTTATATGGTTATAAAGTGTAAGGGTTATGGATGGGAGATTTGGGAGAACTTTGGAAGTGTTTTTAGGGCTAAATGGTAGTCACACAGAAGGTGAATGGTTTTCCTAATAGTGCATCCAAACCATGCACACTGTTCCTCTTGAGGTAGTAGATCTAGCATGATTAGGCCATAGTTTTGGAGACTATACAAGGGGAGGTAGTTCTAGAAGTAGCTACCACACAGTTAGTATACAGTTTGCCTAACTGTGTGGTCAAACCGTGCACAAAGTCAAAATGAGATCCTTAAAAATAAGATCTCAATAATTTTTGCCATAACTCCATCATTTTCCCCCATAAATGGCCCTAATTCTATATTACTCTCCATTGAAGGTAGTATAACCTCTTACAATCATTTTCGAGTCAATCCTAAGGCTTCTCTTGGTGAATAGAAGCCAGATTCTTGAGGTATGTGATCATTCTTCTTCATTATTGATCAGTTTCTTATATCTACTTAGATATAATTCTTATCTTATCTTACTTTCTCATATATACACTTGTTATGGGTAGATATAGGTTTTTGGATTACAGGTATGATGATATTTTGTCGTGATATTTCTAGGAGAAGGGATCTAAGGTTGGTTCTTGGAGAATCAAATCGGGTTTTTTGTGCGTTCTTCGTTCGTTGGGGTTTTCATAAAAACCTTCAAGGTAAGTGGCTTCTCTCTCGACTCCACTTATTAGAACTGATGGTAATGATTAAAAATTGATTTAATTGGGATGAATTAATCATGAATTTTATAGTTATGAAATTTTGTAAACCTTCTTTTGTGATGGTTTGGTAAATTGTAGAAATATGGAAAATTGGGTGTTTTGAATAAAGTGAATTTTTTCTTGGTTTTAGAATATGGATTCTAAAATAGGTATTTTTTGGAATTATGAAACATGGATTTGATTATATGTTTTCAATAAAAAGGTATGTTTTATTGAAACAATATTTTTGTTTTGAAATTAGTTTATTCTTTGGTTTTCAATAAAAGTACAGTTTTATTAAAATGGTTTGAAATGGTCCTTTGGAATGGTTTTGGCATAAATTGGGTTTTTCATGAGTTCATTTTCAATGTTCACCTGAATAAGGGACTTGTACCATTGGGGTAAAAGGTGCGTAACCTTGGATCAGGGGCGTGTGTCATTGGGACACAAGGTAATTGGATGAGAGACCACTCATGAGTATGGAACTATCAAACGAAGCATGCATGTGTGGGTGTGTTGTGAACTATGGAATGGGTATTCCAAAATTATAATAAGAATTGGTTTTTCAGATTTGATTAGTTATTTTTCTGGAAAATAACTTATTGTAAATTGGTTTAATTTACCTTTGTTTTCACTTGGTTATACTTGTTTTTCAAACTTGTTTATATTTGGTTATAAACTATTTTGGTAAATTATTTTATATAAACCGGTTTATATAATGTGCTAACAATTCTGTCCTAGTTGCGTGAGTAGGTAATTAATTGGGGGAAACCTACTGAGTTATATACTCACCCCTTCTTTGGCACTTTGTTGCTTTTACAGATTCTATCTTTCAGGACGGGGGAAAAGGTAATGTTTCCCACATTTTAAGCACTACCTCATGACACTTGGGATGTTTGGTGATTGTGGAGCCTGAAGCTTGTGGAACATGGAGTCTTGTGGTCTCTTTAGAGTCTTTATTTTTTTATCTTATATTTACTTTGACACTTGTTTGGTCTTATTCTATTTCATACTTTGATGCGGTTTTGAGATACATGAAGTTGTTTAGTTTTATTATTTTTGTCCATGCATCATTTATTGAATGGTTGGGTTATGGTTTATTGGTTTATTGGTTTATTTATTAAAGGGTAAATCTACCCACATGTATTTGAAACCCTTCAGTGTTTATTACTATCCTTTGGCACTTGGGGACATCATTTAAGGCCCAATAATTTCTTATTGTACTCTCAAGCCAATGAGAATTTACAAGTAATTAAACAACATATGCACATAACACCTTTATTATTATTATTTTTATCTTTCTTTGTGTTTTAATTTTTTAAAATATAATTTTATGTTTCTATTTTTCCTATATTTATAACAGATTAGTTTTGAAACATTATTATACTTACTTGTGGTGCCTTTCGATCCTTTTTGATCATCCTTTTGATCTATTCTAGGTCACTTATTGAACTTTATCTTTCTCTTTATAAATTTATTAATACCTTTTATTATATTCTTTATTTATACTTTGTCACTTTTCTGTGCCTCATATTCAAAAGTGTTAGAAGAAATATTTATATGTGATTTGAAGGCAATACATTTTTTCTTCAAAGTCTCTTCTTCTGTAATATTCTTTAACTCAAATTCATATTGTAGTAGTGATGTGATGATTTCATCTAATATGTATTATTTAAAATTATTATTCTCAGCGATCATAACCATATTTTTATACCACTTCTTTTGTAGAGATCTTAGGAGTCTTTCAAAAAGTTTTGGGTCCTCTAAAGTTTCTCTAAAGGAATTCATTCCATTCACAACACTAGTGAATTAGTGGAACATTTCCTTAATGATTTTATCTTCACCCATTTTGAAATCTAGATACTCCACTTGAAGTATTACAAGTTCTTTTCGAATAATATTATCAGATCCAAGATGAGTAACTTGAAAAATCTTCCAATTTTCATGAGCTGTCTTACCAGAAGACACATGACCAAACACAATGTTTTAGTATTATAATATAAAATATTTATTAATTTATAATTCAAAAAATATTTAACCACATCATCTCTTTTAAGAGTATTTGATTCATCTTATGGTAGTTTTTATGGTTTTACCATGAGTGATCAGTGTTTAATTCTTAACTATTTGCGGTATACCTCTATTCAGGATTTTTAGTAACCATAATTATTTCCATCAAAGTGAGGTGTATTATGATGAATCCATGTTTCATTTAAATTCCTTACTATAACTTTAAAAAAATAATTCTCTTTACATTTTATTCCCTAAGATAAACAAGTTTAAACATTAAAATATATAAAAAAACTCTATATCCAATGGGAATAGGTTGTGATACCAAGTTTTTGGTATTCAGTAAAATCAATAGAGCTAAACTATCCTTAACAAGGTCTATGATTTGATTCAAGTTGTTAGGTACCATATGGAAATAAAATATGGTCTAAATAGAGGGGGGTTTGAATAGGTTAGATTAAAAAATTAAATACATTAATTTATTTTCTAAATAAATTATTAGAGTTAATTATCATGTGATAAAATTTAGAAGAAAAACAAAGAATGAACATATGTGTTTTTATAGAAGTTTGGTAAAAAGTGGACCTACTATACTGTTACATCTCAATTATCCTTAAGAGATTTTTTGTGAGACTTGTTTGTATAGGATCACAAAATCATCCAACACTTTTAACAAAAAAAAGAATATTCACTTAAAAGAAATGGTGTAGAAATAAGGAAATGTGTGTATCTAACACTATATATATCGAATAAATGTTTAATAACCCTTAAATAAAAATTACTCAACACACACACTTATGTTTTTTAGAAATTTATGTAATAATATCTATACCATGATTTTGAAAAAAGTATCAAGGAGAGGGTGTATTTATAAAGAAAAAATTTCATTTGAATTTAGAAACATTTGAACAATTTTAAAAAATTGAAACATCTTTGGAATAACTTGAGAATAAAAAATCTCCAAAATAATAGGTGAAAGAGATACCTTTCTAATCATGTATAATTTCTTTCATAAAATTCTAAATTTAAAAACTTTCTGAAAAAATATATGTAGATATATATGAAATTAAAAAATCAATAATAGTTCATTAAAATATATAAAATAAAGTTTGAAATTTTTTTAGTCTTAAACATGAATTTAGAAACATTAAAATAAAATAAATCAACTTAAATAAATAAACTCAAAATTTTAAAAGTTTCATGTTGTATATATATATACACGTAAATGAAGAACACAATTATACTACATTTATATATATTTAAAATACTCTAAAAAGGATTCACATCGTTTATATATAATCTATATGAGTTTATATAATCAATAAAAACATTGAGGCACTTAACACAAGAATGTAGTAATTCAAAAGAAAAATAAAATAAAATAGAGCATGGTTTTTATAAAATACTGTGTGAATATGTTTTGTATATAAGTATTTAATGTGTAAGAGTAAGTTAAACAAGATGTGTATGGGAAGAAAAAAATATGCTACATAAATATAAAATTATAATAATCATGTAAGGGAAATACAAACATGATTCATAAGGGTAGTTAAACATGATGTTTAAGGGTAACTCATATATATGATTAATGGTAGATAAGAATTCTCACGTAAGGGTAAGATGGTATTTAGATATTTTGTATCACATTATTAAAAAAATGTCCGATCAAATTTTTGAGCCTCTAAATAGAATATTCAACTTCTTCTATGTTTTAATTATATTTATATAATTTCAATATATTTCCCAAGTATCAAAAAACACTTTAATCCAACCTCCATATCTCAATATATCGATGAAAACAAAGTAACATATATAATCTAAAATTTATAGTAAATACAACCAAAATATTACCAAGACTTTGGTAAAATTATCAAGTAAAAGAACCATTAAAACCTCCCTTATAGTTTAATTAAAAGTATATAAAAGTTTTATCTTTCTAACGTAATAAGTGGAATGCAATTTTGAGGTTTTTAGCTTATGTTATTATTGAAAAACATAAGAAAACTAATACAAAAAACTATTTCAGACAAAAAATGTGAACATCTTGAAATTGAATTAGACATCATTATATTTTAAGAAATTCTAGATAATATTTTTATATTTCCAATGAAATAGTATTTTTAAAATTACAATTACTGTAACTCAATATATAATCAAAATACAGTAGCAAAAATAATCTAGAAATCAGAATTTGATATGAAAAAATTTCATGTTCTTGAGTTATGATTGGGTAACTCAAAAGTTTTATTACCTAAGTAATGGTAATAATATTTAGAAACAAAAAAGGTAATATGAAACTTCTATATGTTAAATAAGGGTAAAAATAAATTTATACATATTAAGTAAGGGTGAAGATAAATTTATACATGTCATGTAAAGGTAAAAAGAAATGTTTACATGTTATGTAAGGGTAAAAATAACTTTAGAAAATTAATCCAAAAAAATAATTTAAGGGTATTTATAATATTAAAAAACACAATAAATAAATAAAATTTTTGAAGGTATTTCTAATATTCAAAAACCCAAAAAATAAAAAATAATAGAAATATTAACAAAACCCCAATACTAACAAACCCCCCCTTTTTAAAATTAAAAAACTAAAACATGATTTTACTAAAAATTCTTCCTTTTTGAAATTTTTCAAAAAAAATTAATTAAAATACAGGAAAATTTTAAAAATATATTTGAAATACTAGAAAAATACCCCTTACTAAATTTATATTAAAAAAAATTTATAAAAAAGAGTAAAAAATAAGATTAAATATTCATCATACCAAGTTCAAATTTTAATTTCTCAATTTTTCATAATCTAATAGTTTTGTACAAATATCAGCAAGTTTATTTTCATTTATAAAATATTCAAGAATAATATCCCCTATATTAATATAGTCTTTAATAAAATGAAAACACATGTTAATATCTTTAGTTATACAATACTGTAAAGGGTATTTTGAAATTGAAGTAGTAGAAGAATTATCACAATAACTATGAATGTTTTAAAAGTTAAAACTATAGTCATATAAAGTTTTTTTAATCCAAAAATATTGAGAGAGACATGATGCATGATAAATATATTCGCTCTGATAAGTAGATAAATAAATTTAATTTTGTTTTCCAGAAATCCAAGAAAAAAATATTTTACTTATAAAATGACACTTAAATATTATACTAATTATATCAAGTTTTCATCCTATAAAATTATAATTAGAATAACTAATCAAATATTTTTTATAGAATAAAATAATCCAAAATTAACAGTTAATTTAACATATTTAATAATTTTATTAACATATTTTAAATGAGATTCTATAGGTTTAGACTGAAATATTTCCCATAAGTAAACACAAAACATAATATCAGTTTTAGAAGTTTTTGAATATAAAAAATTACCAATAATGCCTCTTAACATTTTAGAATCTATAAATTTACTTGAAATATTAATTCAAATATAACATTTTTACTCATAGGGATTTTAAATGTTTTACAAGAATCTAATTTTTTTAACTAAATCTTTATCATATTTAGATTGGTTAAAAATATACTATCATTTCCTTGAAAAATTTAAAGACTTAAAAAAGAATTTAAGTTCTCCCATTAGATTCATATAAAATTCACAAGCCGTAAAATTAGAAAACTATTTATAAATTAAATCATATAAATATCCAAATACAATATCATCAACATAAATTTGAACAATTACAATATCATTTGAAATTATTTTAACAAACAAACCAGGATCAACTTTACCTTCATTAAAATTATTTTTTCAAAAAAAAGGTATGTCTATCAAAACAAACATGAGGTTCTTATTTAATATCTTATAAATAATTTTATAGTTTGAAAAAATTATTAATAAATATCTCATTTTCAAATCCTAGTGGTTGAGAAACATAAAATTATTCATAAATAAAACCATTTCAAAACATTCTTTTAATATCCATATAAAATAATTTAAAACCTTAATATGATGAAAAAGATAAAATAATTATAATAAATTAAATTTTAGAAATAGTTGAAAAATATTTATCAAAATATAAACCTTATTATAGATCAAAATCCGAGATTTATTCTTTAAAATTTTCTTAGATTCATCTATTTTATTTATAAAAATCCATTTTTTAGTAAAAAATGCATATCTCTTTGGGGTTTAACTAAAGTTGAAACATTATTTCTAGTAATCTGATTAAGTTCATATTGCATATAAATAATCCTATTAGCATCATTAAAATCATCAGAATCATCATTAGTCACACAATCAGAAATAAAAGAATATTTTCTGTAAAAATTTATAATGAAACTTCTATTTTTAACTCCAGAATAAACATTACCAATAACATTATTAATAAGGTAGTATTTATAAAATTTCTAATAATTATAAAAAAAATTAGAGGGAGTAAGCTCCCCCATAATAATTAGATTATATCGAGGTTTTTATTTACCAAAATTAAATAATTAAATTCTTATTAAAAATTTTATAAAATATAAAACTTTTTAAAACATCCTCAAAAACATTAACATGAAAAAAAATATTCTATAACCATAAAAATTTTATTATAAACATGAAAATCATTGCATTTATAAGAATTAATTAGAAAAATTATGTCTTCACTTTTAGAATAAAATTTATCCAAGTTATCCTTAGTATTTAAAATATAACTTTACACCCAATTTTTTTGAAATAACCAACATTAAGTTTATTTTATTTAAAAAATTCATAAATTATTTCTTTAAAATAGTGTAATTAAAACTTTATTTAAAACATAAAATTCTATATTCATAGATTCAGTCAAAAAATATTTAGGTAAAATTTATTCATTTAATATAGTTTTAGAAATTTTAATAACAGTTCTATTTTTCTATTATAAATCATCATTTTTGTGGTTTTCTAAGAGTAAAAAAATAATGAAAATAACCATTTTATTCAAAAAACATTTCATATTGAAAATTAAAAAGTTTACCTCCATTATCACTTCTAATAGAAAAAACTGAATATATTTTTTTTAATTTTGAATTAACTTGTAAAAAACATTAAATATACATAAATTTTCACTTTTATGAGGCATAAAACACGTTAAATTAAATCAACTAAAATCATCGACCATCACAAAAACATATTTCTTACCTCATAATCTAGAAACATGCACAAGAGTAAGGAAATATAAATTAGTAAGTTCTAATGGTCTAGTAGTTTTATTTTAATTAATAGATTTAAAACTGATATTATGATGTTTACCTTCTAAAAAAAAATAAAAAACAACATTCTTACTCATTTTCAAATTGGGTAGCTGTTGTACATGTAGTTTCTTTGATAGTTTTTGTAAAAGTCAAAATTTTACATTTTCATTCCAAAAATTACATAAGATTTTATCTATTTATATAGTATCAAGAAAATTTAAATTATGATTAGTTTACTCTGAAAAGTCAATAGAATACATATTCTTCTTCATATTAGCATAAAATAAAACATTTTCATTTTTTAAAACTAAACATTTATTATCTTCAAATTTAACACTCATTATTTCGTCACATAATTTTGAAATACTAATTAGGTTATATTTTAGACCTTTAACCTATATTAATTTATAAGTTAAAACAATATTATATATACCCACTTCACCAAATCCCTCAACCTTTATTTTTAAGTTATCACCAAATGTCATAGAGCCGCAATTACATTGATTGTAAGATAAAAACTTCAATTGATATTCGGTAATATGTTTGGATTATCCTTTATCCATGTAACATGTATCTTGTAAACTTTTAAAGCACATTTTCTAAAATTATTAATTAAATAGAAAACAATTTTGGTAAACATGCTATATTGGGTCTAATCAGGTTAATATAAGAATTCCTACACACCCAAATGGATTTTAAACATTTATTATAAGGTAATATAGAATTTAAATTATTATACATAAATTTTTTATTATATCCAATATATTGAGTAAATATTAAATTATATTCATTTGTATAATGACCATTTCAAACCATATTTAAAACATGTAACATTAGAAAAACTTCCTTTAGTACTCTTAACAAAATAAGTTTTGATCATTTTTGGTTTCTGAGGATTACAAAAAAATAGTGTTATATTTATTTTATTTATTCATGGTAATAATCCTTTAATATTTTTATTTACCTTGAAAAAATTTGGATTTAGGTTCCTTCAAACTTGAAACTTTCTTTTTGGGGGTTATCATTCTACTTTTTAATAGAATCAAAATCATCAGAAAACTTTGATTTTTGAACATAAAGAAAAATTTCTCAAAATTTCATGTTCTTTCTTAATTTTATAATTTTCTTCATAAAATTTGTCCTATTAATTATATTTACATTCATTTAAATAATAAATTTATTTTCTTAGATTTTTTCCCTTTATTGTCTTCCTTACTTTCCTTAATAAGCCTCTTATTCTCTTCTTTTAATTCATTGTGTAATTCAGTAACCCTTAAAACATAATTTTTAAGTTCTTAATTTTCTTCATATAAATAATAAATTATATAACCATCAGTATAATAATAATAAATAGAACTATAATATGATTCATTACTACATGTCACAATCAAGCATGGTTTAACTAGCTCATTCTCTCTTCCTGATTCATCACTTGAATCCGATTCTTTAGTGTTTATCCATCCATAATATGCACATAACACATTTTATTATTATTTTTATATTTATTTGTGTTTTAATTTTGTAAAATATAATTTTATGTTTATCTTTTTCCAATATTCATAACAGGTTATTTTTGAAACATTATTAAACTTTATTATGGTGACTTTCTTTCCTTTTTGATCATCCTTTTGATCTATTTTGGGTCACTTATTTAAATTTATCTTTAACTTTATAAATTTATAAATACCTTTTATTATTTTATATATTTCTTCTTTGTCACTTTCTTATTCCTCATATTCAAAATATTTAGCAGAAAAATTTTATGTGATTTGAAGGCAATACCTTTTTTCTTCGAAGTCTCTTATTCTATAATATTCTTCAACTCATGTTCATATTGTAGTAGTGATATAAAGATCTCATATAATATGCATTATTTAAAATTATTATTCTCATCAATCATAACCTTTTTTTGTGCCACTTCTTGGGTAGAGATCTTATGACTCTTTCAATAAGATCTGCGTTCTCCAAGGTTTGTCTAAGGAAATCCATTCCATTAAAAATGCTAGTGAACTAGTGGAACATTTTCTCAATTATTTCATCTTCACCCATTTGGAAATATAGAGACTCCACTTGAAGTATTCCATGTTTTTTTCTAATAATATCATTAGAGAAAAGATGAGTAACTTGCAAAATATTCCAATTTTCATGAGTTAAATTACAGGAAGACACATGACTAAACACACTTTTTTTTATTATAATATAAAATATTTATTAATTTATAATTCAAAAAATATTTAACCACATCATTTATTTTAAGAGTATTTGAGTCATATTCTGGTAGTTTTTATGGTTTTTCCATGAGTGAACAATGTTTAATGATTAAATACTTGCGATATGCCTCTATTCTAGATTTTCAGTAACCATAATCATTTTTATCAAAGTGAGGTGGATTATGAGGATTCCATGTTTCATTTACATTAATTCATATAAACTTAAAAAAATAATTTTCCTTAGATTATATGTCCTAAGATAAACAAGTTTAGAAAATAAAATATATTCAAAAATATCTATATCTAAGGGGATAGGTTGTGATACAAAGTTTTTGGTATTCAGTAAAATCAATAGAGATAAACTATCCTTAATAAGGTCCATGATTTGTTTCAAGTTGTTAGGTCCCATATGAAAACAAAATATGGTCTAGATGGGGGAGGGTTTTAATATTATATATTAAAAAATTAAATATATTAATTGATTGTCTAAATTAATTATCAAAGTTAATTATCAGGTGATAAAATTCAGAATAAAAATAAAGAATGAACAAAGGTGTTTATATAGTAGTTCATTGAAAAGTGGACCTACTATACTCTTACATATCAATAATCCTTGAGAGATGTGTTGTGAACTATGAAACTATTTTTTTTGGGAATCATAAACCATTAAAATCTTACCTTTTCTATAAGATCTATAACCAAACACATTAAATTTTTAGAGGATAATCACAACGCTTATAGAAATGAATTTAGGTAGTGGGAGTCACAAACGGAATGGACTTGAATTTATAATTAGAGAGTCATAACCCAAAAATAGGGAATGCACATTTGTTGTAAAATCATAAATTCAAAATTATAACACATAAGAGATAGATAGAATGAATTAGAGAAGACTCAAACAAAACCATGAAAAAGATGAAGGCAAACAAGGAATTTTTTTTGGTTTATTAAGTAAAGGTTCACTTATTCTCATCAATTAAGTAATATTAGTCAAATAATATTAAGTTTAGTACTTGAGAGATCACTAAGAGAATTTTTTTACATCGGATCAAAAAACCAGGTAGCACATTTAACAAATAATGAATGTTCCCATGGAATAAATGGTGTAGTTACAAGGAAATGTTTGTATCTATCAGTATCTATATAAATAAATTATTGATTCCCCTTAGATAAAAAACACAACACCCAAAATTAATTTGTAAATTAATTCAAATAATAATATCTATAACATTATTATCACAATAATTACTGAGGGGAGTGTAAGTTTCCAAAGAAAAACTATCATTTTAATTCATAAACATTTGAAAAATTAAAACAAATTTGAAACATCATTAAAATAACATAAAAAATATATCCAAAATAATAGTTCAAATAGATCCAATAATAATCACATAGTGTTTCCTTCTAAAAATTCAAAATTAAAAAACTTACAGAAAAAATATATGTAGATATATAGTAAATAAAAAATCAATAACAATCATTAAAATCTATAAAACAGGTTTGAACATGTTCATTATTATTAAACTTGAATTTAGAAACATTAAAATCAATGAAATAAACTTAAATAAATATTTTTTTTTTATAATGATTCATTATATATATATGCATAAATAAAGAAAAAAATTAACATATATTTAAATATATTTAAAACACTTTAAAAAGGATTCACATAGTTTCAATATAATTTATATGAATTTATAGAATCAAAAAAAAAAAATTAAATAACTTAACACAAGAATTAAATAATTCAAATAAAAGGAAAAAAAATGTAGAATGGTTTATAAATAATATTTCATGAAGGTGTTTTGTGTATATGTATTTCATGTGCAAGAGTAAGTTAAACAAGATACACACGCATAGAAAGTAATAAGCTATGTAAATGTTAAATTATAATGCTCATGTAAGGTTAGTAAAAACATGATTCAAAAGGATATTTAAACATGATGCATAATGGTAACTCATATATATATATATATATGTATGAATAATGATAGATAGAAATTATCATTTAAGGGTAAGATAATATTCAGAAATTTTTTATCACCATCTTAATAGAATGTTTGGTCAATTTTTAAATCCACTAAACACAAGATTAGGCTTATTATCCTATAAAATCATATTTATATAATTTTAATATATTTAAAATGGATCAAAAACCAATTTAATATGACCTAATTATCCCAATATATCAATGAAAAAATAGTAACATATATATTCTAAAATCTATAAAAAATAGAACCAAAATATTGTAGAGAACTATGTCAAATTTTAAGGTACTCAAACGACCATTTTAGCCTTCAATATAGTTTAATAAATTGTATATAAACTTCATATATTTCTAATTAATTTTGTTTCATGAAATTTAGAGGTTTTTATCTCGAGTTATCATAAAAAAAATTAGAAAAATAAAATTGAAAACTATTGTATAATTGAAACATATAACAAATTTAGAAACAAAATTCAAACATCTAAAGACTAATTAATACATTTTTATATTTATGAAATTATAAGTAATATTTTTATATTTATAATTAAATGGTATTTGTAAAATTATAAGTATTTTAACTCAGTATATATTCTAAATAAAGAAGTAATCATATTATGGAAATCTGGATTTCACATTGAATATTTTCATGTTTTTGAGTTACGTAAGTGTAACTCAAAATTTCTATTACCTAAGTAAGGATTACTATATTTGGATATGGAAAGGTAACATAAAGTTTCTATATATTAAGTAAGGGTAAAAATAAATTTATACATGGTAATTAAGGGTAATAAAAGCTTTATAAAATTAATCCAAAAAATCATTTGAGAGTATTTGTAATATTCAAAAACAAAAAAATAAACAAAACTTTTGAGGGTATTTTTAATATTCATAAAAACAAAAAATAAACAAGTATATAAATCATAACAAACTCCCATCACTAATAAGACCAACACTCTATCATATATTAACTATGTTATAAATGGAATAATTCTTTACAGAGTCATATGAGTAAAAGTCAAATTAACCTTCCAAAACATATTAAATGGTAATTAGAATTTTTTTTAACAAAAGTTCTCCAAAATGATTAAAAAATTGTTCAATTAAGTTTGTGATGTCAATACGAGTCCAAAATAATTTTTAGCACCTAATTTTGACTTTACATTCCCCCTAACACTCTCTATATCTTATATGCCTATCAGGGAGTGCCATGTAACACAACCAAACACTCCTCATGACTCAAATATGTTATCCACATTCCACCTATTATCAACCATTAATTTTTTTATTTAATAGTCTCCCTTTCCCCATTCCTCTTCCTATAATTCACATTGATTTTCTAAAATACAATTTCTCATCCTTTTGATTGGACAATAATAGTATATGCATGCTACACATCCAAAAAATAGAATAATTGTGTGAATATTTCTCTACTATCTGATCATATATTATATAATCATCGTTAATCCACCATATTCTCACTACTTCCACTAGAGGTACCACTATCCATCATCTTTTTTGGTCAAAAACCTAGAGAGAGAAAGTTGAATTTCTCTACCAATTATCTATATAAGCGCTGTCTTATTATTAGGATACCATAAATATAACTTTTATGTCATGAATCAAACAAATAATCCAATGAAAGTTATAGAGATGAAGAAAATGAGATAAAATTATCTCTTTAATAACTTTCATTCTATACATCATATTATCACATTCTTGGTCTCATTGGATTTGTACTAACATTATCTAAAAAATTACATATCATTTGTGAAATGATTCTTCATAGATTTATGTTATTATAAAAAAATTTAAAAGCATCAAATATTATCTCAACATTATCTCTAAAACCATATTTACAAATTCTAAAAAACTTATACAAAAATATTTATATGGAAATATATAATTAAAATATATTAAACATTATTTCTAATTTTTGAGTCCATCCTTAAAATATTAGAGAGAACTTTTGTATAATAAAACTTTTCACTAAAAATAACCTCAATCCATAACCTAAATTAATTCCATTTCAATTTGATTTTTATCACAATATAATATTCATCTTATGTAATTTCCTTTTTATAACTCAATTGATATAGGAACAATTAAGATTTAGATAGAAAGGCCCTTATATTTATCAAAATGGTGAAATCATATCAAATAATCATACCTATTTATAAAAAATCCACATTGTCTAACATACTCTCCCTATCTCTGGTAGTGACCTCCATATCAATAATCATTCAACCCTAGAACTATGTAAATTCCTTTAATGTGTAAATTTATTGATCATTTTAGGTCAAAATAATAATTTTAATAATTTTATTTATTTTTAAAACTCTCACCATGATTCCACATATTTTAATCAGAAATAACATAAAAGAATTAGTTAGAAACCCAAATCACACTCCAAAAAAAATTATTAAAATAAACATGATACAATGTTATTACATGAATTGAAATGTATTTTCACAAATGTATAATTCATTGAGTAAAAAAGGAAATTTAAAGACAGGGAACTCAAGGGAAAAATCATTACTTAATGGGTCTTAAATTTAAAAAATAAAAAATCACCTTAGTGAAAACTATATCCCAAATAATCTCATCCTTTATATTGTGGTAAAATACTTTAAAAAATTGATTAAAGTATATAAGAACAACAATTTGTTTAGAAGAAAATTGTTTACAATTTGATAAACACAAATTATTATAACTCAAGACTCTAGATAATCTTCCTTATTAAATGAACCATTGGAATAAAGGATTATTTCATTACTCATCCATTAAAACAGATACCATGTTAACAATTGAAAACCCATAGAAAAATTGTTTTCTGAAAACTTATCAGAGTCTTTATATCTATAATTATAGATGATTATAGGTTTTATAGCTGGGGTTGCCCAAAATTTCTCCCATATCATCTCTTCATAGATTTAATCCTCACAGAGAAGCATGACTAATAATTACTCCAACTTATAAGTAGACTATATCCCACCACTATTTTCAAGCTTAGGAATTGACATGAAATTAGTTACCCAACTTCCCCTATGCTAGCCACCATGTACTATATGAACAACACAGGAACCTAAAAAAATATTATTATAGTCCCCAAATGTAGATGTAGTGAGTTAAAACATAAAAATTAATTAATAAAAATAGAATCAAAATATGTGATCATTGCCAAGGGATATTAATAAAACCAACATTGAGATAACAATAAAATTCTGATTCAATTTTGGAAAATCTAGTTCTATGTTCAATAAAAAATCATATACACTGATGTCACCCACCACATATTTTTTTAATTTAATTACTTCTTGATCATAAATCCATGTATAAATCTATTCAGTGATTCCCTATTTAACAATTATAGAATTCTTGAGTTTTGTATCATCTCAATTCTCTTTTTGTGATGGTATAACTTCCATCACCATTAGAGGAATTTAAAAATATACAAGTTTAAATATATTCTTACCCTCCTATATAATTATTCTAGATGACCATGTAACCATCATCCTAACCATTTTTTAGTAATACTTTTATTGTCTACTTTTCCTTAGTTGAATAATGAAAAAGATATCCGAGTCAAATAAATATTTATTCCCTTTCATGAAAATTGAATGAGAATAATGTTACTCAATACCATGAGCTTTAGATATAGGTTACTTATCATGATCATCTTAAATTAATTCATTATAATTAGAGTTTATAACATGTTTATCAGAAGGTAAGTCCACCACATTCATATTAGAATCATTTGACCCTATAGGTTGAGTATTCATAATCTGAACAAGGAGGAAGGAATATCATTTGTACCAGAAATTCTAGCTATATAATTATTAGAAACCCAATTATTATGGGAATTCCTGATAGGAAGAGAAACCGAGGTAATTTTTCCATCCAATTCCTTCTTTAAATTTTATACCCAATTTTTTCAAGTGGTGGGGTGTTATAGAGAGCCTTATCCTATAACATTTCACATGATAATTTCCAATATTATAATAGTCTATAGAGTGATTAGGTAAATATTTATAATAAACTTCTTGTATAAAACCTAAATCCCCATTTTGAGTCCATATATGAGATAATAATTGTTTATAAAGATCAATTTTAGTAAAAACCCTAGAAATCGATGGTATTGAGAGTTTTCTACTAGATGAGTCAAGTTTAACTAGATTTACTATCAAAATAGATATCAATAATAATGAAATATACTTAAAATTATGAATATAAAAACTATCTAAGACAAGATAATTTGTGTGATGGGTGGTTATTAATTAGTGGAGAAATTTGGGTTTCATTTAAGAACCATCATCATACATTCACCAAAGTTCCAAGATTTCCTTGACGAAATAAGATAGTAAATATTTTCACAAAAATGAAAACCATGATCAAAGATAATGAAATAAATTTATTCAAAATGACTTAAATGTAATTTCATAGAAGTATGAGGATTATATAATCTACCAACCATAGAAAATCAGAGATCAGAGGTAAGAAATTGAACCTCTTTATTTGAAAATTCAATCATAGATAAACCCTTGTAGTGAACAATTATTAGATCAAATCAATAAATAATATTCTGAACCATAGGTGAATTCATCAATTTAGAAGAATTTATGGAAATAACATCGATAAATAAGTGATTCACAATAGATATTTAGTATTCTCCCAGATCACCTATGTAATTTCTTGGGGTCTTCTCCCTGATATCCAAAACTATATTTTCCCATTATTTTAAAAATGATAATTTTATTTTGAAATATTATCCTAAAGTAAAATCTACATTTTGAACTCAATGGAATTGTTTTTCTCAATTTGATACTCTATTTAGGATAAAATTATAGTTTTATGCATTTTATCAAAAAAATAATATTTATTGAAAAATATTTTATGATAATTAATTGAATAAAAAAAGACCAAATATATTTATAAGGAGTGTTAATAAATAGAGTTCCACTAAAATAGATGTCAAGTTATTAGAAAAAAACAACTCACACTTAGAAGAAGAATAATACTATTACATTCACCCCATATTTAAATTTTTATGATTGAAAAAAACCATAGACTACCTGGTCAATACCTAAATTCATACAATCCTTTAATTTTAAGGATAATAAAACTCCCATATACCTTCTAATTAATAAAATTATAATAAATAACTAAATAAGATATTTTTATGACATCTCCCATAAAAAAATTCTACAATCTCAAGAAAACATCTTAAAATATGTTTCCAAATTGAGTTAATCACTATAAAGTTTTTGTCCAAGACAAATTTAGTTACCCACTATGCACTAGAAATGAGAAATTATGTTTTATAATAAATTCATTCAATGTAACACATATTGACTCAAAGAATTATTCATGTTGGTACTCTCATACATTTGACTAAAAGAGACATATGATAAATCACACCCTCAAGAAACACTTACTTATCTAATACAATACAATTATCAATGTTAAAGATTCATATCACAATACTCAAAAAACCACCAACCAAAATTATGATAGATTATTGAAACTTCCTTATATATATTTATACATATACTATTTATAATTATAAAATAGCATCAATCTCCCAACATTTAAGTGAAATTTCAATATTTCTACCCAAATACATATGACTATAATGAACTTCTCATAACAAATTTCCTAATAAATAAAAAATACTTTATAATTATCAATAATTAATGAATCAAAACTTGACATAGTCACACTCTATCAGCCATATAAAATATTTATTGGTCAACACATCAATTTCAAATAATAATTTATCCTTTTATTTGAGTAAATAGACCACTAAATGAAATTCCAAAATATCTCATAAATATTTCAACATCATATATATCTTACTTTAAAATGTCATTTAAATATATAAACCCCTTTTATAACTCCAAATTCAAAGGCTAGATCCTTAAATAAAATAATGGATATTATATATCTTTTCAATGTAATTAATAAACAATGTTTGATGGTTTATCACACAGTGTGTTCTATTTTACTAACATTAAATGATTTTTTAGAATAATTAAAATATATATTATGGTAATTAAGAAAATAATAATGGAAAATCACTTCAGCTATTTCATCACATCTAAATTGGTTCACACACATAGACCACTTATTACATAACTTATTACCTAATACAGTAACAGTTACCTTCCCAAATTCTTATCATATCAAAAAATAATCACAAAAAATACATCAACAAACATTATAACACTTGGATGTTTCATCCCTAAAAAAATATCTACCATCACCTAATAATAACTCTAGATTATTACCATTTATACATTATTAAATTAAAAATGAATTTCCTTATAGAATCTTATAGTTATCCACTGATAAATAAAAATGATCACATAAACATCACCATTATTCCATTAAACAAAATTACTAACCGACTCATTTCCCCCATTATTTTCAAACTAAAATTGATGAAAAATGATTTCACCCTAATTTCATATATTCAAAGTCTTTATAAATTAATCAATATAGACTTTGTTTAGTCAATACTTTATTAACTACTTAGAAAAAATTTCATTTTTTTCATCATCATTCCGTTATGGAAGATATTATCTACGGACCTATATATCTTCTCCCTACCAAATTAAAATATTGAATATAATGGTTAACAATGTATCATGACCCAAATCACCATATCTAAAGTGGATGATATTTCCTTATATAATTTACCATTATGAGACTAGTCTAAATTCAAGAATATATCTACCAAGAGTAGAGTAACACTAAAAATACTACAAGAATTAAAAAATCCAAAAACTTTTGATAAACCTTAATGATACTATATAAGGATTATATTTTTTGGATGTCTCATTTAATCACAATAAAAAAATTGGATATAAAATAACCATCTAATTTCCCTTCCACTTAACTAAGATCCATATAAATGAGTCATAAAATGGATCATCACACCATTTCTTTTGAACATTATACTATTATTGAATACTTTATCAATAAATGCATACCCCTATATTAATGGATAATATCAACCTAAATGATAAGTATGAAAATAAATTCTATAAAGACTCCTTTCATTAATAAAGTGAAAATAAATGTATTAATTAGTTTCGCTTTAGATAATTTAACATGTATGGTAACCACATTTAACTCTATTATGATAAAATTATCCTATTAAATTTAAACACATATCTTTAGAATATACTTTATAATATTTTATCACACTTTAGTTTTTAACATTATAATCACAAAATATTCATTATTCCATTTTTGACCATAGATAACACTCTAATTAGTGAAATATTAGTGGTACACACTCTTAAATTTATATAGAAGTCCATATGATTTTTAAATATTATGTAAGAAATAATTTAAAAATACTAAGAAAAGAGAGTTGATATACTAAATGACAGTGATGTTGCTTTATATATAAACCTTAGTTCAGGTCCTGGTGAAGAAAGAAACCCCCACTCCTTATGGAGTGGGTGGGATAGTATGGGGGGTAGGGGTGGGGGTGGGGTGTCCTCCCCAATCATCCCAAGTAGTTTTGGGAAGGATTTCGTCCACCCATTTTATCCCCATTAAATAACTTCTATCAATATGACATACTGACCTAAGGCCTATGAATATTTCATTCCTGGAATAGAATCTTCTCATCTATATCTCTTATGATGATTTTTAAAGGTCTATTGAATTACATGAGTTCACTCTAATTAAAAGGTTCTTTGTAATATGGTCTATTAAAAATGAAAACTAATTCAGTTTGGGGATTACCAAAGATGGATATTACTGGCCTCTTGGATCTGATGTGTATTTTTATTCATTTTCAATAAAAGTATAGTCTATATTTTTCTTGTTAAAGGGAAGTTATAGTTTTTGAAAATCATGATTTTCATATTATGATGTGATAAAGGATTTGAGTAAATCTCATGACTCAATGTTCATAATGGTTTATTTGTGTATTCCTAATATTATTCTCCCTTTCCAAAACCTAGTAATTCTAGAAGCTATCCAATATTAAGTAGGTAGATTCTTGGAAGTGGATAAACACACTCTCAAGATAAAACATCCGATCGAATTGAGGATTTGTGTTGGGATAGATCTTTCGATCTCTTTTCCAGATGATCTGTGAACTGTAATAGGTACACATGAATACATTTTCAAATGTATCAAATATGACTCAAATATGGAATTCTATTCAATATGTAAATTTTAGGGGTACACTATTTCAAATTGAAACATGTTTGTTAATGGTTTAAGTTGTCTACTATTCAAACTATTTCTCATTCATCTATGTTTCCTTTGATAAGAAAAGGCCCAAGTGAGACCTTGAATGTGATAAAATCCCTTTCTTCTCTATAATTGGCTATGGGTAAGTCTAATATCCAATTTTCAGGGAGGATATGGTTTCCTAGTTGTAGTGAATTATAGATTTTATTATATGGTAGAAGAATAAGTTTACACCATATAAAGATAAGGTTGTAGTGAAAGAGACTCAAGTTGTATTGGTTGGGAGGAGGCTGCCCGAGCCATCTATGGCAAAGTTTATGGTGGAAGGTCCTTCAACTCATATCCTAGTGATCCTTGATCCTTTGGTTGAGATTATGATATAGGTTAAGGAGTCCTTACCACTAGTTATGATATTTGAGAATCTTTAGGGTTTAAATATGGAAGAAAGTATTCTATACAGGAGTGCATAAAATTATATTAGATCACAAGTCATTGATAAGGTTACAACTAAATATGGTTTGATCAATCTTACTGATAGCTTGGGTAATGATAGAGAGTAATATGATTTTAATATTGTTCTAGGTGATGGAAAGGATTCTCCATATGAGGAAATTCAACCTTAATACCTATCTCTAGAGTGATTTTTATAACTCAAGAGATTGATATTGATGAGATTATTACTACTATAATAAAGAAAAATCTAAGACCAATAATTGTATATTTCAGTATAAAAAGAACAATGGTCACTTGATCTACTTATAAGATAAAAAAGATGATAATTATAAAAGTGTAGTTATTAAGGAATTAGTTTTTCCTAGTGATATTTATCTTGAGGTTATTTAAATATTACTCATACCTTTAGTTTAATCTAAAATTATAATGGAATAGAAGGATAGGTATGCCAATCCAGTTGGGGTGGAGAAAGAGATTCATCCATAAAATTATGTCCTAACTATTTCATGGATGCACTGAATAATTTTTTTCAAGGGTATTTTAAATAATAAAAAGTGGAAAAGATATCATATAATAATTTTATAAAAAAACAAGTCATTTTAGTCCTTATAACATATGAGAAATTATCTTTGTTCGTCATATTCTTAGGCTATAAAGATTAATCTACTAAAATTTAGGAAAATTAAGGGTTATTTTTTGGGATTCCATTACTGCACTGAATTTTTGATTTCAATTTTTTATATGCTATGTTTTTTATTTATCCTTTACAATGAGGTTTTTAGGCTTTTTTGGGTGAGTTTTCACCCCTCTCACACTCACTTTTTTTAAGGTTTCAATTTCTAGTAAATATGGTTATTACCTTTAGAAAATTTTATGCCATTTATAACCTCTTGTTTGGCATTTCTTGTGCATCTTTCATGGGAGGGGTTTTTGGTGTGTTGGTTTTTAGGGTTTAGAGTTTTTTTATTCCCCTATTGGTCAATCATGGGTCATTTTACTTTCTTATTAAAATGGGATAAATGATTCAATTTGTTCCAAAAGAAGAATTCAAAATCTCAAATAACTCATATCACAAAGAATAGAGATATTCCTAAGGAATAATTGAATTCTTATTATTGTCCATAAGAATTTAATACTATCACATAGTAGGATAACTATTTGAGTCTTCATTGGTATTTTTTAATTATTTATCTCGAGATATAACATAACACTTAATTTTTTCTCTTTATTTTCTCATCTCCTCAACTATTTATGTAAAAATACATATCCCAATCATAGTAAACTTTGTTCACCATCTCTATAAAAAGATAAATTATTCTTCAAGATAAAGTACAACAACTATCTAAAAATAAATCTAAGTAAACATAGAATTAGATAATCATGAATAAAATCTATATGATAAATTTTTATTTTATGTACACCCAAAATTTTATATACTAAGGTTTTTAGTCCTTATTCATCAATAAAAGTGTTTCTCATAAATATATCAACCACCCAAAAAATCATTTATTGTGACTACATGAACTAGAGTTATTTAATAAATTAATTATGAACCATCCCAAACAAACCTCACATATTCATAACTTTAAACTCAAACCCATATATTTAACACTAATATTTCATATAATGATATATTAGCAATTAAACTCACTAAGACTGCCTCCAATAAGCCATAGGCTAGTAATAAGTGCCGATATATCCACTCAAATGATGGGTGGAATTACCTATAAACAAAACATGTCATTAGCTATCATGGAATAATATCTATTATGATATAAATGAATCATCAACCATTCAATATAATACATTAATATATAAAAATATATCCATAATATAATTTAATGTAAAATAAATAAAAGACCATATGCATATAACACATCCCAAATTGATATAAGGAAAAGTAAGTTTAAATACAGATGAGATGAATATATTCATCATAATTAATACTCCAAGTAATAGATACCATATCCACTATCCATATATAGCCACCAATATTATCCCCCCTATATCTATAGTTCTGTATAGACAAAAAAGTGAACAATTCATAACTGTGATTATAGGGGTGAGTAATAATACTTAGTTTGACAATCCTAAGCAGTGAGATAACCCATAGAAACCACTTGTGATAATGCATATCATAAATAAAAAAGTTATATATAAATAAAAAACCAAAAAACATCATCATAAATTATAAAAATACTAAAGATCAATCCTTATCAATCTATCAATAACTTACTTTTATTATAGGACCCGAGATTCTGGTATATGTTTTTCTTTAATTAGATACTATGTTCAATAGATTTATCCACACCCAAAAACGAACTAAAACAAAAATATTTTAAATAAAATATAATAATCAATTAAAAATTATAAAATTTAGAGGATAAATAACTAATATGGTTTAATATTAAAATGGATTCTTTTTATCAAATATTTTTTAAATATTTTGTATTTTAGCCTAATTAATAAAATTTATAATTTTCAAAATATTATTATGATAATATGTAATATTTAAATATATTAAATAATATAATTATATTTATTAGTAATTGATATGAAATAATATTAGAAACACATAAATTTTAAAAGTCAATTTTCAATTAAAGAAGTTAAAGAAGAATCATTTTAATTCAATGAAGAGAGTTGAGTCAATAAAAACCCTTACAACTTTGGTATTATTTAAATCAAAATAAATTTGAATAAATAAAATGATATATCTCTTAAAAACGAAAAAATTACATTAATATAATAAAAGTAATTCATTAGTTTATAATCTAACAATTTTAAAGATATCGTGGTGCATAATAGCAATTATGTCTGAAGAAATTAAATTTGAGACAAAGAACCCCTTATAACATTAGAAAATTTTGAATCAAAACCCCTTGAAGGAAATGATTTCAAATAAAATTTTAAATACCATGAATAATTAGTAGGATAATGAAAAAAATATTAAAGGGATAGTTGACACACCATTCTAAAAAAACATGGTGTATAATATGAAAGGTTTCTAAAGGGGTGAAAATTGGGACAAGAAACCCTTACCTTGTTTCCCGAATTAGTTTAATGCACTATACAATACTATAAAACAAACATGAATATGTTAATATTATATTTAATAATATTATTCATATTTATTTCATTTTATATACTTAATTTATGATAATTTATCATGAGTATATTAGTCAGTTATCACTTATTTTTATCATTGGGTGTTTATAACATTAATTATTTCATGCATGGTTTATAATATCAATTTTGGTACCCATTATTTGATTCCAAGTTCATAATTTATTTATAACTAAAGTTAATATAATATATTACTTATATTAATTTATAAATCTCTTATCTTATCTGATAAGTGTTTTAGTTATTTTACATGAAGATTGAATCAGTGCCGACATATTTTGGTAATTTTAGCGACCAAATATGATATTTGAATAACAAGTTAAATAATTAAAATAAACATTAAATAAGAATAAAAAAATAATTTTTTATTTATTAAATTATAATTATATTATTATTTACATTCACATATTCATCCATGATATAGTTTTATATCATTGTTCAAGTAGATGTTTATACTGACATAAAAAAGAACATACCATATTTAATGGATGATTATAGTTATGAAAGTGGTTTCATTTGGAATAATAATATTATTAAATAATATTAGTTATATTATTTGGATATTTTAAGGTGAATAATCACATTTTAATATATTTTTATAAATAATTACAATAAATATGAACAATTAAGAAAATATTATTTCGTAGAGGCATTGTTTTCACAATGTATGGTTAACATTTTCATTTCCCAAAAAATGAGAGGGAAAAAATGTGGAATATAATTTTTATATTAATAATAAAAATTATATTATATAATTTATATTTATTATTTAATTCTATCCTTATAACCAGTTAATAGAGATAATGGTGAAAAAATGGAATACATCACTTCATGGAGGAGGTAGTCTGCACGGACGTACGATCAATGATCTTTTATTTTTCTAAGTGGATGAGAAGGGATAAATAAGGGGTTTTACATTAATATAAAAAAATAAGTATAATAATGATAATTATGTAATTATATTACTATTTTTAGGGTAGTTATGGAAGAGGTATATTAAGAAGAAAAAGTTAAGAAGTAAGTAATAGTCAAATTGATACCTTGAACTTCCTATTGATGAAATTTTTATAAATGATGGAATTATGATTAATTTTAGTGACCAAGGGATTTTTTAGTTCAAGATAATTATATTATATTAATATTGGGATTTTTTTCAAGAAATTTTCAAAAGTAGAGCATTGAAAGGGTGGAAATTATCCCCTTTTATAAGTGAAGAAAATGGAACTTTTGTGAACACCCATTATTTTTCAATAATGGAATGAAAATATTCAATGGTAAATAGTTCAAAAAGTGATAACTAATAAATTTTAAGGTGTTAAAAGGTTTATAAATCTTCCCCAAATCATATTCCCAGATGTTATAAACATGTATCAATCCTTTTACCTCTTGTTTTTAACATTTTACCATTTTGGGTTTTACCATGGTAACTAGCTTTTAACTAAGTAATTTATATTTTAATAAAAATATAATTTAACCTATATTACAAAATTTGGGTGTAATGAATCGAAATTTAATGTTAATTTAATCCAATTTTAATTCTCAATAAGAGAAAAGAAAAAAAAATTTATGTATAGAATAATAACTTTTTTAGAAAAAATGAGGTTTTAACCATTATGTGTCCTTAATATTATTTAGAATTGATTAACAATTATATGTGTGTTAATATAATTATATATGTGTTTAAAAATAATGTTAGAGTAATTATTTTAAATATATTAATTTAATATTTTAGATAAAAATTACATAATATTGATTAAACGAATCTTTGATAATAACTATTTCACCATTATCACTGTAATTAATCTTAGTAATCATATTATTCTGCCTAAAAATAAAAATGGGTATTTTTATATAATTTAGACTTAATTATTATTAATATTAAATCCATTTCACTAAATAAAATTTCTAAAGGAGAGAAAAATTTAATTTTCCTATTGAAACACTAATTGCGTAAAAAATGATATTAGAAAAGTGTATTTTAAGCTTAAAATTGATTTATAGGATAATATTTTCAATATTTTTTATTTTTACGATTTAAATTATCTTATTATAAAAAATAAAAATATATTCACCCTTAAATGCAATCAAAAACCAATTTTTTCAAAAATATTATTTAATTTAACGAAGATATTAAAAACAATTTCTTTTATTGGAAATTATTACTTAAGTTCATAAAATGTTAAACATAGGTTTTATAAATTCAGAATAGTATTTAAAAATGTAAAATTTTTCTCATTAAATAAATATTATATTAATTAAAAAGTTTTATAAAATTATAGGTATTTCTTATATAATGATAAAGTCATAAAATCTTATAGTCTTTTAAACTATAATTTTTTACTATTCACCTACAAATAAATAATTTTAGAAAAATAAAAAAAACATATCCTAAGATAATTTTGAAATGATTAATCCAAAAATTAAGTTAATTTTTTTAAATTTAAATTCTTAAATTTATAAATTTATCTTTTAAATAAAAAAATACAAATGAAAACAACTTTTATTGAAAAATGATCTTTTAAAGATTTAAGCGTTCATGATTATATTTGTATGAATTTTTAATTAGTTACTATATATTTATATAATATAGGTTTTATTATTTTTTTAATTTTATTATCTAATATGTCACATATAATTTTGTGTTTCATGTGTAACAATTTTCTAATATAATGTTTATTTAATATAAAATATATTATTAAATATCAAGGTGTTACATTTTCCACTTAAATAAATTTAATCATCACAATTTTAATTATCAATTACAAATAAAAATACCTAAGGGTATAAAAATATAATCATAACTCAATATATAGCCTCTAATAGTTGCAATAATTTCTATCTTATGAAATACTAGGAAAATATGTTTTCTCTTATAATAGGAATATATCTAACAATGAGTTTTTCTTGAACCATTTATGCTAAATACCCCTAATAAAATGGGAGTAAATTTTCATATGGATTTTATATTTAGCCTTGTATTAATAGGTGGTCATGGTTGAATATTTAGATGTGATTTTTCTATCTTGGAAAATCATGGCCTCTATGTTAAGAGGTCCAATACATGCCTAATATCACATTAAATCTGACCAAAGGAAGGATAATAGGATTTTATAATAATAAAATTTATATAAACATCTATTAGAGGGTAGTTATATACTTGGGATATAATAATATTTCCACTAGAATTTTTTATTAAAAAAATCAACATCTAGTCATTAGGGTGGTGATTTTATGTTTTTATTAAACATTATATGTAAAAAAGAGTAAGTTTAGAGACATAAAAATACAATAATAATATTTCTTGAGTAGATGATCAATGTTCTTCATTCCACATCTTTCTTATAAATAACTTAAATAGTTGTGGTTGCATGGGATTTCCCTTTCCCCTTTGGACTTGGAAATTTTTGATACCTATCATCTATGTTTGTAATATCCTACCCCAAAAATTTTTATTGAAAGGAGGTAGAGTTCCAATAATCCTATGTAACATCCCTAAGACACAAAAGGCTGAAAATAAATTCTAAGGGCTTAATAGAACATTGAAGGATAATTTACTCTATTGAAACCAAAAAACATTTTAAGAAAAATTATAAATAACCAAACCAACTATAAAATTTAAGAGAATAAACAATACAACTAAAATGAAAAACAAAACACATTACAATATTAGATGCACAATGAAAGTAAGAGACATCGACCAACAAATACTAAAAATTGATATAACACTATGATTCCAAAGTGAAATCATATGAAGATTCACCTAAACTGTCTCCAAACTCCAATTCCATGTTTACACCCATGGTATCAATATGAATCACTAGATATGTAAGAAACCTATCTCTTTCTTGTGTCTCAGTAAATAGAATCTAAAAACACACCAAATTTACCAAGTAGGGGGTGAGTATAAAACTTAGTAGGCAATCCCTAGACTTACCAACACATTCCACTATTACATGAACTAGCTAGAACATTTTATATAAACAAGTTGAAAAGTAGATAAATAATTTATACAAATCCATAAATTAAATCCATGGATAAAATAATAAATAAAATTTTCACCATTTATTATTACTTATCATAATCATTTCATGTTCACTCACACACACACACATACACTCATTCTTGGTGATTAACATTAAAGGTGGTAATTTATAATAATGATCTTCCCCACTTTGATGGTTGTACTTTACAAACATACTATGTCCCCAGGAACACATTCCAACCTAATTATTCTAAGTTCAATACCAATTCATTCCATATAAAAAATAATTTATTTTGAATAATTTCATCAAAAAAAATTATCGCATTAAAATAACACAAAAATTTTAAATCATAATTTAAAATTATAAAAAAGTGGTTTTCTAAAGACCCCAAATATCTATGTTCCAAAAAGATAAACCAAACTAGATTCCTTTAATAAATCATAGGATATTTTCTTTGAAAATCCAATAAGACACTTTAAAAAAACTGGGATTTCTTGTTCTAGAATAAGTTGAGATGAGTGAGAAGTGACATACCTCTCAATGGATGAGGAAAATAGAGAACAAAACAACCAAAACTACAGATCTAAACTGAAAATTCCTTCCATTTAAATGGTCTAACAATATCTCATCTATATACACATCATAATACAATGATATTTCTATAAAATATTAGATCTATGGATTTGAGAGAGAAAAGAGTAATATATTTAGATATAACAATAAAGATGAGGACTTTCCATTGATTTTAGAGATCCAATCAACTTTGATTCATAAAAATTTGTTTGTAGATCAAAGATAACCACCATAGATTCATAGAGAGGAAGAGGAGTTTGAGGGTATAAGATAAGAGAAGAAAAGTGATGGTTTCAAGGACTTAATGGGTCTTAAATTCCAAAATAAAAAACCACCTTAGTAAAAACTACATTAAAAAGCATCTATCCTTTATCTTGTAGTAAAATCCTTAAAAAAATCAATAAAGGTATATAAGAGAAACAATTAGTTTAGAAGAAAACAATTTACAAGTAGATAAACATAAAATTAGTGGAACTCAATACTTAGATAATCTTCCATGTTAAATGAACCATTGGAATAAGGGATAATTTCATTTCTCATCCATTAAAATAGATACCATGTTGAAAATTGAAAACCCATAGGAAGATTATTACTTTGAAACTTTTTAGAGTCTTTATATTTGGAATTCCAGATGATTGTAGGTGGATAGCTAGGGATGCTCAAAATTTCTCCCATATAATCTCTTCATGGATTTAATACTTTTAGATAAGCATTACTAAAAATGACTCCAACTTATAATTAGACTATATCCCACAACTATTTTCAAGATCAATATTTTAAATAAATGTAGTTACCCAACTTCCCCCATACTGGCCACTATGCACTAGATGAACAACACTGAAACCAACAAAAATATTATTCTAGTCCCAAAATTTAGATGCAGTGAGTTATAACATAAAAATTAAATAATTAAAATAGAATAAAAAATATGTGAGAATTGAAAAGGGATATTAATAAAATCAACATTGAGATAACAATAAAATTTTGATTCAATTTTAGAAAAAATTAATTATTTTTTCTGTAAAAAATCATATACACTAATGTCACCCATATTATATTTTTTTAATGTAATTGAATCTTGATCATAAATCAATAGATAAATCTCTTCAGGGAGTCCCTCTTTATCAATTAGACAATTATTGAGTTTTGTATCATCTCAATCTTCTTTTTGTGATGGTCCAACTTCCACCACCTTTAATGGAATTTGAAAATATAATAGTTTAACTATATTATTATCCTCCTCTATACATATTATAGATGATCATGTGACCACCATATTAACCATGTTTTAGTAATCTTTATGTTTTCTATTTTTCTTAAGTTGAATAATGAAAAATATATCTGATTCAATTAAATATTTATTCCATTCACTTAAATGAGAATAATGTTCCTCAATATCATGAGATTTAGATATAGTTTGGGAATCACAAACAACCTAAATGAATTCATTACAATTAGAGTTTATAGCATGTTCATTAGAAGGTAAGTCCACCACATTCCTATTAGAATCATTTGACCCTACAGGTTGAGTATTTACAATCTGAACAAGGGGGAAGGAATATCCTCTATACCAGAAATTCTAGCAACATCATCACTAACAACACAATTATTATGGGAATCCTTGACATAAAGAGAAACTGAGGCAACCGTTCCATCCAATTCCTTATTTCCTTTTTATATCCAAATTTTTCAAATGGTGGGGTGTTCTAGAGAGCCTAATAATACAACCGTTCACAAGATAATGCCCAATATTTTAATAGTCCATATAGTAATTAGGTAAATATTCATAATAAAATTCTTATATAAAATATAAATCCCCATTCTGAGTCTTTATATGAGATAGTAATTATTTAAAAAGATCAAATTCACTAAAAAATCTAGAAATCGATGGTATTGAGAGTTTTCTAGTAAATGAGTCAAGTTTAACCGGATTTCCTATAAAACTTGATATCAAGAATAAGGAAATCTACATAAAAGTATGAATAGGTAAACTATCTAAGCCAATATAATTGGTGTTATGGGTGGTTTTGAGTTAGTGGATAAGTTTGGGTTTTATTTAAGAACCATTATCATATATACACCAAAGTTACTAGATTTCATTGATGAAATATAATAGTAAATGTTTTCACCAAAATTAAAAACAAGATCAAAGTTAATGAAATAAATTGATTCAAAATGACTTCAATGAAATTTCATTGAAGTCTGATGACTACATAATCTACCAACCAAAGAAAATCAGAGATTAGAGTTAAGAAATTAATCATTCTTATTTGAGAATTCAATCACAGTTAAATCCTTTTAGTGAAACATTATTAGATCAAATCTATAAAAAATATTTTGTACCATAGATGAATTCATTAATTTGGAAAAATTCATGGAATTAACATCTGAAAATGAGTGATTCCTAATAGGGATTTAGTTTTCTCCCTGATCACATTTGTAATTTCTTAGGGTCTTTTCCCCAATCTAATAAACTATATTTTCCTTTATTTTAAAATTGATAATTTTATTTTGAAATATTATCCTATAGTAAAATTTCTATTTTGAAGCCAAGGTATTTTTTCTCAATTTGATACTCCATTCAGTGTAAAATTATATTTTTATCCATTTTAATAAAAATAATATTTCATTCAAAATATTTTATGATAATTAACAGAATAAAAAAAGAAAAAATCTATTTATAATGAGTGTTAGTAAATGCAATGAAACTAAAATAGATATTAAGTTATAAGAACAAAACAATTCATACTTAGAAGAAAAATAGAAATATTAAATTCAACACATATTAAAAGTTTTATGATAAAAAAAACCATAGACTACCTGGCCAATACCTAAATTCCTATAAATATTTACTTTTAGGAAGAATACAACTCTAATATGCCTTAAAATTAATAAAATTATAATCAATAACTAATTAAGGTATTTTAATGACATATCCCATAAAAGATTTCCACAATATCAAGAAAACATATTAATACATGTTTCCAAATTGAGTTAATCACTATAAAGTTTTTATCCAAGACATATTTAGTTACCCACTATGCACTAGAAATGAGAAATTATGTTTTTATAATAAATTAATGCAATGGAACACATATTGACTCAAATAACTATTAATATTGGTGCTCTCGTACATACGTCTAAAAGGGACATATGATAAATCCCACCCTTAAGAAACACTTACCAATATAAGACAATATAATTATCAATGTTAAATATTCATATCACAATACTCAAAATACCACCACCCAAAATTATGATTGATGATTGAACATTTTTTATATATCTTTATGCCATATACCATTACTTATTAGAAAAGAGCATCAATATCCCAACATTTAAGTGAAATATCAATGTTTCCACCCAAATACAAATGAGTGTGATTAATCTTCTCATAAAAAATTTCTTAATAGACAAAAAAGTACTCAAAAATAATCAATACTTAATGAATCCAAACTTGAGATAGTCAAACCATCTCATCCATATAAAAAAATTTGTTAGTCAACACATCAATTTCAAGTAACAATTTATCCTTTCATTTGAGTAAACAAACCAATAAATGAAATTAAAAAAGATATCATAAATAGTTCAACATCATATATATTTTCCTTTAAAACATAATTTAAATCTCTAATCCTGTTTTATAATTTCCACTTCAAAGGCTAGTTTGTTTAAGAAAAAAAGGGATATCATATATCTTTTCAATGTAATTAATGAAAAAATTTGATGGTTTAGACCAAAGTGTGTTCTATTTTACTAACATTAAATTATTTCTTATAATAATTCAATTATATATATTAATGATTAAAAAAAATCATGGAAAATCACTTTGAATATTTCTTCACTGTAACATTGCTTTATGCACATGGCCTGCTTATTACATTACTTATTACCCAATCCAGTAATAACTACTTACCTAATTTTTTATCATATCCAAAAATATTCACCAAAAATACACTGAAAAATATCATAAAACTTGGATGTTTCATCCCTAAAAAAATCACTACAATCACCTGATAATAACTCTAGTTTTTTACTATTTTCCACTATTCAATGAAAAATGAATTTCCATCTAGATTATTATAGTTATCCACCCATAAATAAAAATGATTACATAAACATCACTATTATTCCATTAAATAGAATTACTAACCGCATAATTTCCCCCATTTTGGTCACAATAAAATTTATGACCAATGATTTCACCCTAATTTCATATATTCAAAGCCTTATAAATTAACCAATATAGAATTTGGTCAGTCAATACTTCATTAACAACTTAGAAAAAAATTCATTTTCTTTATCTTCACTCTATTATAGAATATATTATCGAGGAAGTCATATATATTCTTCCTACCACCTTAAACTATTAAATATAATGGTTAATAGTTTATCATGACCCCTATCACCATATCTAAAGTGGATGATTCTTTCCTTATATAAATTACCAGGATGATTCTATTCTAAATTATAGAATATATCTACCAAGAGTATAATAACACTAACCATACTCCAAGAATTACAAAATACAATAAATTTTGATTTACCATCATGAAAATGTATAAGGATTATATTTTTTTGGACATCTCATTTCATCAATATAAAAAAAGGATATAAAATAACCATCTAACTTCCTTTCCACTTAAATAAGATCCATATAAATGAGTCATAAAAAGTATCATCACACCATTTCTTTTGAACATTATAATATTATTGAATACTTTATCAATAAATTCATATCCCTATATTAATAGATAATCTCTAACTAAATAATAAGTATCACAATAAATTTTATAAAGAGTACTTTCATTAATAAACTGAAAATAAATGCATCGGTTAGATCTCGTTCAGATAATTTAACATGTCTGTTAACCACTTTTAACTCTATTAGGGTAAAATTATCCTATTAAATTTAAACACATATCATCAGACTATAATTTGAAATATTTTATCACACTTTATTTTTTCTATTCTAATCACAAAATATTAATTATGCCATTATTGATCATAGATAATAGTCTAATTAGTGAAAGATTAGTGGTACACACTCTTTAATTTATGGATAATTCCCTATGAATTTTAAATAATATGTAAGAAATAATTTAAAAATACTAAGAAAAAATAGGTGATCTTCTCAATGATAGTGATGGTGTTTTATATATAAACTTTAGTTTAGGTCCTAATGAAGAAGGAAACACCCACTCATTATGGTGTGGGTGGTATACCATATGTTTGTGTGTATGGATGGGAGGGTGTACTCACCAATCCTCCCAAGTAGTTTTGGGAAATATCTCATCCACTCATTTTATCACCACTGAATAATTTCCATAAGTCTGACATATTTTCCTAAGGCCTATGAATATTTCATTCCTGGAATGGAATATTTTCATCTATATATATTATGATAATTTTTAAAGGTTTATTAAATTACATGAGTTAACTCTAATTGAAAGGTTATTTGTAGGATGTACTATTCAAAAGGAAAACTAATTCAGTTTGGGGTTTACCAAAGATAGATATTATTTGTCTCTTGGATTTAATGTGTATTTGTATTCATTTTCAATAAAATGTTGATTTATATCTTTCATTTTAAAGGGAAGTTATGGTTTTTAAAAATCATCATATTCATATTATGAGGTGATAATGGATTTGAGTAAATCCAAAGACCTAGTGTTCACAATGGTTTATTTGTGTCTCCATGATATGATTCTCCCTTTCTAAACCCTTGTAATTATAAAAGCTATCAAATATTAATTTGGTAGATTCTTGTAAGTTGTTTAAGACACTCTCAAAATAAAACATCTTATTTAATTGAGTATTTGTGTTGGGATGGATCTTTTGATCCCTTTTCCATATGATCTGTGAACCGTGATAGGTAAACATGAATACATTTTGAAACATATCAAATATGACTCTAATATGGAATTATTTTCTGTATGGAAATTGTAGGGGTATACTATTTCAAATTGAAACATGTTTTTTAATGGTTTAAATTTGTCAAATTTTCACAACATTAGTCATTCATCTAAGTTTACTTTGATAAGGAAATTCCCAGGTGAGACCTTGAATGTGAGAGAATCACTTCCTTTTATATAATTTACTAGGGGTTAAGTCTAATATCAAATTTTTCAAGGAGGATATGGTTTCCTAGTTTTAGTGAATTATTTATTTTATTTTATGGTAGAATAATAATTCTACACTATCTTAAGGGAAGGTTTTAGTGCAAGAGACTCTAGTTGGATTGGTTAGGAGGAGGCTGCCTGAGCCATATGTGGAAGAATTTATGGTGGGAGGTCCTTCAACTCATATCCTAGTGATCACTAAGCCTCTGGTTGAGACTCTGATATAGGTTAAGGAGTCCTTACCACTAGTTGTGATAGTTGATAATCTTGAGTGTTCAAGTATGAAATAATGTATTCTTTCTGGGAGTGCATAAAAGTTTGATAGTTCACAAGTCATTTATAAGATTACAACTAAATTGGGTTTGATCAAGCTTACTGATAGATTAGGTAATTATAGAGAGTAATATGGTTTTAATATTATTCTGGGTGATGATAATGATTCTCTATATGGGGAAATTGAACCTCAATACCTATCTCTAGAGTATTTTTTATAACTAAAGAAATTGATATTGATGAGATTTTTACTAATATAATGAATAAAAATTTAAGGATAATAAATGAATATTTTAGTATACAAAGAAAAATTGTCACTTGATCTACTTATAAGATGAAAAATATTATAATTTTGAAAGTGTGGTTATTAAGTAACTGGGGTTTCTTAAAGATATTTATTTTTACGTTATTTAAATCTTAATTATACCTTTTATTTCATATAAAATGATACTGGAATAAAAGGATAGGTATTCCACTTCAGTTAGGGAGTAGAAAGGGATTCATCCATAAAATGAAGTCCAAACTATTTCATGGATGCACTGAATGATTCTTGGCATGTGTATTTTAAAGAATAAAAAGTGGAAAATATATCATATAAGAAATTTATAAAAAAAATCCACTTTAGTCCTTATAACATATGATAAATTCTCTCTGGTCATCAAATCCTTAGGTGAAAAATATGTATCCACTAAAATTAGAGAAAATGATGGGTTATTTTCAATATTTTATTGCTGCACTAATTTTTTTTTGTTTCTAATTTTTATATGTTATTTTTTATTGATCATTTCCTATGATGTTTTCAGGTTGTTTTGGTTGATTTTCCACCCCTATTCCACCCACTTTTCTAAGGTTTCAATTTCTAGTCAATATTGTTATTACCTTTATCATATTTTATTCCATTTCTAACCTCTTGTTTGGTATTTATTATTCATCTTGTATGGGATGTGTTTTTGGTGTGTCAGTTTTGAAGGTTTAGAGTTTTTTATACCCCTATTGGTCAATCATGGGTCCTTGTAATTTCTTGTTCAAATGGGATAAATGTTTCAATTTGTTTCAAAAAAATAATTTTAAATTTAAACTAACTCATAGCACAAATAAGAGATAAATTCATAAGGAATAATTGAATTTCTCTTCTTATCTATAAGAAATTGATACCATCACATAAAATGATAACTATTTGAGTCTTCAATGTTATTTTTTAATTATTTATCTATAGTTATACCACACCACTTCATTTTTTTTCACTTTATTTTCTCATATCCACAACTATTTAAGTACAAATAAATATCCCAATCATAGTAAAAAAATTTCACTATCTCTATAAAAACATAAATTATTTTTCAAGATAAAGTACACAAACTATCTAAAAATCAATCTAAGAAAAAAAAGAATCACATAATCATGACTTAAATATATATGATAAATTTTAATTTTATATACACCCAAAATTTTATATACCAAGGGTTTTGAGTCATTATTCATCAATAAAATTTTTTCTCAAAAATACATCAACCACCCAGAAAAATCCATTATTGTGACTACATGAACTAGAGTTACTTAATAGATTCACTATTAACCATCCCAACCAAACCTCACATATTCCTAAATTTAAACTCCAACCTATATATCTGACACTAATATTTCACATCATGGTATACTAGTAAGTGAACTCACTAAGACCACTTCTAATAATCCACATGCTAGTAATAAGTGCCGGGATATCAACTCAAATGTGGGGTGGAATTAACTCTAAATAAAACATGTCACCAGATATCATGTAACAATATACATTATGATATAAATTAATCATCAACCATTCAATATAATACATTAATATATAACAATATATCCATAATATAATTTAATGTAAAATTAATAAAGGGCCATAAGCATATAACACATCCCAAATTGAAATAAGGAAAAGTAAGTTAAAATACGGATGAGATGGTAATCATAATGAATAATCAAAGTACCAGATACCACATACAATATCCATATACATCCACCAATATTATCCACCACCTACATATATAGTTCTGTAAGGACAAAATTTTGAACAATTCATAACTGTGATTATAGGGGTGAGTAATAATACTTAGTATGGAAATCCTAAGCAGTGAGATGACCCCCAGAAACCACTTGTGACTATGTATATCATCAATAAAAAATGTATATATGAAACCAAAACCACAAAACATAATAATAAATCATAAAAATATTAAAGACTAATCCTTATCAATATATCCATAACTAACTTTTATTGTAGGACCTCGAGATTCTGGTATATGTTTTTCTTTAATTAGATACTATGTTTAATAGATTTATCCACACATAACCCTGAAATAAAACTAAACTATAGTAAATAAAAGATAAAAATAAAATAAAAATTCTTACATTTAAAAGATAAATAATTAATATGGTTTAATTTTAAGAATGATTATTTTTATCAAATAAAATTTTAAATGCTGTATATTTTAGCCTAATAAATTGAATTGATATTTTTAAAACATGATTATGATAATATGAAATGTTTCAATATATGAAATAATATATCCAAATTTATTAAAAATTTATATTAAATAATATTAAGAACATATAAATTTTAAAATTCATTTTTCTATAAAATAAGTTCAAGAAGAATCATTTTAATTTAATGAAGGGAGTATATTTAATAAAAACCCTTATAACTTTGCTATTATTTGAATCAAAATCCATTTGATGAAATAAAATTATATATATATTAAATATAATAATTACATAAATATGGTAAAATTAATTCCCTAAGGAGTAATCTCACCATTTTAAATATATCATGGTGCATAATAGCAATTATGTCTCAAGAAATTAAATTTGAGATAAAGAAACCCTTATGAAATTAGAAAATTTTGAATTAAAACACCTTGAAGGATATTATTTAAAATTAATTTTTAAATAACATGAATAATTATAGGATAATGATAAAAAGTATTAAAGGTATAGTTGATAGACCATTTTAAAGAAAACATGGTGTATAATAAAAATGGTGCCTAAAGGTGTCAAAATTGATACACGCATCCCTTACCTTGTTTCCTTGATTAATTGAATGTACTATAACCAACCATTAAACAAACATGTCTATATTAATATTATATTTCATAATCTTATTCATATTAATTTCATTTTATATACTTAATTCATAATCATTTATTATGAGCATATTATTTAGTTTTCACTTATTTTTACCATCAGGTGTTTATAACTTTAATTGTTTTGTGCATTGTTTATGATATCAATTTTGGTACCCATTATTTGATACCAAGTTCATAATTCATATATCACTAAAGGATATATAATATATTATTTATATTAATTTATAAATCTCATATCTCATCTCATAAGAGTTTTATTTATTTTACATGAAAATTGAATCAATGACAACATATTTATGTAATTTTAGCTACTAAATATGATATTTTGATAATAAGTAAAATAATTAATATAAAATTTAAAGGAGTATAAAAAATCATGTTTTATTTATTAAATTATAATTATATTAGTATTTAAATTCTCATATTAATCCATGATATAGTTTTATATCATTGTTCAAGTAGGTGTTTAGACTGACATAAACATGAACGTACAATAATTAATTGATGATTATGGTTATGAAAGTGGTTTCTTTTGGAATAATAATATTATTATAAAATATTAATTATATAATATATATATTTTAATGTTAAGAATCATATTTTAATATATTTTGATAAATAATGATAATAAATATGAAAAATGGAAAAAATATTATTTCATTGAGGCGTTGTCCAGACAATGGGTGATTAATATTCTCATTTCCCAAAAAATGATAGGGAAAAAGGTGGATTATAATTTTTATATTAATAATAATAATTATATTATATAATTAATATTTATTCTTTTATTAAATCCTTATAAACTCTTAAGAGAGTTAGTGAGGAAAAAATGGAATACATCACCACATGGAGGCGGTAGTCTGCACAAACACACGATCAATGATCTTTTATTTTTATAAGTGGACGAGAAGGGATAAATAAGTGGTTTTAAATTAATATAATAAAAAATAATTATAATAAATATAATTAGGTCATTATATTACTATTTTTTGGGTAGGTTTGGAAGAGGTATATTAATAAGAAAAAGGTACGAAGTAAGTAATAGTTACATCGATACCTTGCAATTCCTCTTGATAAAATTATTAGAACTAAAGGAATTAGGATTAATTTTAGTATCCAAGGGATTTATTTAGTTAAATATAATTATATTATATTAAAATTTGTAAATTTTTCAAGAAAATTTCTAAAGGAAATTGGTGCATTGAAAGGGAGGAAATTATCCCCTTTTATAAGTGGAGAAAATGGCACTTTTGTGAACACCCATTATTTTTCAATAATAGAATGACACTATTTAATGGTAAATAGTACCAAAAGTAATAATAATTGATTTTAATGTGTTAAAATATATCTTAATATTTTCACATGTTTTAAACTTGATTCAATCCTTTTACCACTTGTTTTTTACGTTTTACAATTTTGGGGTTTACCTTGGTAACTAGATTTTAACTAAGTAATTTATGTTTTAATAAAAATATAAGTTAACACATGTTACAAAATTTTTACATTATGAAACGAAATTTAATCTTAATTTAATCCAATTAAAATTATAAATAAGAGAAAAGTAAAAAAATTATGTATAAAAAAACTGTTTTTTGTAGAAAAAATGATGTTTTAACCATTATGTGTTCTTACTCTTTTTTAGAATTGATTAAAAATTATATGTGTATTAATATAATTATCTATGAATTTAAAAATAATATTAGAGTAATTATTTAAAATACATTAGTTTAATTTTTTTGATAAAAATTACACAATAATAAAAAAAAATTCTTTGATAATAAATGTTTAAACATTTTCACCGTAATTAATTTTAGTAATATTATATTTATAACTAAAATAAAATGGGTATTTTTATATAATTTAGTCCTAATGATTATTAATATGAAATCAATTTCACGAAATAAAATTTCTAAAGGTGATAAAAATTTAATTTTCAAATGTGCACACTTATTGCGTAAAAATTGATATTAGTAAAGTGTATTTTTAAGAATAATTTTTTTTGTGTAGGATAATATTGTCATGATTTTTTATTTTCATGATTTAAATTATATTATTATAAAAAAATAAAATATATTCACCTTTAAATTCAATAAAAAACCTAATTTTACCCAAATAATATTTAATTTAAATAAAAGCCTAAAAATGATTTCTTTTATTGGAAATTACTACTTAAGTTCATAAAATGTTAATCCAAGGTTTTATAAATTCAGAATAGCATTTAAAAATGTAAAATTTTAGTACTTAAATAAATATTTTATTAATTAATAGGTTTCATAAACCTCTAGTTATTTCTTATATAATGATAAAGTCATAAAATCTTATAGTTTTTTAAACTGTATTTTTTACTATTCACCTAAAAATCAATTATTCTAGAAAAAGATAAAAAATTTATCCAAATATAATTTTTAAATGATTAATCCAAAAAATGAAGTTAATTTTTTCAAATTTAAATTCTTAAATTTATAAATTTAAGTTTTAAATAAAAACACAATATATAAATGAAAACTATTTTTATTGAAAAAATGATATTTTAAAGCTTTAAGTGTTCTTGATCATATTTGTAGGAATTTATAACTGATTACTATATATTTATATACTATAAGTTTTATTATTATTATTATAATTTTGTTATCTAATATGTCACATATCATTTTTTTGTGTTTCATTTGAAACAATCTATCGATATAATGTTTATTTAAGGGAAATATATTCTTAAATATAAAGGCGTTACATTCTACCCTTAAATAAATTCCATATTCACAATTTTAATTATCACTTACTAATAACAATACCTAATGGTATCTAAATATAATCATGACTCAAGATATAGCCTATAACGGATGCAATAATTTCTATCTTATAAAATACTTGGAAAATATTTTTTACCTTATAAAAGGAATATAACTAATAGTGAATTTTTCTTAAACCATTTTTTATAAATACCCCAATAAAATGGGTGTAAATTTTCATAGGGAGTTTATATTTAGCCTTACATTAATAGGTGGTCATGGTTGAATTTTTAGATGTTATTTTTATATATTGGAAAATCATGGCCTCTATGTTAAGAGATCCAATCCATGAATAATATCACAATAAATTTGACCTAAGGAAGGATAATAGGATTTTATAAGAATCAAATTTCTATAAACATCTATTAGAGTGTAGTTATATACTTGGGATACAATAATCTTACCACTAGAAGTATTTATTAAAAAATCAACATCTAATCATTGGGGTGGTGATTTTATGTTCTTATAAAACATTATATGTACAAAGGATTAGGTTGAGTAAGATAAAAATAGAACAATCATATTTATTGAGTATATGATCAAATTTTTTTCATTCCACATCTTTCTTAGAACTCACTTCAGTAGTTGTGGTTGAATAGGCTTTCCATTTACCCCTTGGACATGGAAATATTTGATACCAATTATCCATGTTTATAATATCCTACCCCAAAAATTTTTATTTAGAGGAGGTAGAGTTCCAATGACCTTATGTAACATCCCCAAGACACCAAAGGTTGATAATAAATTCCAAGGGCTTTAGATAACATTGGGGGACAATTTACCCTATGGAAACCTAACTACCTTTCAAGACAAATTATAAATAACCAAACCAACTGTATGCTATATGAGAATAAAAAATACAACTAAAATGAAAAAATAAATAAATGAATATATCAGATCCACAATAAAAGTAAGATAAATCAACCAATAAAGACTTAAAATTAAGATAAAACTATGATACCAAAGTGGTATCATATTAATCCTCACCTAAACCAACTCCAAACTCCAACTCCATTTTCCACACCCATGGTATTAATATTAATCCCTAGATATGTTATAAACCTGTCCATTTATCATGTTCTCACAAATAGAATCTCTAAAAACACTAAGTTTACTAAGTAGGGGGTGAGTATAACACTCAGTAAGAAATCCACAGAGACTTCCAAACACACGACACTCTTATTTGAACCATCTTGAACATTTTATATAAACAAGTTGAAAATAATATAAATAGTTTATACAAATCCATAAATTAAACCCATATATAAAATAATAAATATAATTTTCACCATTTATTATTACTTAGCATAAAAATTTCATGTTCACTCACAGACACACATACACTCAAGCTTAATGATTAACATTAATGGTGGTAATTCATGACCATGATCTACCCCCACAATGATGGTGGTACTTCACAAAAATGATCTATCCCCAAGAACACATTCCAACCTAATTGTTACAAGTTCCATACTAATTAATTCCACATAAAAGAATACTTCCTTTTGAACAATTTCATCAACAAAATTTCTTATATAAAATAATACCATAATTTTAAATCATAATTTAGAATTATAAAAAATGGATTTTTCAAAGACCCCAAATTTCTATGTTTGAAAAATATAAACAAAACTAGATTCCTTTAATAAATCACACAATATTTTCTTTTAAAATACAAGAAATAACTTTAAAAAAACTTGGATTTATAATTATAGAATAAGTGGAGATGAAAGAGAAGTGACATAACTCTCAATAGATTAATAAAATACAGAAATAAATAATAAAAACTATAGATATAACCTCAAAATACCTTCCATTTATAATATCCAGTAATATCTCATCCAGATACACATCATAACACAAAGATATATCTATGATAGATTAGATCTATGAATCCGATAGAGAGTAGAAGAATATATCTAGAGAGAATAAGTAATATGAGGACTTAACATTTATTTTTGGAGATATAACACACTTTGATTCATTAAAATTTGGTTCTAGATCAAAGATAACCACCAAGGATTCATAGGGAGGAAGATGAGTTTGAGCGCCTAAGAGAGGAGAATTAAAATTAGGGTTTCAAGGCCTTAAAGAGGGTTAAAGAGTAATTTTAAGATTATTTAATGCATATTTCATGGTTAGGCTATAAGGATTAAAAAACAATGCACTAATCATGATCATGCTATTGGAAATCACCCAAGGAGTCACATGGTTGTACCACACAGTTTGTAAAACCGTACACTGACCATGTGGTGTTATTATATCAAGGCCACAACTCACATAGTTGTCTCACATTTTTTGAAAAACCAATGTGATTCTCCTATTGTCTCAACCTGAACAGTTTCTTCTGAAATGAACATGGTTTGGAAGAATCATATTACAATTTTTCACCTACCCAGTGACTCCCAACATCACCCTACATGGTTTCCGGGTGATAGATAACAATTTCCCCTAACTATACTCTAACCACAACCTCTATAAACATTTCTAAAGCACTCCAAATCCACAAAAAAACTCCCAAACTCAACCCAAGTATTATATAAATTCAAAATACATAATAAAAGGGGTAAATCACCTGAAACCAGGGGTGTCGCTACTCCCTATAATTGGCCTTTACATCCTTGGAAAGTGGGAACCTTATGTTGCTTTGTAAGAGATCAAGCCACTATTCTGATATTCCCTTCTCACATTCTCATTCCTCTTCTTAAATATTTCCATGATACCATACAAATCATAAAAAATTGATACTTTTTCCACACAATAGTATTTCATGTGTATCAAAAATTTGTATCAACACATGAATGAATGTAGAATCTATCTCAAGATCAACATGGTCCCATTGAATCACATGTTTAGGATCTAGCTAGTACTTCTTCAACTGACATAATAGAACACATTATGCATAAAATTGAACCATGGAGGTATATCTAACCAATAATACACATCACCAATCAATTCAAGTATCTCAAAAGGGACAATGTACCAAGGAGAAAATATTTATTTTTTACCAAATTGATGATTCCCTAACCCTAGAGATATTATCAAGAAACCATGATCATCCACCAAAAATGATAAAGGTCTATAATGATTATATGTATATGATTTTTGCTGCCTATGAGCCATGAACATCCTTTTACTTATCATACAAATCTTCTCTATTGTCTCATGCACAAGTTTAGATCCTATAAGTGAAGTATCACCCATTTCCACCCAACAATGTGGAGAACTATAAGGAATACAATACAAAGATTTGAAAGCAGACATATGTATCAAGTACTGATAACTATTTTTATATGAAAACTAAAATAACAGTATATTCTCCAACCACGTTTCTCTAAAATCCATAACACAATCTCTAAGCATGTCTTACAACATTTGGATCATTTTTTTAGATTGTCTATCTATTTGAGGATGATAATCTACACTCATGTCCAATAAGATTATAAAGTCTTGCTGTAAGGACATCCAAAAATGATATGTAAACTTTGGGTTCTAACCATACATAGTTGAAATTTGAACTCTATGAATCTTTATAACTTCCCAAATGTAGATTTTAGATAATTTTTCCACCTTATTGGATTCATTATTAGGGATGAAATGATTCTAATTCATAATCTAATTCACAATCATATTTAGGGAATTATGTTTCTAAATAATTCTTGGTAGTCCTATTATAAAATCTATATCCACATGCTCCCATTTCCATATGGGAATAGGTAATGAATGCAACATACCAACTGGTAGTGGCTGTCCATATTGACATGCTGATAGGTGAGGCATCTCGAGATATACTTCTTGACCTTTATTTTCATGACACCACACCAAAAATATATTCTCATTTCCTTATAAAAATTCAGAATTATATGGTGAAAAATCGATCTAAAATGGTGGTCAAGAGAAAACAGTTGTTCCAGATAAGTTAAAGGAACTACTATCTAACATTGAAAATGTAACGTAGATCACCTATTGAGAATTCATCCCTTAATGGTCTCCCCAACACTTAGTTTTAAACTCATAGTGAGAAAATTAGAATTAGATGATTGAGAATATTTCAAATATTCAATAAAATTAGTAACAAAGGAAACTAGAAAGAAAATCACAATTTCACCTTTATTAAAAAAATCTATATGCATATCCGCTATGCCCATCATCAGCTACCCTAAAACCTATTTAGACAAATGACTATATTAATGATTTATAAATTCATAAACTACATAATTTCCTTTAATCAATGTATAAATCAAGTAAAATTCAAACAATTAAAGGTATTCCATCCATATTTGTTGTCTTGGGTTCAAATCCATTTGTGAGAAAATGTGTTTCATGATTTTATGATATATCATCGCTATAAATTTCTCATTAAAAGGATAATGATTCCATGTTTTCAATTCATGGAATATATAAAATAATTCCAAATCATCTGTTATATAACTCTTCTCATGAACCCATAATTTTATCGGGCTATAATATATAAAATTATCTCCCTACATGAGAACAAAATCTTAATCTAGATTTGAATTCATCACAGTAAAACAAATTTTCCTACTTGACTCTAGACACATTAGGATAGGTGCTAAAGCAATCTGAACCTTAATCACTTAAAATGTTTTTTGAAACTTTTTCACTCCATTATAAAGGAACACTTTTTCTTGTCAAATATGTTATTAGTGAGGTAAGTCATGCTAAATCATAAAAAAGAATATGTAATATCCTGCCAAGATGAGGACACTACTTATCTCAAAGACATTTTTATGTTGTTTTCAAGAGATAAAAACTTCTAACTTTTAAATATATATGGATAATCCTATTTAATAAATGATTTAGCTAAGGGAACATACATATTGTATCTAGAAATCAAACTTTGAAATATTATCATAAAAGTGATGTTCTCATAAGATACCAGACACCATGAAAAAGTGTTTTTCATGATGTGTCTTAGTCTGAAAATAGATAAGAATATCATTGATGAATACCACCACAAAGAATTATAATACCTATGATATATCCAATTCATCAATTCCATAAAGTTGGATGGTTCATTTGTAATACCAAAATACATACCACATATTTATAATTCCCATAATGACTCCAAAAATTTGTATTTATAATATCCTCCTTCCAAAATCAAAGTTGATGGTAACCAGATCATAAATAAATCATAGAGAACCATGTGGTGACACTAAATTGATAAAATAGATTTTAAATTTAGGGAATATAATACTAATAATATATCATAATTTGGTTGGGATTATGATAATACACAAAAATTCAAAGAGTTCTATCCTCCTTTAAAAAAAGAGCAGGAGATGTTCATTAAGATGTATTAGGTCAAATGAACCCATTACATTCTAACTCTTCCATTTAAAATTTAAATTCTATTAATTTAATTGGTTCCATCCTATAAGAATTAAGTGATATATGACTAGTGTTTTTTAAGATATCAATTATAAATTACACTTATATTTTAGGTGGAAACCATTATAAATTATTGGGAAAGACATCGGGAAACTGATCTAAGATGGTTGGAAAATATTTATGTTCAGTTATATCAATAGTTTACAAAGAAACTGATACAAAATAGTAATATATAGTCCCAATCATCTATAACAAAGGTATTTATATACTTTTATTTACATTCCAATCTTCTTTGAAAATATCCTAAACAGTGTCCGAAGATGTGAAACTAACCTGTTGGCCCTAACAGTCGACATGGTCCTTGAAGGATGCCAACCAATCCATTCCCAAAATCTGATCATATATTTCCATATAAAAAATAGACAAATCTAATACAAAATCATCCTTATTGATTGATATAAAAAATAATACATACTTAAAGGCTTGATACTCTCGTTTTCCTAGAGTTGTTTGAAGTTTGAATACATTAGTAATCATTTCAATATTAAAACCCATATAATTCCAATAAGATAAAAAATAATATATTATGACATTACAGTAACAAAAATATCTTTCATGAGAGTAGAACTCAAAAGAATCACACCTCATACCATCAATAGACCAGATTGATCCTCTATGATCATCTATCCATAACCATACAATTGTTTACTCATTCCTTTTTTATCCTTACTTCATTTATAAGATTATATTTCATGATGTGTCATGGTGTTACTTGAGTTAACTTGCCTCACTTAGTTTTTAGGATGAGAATAATTTTGGTGAATTCATCCAGTTAATGCATAAGATATCTTAGAAACCTAATATGTATTCCCAGTGGTTGAATTTTTAGCACTCTAATAATAATGCTTGATATGTACCATTAGATTATAATTGTGAAATACTCTAGGTGGTTCCATACAATCTCTCTCAATATTCTCTAGTGAATCACATTGGAAACATCTAGGCTTACTTTTGGGCCATGGAAAAAAATTAACTGATCCCATAGTCTAACTCGAAGATTCTCCACCACAGTTGAAGTAACTTTACTTCTTCCACTTGTTCCCAAAATTCAAGTTCCCACTTGTTACGATGGATAAAAATATATTCCATCCATTCATATTTCTAGAGATATATAATTCTTCCACTATCACTATGTTAAACATATTTTTATAATCCCTAATACAAAGGAAAAATATATTTGAGGGAATATCTGGTCAATTCCAAAGTCAATTATGAAATCATTTAAGGATCTAGTTGTAAAAAAATCCATATAAATGTGAACTAAGTTCATAAACATATCCACATACTATATCAAAGATAAGTTTTTTTATTTTATGATAAATAAATCTATCGTTCCTAGTATATTGAATGCGTAAGAATAGATTTTTTTGTTGAATAATTCTTAAAAATACTCCCAAATAAGTCCTTAGTTGAATTTATCTTTGAAAGATAAATCCCACCATTGGAATGAAAGATCCATCAACAAATACGTTTCTAAGTTGACCTTTAGGTCAGCTGATGTACCATGTAAACTGAAAATTAGTTCATTCCATTGATATAAAATTCCACATTTTTGGTTTGAAATTCCCCAAAAGAATACAGATCATGTTTCTAGAACTATATAGAATGATCCACTTGTCAAGGTTAATCATTATGATTTCCTCTAATAATGACTTGAAAATCATGAATGATGATTTAGAAAAGTTTTTGGTTCACCTATGGCTTAGATAAAACCCTATGTTCCAAAACCTCTTCTTGTGGGTTTATAAAACATTGACTTGATGCCATTATATATTAAAAAACACACTACTTAGTTATCAATAACTAGAAATGGAGGGATTAGAAGTTTATGAATCACACAATAAACAATCATTACAACCAGTATTGAAAAAAATAAACGATTTTACCATTTTTAAAAATCATAAAACACATTATGAACAAGATAACTCTAGTGGGAAGTCTCAATACTAATGAATGATATGATACAATTATCAGATAAACCAATGATGATGATATGAAAATACACTAAAAGTGTCTTAGATAAGTTTTTGCACTTAGACCACCCCGATTACTTGAAGTTCAATATAAAGAGGTTAGCTATGTATATTTATGATATACATTTCAAGTTCCGACATAATTATCTCCTTTATACCATTCTAATATGAAGGATCAAACAAGACTAATACCATTTATATCATCATACCCCAAATCATTAGCTTGAGAGGGGGAAAGGAGACATTAACCTTAGGTTATATTCCCTAAACATCAAAGGATGACAATAGATTCTTAGGGATTTATAGAACATTGGGGGTGATTTTCCCTATATAAACAAAACAACATGTCACAAAAAACTATCAAAAACCAAACCAAATATATGATGAATGAGAATAAACAATAAAAATAAAAGGTAAAACCCAATAAATAACAATATCAGAGTCATAATGGAAGAAAAAAACATCACCAAAAAAAGACTAAAAGATAATATAACGCTATAAAAATAAAGTGGAATAATCACAAGAATAACCTAAACCATCTCTATACTTTAACTCTATGTGAAATGCCTATTTTATCAATATAAACCACTATATAAGTAAGATACATTTCCCTTTTACATGTCCTAGTAAAAAAATCTGCAAACACGCCAAATTTTCTAAGAAGGGGTGAGTATAACACTCTGTTAGAAATCTCTAGAGACTTCTCAGTACATTACACTGGGATAAAAACTATTTAGAACATTTTATATAATATAATTAAAAACAGATTTTTTATAAACCCATAAAATAATCCCATGAGAGAAAATTATAAACTAACTTATTACCATTTACTATTACTTGGAAAAACCATTTCATGTTCACTCTCTATCACACACATCATAACCACGCTCTGTCCTACTTTGGCGGTGGTACTTCATGACCATGATCCATCCCAAAGAACACATGCCAACACAATTATACCGTGTTCGATACCAAATAATTCCACATAAAAAAATCCTTCCTTTTGAAACATTTCATCAAACAATTTACTTATATTAAAACAAAACCATAATTTTAAATCATAATTTTAAATTATAAAACAAAGGGGTTTTCCAATACCACCAAATTTACATGTTCCAAAAAAATAAACCAAAATGGATTCCTTTAAGAAATCACAAAATGATTATTTTTAAAATTTAAACAAAAAACTTTAAAAAACTAATCCTTCAAGTTTTAAAATAATTGGAGATTAGAGATAAGCCCCTACCTCTCAAAGGATGATGAAAATAGAGAACGACACAACAAAAAATCTAGATCTAGCCTCAAAATGACTTCCATTAAATAGATACATTAAGATCTCATTAAGATAAATGTAGAAATACATAGATCAATCTATATATGATATATTGGATCTATAGATAAGATAGAGAAAAAAAATAGATCTAGAGAGAACAATCAAGAACAAGGAAATACCATTGATTCTAGAGATCCCACACACTTTTATTTGTCAAACTTTTCTTCTAGATAAAATTGAGTAACCAAGGATACCTATAGAGGAAGAGGAGTTTGAGATCCTAGTAGAGGAGAAGAAAAATGATGGGTTCATGGGCTTAAATTGGGTTAAAGATGAACTTTTGGATCATTTAATTCATGTCTCATGGTTACGTTGCACAATTAAAAAACCATGCACCAACTGTGTGCATGCTACTGGAAATCACCCATGGGGTCACATAGTTGTTCCATATGGTTTTTCAAAATATTAGTTAATTTTGTTGTGTAACTATATCAAGTTCACCCCTTCACATGGTTGAATCACATAGTTTAAAAAATTATGCACCAATGATGATTCTACCACTATCTCCACTCTCATAGATCCTGTTAACATACACACAGTTTGGAAGAACCATGAACTAACCATGTTCTTAGCTAGTAAATCCTAGAATAACCCAACAAAATTTCCTATAAATAGTGTACAACTTCCTCTAACCATACTCAAACCATGAACCACTAGAAACACTTCCAAAACACTCCAAACTATACATACACTCCTAAAACATAACCCAAGTATTATATAACATAAAAACACAATAAAAGGGTAAATAACATGAAATTGGGGATTTTATAATTTTTTCCCTTGGATTAGGGTATTTATTTGTGTAATTACCATGTTTCATTTATTTAAGACATTGAATTATTAGTGTTAACTCCAAATAATCTCTATTTCCATTCATTGTGTCCACTGAACTATTTATTTTTTATTGGAAATTAGTTTCTCTATGTCCTCCTTTTCCAAACATAAAATATCTCTGAATTTCTTTTAGACATTACCTTATGTGCCTCTTCCCACATATTTAACATGAAGGAAATTGAATATTATTTTCTTCATAATCTTCATCACTAGATATTTCATTAGACTCTATCTTTATCTTATTTCATGTTTTTCAAAACTTAAATAATTTAATATTTTTAATCACAATTATTTATAGGTGGTTCATCATAATCATAGGTTTTCTAACTTTGGTTCTTATCCTATTAGGTTTCTTATTTGGAAAATCACTTCATTTTCCATGAAATCAATTATTAACTCAGGTCCTTTAGGCTTCATCCATTGATAAAACCAAAAATAGTTAATCATAAATGATGAACACCATAAGAGAATAATTGTGAGATAATTATATACTAATTCAACCTCAAAATTTCTTACACTTCAAAATTATTACATTATCTTTTTGTTCAACCTAAACCAATATTTCTTTAATCTAGGTTTCTTTGGGTTATCTTATATCCATTAAAATAATTACTTAACATAATAAATAATTCATAATGAATTATATAGATAATGTGATCAACCAAATAATATCCCCTAGAAGTGTCTAGATTGGTGTGCAGTTTTAAGCCCACTCATCATGAACTAATGTAAAGACTGAGTTGATACTTGACCAACCTTTTCACAGTGATTACCCCTATTTGGATCTATTCCACAACCATATCTACTAAGAAGTATCTAGAAAGGGATGTAATTGATATAAAAAAACACAATATATACTATAAAAAATTTCAAGATGTTATTCTATACTTAGACTTAGCCATATGATTTTCACTAAATTTCTCTCATCAAAATCTAAAAAATACTCAATATTACCTCAAAAATCCTAAAGAGTTATTTATACCTTTGAAATTTTAATCTAACTTAACATTCAATCCTTAAATTATCTTAAACTAACATCCTAACCTATAAAGTTATTTAAACCATGATCTAATACCAACTATGATAGCCCACAGATAAAATCATCTCAAATATGCGATTTAAAGAAAATATTTCATCATAATACATTCCCATGAACTTTTAGGTTTTGAATTTTAGATAATTATAATAAACATTAACCATAAAATCTCATGATTTTTTAACTAAGGGAAATTGTTTCCACTATATAAGAAAATTATTAATCCATAATAAGTATTCAATACATCCGATAAATTCTACAGGAAATATACCCTTCTATACACATCATACGTGTTACTTTTATTTATAACTTTGGGAAACATAAACATAAGAAAGGTTTGAGATCATATGATTATTAATCGTAATAATAAGTAATAGAAATCAAATAGAATAAGTGATAATAATATAAGCATATGGGTATAATCAAGTAGAAAAATAAAGTTGTACCTGACAAATCATAGATCATAAATTATGACATAAGGAATGTCATAACATAAAAAATTAATCAAAATAGTGTAAAAGAATGAGTTAATAAATAATATCCATGAGAGCATAACATAGTCATAATAATAAGCACAAAACTGTGGCACACATGTAGGAATAAGAATATATTTTGAAGAAATCTATGTATTCTTATCCTTTATATTGTGAACAGATATAAGTATGTACACCATTTTTTATGAACAAATATTTGTATATTAATGCATTATTATCTCATGAGATATAAAATCTCAACCAATTCATTAGAGGGTGATATAATACCCCATCATTATCAAAACATATGAGTGACACTTAAAAATAAAATCATTCATATTATCATAAATAATGCATGTGAATAAAATGGGTTTCATTCATCACATAGTATAAAAACCATGGAAATAAAATGAATTTACTATCCTTTTAAAATGAATTCACTTGAGGAAATTATTCATAATTCCATAAATAATTGTATCAAAATAAACCCAACAAAAATAAATTGGTATCCAAAGATATTTAGTAGTTCTCTAGGTAAATAATTTTTAATGAGGATAATAGAGAATATGATATTTACACTATTTAGATGAAGGGTATAAAGTTAAGTAAATAATTTTAATAATAAATCAATGTATGAAATCTAGGTGAACTCCCTTCAATCCATATATGTAAATATAGAGTGTTCATATAGGTAATAAATTGGAAAACAAATCATGAACATTAAATGACTTTGAAAAACAAAGGTTTTAATTGATTTTCATGAGTTTAACCCCCCAAAATAGTATAAGTGAATTTAGTGGGTAACTAATGGGATGAAATTTACAAGGAAATAAATATTTTTTGATATAATAGGGAAATGGTAGGAAATCCATAAAAGAGTTAGAAAATTTTCCTATCATTTTCATTAAATAAAAAGTTATGTATCACATTTAAAATCCATTTTAAATAAAGTGAAGTTAAAACTTTGAAAAATACATTTAATTTTAATAATAAACATAACAAAATTTATCCTTAAAAATATATAAAGGCTATCAAAAGGAAATGTATTGTGGAAGATAAAACATTTGATTTTTTAAGGATGGAAATATATTTTGAAATGTATTTTTTGAAAAACCATTTAGTAAAAAGATTAATAAAACTTCCCTAAAAAAGAATATAAGGGAAATATTAAGTCACATGATATAATACATAATTGGTTTTCCAAATATAAAGAAGAACATTGGAGATAAATGAAAATATGGACAATGAGGAGAAATTTTCATTAAATTGGATGATAATTATTCTCAATATTTATATAGTTTTTTTGTGAATAAAATTTTATCAAGAAAAATATTTTAATTAAAAGAAAATTCTCCCTATATAGGAAGATAATTTAACATGAAATAAAATCTTATGGTGTAAGAAACTAATACTAGGATAATAAAGTTTAATAAGATGCCTGTTAACTTAGTGGAGGGAGTTGAGTTAATAAAAACCCTTATAAATGTTTTATTATTTGAAATAAAATCCATTTGATGAAAGAACTACATATGGGTATTCAAACCCCATAAATTAAATTAATATGGTAAAACTATTTCTTTAGGAATTAATCACTCCCTATTAATGATATCATGGTTTAAAATAGGAATTGTGCCTCAAAAAATTAAATTTGAGACAATGAACCCCTTATGACAATAGAAACTTTTGAATCAAAACACTTTGAAGGATATAATTTCAAATGAAATATTAAATACCATTAATAATGTAATTCTCATGATACAAAATATTAAAGGGTTAGTAGATTCACTATTCTAAATAAAACATAGTGTATAATAAGAAATATGTCTTAATGGGTGAAAATTGAGATAAGAAACCCTTACATTGTTTCCCTGATTAGTAAAATGAACTTTAAAATCATTTTAAAAAACATATATATCTTTATACTTTACTTTAAAACCTTATTTATATATATTAACTTTCAAAAAATTCATTTATTAAGAATATATTAGTTAGTTATCACTTATTTGTATCATAAGGTATTGGTAAATTTAATTTTTTCATGCATACTTTATGATGTCAGTTTTAGTACCCATTATTTAATAATAGGTTAATAATTTATATATAATTAAAGTTAATACAATATATTATTTATATATATTTATAAATCTCACATATCATTCCATAATTTTTGTAGTTACTTTGTATGAAAATTGAATCAATGTTAGCCTATTTCAATAAATTTAGTAAACAAAGAAAATATTTTAATAATAAGATAAATACTTAATATATCCTTTATAGAACCATAAAAAATAATTATTTTCTTATTAAATTATAATAATATAAATATTTAATTTCACATTGTCATCCATGATATAGTTTTAGAACATTGTTCAAGTGGGTGGTTAGATCGACCGAAACATGAACATACCATAATTAATGGTGATTATGGTTATGAAAGTGGGTTGCTTTGGAATAATATCATTATAATAGAATAATAATGATATTATTTATATATTTTTAAATTTTTTAATTATATTTTAAGAGGTTTGTATAAATAATTTAAATCAAGATAAAAAATGAAAACATATGTTATTCCACGGAGGTGGTAGTCTGTATAATACACAATTAACATTTTCATTTCAGAAAATGAGAGGGAATGAAGGTGGATTTCAATTTTCATTTTCAAAATTATAATAATGTTATATAATTCATGTTTTTCTTATATTCTATCCTTATAACCATTGAATGGAGGAAGTGGTGAAAATTAGAAGACGTCGCTTCGTAGAGGTGGTAGTCCGCAAAAATGAACGATCTATATTATTTTATTTTTATAAGTTTATGGAAAGTAATAAATAAGAGTTTTTTCATTAATATAATAACTAATAAGTATACTAATTATAAATAGTTCAATATATTATTATGGTTTGGGTATGTTCGGAAGAGAAATCTTAAGAAGAAAAGGGTAAGGAGTTAGTAATACTTATGCCGAGACCTTGAAAATTCTCTTGATAAAATTATTAGAATAGAAGTAAAGTTAATTATATAGAGTAAAATTTGATATAATTTTAAGTAAATTATTAAGGGAAAGTTTAGTATTGAAAGGGTGGAAATGATCCCATTTTATAAGTGAAGAAAATGAACCTTTTCTAAACACCCATTATTTTTAATAATAAAATGACTATATTCAAGGGTAGATGGTTCAAAAAGTAAATAAATAATGGAGTGTGGAGTGAGATAAGGTTGATCAATAATATTATACTAATTTTACAATATTTTTTATCATGTTTCAATACTTTCACCTCTTCATTTTATTTATTTTACTATTTTGGTTTTTTTCTTAGTTACTATTTTTTAACTCGGTTATTTATGTTGTACTAAAAGTATTTGATAATAAAAACTACCAAATTTGGGTTTGGTGAAATTAAATTTAATCTTAATTTAATATAATTCAAATTATAAATAATATAAACATAAAACATTTTATATATAAAAAAATTGGTTTTTGGAGAAAAAATGATGTTTTAATAATTATGTGTTCATAACCTTATTTAGCATTGATTACTAATTAAATTTGTGTTAATATAATTATATATGTGTATAAAAATAATATTAGTGTAATTTATTTAAATATTATAATTTAATTTATTATACAAAAGTTACACAATATTAATCAAACAAATCGTTTAAAATAACAGTTTCATTATTATCACTATAATTAATCTTAGTAATATTATTTTTATACCTAAAAATAAAATGAACTTTTTACATAATAAGAAAATAATGATTCTGAATATGTAATATATTTTACCAAGTATAATATCTAAATGTTTTAAATATTTAATTATTATATTTTCACACTTAATTTGTAAAAACCTTTTTTAGAAAAGTGTATTTTTAATCATAAAATTCATTTATAGGATAAAATTACCATGGTTTTTGATTTTCATGATATAAATTAATTTATTATTAAAAATAAAATAAAATTTACATGGCTTTCAAAACATTCCAAAACTAAATATTACCAAAAAATATTTAATTAAAAGAAATGACAAAAACAATTTCTTTTATTGAAAAATATTACTTAAGTTCATAAAATCTTAAACATAAGTTTTATAAATTCAGAATAGTATTTTAAATTTTTTAGTTTTACCACTTAAATACATATTTTATTAATTAAAAGGTTTTATAAACTTTTATATCTTTCTTATAAAATGATAAATTCATATAATTTATATTTTTGGTAAAATAAGTATTTCTTATCACTATTCACCTAAAAACCAATTATTTTAGAAACGTATAAAAAATTCATACTAAGATAATATTAAACCGATTAATCCAAAAATGTAGTTAGATTTTTTATATTAAAATACCAAAATATATAAATTTATTTTTTAAATAATATATATATATGTAAAGGAAAACTACATTTATTGAAAAATTCCTTTTTAAAACTTTAAGTGTTCTTAATATTAGTTTTATGAAAATATAATTGATTAATATATTTTTATTTACTATATGTTTTATTCTTATTATAATTTTCTTATCTAATATGTCATGTATTTTTTTGTTTAGTGTTTCATGTGAAACAAGCTATCTATATAATATTTATTTAAGGAAAAAATATATTCCAAAATCTCTGGGTGTTATAGAGGGTTCCCTAGGTAAATATAATATTAGAGAATGAAACCTCCAATGACTTTAATAAGTGATTTTTGTCACATTTATGGATTGGGAATGCCTAATAACTTGTATCCATGGGTCAAGGGGTTTGTTTGAGCTAACGAGTGACCTTTGGGCAGTCTTAGGTCTTAATATGTGATGTGAGTTAGCCTAGATTGGGTTCATAGGGATAGTGGGAAAGAATGAGAGGCTTGTGGTTGAGTGATGATGGGTTAGATATATGTATCTATCTTAGTTTATGAGGAACTCCCTTATGAATTTGGAGGAGAGTTTTATTGTGTTCTTGGAGAGATATGAGTCCTTTAATACTTGGAAATTGGTTACCATGGGGGGTTTTGTCGAAAATTAGTCCTCACCTATTGAGGCTAATTTTGAGAGTACATGGTAGATTAGGACAACCCCTAGGTATTTTAGGACCCTAGAGCACCATAAGAAGGGATATGTGAATCAGGGTGTCAAATTTTTCTTTTAAAATGTCGAATCTTGTTCCCACATTGGTAGGAAATATCTAAACCTATACAATGGATTCGAAAAGTAATCAAACATTCATATGTATAAAGAAAACAAAATTTTTTTACATGGTTCACCACTAAGGGCTAGTCTAAGGAGAATAAACTGATAGTGTTTCAATCATACCAAAATCCACTAATCTTCACTATTTTTGGAATACAAGAGTTTAGACATAGCCATTCTATTCCACACACACTGCATTTAAAAGATTCTAGGGATAACTCCCATGTCCCTCGAAACACTTGCATCGACTCCCCCTAGATCACTAACTTGGGAGAAGTATTACTCAGTTTATCGAATTGAAGGCCTCTTCAATATATTTTAATTGAAGTCTTTTTCTCTATCCATCATGATACACCACTTGTATCAAAGTCCTGAATTGATGCACTTAAAAGTACTGATAAACCAAACTGAATATTCAAAAATTGCTAGAAGTACACATTGACACTTGCATGAAACACCTTCTATTGCACGAAAGATTTGGGATTTTTGCAGATGATGTCTTTCAAGAAACACTTATAATTCATGCAACCCTAATATTTCATGAGAATATACTATAAGGTTCACTTGGTCTTTTTAGACAAAAGGAATAATTTGCGCGCAATATTTGATCTCTACTTCTCTTCTGTGAACAAGTCTTTTGCATGGAAGAGGAACCCAATATTCATTAAAAAGTTATAAATTTGAGTGGGGGTATCAACATATTTATAGGCCTCGATTACCCTGCATAAAAGTTTTTTACGTGTCACTCAAGATTCTATTTGACCACACAAAACCCCTTCTAACATCGCATTGGGAGTGCAAGTCTCTTCCACACAACATCATCTGTCATACACATTTAAATATTTAATGTGATTTTTTCTTTTTCCATATTTTGATGTGATGATCCCTATACATGTATTTCACGAAAGTTTCCAAACCACCTTTAATCTTGTGTGAAACTTACTTTTCCAAAATCACTTTTCTCCATTATCTTATTTTTGGACCCAAAAATATTGCAAACATTGTTAAATGATGCCATGTTCAATACTATTGTACGTTTGAAGTGTAATATCCCTTTCCCTATAGACTACTTGATCTTACATTTTAGGATTTGTGAAAAACTCTAACACAATCCATTTACATCAAAGAATATCCTTAGTTCCAACAATTATATGGACCAGGAGTGAAGAGGAGCTTGGAGAGGTTGGACCAAAACTTAGTTTCTTGGTCAAGTGAGATTACAGTCTATGGTTTCACCAGAAGTAGAATACGTGGGATTATAGAAATGATAAGAGACTTTGTTAGGTCTAGAGGAACCATTGAGTGTCCTATTTTCTGATTTAATATATATTGTGATGAGGGGTCAGGTCTTGAGTGACTAGTACCCTAGGATTATCTGGTGAGCTATGTGAAGAGCTATGACCCAATGTTCTTTACATGTACTTGTTAGACCCCCTAGAGTCTATGTATATGGGTAAATGTGATTTTACGTCGCTCTTCTACGAGTATGGGTTAGTGTGATGGACCTTCTCAGAGTCCGTGGGGTTGGGTTAGTTTGATGTGATCTCCCCAGAGTCTATGGGGATGGGTCAGTGCAAATGAATTTGAACTTTCCTTATATATTATTAAGTCGAGAAACCCCCTGAGGGATGGGTCATGGTATGATGTGATGTATGATGATGGATGCTACCTAGAGTGATTAGGTAGTGGGTTGAGATATGGATGTATGACCATACCCAATTTCTGTAGGTAGTGGGTCGAGGTTTGGATGCTGACATACCCTAAGTTTTTGGATATGGGTTGGGAATCAGTTATGGAGCATGGGGTGAGTGGATTTTAACATGGTACTGAAGTATTTATGGTGAGGTATTAGGGTTTCCTAGTTAGAACCCAATTACTTGACATGTGTGTGTACCTCATCGAGATCCGTGTCATCCTGGATAACACACAATGACTTAACGAGCATGATTATTTACTGTATTCTTTTCTTTTTCATACACATGAATATGATGATGTATAGTATGGGTTTAGGGTGATATATTATTGATTAATATACTCACATACTAAGAAATCATCTTAGTGTGCATGCATATCTTATATCTAATTTTCAGGTCAGATCGAATGTGATGTTCAGTGAATCGGGCTGGGACTTAAGGGTATCAAGAGATTGAGATGAGGACTAGGGGTGGCAGTAGGGATAGTGTGTGTGTTTTATTTTATTTTATTTTTTATTTGGTATCAACCTAATGGGATATCATTTGTTTTTTTATGACATCCTCATATATTTTATCAGATATTTTTATTGTTATTCTGCATACTCAAATGAATGTTGTTTGGTTATTTATGATTTTTTACATTGATTTGAGAAAATAGTCCCCCCATTATTTTTATTAGGCCCTAAATTATAGTTTTTAGTATCTGAAATATGGGGAGACACTCCTGAGGTCACGTGGTATCATCGGTATGAGAACTGATGAGTGGCTTGAGGTGGGGAGTTACGACTACTAACATCCGATTATAAAAACAAACTACAAATAACTAGTAAATGTATAATAAATGATTATAATTGAAGTATATAAAATTTAATATATATCAATAATTTTTTAAAATTTGTTATTAATATAGTTATTGTTATTATATATGAGGTTTAAGTTATTTCATGAAAGTTGGGACTAAAGGAAAGTGATCCTCATCTCATTTTTCATTTTTTGAGACTTATTCCATATTAACCACTTGTTTAATTCTATATAGTGAATATACTACCCATGTATGTAGTTTTTATAATTTTATTAGTGATATTAAAAGGATTTATAGATACATATCATGTTTTATATATCTTTGTTTTTGATTCAAAGGTTACCAAAGATGAATGAGTTATATTTCCAATCTAATTTTGAAATCGAGATTGCTTTGAATGATAATCCATATATTGAATTTGTATTATATTTTCCCATAAAACACCACTATATTATTCTCCTATACTTATTCTTGAGGTTTAAAATTTATTCTCATGTTTTTATTTTTATTTAATATATAATTTACCTAAGGTGGTGTGTGTATGTAAAATTGAATCCACCACTTCTTCTTGGTCGAGAATCTTCTTCCCCTATACCCATGTCCATTGGATGATTTTACAAATGTAACAATATTTGTATAAATAATTGATCAATTTCATATTAATCAGAATTTTATTTTTATAAATAGTTTAAATAGTAATCATTTTACATTTTCCATATGAGTCCATTTCGAAATCATGAAAAGAATATCTCTTTAATGTTTCCCATGTGAACACATATTCCTGCCATCTTTATATTTTTTGATGAATCTTCATTTCCATGTTTTCATTTTTAAAAAAATATATTGTTATTATCCATGTTTTATAAATAATATCATTTAATTAAATGTTTTAAATGGTCAAGTAAATTTATTATGGTTTCCAAGTGATTTTCCTCATACCTCTTTAGAAAGATTTTCATTTATATTAGTATACTTTAACATATATTTTACTCGATTGAGGTTATAATATAAATGGTACCATCATAATTATTTATCTAGATGGATTATTATATTGTTTTATGTAATTTTATTTAAAAACCTATCTATTTTCCATTGGTTAACCATGAAATGTTATAGTATTAATATTTTCATTTTATAGTGGCACAAATATATAGATTATCATTATGTGATAATTGGGGTCCTATGTAACCCCCCAATGGAGTGGTAAAAGTTTTATATCTCATGAGGTAATGATTCTATTTGTGGGATTAATTTTTGTTATGTTATTTCCACAAGACTATGTGTGGGTATAATTGTGGTTATGCTATGTCCACAAGACTTTGTGTGGGAATAATTATAGTCATGCTATGTCTAGAATGTTGTAATATTATATACTTATTTTTGTGCTACAATCCTGTTTTTTTCAATGTTATCATGGATAATGTTATGTTCAAATCCTCATTATGAATTTATGATACGTTTTTATTTGGCTATGAACTCCTAAGTTCATGCTTATAGTCCTTGATAATATTCTAATACCTACATTTTTTTCACATGCTCACTTATGATATTTGATTACTATCTCTAATGTTTACCCTTATGGTGAATTTGATATAACCCTTTTATTTTATCCAATTACCTAGGTTGTGAAGATGATTATAACTTATGATAAGTATAGAAGGGGGTGTAGTGTGGTTTTATATTGTAGAAATGTTCACAAGTATTGTAAAATAATTACTTACATAACTAATCCTCAAAGACAACAAACCTTTGATTATTGGGATTTTGTGTCTATTATGATGTGTAATGTGTAAATTATATAAATGATGAAAAATAAATATATGATTATCTTGGGTCATATCACTTGGTATTAAAGTATATATTTAAATTATCTGTTCTCAGCACCAGGTCTGGGAGTAAGAGCCTGGGGTGACTCATTCGATATCAGATATGGATTTAGTTATATTTAGTGATTAATTTAGTTATTTTTTGGATTAAGATAAGGAAAATTTAGTGAAAACCCTAGGAATAAGTCTAAGTATAATATAATATGATAAATGTTTATCAAAGTAGAGATCATGTGATTTATTGGAAATAAAATCCCTATCTGGATACAAACAAGTGAATGTATGCTTTGGCACAGATAAATATAGGGATAATAAATATGAAAAGTATGGTCGGGTATTAACTAAAACTTTAAAAGGCATAAAATATATTCCTAACTAAACACTTGGTTTGAAACTTTTATGAGATATACTTTGGAGGTTTACATACTCTTTATGAACCATTATAAAGGATTTAAATGGAATTTATGGATGTAAAATATAACTAGGTATATTAAAAAATGTAATAGGAAAATGACCATGGATAATCTAGGTTAAACTGAATGATTTATAGGTTTATATAATTATACCATAGTTAAAAAAAATTATCAAAGGTTGAAATGATGTTTTTGTTAGAGAATACATCTTAATATTGACATTTTCATATTTATATAATCATTTAATCCAATTTTATTAGATATTATCATAACCATTTTGGTTTTAGTATTTGGTTGGAAATATAATCATGGAAATGAAGCTGCAAAATGGTTTTCCCAAGAAAATACTATAACATACTAAAGAAGCATATTTGGTAAAATAATTGAGATGAAGGAAAATCTAAATACATGCCTATTATGTGGGAAATAATGAGTCTCATAGTAAATAATATTGTGAGGTAGATATATTAGTAGAAAATATATCTTGAGTTTCTTATGGATCCCTTAACTTCTTTAATGAGTGAAAAATAATTAAAATTGCGATGTCATAATTTATCAGGGGGTGTGATACCTTGAGATTTTAGAATATGTTTTTCTTTAATTAATAATTTGTTTAATAACCTACTCCACACACAAAACCAAAATAAAACTATCCATTATGTATTATAAAAACATTAATAATAAATTTATAATAAGAATAAAACCACTAGTAAATAATAATATAGTAATAAATTAAAAATGCTTATATTTAGAGAATAAATAATTATTATGGTTTAGTGTTAAAAAGGAATGTTTTTATCAAATAACATTTTTTATAGTGTTGTGCATTTTATCTTAGTAAATTGAAATGATAATTTTCAAAATTTAATTATGATAATATATAATATCATAATATATGAACTAATATATTAAAATTTATTACTAATTTATATGAAATATGGTTAATAACACTTAATGTTTTAAAAGTCCTATTTCTATAAGATAATTTTTTTGTTATATTTTTTATTTTCATAAGTACTTAAATATTATAATTTTAATTAGGAAATATTAAATTTATTTTTGGATTCATCATAATAATATTAACTTAGGATTATTTTTTAGATCTTTCTAGACTGATTTATTTTTAATTGAATAGTGAAAAATATAGCTTTTATTAATACCGTAGTGTTTTTGACTTTATCATGATCTAAGAATGACGTAAATATTTTATAAATTATTTACCCAACCATTAATATTTTAAGGAGTAAAATGATTAGTCTTTTAACAAATAATATTTCAAATTTAGAAATCCGTTTTTTAAAATTTCGAAACATAAAAAATATTTTATTCTAATAAAAAACTATTTTTCATCTTTTTATTTTAATTATGTTTTCCCTAGGTATTATTCTATTTATGATTGATTTTAATTCCACATAAGTATTTTTTTAAATTAATAAAAAAATTAATATCTGATAAATCAACAACATTAACAATTTTATCATAAACATTATTTTTGTGTTTAAAAATACAATCTTTATAAAAATTGGTTTTTACACATAATGGGTGCTAATTTAAAATTAATTATTATAAACTTAGAAATTTTACATGAAAAAATTGTTTCAATATTTTAAATCATAATTTCTAAATTATGAAATAATCATCTTTTCATTTTTAGTCAGAAAAATTAATTACTGGGGTTAAAAATATAGTTATAATGGTAAAAGTAAATTAAGGTAAAAAGAGTTTAACCAAGTGTAAAAGGGATAAAACATGGTAAAAAATGTATAAAAATGATTTTTGAGGTTTTTATAGACCAAAACTTATATCCTCTCTATTATTTTCCACTTTGAAATCCACTTTCATGTGAAACATGTGTTTCTTTTATATTAAGAAGTTATATTTACAAAAATTTCATTCAATTCACTTATAAAAGGGGCCTTCAAACATCCCTTCAAATCCACTATAAAATTTAAATGTTTCCAAGATACTCTAACCATTTTAATTACCATATAATCTTCCTCCTCATCCCTAATATTTTAGTCATAATAATTTGTACCAAGTCCTCCATTTCAAAAAATTACTTCATGGGAAAGTTTAAATTCTCAACATACATACTAATCACCATATAATATTTTCATTATATATATTTCTTCTAAAAACATATATTATCAATTAAAACATGATTAAATCAGTTTCATTTATATATTTATATTTTTTTTATGTTTATTTAAGAAGAATTACCAACCTTTTAACCATTTTCCGTAGAAAAATAAAAACACCGTCACGTGTTTGTATATACCACTATCTCCACAAAAAGTGTGTTTTATTTTTCATAAAATAATTACATGGTTGATTAAAAATGGGATTTAGTAAAATAATATGGTCTTTATAACATGAGTAATATTCTAAAAATATAAACCATTTTCTATCTTCCTCTTATTCTATAGAAAATATATATGTTATTCGTGTGTATGTGCAGACCGCCGCCTCAACATAGCGACCTATTTTGTTTCTCTTTAGTACCATACTTGGGTGATTATAATAATGAATTTAATGAATAAAATTTATACTCATAAAATTATTAAGTTTATGGAAGTTTTATATAAATATTTTACTTGTTATTAATATAACATCTTCGGTTCATTAAAAATTATTGAAATAAGATTTTCACTAATTCCAAATTTAAGAATAATAAATAAAACATTCATATAATGAATTTATAACATTATAAATAATTATAAACATATATTACAAATAAAATTAATGATATTCTAATTATTAAATTATATCTAAGAGAATAAATATTGGTATTGTTGTTAAAAAACCCATTCGAAGAAAACAAAACTACTAACATTCGATAATGAAAATAAACTATAAATAAAAAATAAATGTATAATAAATGATTATAATTTAACATTATATAATGTAATATATATAAATTAGTTCCTGAACTATTCTAGTAATATATTTATTGTTATTATAAATAAGGTTAAAGTTCTTTTGTGTAAGTCGAGAATAAAGATAAGGGACCCTAGTCTCAATTTTCATTCTTTGAGATTTATGCCATATTCACCACTTGTTTAATTTTTTTTATGATGTATATAATACTAATGGATGTTTTTAACATGTTATTAATGAAATTAAAATTATTTACATATCTATATAATTTTATATATTTCATTGATTTGGATTAAAAGGATACCAAAGCTGAAAGGGTCATATTTCTAAACTCATTATGAAATCGAGATTACTTCTGCGTAATGATACATTTAGGGAAATTATATTATATTTATCTCTGAAAAAACCACCATATTATTATCCTATATCTATTTTCAGGGTTTTAAATTTCATCTCATGTTTTTATTTCCCCTTAATACATAATTTACCATAGGTAGTTTGTGTAAGTAAAACTAAATCCACCTCTTCTTCTCAGATGAGAGTATTCTTCCTCTATGTCCATGTTTGTTATATGATTTTGTAGATATCACTATATTTGTTTCAATTATTTATTAAGGAAATTTTAAATAAAATTTAATTTATTTGAAATATTTAAAAGTAAATCGTTTTATATTTTCCACATGGATCATTTTTGAAAGTATGAAAGGAATCTCTCTTTGACGTTTCCCACATGAACACATATTTACAAAATATTAGAATTTTTATATGTATATTCCTCTAAATTTTTTCATATATTTTTTAAAATAAATTATTATTCTCTTTGGTTTATAAATAATACTATTTAATTAATTTTTTTCAAATATCAAGGACATTCCTTCTAGTTTTCAAGTGATTTTCCTAATACTCCATTGGAATGTTTTTCATTCATGTATCTATCCTTTGGAATATTTTTTGATTAATAAAGGTTAAGATATAAATGGTACCATACACCTTATATCCATGGATTTATTATGATAATATTTCATATAATTCCATTATAAAACCTATCTTTTTTTAAAACATTAAAAAAGTAATGTTTGAAGTGTGAATTTTTTTATATTATAGTGGTACACATATATAGATTATCATTATGTGATGGTTGGGGTCTAGTATCATCCCCAATGAATTGGTAATGGTTTTATATCTCTTGAGATAATGATTCTAGGTTTTGGAAGAATTATAGTTATGCTATGTCCAGAAGCATATTCATGGGCCTAATTGTGGTTATGCTATGTCCAGAAGACTATATATGGACCTAATTGTTGTTAATATATTTCCACAAGACTATGTTTGAGCCTAATTATGGTTATTAAATTTCCAAAATATTGTGATATTCCATTATTATGTTTATACCACACTCCGATGTTTTTTTATGTTCACATGCCTCATGTTATTCTTAGATCCTCACTTGATATTTATAATACATGCTTATTTGGGTATAAAATCATTATGTCATGCTTATGTACCATGATTATGTTCTTATACCCATTTTTATTATTATTCTCACTTATTATATTTTATTATTATCCCGAATGTTTACCCTTACCAAGAATTTTATCTTACCCCTTTCTTATGTTTCTATTCCTCAGGTTATGTAGATGGGTTTTACTTATGATAAGTCTATAAGGAGGTCTAGTGTGGTTTGATTATGGGGAAATATTACCAAGTATTGTAAAATATGTGCTTATGTAGAAAATATCAATGACATTAAACCTTCAGTTCTTGGAATTATGAATTTATTATGACATGTAATGTGTAACTTATGGAAATGATATAAAATAAATATATTTTTATCTTGGGTTATATCACTTGGTATCAAAGTCTATGTGTAAGGTATTTATTTTTAGTACTGAACCTAAGAGTGTGGATGTTTAGGGTGCCTCACATTCACCAAATAAATTTATTTATATATGTATACATATATACCTACACTTTTGAATATGAGAATTTGAAGGGATCCCATGAACTACATCCTACTACAGGTCACTATATACCCATTCTCCAAGCCCCACTATTCTATGATCTAAAATAAGGAATCATAGAGGAGTAATAATACCCATGCTCTAAGAACCACTATGAAACATTCCAAACCCCGATTTACCTATTGAAGAGTAATGATTTAAACACTCTAGACACTAAATAGTGTCCACACTTCCCTCATTGAATGTTGGAACTCATCAAACACACATTTGGATGATAGTCACAAAAAAACATCAGAAAATAATATCACCTCATATCCATTTATATGTTTTCAAAACTAATGATTTACCATAGATACATCATCCTAAGATACTAGATGAATACCTATATACCCATATAATACTAGATAGATAGTTAATATCCATTATTATTTTAACCCAAAGATATGGGTAAGAAACTAAATAATTATTATGCATTATCTTCCACATTGATCCCAAAGAAGTAGGAGATAAAGAGTGTAAAAATTTAGTTAAATCATAATCTATTACAATATAATATATTATAAAAATCCCCTTACCTATTAATATGGTTTAATGAAAATAAATACATATACAGATAATCATAAACCTCTTTCCAGAATAGTGGGTGTAAAAGAGTAAGTACTTTTTCATTATCATCTTTCTATATCCCAAGTTGATGGGTGTGTAGGAGAGTATCTCAGTATTGTAACAACACCATAAATATCTAAAAGTCACTAGAATGAGCATATTGGGGCACTCAGTGGAATCTATTGGCCCAGGGATTTAAAAAAAATCATCACTGGGACAGTAGAACTTGTCGTCTCCGGCGATCTGAACCCCAGTATGGTTTGAGGATCTCACATAAATTAAATATAGTACAAAAATAAAAATGGAAAACATACCGTTTTGATATGAATATATGCTTGACATATACTTGTTATCGATGATATTAGGTTGAATGATCCAATATAAGATCTCTCTAGATTGTCCAAACATTCTTCAAAAATCCGATGGAGCATCAATCATTGAATTTCAGCTGCTAGCGTGAAGATCCGAAGATGCATTCGACGCCCCTAATATCACTACATTGATGTACATTCAATACATGAGAGAGAACTCAATATAATCTCTTGAATCTAGAGATCCCCTCTCTAGAAATTGGGAGAGGAGAGAGAGGCTCCGGTAAATTCACCATGAATAGTAATTGTGTCAAAGCCTCTTCCCTCAATTTATAGTGGATGCTAAAAATACCTGGTAAGGTTTTTCATTCCTCATTAATTTAACATCCAATAAATAAATAATTATAACAAACTAAATTGCATCATAAATATTATTTATTATTTTATCACATACCTATAATATATATTAAATATACCACTTGATAAAACCTATTCATTTATCTCAACTCATAATTTCAGATTAATATTAAACAAACCTTGAATATTAAAATAATATTTATTCAATTAATATTGTTCCTTATATTTACTTAACTTGTAAATAATTTTAATAAATAAATTTAATCCAATTATTCTTTACTTTAATAATTTAAATTTATTTATCAACTGGTGATTGATGAAATGGACAAAACTCTGACCATGAGGTGGGGCCAACCAAGTCCAATTTACCTATCCAACAGAATGAGGTGGATTTTTGAATATGCAATTGTATGTGAACCCATAGGCCCTTATCTCTATAGTAGTGAATATAATCTATAGACCAATAGTAGAATCTAGAAACACATAAAAATCCCTAAAGAAGTAAGGATAATCATTGGAACGATAACCAACCTATGAACACATACTGTGTAATATAATCTCTCTTTCTTTCATATCTCATAAAGTAGGATGCACACTTGTGTCATCATCCTTTTCTTTATTTATTATTTTTTGATCTAACTGGACATATTTTCCCTCAAATTCCTTGTAAAAGGACTTATAAAGGTACTACTATTCTGATTAATAAGGCCCAAGATATATTAATTCCTCAACCTGGAAGAAAAAAATCATTTCTTAATGATTCAAGAAAATCCATACCACCAATGACGCATCGAACAAAAGTTAGATCACCAAGATTTAATTATCACAGGTTTGTCCTTTTATCATTGTATGAAATCAAATGGAACACATTTATAATGAGCTCAATTCAGGATACCAACACCCATGTCTATAGATAAGAACAACCAATGACACCCAAAATATATGGTGTTCTTATTATGAGGTCTGTCCTCATGATCTAACTACTATAAATTACCAAGTTTGAACTTCCTAAGGAGAAGTATAAATGTTTTTGACCCCAAAATGATAGGAAAACATCAAATGTGTCCATTCAATATGATGTATCTCAACCATATGACCTATATTTAAGATTAATGTCATAGCATCTTGAGTTTCTCATTATAGTCTGGGATCTGCTATAACCTTTTGATATGATAATTAATCTATGGAAATTACCATTAAATAATGCATAAAGAAATATATACACTATAATTGTAAGTATACATCATGTATATTTAACAGTACACATGATATGATAATCAAAATTACTGTTTAAGTCGGGTCAAGGGAAACCACTATTACAATATATACTGCATTACACATCAAAGTAGATAACTATAAAATCCATCAATTCAATGAAATCAAAGATTCCATCTATTAATCATATAAATTTCCCATTTAATGATCCAAATCCAATGTAGCTTCCTCCATGAATTTCCATATTTTTTGATCATCTAAATATAATTGCTATTAAATTCTTGTTATTGGATTATTCAACCAACCACATAATTGTAACACCAATATCTATATCTACTATGGTCACATCTACATTATCTAAAGTGATCCAAAGTATCATCACCATTTTTCCCAATATTTTAATAGTTTATCTAAATATTTATTAAAACTATTCTACCACTTAATTTAATATGGTCTATGTTTACATCATTTATTTTCTCTATTTTAATTATAAATTTTTCTTTAAATACTCATTACCTTATGAAGGGAAAATAATTTTATCATCCCTAGAAAATAACTCTTATCATTATTGAGCTCAATATTATTTTATTTCAAGGTTCATATAACTAGTATTCAACTCCATCTATCCATAATTTCACATCAAATGTTTAATTAATAAAATATACAAATGTATATGTTAAAAAGATAAATTTATGGAGTCCTATATTAATACAACTATTTAAGATTTTATATTAATTAATTTTAATTAAATAATAAATTCAAATAATTCATACACCTTATATTGGAATTGAGGAATCCAAGATTTAAAAGATACACTCTAGAAATTCACTTGTGAAACATAGTTTAGAACCTCTAGAAAGTAGTGATACCTAAAACAATGCATTTATAACTGAGAATACAAAACACCCCATCCATGAACTAAATTTATACACACAAACATAGAAAAATATTTCAAAACAAATAACCCAAATTTAAACATATTCATAGAAATATAACCTTAAGAGATTACATGGTTTGGATCATACCATAATCTAGGAGAAAAACACTACTACTTTTATAAATATAAAATAACAAAATAAAAATCACATCTATTTTTATTCAATGTAACCCCAACTTACCATATATTAACAAGTCCATTTGGATGTTCCAATTCCACCACCATATGAACTTCATTAATATCCCATTTCTTGTTCAAGGAAACCACCAACAACCTGATGATTAAACTTCTAAAAATTTATATTTTTAGTGAATAGTCTCATGTCTAGAAAACAACCTAGAACTATGATTATAGAACATTCCCTAATGCCGAGTTCTATTGATGTCAACCTATTTTGGAAGTTTTGTAACCCAAGTTCCAAAATTGCACTTTCAAAAATTAAAAAATAAAAAAAATCAAATTTTTTATTCACACCCAATCCTAACAATCTACCACTTGAAAACTTATTTTAAGCTTCTTCTTAAAACTTTTATAATTTTTGGTCAATTACTTTCTTACTTAGTAAAAAATGACTCAACATCAAATTCTCCAAATCATTCAATCCCTAATGAGGCATAAGTACGCCCAATAATTTCTCAGACTACAACATTTGTCAGCATATATATTAGATTCCTATGTATGCTTATCATTTATATTTCAAAAACTATATCATTCAAAAAATTATAGATGAAGTGATACTTAAGTTCAATGTGTTTCATCTATGAGTAAAATACTTGATTCATTTCAAGATGTCTCTCAATCAAACTATCATAGAAAAACATTCAATTTTCATGCCTTCTTCTAAGTTCCTTTAACAAACACTTTTTGTCACACCAAATCCTTTACCGCATCCATGAAGGCTATGTATTGTGCTTCTATAGTTTAAATTGAAACTATTGACTACAATCTAGACATACAACTTATGGATATACCTCTGAAGGTAAACCCAAAGCTAGTGGTACTCTTCTATTGGCCAATATCTCAACTAAATTCTATATCAATATAACCTTATAATGGATCATTCATTATAAAACACAAGGACATTTCTTCCATTCCTTTGAGATATCAAAGAATATACTATACCAATTCCCAATGAAGCTTTCATAGATTTGTGATAAACCAATTGATAACTCCAAATGAATTCATAATGTCTAACCTTGTACAATCCAAATAATAAAACATGTTTTTAAACACCGATTCATATAAAATGATCACTATAAACTTAGTATCATACTCAATTTTAGTTTCTTTCTATTTGGGAAACTTTAAGTTTCTGACTAATGAGGTAGTAATAGGCTTTTATGAAATTATTCCAAATCATTCTATGAATTTATATATGTATTACTTATGAGACAAAAACAAAGTTCTAGTCATCCTATCATTTTAAATATATATCCTAAAAATCATTTTTTCTTCATTAAGGTCATTCAACTTAAAATTTTTTACACAAATTAATTTTTAACTTATTAATTCATTTCCTATTTAGACATTCCAGGAGAATATCACCCGTATTAAATAAAAGTATGATGAATATTCTATCATGAAACACCTTCCAGTAGATATAATGATCCACATTGATCTAGATAAACCCCTTCTCTACTATAAAGGAATTTAAATTCAAGTTATATTTTTTGAGTGCCTGCTTTAGCCTATACAAACTCTATTTGAGCTTGAAAATCATATTTCTCAAAAAAATACTAACAAAATTGATCATTTTGTTAGAGCTAATGAAAAATGGTGATAAATAGAATCTTTATCAGTGTGAAAAAAATCCTTGATAAAGGGTGACCCTTAATCAATGCTTTAATTATCACTGATAAAATCCTCCTCTTTAACAGTTCTAATAAGCGATGATAAATGACACAATAAATAATTTAATTTATATACTTATTTATATATTTTTAAATATTATTTATATAATAATAAGTGTATATATATAATTATAATATATAATTATTATTTATATAACTATATTATAAAAAAACATTGTAAATCTTATTTTCATAATTTTATATGTAAACAATTATCAAATTTATATAAATTACAAAATATATATATAAATAAAATATATTAATATTTTATTTAAATAATTATATAAATATATAAATGATTATATATTTATTTAATTTTAGTTCATGTTTGAATTTTTATATTTTAATTCATATTAAATAATTTAAAATATACACATATATTTGTATATTTGTATGTGCATGCATGTGTATGTATGTGGATGTATGTGTATGCCTATATACACATGTATGTATGGGCATGTAATTGTATATATTTTCATGTATGTGTATGTAAGTGTATTTTCATGTGTATGTATGTGTATGTGCATGTACATGTATGCATCAAATGTGTATATGTATGTGTGTATGTGCATGTGTATGTGTATAGATGTATGTGTTATGTATGTGTATGTTTATGTGTACGTGGAAGGCATTTATGTTCATGTATGTGTATATATGTGTATGTATGTATGTGTAGGATTGTGTATGTATGTGTATGTGAGTATCTAGACGTATATGTATGCATGTGTATGTGTTTATGTAGTATGCGTATATTTATGTAGTATGTGTATGTATGTGCATGCAATTGTATATATTCGTATGTTTATATGTGTGTACCTGTATGTATGTGTATATGCATGTATATATATGTATGTGTATGTGCGTATATATGTGTATGTGTGTATGTATATGTATGTCTATACATATATATGTGTATTCATTTTTAATATTTATTCATTTAATATTTTTGCAATGTATTCATTTTTGGTAGTTATTTATATATTTTTAAATATTAATATTCAATAATTTTCATATATATATAATTTATATAATTAATAACTATTCATTTTTATTTTAATATATTTTTATTTAAATATTTATACAATTATTATTCATTCATTAATAATGAGTAATTTATTAAAAATTTCTTGTTCTTAATTTTAATTTTTATTATTTATTATTTGTTATTTATTATTTTAATATTTATTCATTTTTAATACTCTATTAATTTATGTAAATAAAATTATTCAATTATTTTTTAATATGTTTTTAGTTTTTTCATTTTAAATTTTTAAATTTTATTTGTTTTTAAAATTTATTTATCCATTGTTATCTATTTATTTTTAATGATTATTTTCTTTTAATATTTTTTTTAATTTATTCATTTTCAATATTTATTCATTTAATATTTATTTATAAATTTTTTTTTTCAATATTTAATTTTTTAATATCTTTTAAATTTAGATAATTAATATATATTCATTTTTATTTTAATAATTTTTATTTAAATCTTTATATATTTATTATCTATTTAGGCGTTGGGCGTTCGACCACAGCCCGAATGGCCTGAAGGCCTTCTTTTTTTATTGATTTTTGATAACCCCCCTTTCAAGGGATGAGGGGGAACCCTTACGAGGACCATAGAATTAGAGATTACATGACCCATAGGTCTTAGGAAATATACAGACAATACTTGGAACTGCTCCTCCTAAGCTTCTTCATCATGATATCAGTTCTCACCTTCGCATGGCTTGTTCGGCTAGGGTTCCCATACATGAACAGGCTGGTCCCGATGACAATTCCATACCCTCTATTTCTAAAAAATCCTCCTAACTTCTGCTTTGGTGAATGTACTTACTCTGAATACCCATCTGTAGTATGCTCCTTGTATTGTTTGACTGGTCATTGAAGTACAATTTTCGGTGAACCAAAGGCTTTGAGGTGCCCCAAAGGCCTTGAGGTTGCCCAAAATCCTTACAAGCCTGAAGGCCTTGGGTGGCCTGAAGTCCTTAAAAGACCCAAGGTCTAAACCGATGGCCTGAAAGCCCAAACAGATTAATAGTTCCAGCTTCTACATTACCGAATAGTGCCTACTATAGTACTTCTACAACACCAGGAAATTATGTCTCCACCCGGTTTTGAACTCAGGTCTCTTGGATGCACTTGCCGAGTCCTCACCAACAGGGTTGAGGCTTTTGTGCACATTTAACCCCAGATTTCCTCATGTTAGAGGATTTACCTTTGTCCATGGTTTATGGCGTGGATAGTGATGAGGGCCCCTAGTCGACGATATGGGTGGGTGACGATGAAGGATCTAACACTATTGTGACATGGAGATAATGAAGGTGGGTGGGCCCTAGGGATAGTGAGTTGATGATGAGGGGTCATCCTGGATGGGACGGTGACATACGGTTGCAGAAGACCAAGGTGGCATGATGTTGGTGGCCGACCAATGAGGTGGGGCTATAAGACAACAATGATGATGGAGTGGGTGCGTGACAACTCCAATGCAGAGTGGCTGATAAGGGAGGTCACATACATGGGTGGTCGATAAGGGAAGAGGTCACCTCTGCTCAGGATGATGGTTTAAAGGTGAAATCCACCTAAAAAAGAAAATGCTTTGGGCTAGGGCTTTGGGCCACCAACTTGTAATGGCCTTAAACCACTGTTCCTTCATTCTTTATAATGAGTTACATCTCAACTCAAAAAAATATGGCTTTATTTCCTTAATAAAAATGGGTCTTTGACCCCAAGCATGTTTAATATTTTTTATTTTTTATTACAAATTAGTTTTTAATTTATATTTTTATATAAATAGTAATTTATTGTGTTTTTGAAATTTATTTTTTATTTTTTATTTTCAACTAGTATTTATCAGCACTATATTAAGCACTGAGAAAAGGTACATTTAAAATTTATTATCAATTATATCTAATAAATGTATCTTTTATCAACTCTGTTTCAACATTGATAAATAATACCTTTATTAGTGATTTCCATTTTAGCTCTGATAAATATATCTTTTATCAGTTATTTTTTATGAGTGTTGGTAAAACCCCTACCCTATTTTAAAATAAACCTAACCGAGACTACCCCAACTTACACCATTGAACATCTCATGGTAGCCAAATCTTGTTTTCTCCTTTTTTGAATCTTTCAGATGAATTAAACAATAAATAAATGTTATGTTATTCATTTTTCATTTTAATTGAACTTTCAATGTTTTCATTATTTTTTTGGTTATTCTCATTGGTTATTCTTGTCTTCTTGATGTTTTGGTAATTGTTTTCATGATTTTTGTTTCTTAGTTTTGGTTTACATATTCTGATGGATGTTTCCCCCCTCTTTGATGATTTTTAGTTGTTTTTTTACTTTTGGAATGATATTTCAAAGGATACAAAAATCACATATTTTTTACTTATTTTTTATTAGTAAAAAGATCATAAAAAATAATCCCTCAATTGATTATAATGGGGGTTTCCATTTATTTATAAACATTTTGTGTGGAATTATTATTTTTTGTTCATTTTTCTTTGAACAATAAAAATAAACAAAGAAATTTCTATTACAATTTCATAATTTTCTTGTGGAAATAAAGAAAAATAATTATTTTATTGAAATTGCAATTATAAATTCCACCAAAATCAAATAATTTGTTCCCATTATAATTAAATTAATTCAACCAATATTTTTAAACATTATTTTAAAATTTTAAATTATTATTAAATGATTAATGAATCGAAATTTGTAAATTCAAAAAAAAAAATTAGAATTGATTTTTTTTTGTAAAAAAATAATTTTTCTAATTTTAATAACAAGATTATTAATATCATTAATTTTACTCCTCATAATAATATTTTTGATTAAATACATCCTATTGATGATTTTGAAATTTTAAAATTTGGGTTATTTTTGTAAAAATATTCATTTTTACCATTATATTAACAATATTCATTACTTTCAAAATCTCATGGGATTTTAATTTTTTTTATTTTGATTATTAACAAATAATGAATTAAAAAAATGATTATATATGTCTTTCAATGGTTTTAGATGATGAGATGACTTAATATAATTTTATTTTGATTTAAAAAACTAATATCAACCTATATTTTAATAATTAAAATAATTTTATCTTTGAATATCATATTTTCCAAAAGAGTTATAATTAGAATAGTATTATGATTTTTTAACATTATAAATTTGAGTTCAAAATAGTTTTAATTAAAAAAAGATCTAAAATAAATTTTTTATTATAAATATGAATGCAATCATCACAAAAATAATTAATATTCACAAAAAATGACACTTAATGCTATAAAAATAAAAAAATGTATAAAAGTATTTTATTTCTCAAATCATACAAATAGAAATTTTTTAGTTGATCTATTATTGACCAAAACCATTACATGGTCAGATGCAAATTTAAATGAGGATAACCCTTGCATTAGTGCGTCCCAATCATTTCATGGGGGTCCCAATGTAGACGGGGTCTTGAATGTTAGGGGATACTGGAATTAAGGGATTTAGATACTCTATAGAGGATTAAAATACCTTCAATATTTAAAGAAATAAAGTGAGTTCAATAAACAGGTTAAAGTTTGTTTATAATATTCATTACATTACCTCATAGTATTATATGATCACTACTAAATACATGTAATGGAAATTAAAATTATTACTAATTATGAAGATAATGGAATCTCCACATGTTGATAATCCCAATAATTATGGACAACATGTTTTTCCAAACAATGATGCTCCCATTCCCAAGGAACAATAGTTTTCTACATAAGATGATGCTACCAATCCTAAGCAAAAACATATTAAAAACATTGAAATTGAAGAAATAGTATAAGGTCAATAACCTATGTTTGATAAAAAAAATAGGAGTGACATAAAAAGATAGTCTTAAAAAAAATTATTAATGTGTGAAGTAAAGGAATAAAATTCAAGGCCAGATTAATTGCACACTGCCATCCTGTTGACTCTAACAAGTCCATTTTCATTAGTTACATTAGGTCCACTACTCGAATTCATGTGTTGATTGATATAGATATACAACACTATGTTTTTCCCATTTTTAATAAACTAATTTGGGAAGATATTAGGGTAAAATTATAATATAATTTATCTATTTGAATAAAAAATAAAATAACAAAACATTGATTTACTGTTCATTATCCCTTTTAGAGATCATTTATACTTGATGACTGCCAAATAAAATTTTTATTAATGGTTACTAGAAAGGTTAATAAAGAATTTTAAAAAATTACAATGAAGCATCATCTTAGGGATGTTTAAGGGAAATTAAACCCACACCCACCAAAGATATATGTACACATGATAAACCAAGAAACGTGGAATGTGTTTATTTCCCATCATGAAGAGGCATCATTTTCAAGTACATTATAATCATCATTAATTTAACTAGAAAGATGTGTATTAATAAATTTGATTAATAATTATTAATTTATGAAACAATAAACTGGTGTTGAAAATAATTATCATGCATAAAAAGAAATATACTCCTACCATAAATCAAGGATGGATTATGCATCACTTGAAGAAAATGGTATGTATTTTAAATATTTAGTAATAATTTTATGTGACATGAAACAGTAACATAATTATGTTTATATTCTTAAATGATGATTGATGAATCAAAATACAATGCCACTTCCATCCCATGCCATTTTATATAGAAGGAGGATCATCTAAATAAAAATGGAATACTAGTAGATGAAAACACAATAATAGTATGAGAATCATATGTAAGTATGAGATAATAACTTTTTTTCTACTTCAAATTGGTATTAAATAATAGTGAATTATTATTTTACTATATTTGTTTCTCTATTTTAGACACAAGAATAATCATTGAATATACCTAATGAATGAATAATTTTAGTGTCCTTGAAGTGGACAGTGAAATAAGGCCACATCACACATGAGCCTCAGTCCGGTTGGTGAGGAATCGATAGGTGAATCTAAGATACACAAGATCAAATCTTGGTGAAGGCTTATTTCTGGGTTACTGGAGCAGTACTATAGCAGGTACTGTAGCGGGTACTATAGTAGACACTGTTTGGTACTATAGCGGACAGAACTATTCATCCATCTAGGCCTTTGGGCCACCGGTTTTGTCCTCAGGTCTTGCAAGGCTTTCGGACCACCCAAGGCCTTCGGGCCAGTTGATTATCAAGGCCTTCGAGCCACCTTAAGGCCTTTGGGACACCCCAAGGACTTCGGGCCACATGAATGAAAAAGTACCAGTTAAACTACGGAGGAAAAGGCTTTAGAGGAGGATTCATGGCAGTCACATTCACTGGAGTAGAGCTAACCAGAATTGGAAGAATGAGAGGGTATGGATTTTCCATCGGTACCAGGCCTATGCAGCTTTTCACAGGACAGCTAGACGACCAGCTCTGTGAAGGTGAAGTGCTGATATCATGACACATGTTGGGAAGGAGTAGTTCCAAGTTGTCTTGTCTGGGTGATTCCCTCTAAGACCTATGGGTCATGTAATTATCTCTGAGCCTTTAGGCCTTATAAGAGTTCCAACTCATCCTTTGAAAGTTGTATTATCAAAAATAAATAAAAAATAAAGGCCTTCGGGCCATTCTGACCAAAATAAGGCCACATCAGAGGTGTTAGTTTTGGAGTGTTTACTTGAGAATATTTTGATAAAAGAAATGTACAAGGGTATAGAAATAATAAATTTTTTGATATAAAGACATGAATAAATATTTTATAATAAAAATATAATATAAAGACTTATTTTTTATAGAATTTTATGGGAATGAATCAAAGATAATAAATAACACAACAACAACCACTGCATGAAGATCCACCCACATCTTTAAGGCTATCCATTTTCCTGAAATAAGGTATTCCTTACCATAGGTAATCAATTTTATATAACTATTTCCAGGAAATGTTAATCTGGTAGATACTAATACCTTTCCTATACTAATATTCTATAAAGTAAAATTTATTTTGATTTATATCTATCAGCACCCAACCATCACATTTTTTTAAAGGTTTTAGTGTACAATATCCAAGGAGATATTCTACACTATAAAAACTTACAAAATATCATATGAGAGTGGGGATTCATGTATCTCATGAGCCAAGCATTGAGCTAATAATTATCCTTGATGATCTACATGTTTACACAGTCAAACTTTTTATTAGAATTTTTATAGAATGGATATTTTATCATGTAAAAATACATGTAAAAAACATGGTATTTACTTTCCAATTTATTTTTTATGTAAATCATTTAATAATTAAATAAAAAAGGTCTAAAACAATAAATGATATTATATATAGAGAAAATGAAGAGTAAATGAAAATTTTAATAAAAAAAATATGAAGGCTAATCTGGTCAATTGAAAAGAACTTTAGAGAGTACCTTTACCCCCACTAGTTTAGCTATTGTATTTACTAATATTACAAGTTCATGTGGATACAACATTCAAATATAGTAATATTGTTTTAATTTAATTTAAATAAAAAATGTATAGAGACACCCTTACAAACTAGATTGTTCTTTAGAATGTAGATAAAATCCTAAAGCATGGATATTTGGGAGTCTCGGTTATAAATATATATATGAGGCATGTTTTCATAATATGTTTGTCTAATAGCTGATCTACTATGTTAATTAAATCTAAATAAAATTCATATTTTTTATTGGTATATATATTTGTACTATGTGAAGGAAAACCTTGTGAACAAAAATTTGAATTCATTAGTCCCCACATCACTTTTACACAAAAAAATATCCTTGAAATAATATTAATATTAAAAAATAATAGACCATCTCGCTACAATGTTTGAAAAAAAACTCAATGATAAAAAACTCTTTCTTAATACCCATGATATAGGGGTTAAACTATACCATATAATTATATAAAATATATTTCTATTTATTTCATTACTTATTCCTTTTTTTCATGGATAATTTATTTCTCATTATAATCAATTTAGATAATCTAAATATTTAGTTTTTGGATTTAATGCATGGATTACCAAAAAATTGACCATACATGATAAAATTTATCTTTTTTTAAAACACCACATTCAACATTTTACAAATAAATCTCAATTTTTATGATTTATATTATGTTCTAATGAATTTTTTATGATAGGGTAGTGTTTAAATATCATGAAAATCATGGAATGAGGATGGTATATGAGCAAAAAAATCCTATCAATTTCTAAAACTGGATAAGTATTAGGTGATATATAATAATATTTCACTATCAAAACTTATATAGAAAAAAATTACTTATTTTTCTCAATGTATCTATAGTTTATATTACAAAATAATGAAAATATTACTATTTTTAAATTTTAAAATTTATGAAAGGTATTGTATTCCATCAACAAATTAGCATCCATAAAGTGGTATTTTTTTTAATAATTACAATTTCATTTAAAATATTTATTATTATTATTTTTTATTTATATTTTTCCAGTACTACCATGATTTTTGAAAGTCATTGTACTCAAAATAGTTAATAGATATATTTAGAAACGTGTGGTTAAAATACAAGGTATCAACATATTTGGAGACACATCCCGAAGATGAAACTTTATATCATGTTTGTATTTTTTTATTTCACCAAGATCATGAAGATTTAATTCGTCTTATAATTATTTAGTAAATTTACTTATCATTTTATCTAATTTTTATTTAGTTAATTATTTTATAATATCTATATAATTATTATTTAGTAAATTTTCATAATGTTTATGAAGAGGTGACTTATAATTTATTTTTATCGTAATCATTTTGTGCCTATAAAAAGAGAAGAAAAGGACTCTATATATAGTTACTGGTCTTTGTTGAAGGCTAAAATGAGATTTTAACTTTCATTAAGGAACAAGAACTATGTATGAAGGCATTTTTTTTCTCTTTTTAGGAACAAAATTCTTATATTAAAATAAAATATCGATGAAGGTTTTGATAAGGATGTTTCACTAAGGAACATGTTCAATTTTTAATTCTATTGATATATCATTTATTTATTTAATTTATTTATGTTCTGTTATGATGGAATTAATTATCTTTTGAATCCGATCCCTTTTAATAACATATTTTTTGATCATTATTGATTGAAATATATGACTAGAGGTGGGTGAATAGTATCTTCAAAAAAATTAAAACAAAAAAAATAGAGTTTTTAAAATATTAAACTCTAGTGTGTGTAGTGTTCTTAAGTTGATATGCAGTGTAAATTAAAATTAAAGAACACAGGGATTTATAGTGGTTCAGATAAAAAAGATCCTAGTCCACTCCTCAATATATTATACTCATTGAGGAGAATGGTACACACTAAAAAACTCACTTTTAAAGGTGTGAGAACCTTATTATAGAAACTACCTTTTAAATTGTCAGGAGGAAGAATCCTATCTTTTTATAGGAGAATAAACCTAGTCTTTATCCTAAATTTTTATCAGGAGTCACAACCTAAACTTACTTTTTTTTGGTAGAATAACCAGAGAAAATAAAGACCTAATTTTTATGTGGAAAATAATTAACCAGACACAAGAAATTACAAGTAAAATTAAACAAGATTACATGAATAAAACTAATACATATAAAAAACAATAGATGATAAAAATGCTGAATAAGTTAAAGCTTGATGATTGTTGATCACTTATAAGGAAAAAATGTCAAATATAGAGTCCTTTGGTGATCACAACCAGAATGTAGAAGTCACAAAAGATAATGAAAAATTTAGAGCAACAATAATGATAAAGATGTATCACAAGAGATATGAATGAAAGTTATGTCGAATGATTTGAACTGGTGTTTCATTTATTATATTAATAGATCTCTCGGATCATTAAAACAGAGATATAATAGGACCATATACATATACAATATATTCATGACACTTTTTTAGTGAAAATCAATATAATAAAATGACTTTTACCTTTGTTTGATAAATCCCCACTGAATAACATAGAATTACAATATGGCTTTATATTTCATCATGAAATATTAATATAAAATAGTTAACATGTTAAGAAAATCAATTTTTAAAAATTATAAAATAATTGAAAAAAACATATAATTCTATAGATTATACATACAACAAACACATAGTAAAATAGATCATGATATGAATAAAAAAAATACATTTATAACAGTTTACCAAATTTTTTTACAATTATTTTTACAAACTCTATAATTATATTTCAACATAAAATAATAATTTTTTTTAAATAAATAATTAATTTTAAAAACTTCAATTAAAAAAATAATTAAAATTTTAGAAACATAATATTATAACTAATGATGGATTAATAAAAATACTGGTGGTGACTCATGACCCACCACTAAAAATAGAGAGCGATGTCTTATGACCTACTACTAGAATAAAGAATGATGGATTATGACATACCATTGGAAATGTATAATGGTTACTAAACATAGCATGACCTACCATTCCAATTTTCAAGAAAAAATAAATGCAGACAACCAAAAAAAAAACATTTTCTATGCAATTAAGCAATCAAAAGATTCAGGAGAAGCAATAAAAATTTTCTTGATGTTGGATGTCCAACGTTGAATCATTAATCAACATTGCATGATTCCAATGATGAATCATGATATACTATTGGAAAATTCCAATGGTGTATCACAAAAATAATTTTAAAACAACAGAAAGAAAATAAAAAAAATATACTAAAAATTAAATAAGAGAATAGAGTAAAAAAATAAATAGTATTGTATCGAACAAGAAGAATAAGGAGCTCCTAATGGAGCTTAAAGATCTTATTCCAAGATTCGTATGGAAAAGATGAAATATCCAAAAAAATGAATTAATAGATTATATATTATTTTGATAAAAAATAAAAAAAAAATAAAAAACAACTTTAATTATAAGGAATCATGGGCAGAATAAAAAGAATAAGTTTCTACCAATAGATGAAAAAAAATTCCAAAAAAATGACCTGAAGAAGATTCAGCAATATAGACAGAAAAAAGAAGAAATAATCTTATAATAAAATAAGAAAACAAAATAAAATATAAATAAAACATCAAAATTCTAGTACCCGATCTAAAAGCTTCTGTGGGAGCTTAGAGAAGCTTAGCCTAAATAATAGCTTACAAAGATAATAAATAAGCAGTAGTAGAACAAAATGAAATGAAATATACAAAAACATTCTGAAAAAATTTAAACAAAAAGAAATAACCATCAACAGAGAATGAACAATTATTAAGGAGATCAATGGAGCTACATCTAAGATCTATATAGAAAAAACAACCTATAGGTAAAAAAATAACACACCATTGGTGTCCAATAGTGAGTATCATGACCCACCATTGAGATCTAGTGGTACGTCATTAACCCACCGTTGGGTTCTAATGGAGACTCATCACTCACTATTGGTATCCAATGATGACTCATGAACCACCATTGGGTTCAAATATCACTTGAATCACCGTTGGGTCCAACTGTGGCTCATCAAGAACCCAAATAGAGGATGGTCGAAGAACTATAAGAATAGATTAGATGACAGAAAAAGAAGAAGATGAAACAACTGTGAAAATCAAATGATGATAAAAAATGATAATTTGATACCAAGAAAAACTGAAGAATTTATGAAAAACCAAACTATTAACACCAGTTTATGATCATCACAAAATTTTAAGATGGATAATTGTGCATAGATGAAGGAAAACTGGTTAAAGATGGACAATTAAGGAAAAAGAAAATTTAAATTTGGAAAGAGAGGCACAAGATTTCAAAACCAGCAAGGGAGACCAAAACATGTCAAACAACTTCATGTGAAATGATTCTATAATCATTCGAGTATCTGTTTTTTTAATTTTTTATGAACAACAATGCTCATATGAGCGTCCCACATTGATTTGAACAAGGGAAAATCAAGTGGTATATCAATAAATTACCAATCATCCTTAGTTCAGAATAAAACAAAAAGAACACACATAGGCCTTTGGTCCTAATGGGTGCCATAGCCCACCTATCCTAACAACGAGGTCCTTATACATGGGCCCATATGAGATCTGCATGTACTATGCACACTTAAAACTAGATCCTGCTTGAGGGGATCTCATTGGGGGGATTTCCCATGGGGTTGACCCATTGGTTCCCCAAAGTGGTTGAGATCTTTCCATGTGCCTCTCCAGTCAAGGAAATTTTTTTACTTAAATAAAATTAAAATTAAGTAAATAAAGAGTATAAAAAATATTTATAATTTTTAAAATAATAATTATAACATTTTAAACACAAGTATTTAAATAGTGATTAAATTTTAAATGCTCTTTAGAATTTAAAATACTTGAAAATTTTATGGACTTTTATAACGTGTAATTAAAATATTATTAATTAATTAAAAAACATAACAATTTAATAGTGTTAATTAAAACTCATGAGAAAATAATAAGAGAATTTAATAATTTTTTATTGATAGTAATTTATAAAAAAATAATATAACTATAAAATAATATAAAATAAATTCAAATACTAATACATATTAGTGGGAAAACTTTAATAAAATGATCCATAAGTCATTTTTGAGGTGTAGGAATTAACCAAATTTTAATCTAACTCAAGACATGCCCGATATGACTCAGAGTGTGTGTTTTATTTTAAAAATGGAATTGAAGTTAAAAATGTTCATCACTCACTAAAAACCATGTTACACCTTCATATTACCTTGATACTTTATGAAAAATATTCTTATGTCATTTTTGTTGTGTAGGAATTAACTACTTTTAAATCCAATACACAATGTGTTATGTATGATTGAAAGTGTGTGTTTTGCTTTAAAATCATCATGTTAATTCAAAACACGTGTTTCATACTCAAAAACAAAGAAAAATACTTGGATTGTCTTGATACTTTATGAAAATGGTCTATAAATAATTTTGATGTATAGGAATCAACCACTCATCAATCTGACACATGATTTTCTGGATATGGCTCAATGTGCATGTTTTTAGTTTAAAAGTAAAAATTGAGTTCAAAACACGTGTCACTTTATGAAAATAGTTAAAAGACACTTAGTTTTTTCATGATAATTCAAAAAATGATCCATAAGTAGTTTTTATGTATAGGAATTATCTATATATAAATTTGATACACAATGTTGCTGGTATAACAAAAAATTAGTGGTTTTATTTAAAATCAACATTTTAACACAAAACACACTTCACATAGTCAAAATTAAGAAAATGAAAACATATTGTTTTTATAATTTAGTAAAATTATCCACCAGTTATTTGTGATTTGTTGGAATTTTCTTCATGTCAATATGATACATGATGTTCTTGGTATGACTCAAAGTGCATGATTTTAGTTTAAAAGCAACATTTTAGTTTAAAACACGTGTAACTGATTGAAAAAATGACAATACACATAAATTGTTTTGATAATTTAGAAAAATGATACATAAGTATTTATTATGTATAGGGATCATACAGACATCAATATGACACATGGTGTGGATGACATGACTAAAATTGCATACTTTTATTCAAAATCAACATTTTAGTACAAAACACACATCAAATACCCAAAACTATGAAAAAATACATAGATTATCTAAAAAAATATGATAATTATACATAAGTCATTTTTGACATATAGGAATCATACACACATTAATCCAATACACAATGTTCACAATATGACTCAAATTATGTGTTTTTAGTTTAAAAGTTAAAGTTTAGTTCAAAATATGCATCACTGATTGGAAACAATTAAAACACAATTTTATTTTATTTATAATTTTATAAAATTATCAATAATCCATTCATGATGTATATGAATCAAGCACAAATAAATTCAATACACAGTGTGCCTGATATGATTTAAAGTGTGTGTTTTCAATTTAAAATAAATATTTTAGTTCAAAATACATGTTACTAAATGAAAATGGTGAAACAAAACATGAATTTCCTTGATAATTTAGAAAAATAATCCATAATTCATTTATGATAGATATTAATTGGCCTCACATCAATCTAGAACATGACATGGTTATTGTGGCTGAAAGTACTTGTTTTATTTAAATCAACATATTAGTACAAATCCCAATTCACATACCTGAAAATGATCAAATGTGCTTGTATTATCTTTAGTAAAAAGATCTATAATTCATTTTTGATATGTATGAATCATTAGTATACTCATCCGACACATGGTGTTCCTGATGTGACTCAAAGTGAATATTATTTGTTTAAAAGTAAAATTTTAGTTTAAAACACGTTACTAGTTGAAAATTGAGAAAAAAAACTTATTATATTTATAATTTTGGATATGATTTATAAGTAATTTTTGATGTATATGAATTTTCCTCTCATCAATTTGACACACAGTGTGTCCAGTATGACTGGAAGTGTGTGTTTTAATATAAAATCAATATTTTAGTACAAACCACACTTCACATGCTCAAAACTAATACAACACTATTCGATTATCTTGATAATTTAATAAAATGATATATAATTAATTTTTGACATTTAGGAATTATATGCACATCAGTCAAACACACATTGTTCCTAATATGACTCAAAGTGCATGCTTTCATTTTAAAAGTGAATTTTTAGTTCAAAACATTCATTACTCACTAAAAACTAAATAACCAAATTAGATTGTCTTGATACTTTAGTAAAATGATCCATAAGTTATTTGTGATGTGTAAGAATCATTTTCACATCAATACAATATATGATGTTTCTTGTATGAGTCAAAGTTCATGTTTTCATTTTAAAAGAAAAAATTTAGTTTAAAACTCACATTACTCAATGAAAACTAATAAAAAACACTCATATTGTATTTATAATTTAGAAAATTTATCCATAGGTAATTTTTTACATATATAAATCATCTAAACATCAATATGACAAACTTATATTTTCTTAATACTTCAGGAAAACAATTCATAAGTTAATTGTGACTTGTAAGATTTTCCTAATAACAATCTGACACACAGTGAGACTAGTATGACTCAGAGTGCATGTTTTTAGTTTGAAAATAATATTTTATTTCAAAATTCATATCAAATATTCAAAACTAATAAAACATGATTTTATTTCCTTGATTCCTTAATAAAACAATCCATAAATAATTTTTGATTGACCTAAATTAAATACACATGAATCTGACACACAATGTGATCAATATGAAAAAAAGTGTATGTTTTAATTTTAAAAGTGACATTTTATTAATTAATTTTTTCATATTTATTTTTCATTTATTTCTTTATAATACTATTAATATAACCATTTTTTATTATAGGTACACTCTTCTTTTATTCTTGAGCTGGGGTGGTGTGTTTAGAAATTTGTAGAGTGATTGGGATTTTTTAAATGGGGGTCCTAAAGACAGAAAAACCCATAGTGTTTTTGAATTCATTGTAAAATGTAATATTTTTAATTAATTGAACTAACCAATGTTATTTTTGTATATTGAAATTTTTGTAATGTATTTTTTATAATTTTAATTTATTTTTTACTTGAAATTAAATTGTAATTTTATTTTGAATGGGTTGCTGCAATGTGCTATAAATGTAGCATCAAATTAATATAACTTCTGGATTTTATCAACAATATTATAAGTGTAGATAAAATTATATTTTATTTGTGCTTAAAATAGTGTTGATACAAGGACATTTTATTAGTTCTAGAAATAGTGCTGATAAAATCAACCTTTATCAATGCTAAAAAATACTAATAAAGGCTGTACTTTGTTAGTTATTTTTTTAGCATTGTGTAAGGGGTATTTTATTAGTTTTATATATACTATTGATAAAATTGTATAGCTTTTAAATTATCTTATAAAAATAATTATTTTCCATCACTAAAAATAGAATTTTTTGCTGTATGATAAAGTCTGTATCTGCAGTAGTGAAGTACATATGGTCTGGGGGGGTTGATTAGACCATATTAAAAAATTTAAAGAGATTAATTGATTATATAAATAAATTATCAGGTGATAAAATTTGGTGAAAAAATAAATAATTAAAAAAATTTATTTTTATAGTAGTTTGGTCCAAAGTGATAAATTTATATGGATGAAGTCAGAACCCAAACATTCATGACTTTAAAATTTGGGAGCTACAACCAGAAAAGAGAGAAATTTTTTGGGTTAGAAAATAATAAACCAAATATTAGAGTGTAATAGATATATATATAAAGAATTATATATTATTAAAAAAACAAAAAAGAAGATAAATATAGATAAGAAAAAACTTATGGTTCATTGAGTAAAGGATCAATTCATATATTAAAGGTAGTAATCGTAGTTGAAGAACATTATGTTTATCACATGAGATATCATCAAGAGACTTTTTTTCACATGATCAGAGAATCATCCAATAATTTAAAATAATAGAATTTCTTATCAAAGTAATATTGTATAATCAAGGTAGTGTGTGTATCTAGAAGTATATTTATAGAATAAATTCTCAATACCCTTTAAATAAAAAAACTCAATGCACAAAGTAATTCTTTATGAAATTCAAATAATAATATCAATATCATGATTATTTCTAGAATAATCAAGGAGATAGGATGTTTTTAAATAAAAACCATGATTTAAATTTAGAAACATCTGAAAAATTCAAACCAATTTTGAAACATCATTATATTAAATTGAAAACAAAAAAATCTATAATATAATAGGTCAAATATATCACAAGAAAATAGAATATAGTTTCCTTATTGAAATTCGAAATTTAAAAACATAAAGAAAAATATATGTATACATATAGAAAATTAAAAATCAATAAAACTCCTTTAAAATTTATAAAATAATTTTATATAATTTTGTTAGTCTTAAACATATATTTTGAATCATTAAAATGAAAGAAACCAACTTTAATAAAAAACTCATTTTTATAAGATTCATGTTGTATATATATACATAAATGAAGAAAAGAGTAAATCCAAATTTAATTATATTCAGATCACTCAAAAAGGGATTTACATTGTTTATATATAATTAATATGTGTTTATAAAATCATTAAAAATATTAAATCACTTAATATAAGAATGAAGTAATTCAAATTAAAAAAACAATTAAAAAAAAGAATTCTTTATACATAATATTTCATGAAGGTGTTTTTTGTATAGGTATTTCATGCATAAGAGTAAGTTAGAAAAGCTATGTAAGGGTTATAAGAAACAAGCTACATAAATGTAAAATTGTAATTATTATATAAGGTTTGTACAAACATGGTGTGAAAGGGTAGTTAAACATCATATATAAGGGTAACTTGGATATGTGTGTAAGAGTACATAGGCATTCTCATGTATGGGTATTATGATATTTATAAATTTTTTATCACATTATTATGTTTGGTAAAATTTTAGAGCCTCAAAATAAAAGATTCACCTTCTTATCCAACAAAATTATATTTTTATAATTTAAATATCCTTCAAACGATTAAAAAAACACTTTAATCAGACCTCAATTGCTCAAGATATTATTGAAAAACCAATAACATATATAATTTCAAATATATATAAAATAAAACTAAAAAATTATAGAGACTTCAGTCAATATTTAAAGATCCCAAATGACAATTTCAAACACCTTTGTAGTTGAATTAAATTTATATAAAATTATTATATTTCAAAATAAACAATATGAACTCAATTAATCTATATGTATCTTGAGTTATCATTGAATAAAAAAATAAATATAAAACTAAACACTATTGTATAACCAAAAACATAAAGAAACTTCAAAAAGAAAATACAAACATCTAAGAATTGATTCAGAAATATTCATAGTTGAAGAATTTATATATCATATTTTTATATTTATAGTGAAATATTATTTGTAAAATTACAAGTATGGTAACTCAATATATAATCTAAATACAAGAGAAAACATAATCTAAAAATTAAGATTTCATATATTTTTTTTCATGTTTTTAAGTTACATATGGGTAACTTTAAATTTTTGTTTTCTAAGTAAGGGTAACAAAATTTGGATAAAGAAAGTTAATATGAAGTTTTTACATGTTAAGTAAGTGTAAAAAGAAATTCAGACATATTAATTATGGGTAAAAATAAATTCCTACAAGTTAAGTAAGGGTAAAAATAAATTTTTACATGTTAAGTATGTGTAAAAATAAATTTACACATTTTATGTAATGGTAAAAATAAATTTCAACATGTTAAGTAAGGGGAAAAAAACTCTATCAAACTAATCCAAAAAAATCATTTTTAGGTATTTGTAAAATTCAAAGACAACAAATAAAAAAAATTGAGTGTTTTTGTAATATTAAATAAAAAAAAATGAACAAAATTATAAATCATAATGTAAAACCCCAATATTTTAAAATAAAACTACAATCAATAGTGTACAAGATATGAAACACTAATCCTAAATAGACTTCTAAATAATATTATTTTAATATGAGCATTATAACATTACCGTTAAAGTGGTATGTATGAATAATATTAAATTCTTATATATATATATATAAAGGTCCTACTAGATATAAATTTATTGATAAATTTCTAGTAAATAATCACTCAGTATTTAGTAAATTTTTTTATTCTTTAAAAATACATTTTCTTCAAAAATGGGTTTTATTGATTTTTGTGATAAAATATTATAATCAATTTCTATAAATTTAAGAAAATATATTTAATAAAAACTATATAAATTTTTAATTCATCTTTTCAAAATTATATTTGGATTAATTTTTGAGAATTTTATGAAAAGTATGATTTTTCAATTAATAGTAAAAAATGATGTTTTTTATTGAAAAAGCGTTTTCATTTCAAGAAAGTAAAAAGTTTCATTTTTTTATAAAATGGATTCAAAGTAAAATTAGTACTATTATGTTTTAAATAATACAATTAATTTAATTTGAATCAATCATATGTTTTAATTTTGTGTAAATACATTTTTATACATAAAAAAATATATTTATGAAAAATTGTTTTTATGCTCGCAATATATTTTTATCTTATTAAATTTAATTAAAAAATATTGGGGAATAGTTTTAATGAAATTTATACATTACAAATTCAATAAAATGTTTTAACATTCATCTAATATTTTTATTATGCATGAGATAATAATAAATCTATTTTTATTCTTAAAAGATATATTTTTCTAAAAGCGGGTTTTATCACATTTTGTGAACTAATTTTTACATAAATTTCTTCAACTTGTAAGTATTAAATTTTATAAAATATATTACATATATTTAATCAGTAGTCTCAAAATTTTTAAATATTACCATTTTATTTTTGTTCAAAATGAATAGAAACCGTTGTAAAATGTATATCTATGGTAAAAGGAAAATCAGGTTAATCTAGGTTAAAACTAAGTGTAAAGGACATAATGTTTAATAATAATAATTATTTTATAAATATAATTCAACCCTTATCACCTTATAGTCAAAATTTATTTGTTTAATGAAATCTTTTACATGAAGAGTACCTATATAATGTTTAAATCAAAGAAAGGTACAAAATGACACTTTATTAGTTTTAAATATCTATTATGTGTTCACATAGAGACAAAAAATAGTTATGATTGAATATTAATAGTAATCTTCTGAATAATTAAATTATTTCTTATATTAATTTATTAATAATTTTTAGTGATTAAATAGTTACCCAAAATTCTTACGCAATGCTAATACAACATTTATTCAATTAACAAAAAAACAAAACAAATAATTTTAATAATAATAAAAGTAATATAATTTGAGTTAGTTGTAGTGTCCCAATAAGTATTTATATTAATATGACATATTATTGTGATGTTAAAGGATTATATTCTAATTAAAACATTTTACTTATGTCTTTTATGTCAAATTAAATGAATAGTATAAAAAATAACATTAATTAAATTTTTTCAAAATAATATTTTATAGAATTATTTAAAAATTATAAAAAATCATAAAATAGTACAATTAAGATATTATATAGTCATAAATTTTATCCTTTGTACATTTATGATTCAATATTTACCTTATAAGTAAAATTATTACCCTTTAAGAGTGAAAGAGACGTTACCCTGGTTAATGTTAAAATGGGTTTACTAAGGGGTTAAACCAAAATATAAGGTTAAAAATACCACTAAAACCTATCCAAATTTTATTGGTTGATGTTATTTAAACCCCATGATATCATATATTTTAATCAATGTACTTTTGGAAGAATTTTTATTTATAATTCCCTTGTTATTTTTTTAATATTTTATGAAATTAAAAAATCTCTTCTCACCTCAATTATAAAAGGGCACCTCATACCTTCACTTATTTACACATTTTGAGCCTTCCAGATCAACCATAACCTACCAAAATCGATTATAAATTACCTTATACACATTCTAGAGGAATTTTGTTTCCCAAAAGACCAACCCTAGGGACCTTAAAAGGATATCTTGAATAGTTGTTTTAAAGAAGAGGAGTTTAAAGTGCCTTCGAAGTAATTAGAACTCAAGGTAAGGGATTGTCATATCACTTTTATCTCTATGAAACACATTTAATATTGAACACTTGTTTATTTTATATAATTTATATACTTATTTATAAGTTTCTTTTATGATGATTATTTTGAAATTCATGGGGATTTACATATCCATTTAAGGTTCTTTCTTTCATGGGGCTTATGATTCAAATGTTACCAAAGTGGTTAGGGTTTTATATTAAAATATCATTTTTTATCAGTATTATTTAAAAATAAGTATCTGACGATGAAATATTATAATATAAATCTCATTAAACTCATAAATTTTATTCTTATATAGTTATTTATTTAAAATTCATATTTTATATTTATTTTCCACAACTTAAGAGATCAAAACACAAAACCCATATTTTTAAGGAAAATTAATGTTATTTATATCTTAGATCAAAAAGAAATTCCTATAAATCCATGTTTTCAAAAAATGTTTTAAATACTATTTTCACTATTCTATTATGATTTTTTAAATTTATTTTTACCTATATTCAAGTTTTTACAAAATGGTTTAAAAGAAATATTCTTGTCATTTTCTAAATGAGGTACTTTTTAAATTTTTACAAAAATATAAAAATAATATTTTCTTTTGACTATATGTCATGAACATAATTTTTCTATATCATGAATGAACAATATTTTGAAACTTACTTTACAATTTTATGATGACATTTTCAAGGAAAAATTTTCCCCAAATATTTTGGAAATTTTTAGTTTTTGAAAACTAATTTTCAAAGTGGAAAGAGTATTTTCCCCACAATTGTTTTAATGATATTGTAATGGTATTTATATTCATAAAATAAAATCAAACTTGATTTGAATTTTTATTTAATAGGTATTTAATCAAAGGATAACATTCTTATTATTTCTCTATATGGTTTATTTTTATCATGAAAATATTTTTATGAAACCCATTTCTTTTCCATAGGTTATTCTATGATGAAATGTTTTAAAAACCCATTTCTTTTAATGAGTTATGATATGAGGAATGTTTTATGATATTTTGGAACACATATCTATGATTTAAAATATGTTATGGGTGGGACCAGAATTATATTTACCTTCAATGCATTAAGTAATGATTGATATCTCCAGAGATAAAAAAGATGAGAATGAGGATTAAACCTAATTTAGTAGTGGACTTTGTCCACTATGATAGTATTGTGAGTGATCCTTAACTACCAAGATGGTTTTGGGAGTGAACCCAATCTACTATGATAGTCATGGGAGTGAACTTTTATTACTACGATGGTTTTGGGAGTGATCCAAATCTTGTATAATAGTCTTGGAAATGATCCTTGAGTACTTAGGAAATGATTTTATATTCTTATGTGTATGAAAAAAACTCATGTCTTATGAAAATTTTATGATCTTATGGATCATGTTCTTTGATTTATCTATGATTAATGTCTTATGAACTTACAAGATTTATTCCATGACTCATGATTATGATATTTGATATGTATAGTATGTTTTTAAAATGTTATTACCATGTTTTCACACCCTTATTCCATTTTTATGTTGATATCTTCCTTTTTTACCCTGACTGAGCATCTAAGCTCACCCTTTATTATGTTTTATTTCCCTAGGTTATAAATAGAGGTATTAAGTATGATATATCTAATAAGGGTTCTAGTTATGAATATCTAAGAGTGATATGATGTAGGTTTATTATGAACTAGTTATTTATGTATCCAGGTTTCCAAAGGCATTATACCTATACAATTATGACATGAATCATCATGTTATATATATTAAATATTCATAAAAAATATATAATATCTATTTATAAAAATTTCTAGTCTCAATAGTTGGTATTAGAGTAGGGGATTGGTTCCAATACTTAGGAACTCTGATGTGTAAATATTAGGAAAATTATTGATCTATTCCCAAGGGATACATGAGGAAACAACTTCCAATAAGGATGGTGGTAAGAGTCCCACATAGGAGGTGTGAATGGGTATAAATTATGAACCACTAATAATAATTATAGACTATTATAGTTGGCATAATATCAAGGTTTAATTAGCCTTTTTAAATTAGTATGAGAAACATTTAGCGAAAGCCCATAAGATAATCCTAAGTATTAGAGAACGTCCTAATTTATGATAAAGAAAGGATTGTGGTTTTCCTAGAAAACATCCCTATTTGGATAATAAAAGTTAATGTTGCTTTGGAACATATTCATCTTGTGGTAATAACCCAAAAAAGTGTTGGTCAAGTATATCGATTCCATTATTTTGGATCACTATAAGTGTAGCATTACTACGCATCTAGTTTGAAACTCCTGAGGGATATTATTAGGTAAATTCACATTTTTTTAAGAAACATCATAAATAATTATAATAGAAAATGATAATGAATGACCTAGGTTAAACCTAAGGTTTCATAGGCTGAAAAGGAGTTTTCATGGTTTATAAACACTATAAATGATTTTCAGGATTCCTAACTATGACTATTGTTCCACACAATATACTTTTTGGTTGAAGTTAATGGATGGAACCAGGAGGATTTATGTTAATGATGATAGACAATGGAATGATTTTCCTAATGACAATCCAAATTAAATGGGATATGTAATTAATAACATTATGATTATACCTAATCAATTGTCCCATTATAAGATTTAAAACATATACTTGGATGCGTTTATTAAGAAACCTAATAAGATAAATAAGGAGTTTCATGAAGACCATAGAGGAAAGAATATTTATCTTCCTATATGTCAAGAATGTGGGAAAAAACACTCAATGGAATATATCAAAGAAATGGGAATATATTTTCAATATTTAAATTAAGGGAATTGATAAAGTAATTATTGAAGAAAAATTAAGAGTTTGATGGAATAAAATGAAGTCCATCATAAGGAACCATTTATAGTTCAATGCCTAATGTGTGGGGAATATGATAATTATCCAATATAATGAACTAATCTAAATGTTAACTCCTAGACCATGGAAATACCTATGAAGTGATCCGAATGAAGTGTTTATGTATTAAGATTCAATAATTATGTTGTAGAAGTGTTATATCAATGATATTTTGGATATAAGGAACAAAAACTAACTAAGGTTTGTTCCATAATGGAATTTGAATACATATTTTTAGTTTGGATAAAGATATGATTGACATTGGCAGAATAATATTGGTGGCCATGAAATTGATTAGTTAATGAAAAATTGACTTAGGTTATCTTTTATGATGTTTATTTCATTTTTAGATTTATGGAATATATTCAACAGTTCGTTAACTTATTTGTGAAAAAAATATTGTAATACTTTTTTGAGGCATATATATTTTCATGTGAGGTTAACTTAAATGTTAAGGATACCATAATGGTTTTATAAGTTTATAGTTGATCATATGTTCAACGAAATAAAAAACTCCTTTTTAATATTTTAAGTGATAGTATTTTGAAGTGATTTGAAACTTTTACTGGGTTTTAAGAAGAATACTCTATTAAGGTTTAAATAATCCTTTGGGTTGGTATATTATTTGATTTTAAGTTTATTATAGTCTACATGATAGTGGTATATAGATAACCTTGATGGTTGAAAAGTGTTTCATTAACAAAGTTATTTTTTCAATATATTTTTGGTTAAGTTAAGGATTACATTTTAGGTTAGTGTCTAAATTTTATTCATGGTATTTTGGTGAAGTTAACTACATTACAAGATTACATAGTGATTTATCATGGTGATTACAAATATTTGGAAGATGTTTTTTGGGAAGTGGTATATTCCACTCTTTATTTTAACAAGTGATTTAACATGGAAGATTATTTGGTATGAATGAAATTAATATTTTGAATATGTAAGATGAAGGGTATGATATATACTTTGAGAATAAAAAAATCTTCAATGTTGAGGTTGTTGTGGTAATTAATGATTTGGAGATTAAATTCATACTTTTTATATAATGGTTTATTAATTTTTATAATTATCTTGTACTAACCATTTTTAGTTTTGGTTAATGACTAAATATAGGAGGAATATCTTGATTTATTTTTTTGATCCATTAGGATTTGATTTTTGTGGTTCGGGCATGAAAAGAATTCATCTTGAATACTCATCATTTGAAACAATATATTAGATTATGGTGGAAACTGATTAAAGGATGAAATTATACTCTTAAAGTATATTTTCTTATGTTATTAGTATAGATGATAAAATAATGCCTCAAATATAGAGAAAGTATCTTAAGAAAAAAGTTTCTGTATAAACTTAAATTATAATGAATCAATGGCCTTTTGACCCCGCATTATTTCATAGTTTTGTGGTCATTAACTTTATCTTAGACATGTTCTCTATCACTCTCTATTAGTTATTGTGCATTAATTTTCTCTTAAATGTCCATATTTTCACTTGTCACTAATTTTATACTATTTGGGAACCTATTTATATGTTATTCTTGATGACCTTTATATTTTCATTTCCCTCTTTTCAAGAGTCATCTTTATTATCCTTTTTTATGATGTGTGTTTTTAATAAAGGAATTTACAAATATCCAACCCTTAATTACTGAGAAAAAGCATAAATTTAGAGCACGAAAATTATGGGGGGGGGGGGTGGGGTGGGTGGGTGGGTGTGGGATAATATAACACCCCAATATTTTAAAATAACACCATGTTTAATAGCGTACAAGATATGTAACACCTAGCCTAAACGAACTATGAAATATTTTAATATTTATATGAGAATTATAGTTTATCCATTGAATTAGATGGTATGAATATGATTAATTAATTTAATAAATATATATAAAGTTACTACTCAATATAAATTTATTGATACATATTTAGTAAGTAATTACTAATTTTGTAGTAAAGTCATTTTATTCTTTAAAAATACATTTTCATCAAAAATGGGTTCGGTTTATTTTTGTGAGAAAATATAATAATTAATTTATATAACTTATAGAAATTATATTTGATAAAAAGGATATATTATATTAATTCATCATGTAAAAATTATATTAGGATGAATTTTTGATAATTTTATTTAAAATATTATTTTTCAATAAATGGTAAAAATATTAATTTTTATTGAAAATCATATTTTCATTTCAAGATAGAAAAAAGTTCCATTTTTTTTATAAATTGGTTTAAAAGTAAAATTATATATGTTATTCATTAAATAATACAATTTAATTCATTAGAATCAATTTTTTGTCTAAATTTCATATAAAAACATTTTTTTACCTAAAATAATTTTTTTAAAACTGTTTTTATGCGTGTGATGTATTTTTATCTTAATAAATTAAATTAATAAATATTTATGAATGAAATTATTTTAATTTATATATTATATATTCAATAAGATTTTTAAAATTCATATAATATTTTTTACTATGCATGGGATAAGAATAAATCCAGTTTTACGCTTAAAAACTGTATTTTTCTAAAAGTGGTTTTCATCACGTTTTGCACACTTATTTAAAAATTAATTTATATAACTTATTCATTTTTAATTTTATAAAATTTATTCTATATTTTGAATTATGAGGTTCAAATTTAGTAAGTATACCCCTTTTAATTTTTGTCAATGTGAATAGTAACTGTGATAACATTAATCAACGTAGTAAAGGGTAAATCCGGTTAATATATGTTAAAACTAAGTGATACATCTATAAATTTTCATAAAAATTTTCATTTAATTAATTTAATTATATAATTATCACCTTAGTATTGAAATTTAATTTTTTAATGGACACTTTTCTATGAAAATGACCTATATAATATTTAAAGTAAATAAAGTTACAAAATGTCGCTCTCTTCATTTTAAATATCTTTGATGTCTTCACATAGGGAAAAAAGTTAGTTATAAATTAATATTAATATTAATTTTGTGCACAATGAAATTATATTCATGATGGTAATTTATTTATAATTTTTATTTATTAATTATTTACCTTAAATTATTGCGTAATACTAATAAAATATTTATTTAATTAATAGAAAATAAAACAATTCATATTAAAAATTCTAAAAGTAATATAATTTGAGTGATTTATAGCGTTCCAAAAATTTTGTAAATGAATGTGATATATTAGTGTTATTATAAATTATTATATCCAAATTCCAATTTTTCTATAGGTTTTTATGTCAAATTAAATGAATAGTGTCAAAATCAAACTTAATGATATTTTTTTCAAAATAATATTTTATTAAATTATTTAAAAATTATAAAAATATTGAAAGAGTACAATTAGGATATGATATGGTTGGAAATTTTGTCATTTTTTAAATTTTATGATTCAATAGTTACCTTATAATTTAAATTATAACCCTTTAAGTGTGAAGAAGATGTTACTGTGGTTAATGTTAAAATGGTTCAACTAACAAGTTAAACCAAAAGATAAGATTTAAAACACCAATTATACTTATCTAAGTTTTATTGGTTGATTGGATTTGTATCCCAAACTTTATTATATTTTAATCCATTTACTTTTGGAAGCATTTTTCTTTATAAACTACTATTTATATTTTAATCTTTTCATAAATTTTAAAAGTTCCCCTCACCTCAATTATAGTAGGGAAACTCCTCCACTAACTTCTTAACATCTTTTAAGATTTATAAATCAACCATCCCCTAAAAAATCTCTTATCAACTTCTTAAAACACGTTATATTGGTGTTTATATTCCCAAAATACCAAATATATGGATCTTAAGAGGATATGTAGAGTAGTTGTCTCAAAGAAGAGGTGGTTAGAGTGCATTCAAAGAATGTATAACTCAAGGTAAGAGATTTTTGTCTCACTTTTACCTCTATGAGACACATGTCATATTCACCACTCGTTTCTTTTACGTGGTGTATATATTATCCATGAATGTATTTTAGTATTATTCATATGAAATTTATATGGATTCACATATCCATAAAAGGTTATTTATTTTATGAGGCTTATGATTAAAATGCTACAAATCATTAAGGGTTTTATGTTACAATCTCATTGTTTATCAAGATTATTTATAATTAAGTATCCAATGATGAAATCTTATGATCTACCTCTCAAGGAACTCCTGAATTTTCTTATCCTCTGGTTATTTATTTAAAATACATGTTTCTCATTCATTTTCATCACCTTATGTTCTCCTGAGATAAAATATATGTTTTTAAGGAAAATTGAATTTATTTCTCTCTTCAACCAATTTTTTTTTTCTTACATATCCATGTTTTAGAAAAATGTTTTAAATAAGGTTTTTTAATATTATCTTATGAATGTTTAAATTAATTTTTACCCATGTTTTACTTTTTACTAAATGGTTTAAAATGAATTTTATTATCATTTTCCAAATCATATACTTTATGAATTTCTACAAAAATTTGAAAGGAATGTTCTATTTTAACTTATACAGCATGAAAAAAATATACTATCATTATGACCACTCAATTATTTGAATATTTATTTAAAATTTGGTAAGGTTATTTTCAAATAATTCTTTCCCTAATATTTTATAAATTTTTAGTTTTTTAAAATTTATTTTCAAAGCTGTAAGAGTATTTTTTTAAAGGCCATTTTAATGATATTGTAATGGTATTTATATTGATAAAAGAAAAGAAACCTTGATTTAACTTATTATTTAATAGAAATATGATCCAAGGATACCATAATTATTCTTTATATTTATGATTTTTGTTTATAATTCAAATATTTTTCTGAAAGCCATTTATTTTTGATGGGTTATGCTATGATAAAATGATTATGAACCCTATTTATTTTTATGGGTTCTCATATAATGAATGTTTTTTGATCTTATGACATGAATATGTTTGATTTTTATTATGTGATGTTTTGGCCTGAAATTATGTATTACTCTAATGTATTGGGTAAATATTGACATCTCATGTGATAAATAGGATTGTAATAGAGAGTAAACCCAGTCCAGTAAAGAACTTTGTCCACTATGATAGTCTTGGGAGTGTATATTGGTAACTATGTTGGTTTGTAGAGTGAAATAAATCTATTATGATAGTCTTAGGATTGAAAATTTATTATTAACATGGTTTGGGGAGTGATACTCATCCACTATAATAGTCATGGAAATTAGCCTTGACAAACAAGAAAATGATTTTATATACTTATGTGTATGCCACAAACTCTTGTCTTATGCAATTGTTATACTGTTACAGACCATGTTCTTTGATTCCTTTATGATTCATGTCTTATTAACATTCAAAATTTATTCCCTGAATCAATATTATGATCAATGATATATGGGGTATGTTTTTTTAAATATTATGTTCATGTTATCATACTCTTATCCTCTTGTTATGTTGATATCTCCCTTGTTTACCCTTACTGAACATTTGAGCTCACCATTTCTTATGTTTCCTTTCCTTTGGTTATGAAGAAAGGTGTTAAGTATGATATTTATAAGAAGGGTTCTAATTATAAATAACTAATTGTGTGATGATGTAGATCTCTTATGAACAAGTTATTTTTGTATCAAAGTTTCGAAAGCCACTAGAACTATACAATTCTAGTATGAATCATTATTTTATGTATCAAATATTCATAAGAAATATGTAATATCTATGTATAAAAATTTCATATCGCTATATATAACAAACTTCAATCACTAAAAAGACCAACAATCTACCATATATTAGTTGCATTAGCAAAAAAGTAATTCTTTATAAATCCATATGACTAAAATTCAACATAAACTTTCAAAACACATTGAATTACAATTAGATAAATTGGTTTACCAATGTTTTCCAAAATGACTCAAAAACATTCCATTAAGTCTAGGATGTCAATACGAGTCCAAAAAAAATTAGCACCCAATTTAGATCTCACACATGCCCTCCCGATCTCTATATCCTACACATCTATCAGGGGTGCCACATAACACCACCACATTTTCCCTATGACATAAAAATTTAAACCACATGCTATTTATTATCAATTATTCAATATTTTTGATTAAATAGTATCCCTTTCCTCACCCAAGTCTTCTACACTACAATTATCATCTCAACCATAAATGCCCATTATTTTGATTTGATGGTCACATGGTATGCATGATACACCTTTATAAAATAGAGGAACAATGTGGTTATTTCTACTCTATCTAATCAAAGATTATATGACCATCATTTATCCACCCCAACTCTCCATAGCCACCATTGGCACCATTATCTATCATCTTGTATGGTTGGAAACCAAGAAAGAAAAATATTAATTTCTCTTTTTAATTTTCTTCAAAATCTTCATCTTATCATGAGGATCCCATAAATATAAGTTTTATTCCCTGAATCAAAAAAATAATCCAAATAAAGTTATAGAGAAGAATAAAATGAGATAAAAATATCTCTTCCATAAATTTAAATATATACATCAAATTATCACATTACTAGTATTTTTGTATTTTTATAAATATAATCTAAGAAACTACTTATCATTTGTGAAATTATTTTTCATGGATTTATGTTATTATAATTTTTTAAAGGAATAAAATATTTACCCTAAATTTTCTATAAAACCATGTGTAAAAATTATACAAAACATATACAAAAAGATTCATATTTAATAATAGAATTTAAATATATAAACCATTATTCATGAATTTTGAGTTTCAATATTCAAATCATAGAGAGAAGTTTTGGATAATAAAACGTATCACTAAAAATACCCTCAATACATAAACCTGAATTTATGTCATTTCAATTTTTTTATCATGGTATAATATTAATCATATTTAAATTCTATTCCATAACTAAATTTATATATAAATAATCCAGAGTTGGTTAATAAATCCCTTATATTTATCAAAATGGAGACATCAGATCAAAGAATCAAAATAATTTATAATAGTCTCCATATTATTTAAAAACTCTCTATATATATTATGATGAATTCCATATCAAGAATCATTTTACTAAATCTATATGTAAATTCATTTAAAGTATAAATTTATAGATCATTTTTAGGTAAAAATAATATTTTTATTTTCTTTAAAAACTCTTACCATGATTACATAAATTTTAATCATAAATGAGTCAAAGCGTGGGATATAAAACAAACTAAAACTACAATTTTTTTTTTTAAAAAACTTGAAAAAATAATATTACATGAGGTGAAATGTGTTTTCTCCAACCAATAATTGATTAGGTAAAAAATAAAATTTAAATACATTAAACCAAATGGATTGATCATTACTTCATGAGTCTCAAAATTCCAAATGATAAATAACCTTAGTATAAACTACATTGCAAGGAATCCTATCATTTATTTTGTAGTAAAAGCCTTTAAAACATTGATTAAGGGTGATGGGAGAAACAAGTAGTTTCCACAATAGTAGTTCATAAGAAGATAAATATAAAATTAGTAAAACTCAAGCCTCTAGTTAATTTTCCTTGTTAAAATAAACATTAGTATAATGGTTCATGTCCTTGCTCATCCACTATAACAACATACAACATTATAATAGATTACCCACAAAAAATAAATTTCTTGAATACATGATAGAGTCTTCATATCTAGAATAGAAGATGATTGTAGGCTAGAAAGGTGAGGATTCCTCAAAGTCCTCCCATCTTATACATCCATGTATTTGACCATTTTAGATATAATTAGATGATAATGAATCCAATTTTATAGAAGATTGTTTCCCTCCATTGCTACAAGTCTCATGAATTAGCATGAAGTTAGTCACCCCCTATGTTAGTCACCGCACACTAGTTATACAAAACTGGTTACTATAAACATTTTGTTCTGGTCCCCAAATGCAGATGCAGTGAGTTGTAGTAGAAAATGGACCAAATAAAAATTGAATCCAAATATGTGATCATTACTAAGGGATATTAAGAAAAAAACTTTCAAATCTAGATGAAGTTATGATTCAATTTAATAATTCATTAATTCTATGATCTGTAAAAAATAATCTACACTGATTTCACCCACCTTATATTTTTTTAAATGATATTGATCATTAATCCATGTATAAGTAACTTCAGTGAATCTATCTATAGAAATTTGATAATTCCTGATTTTTTCATCACCATTATCCTCTTTTGGAGATATTACAACTTCTACCATATCAATGGGAATTTTAATGTATATTGTCTTACCCGTATTCTTACATGCCTCTATACATATTCTACATGATGATGTAACCATCGTACTATCCATGAATGAGTAATCTGTGTGTTTTTTAGTTTTCCTTGGTTGAGTAGTAAAAAAGATATCTTAATCATCCAAATATTTCGTTACTTTCATAGAAATTGAATGAAAATAATGTTCCATGATCTCATGATACTTAGAGAAAGGTTTATCACCATTAACAAACCAAATGAATTAATTACAATTAGAGTTTATAGCATGTTCATCGTATAGTAAGTCCACCACATTCCTATTGGAATCATTTTACTTTGTAGGTTGATAATTCAAAATATAAACAATGGGGGAGGGAAGATCCTTTATACTATAAATTCCACCAATATCATTATTTTACACCCTATTATCTAGTGGATTCTTGATAGGAAGGCCAACTATGGAATCAGTTCTATCCATTTTCTTATTTACTTTCTCCATCTATTTTTTGAGGGGGGGGGGTATCCTAGAGTTACTAATCCTATAAAAATTCACAATATGATGTCCAATCATAGAACTATCCATAATATAATCAGGTAAATATTCATAATAAACTTCTTGTATTAAACCCAAATACCCATTCTAAATTCAGATAATATATGGTAATGATTTATAAACAATAAATTTAGTACAAATTTTAGAAACATATTTTCTAGAGAGAGTTATAGCAGAGAAATAAAGTTTAACAATATGTCTTATCAAACTATAAATCAATAATGAAGAAATATTCTTAAAACTAATAATAGGTAAATCATGTAATCCAAGCCATATTGGGTGATGGGTGGTTCTGAATTAGTGATGAAGTCCAGGTTCTATTTAAGAACCCTCATCATACACAACAAAAGTTTAGTGATTTCTTCAAAAAAAGTTAATAGTAATAATTTTTTATGAAAATATAATCAAAATATCCAACCAAAAAAGAAAACCAATATCAGAGTAAATTAAATCATCTAATTCAAAATAACCTTTAAAAAATTTCATGGAATTCTATAGACTATAAAATCTACCAACCGAAGAAAATCAGAAAGGAAAGGTAAGAAATTTAACAGAATCCTTTGATAATTCGATCATAGATGAACCATTATGGTGGAATATCCTTAGATCAAATCCATCAAAAAATATTATAAACCATAATTTCATTTACCAATTTGGTTAATTCAAGGAGCTGACCTTGACAAATGAGTGATTCCTAATAGGGGTTTGGTCTTATAATTGATGTTATATGAAATTTATATAGGTTTTATCCAACACCTCCTATGCTATATTTCCCCAATATTTGAACAATAATAATATTTTTTAAAATATTATCCCAAAGAAAATATTTATTTAAAACTTAATACATTGTTGGTCTTAGGGTAAGGGTTCAAAGGAGTAAAACTGGAAGACACAGAGATTTGAAAACAGGAACTCTTGAACTCACCGCTACATGTACAATAGGGGTGTAACTACTGAACTTAACCCCATGGGGAAATGAAAAATCACAGAAACCCAAGTTTGTTTCTCAATTTGCTACTCTGTTTAGGATAAAATTATAGTTTTTCCATTAAAAAAATATTTCATACCAACCATTTTGTGATATTTAACTAAATCACAATAAGACCTCATTTATTTACAATGAGTGATAATACATCAACTTTTATTGAAATATATACCAGATTCTAAGAAAAAACAATTAATACTTAGAAGTAAACTAGTACTTTTACCTTCACCCCATATTTAAACTTTTTATGATAAAAAACCTTAGACAACCTAGCCAATACAACTATTCCTATAAATCATTCCTTTTATAAAGAATACATCTCTAATATAAATTCCTATTTAAAAACACTAATCAACAAATAAAAAAGAAAATTTACTAAAATTATATAAAATTTCTTAGTAATCTAAAGAAAACATATTAAGACATGTGTTCAAATTGATTGAATCAATATAAATATTTTATTCAAAAAAAATTTGGCTACCCACTATACAATGGAAATGATAAATTAAATTTCTATAAAAAAAATCTTGTAATATAAAATATATCCTGTAAAATAATTATTCACATAGATAATCTCATATATTAGACTAAAAGTGTCATATGATCAATTTCACCCTCAACTCACACTTAAAAATATTTGAAAATACAATTACCAATGTTCAAGATTCATATCAAAATAATTAAAACACCACCACCCCAAAGAATGATAGATAATTGAAACTTACTTATATATATATATATTAATACCATCAACTATTTATTAAAAATAAAGATCATCAATATCCTCACATTTAAGTGAAAAATTAACGTTCCACCTTAATATAACTGATTTTAATTAATCTTCTCATAAAAAGTTTCCAAATAAATAACAAAACAGGTCAATTATTATCAATACTTAATGAATCAAAACTTGACACAGTCATAATATCTTAGACATATGAAAAATTTTATAGGTCAACACATCAATTTCACATAAAAATTTATCCTTTAATTTGAGTAAACAAACCACTAATAGAAATTACATAAGATCACATAAATAGATCAACATTATATATGTTTACCTTTAATGCATCATTTAAATCTCTTATCCTCTTTTTATAATTCCCACTTAAAATGTTAGTGCCTTGAAGAAAACAAGAGATATCATATATATTTATAATAGAATCAATGAATCAATATTGATGGTTTAATATGAATAATGATCTATTTTACTAACATGAAATGATTTTTTTTTGTAATAATTAAATTATAGATTATGATGATTAAGAAAATGATAATGGATAGTAACTTTGACTATTTAATCATCACCACATTACTTTATAAATAGGGAAAAATTATGACATAACTTTTTAATAAATCCAGTAACAAATACTTACCCAAATTTTGATCATATACAAAAATATTTACCAAAAATACATCAAGAAACAACATAACACCTAGAAGTTTCATCCCTATGAAAATTAATACCATCACCTGATAATAATTCCATATTATTAATATTTTTTCATTACTCAATGAAAAATTAATTTTGTTCTATCTTGTTACAATCATCCACCCAAAAATAAAAATGATCACATAAGAATCACCATTATTCCACTAAATAGAATTATTAACCACATCATTTGTCTCATGATTGTCACACTAAAAATTGATGAAAAATTATCTCACCCTAATCTCATCTATTTGGAGTCTATATAAATTAATTATTACCAACTTTAGTAAATCAAAAATTCATTTACAACTTGAAAAAATTTATTGTGTTTACCATTGATCTACTATGGAAGTTATTGTTGAGTTATTCTTACATCTCCATCCCACCTCTTTCCACCATTGAATAAAATGGTTAATAGTTTATCAGGACCCATATCACTATATCTAAAGTGTATGATCCTTTACTCTTATAATTTACCAATATTTTAATAGTCCATACACTGGAATATATCTTTAAAGAGTAGATCAACACTAATAATACTCAAAGAAATACAAAATTCGATAACTTTTGATGAGAAATCATGAAACTATATAAGGATGATATTGTTTGGATATCTCATTACATCATGATAAAACAACATTTGGATATAAAATCACTATCCAATTTCCCTTCCACTTAATTAAGATATAGGAAAATGAGTCATAAAAAGGCTCATGACCCTATTTTTTATGAAAATTATACTATTATTAAATAAATTCTCAATAAATTCTTATCAGTATATCAATAGATAATATCAACATAAATAATAAGCATCACAATAAATTCTATACAGAGTTGTTTCATCTTTAAACTTAAAATAAATACACTGTATAGTCCCCCTTTATAAAATTTAACATATCTATTAACCATGTTTAATTCTATTATGATAAAAATATCCTATTAAATTTAACCATATATCATCAGACTATACCTATACAATGTTTTAGAACACTTTCATTGTTCAATTATAGACACAAAATATTTATCATGCCACAATTGACCACAAATAACATTATAATTGGTGAAAACTTAGTGTCACAGTCTCTCAAATTTATGAAGGAGTCTAGATGAATTTAAAATATATTGAAAGAAATAATTAACAAATACCAAGAAAATAGTTGTGATTTCCTCAATGATAGTGATGGTATTTTGTGTGTAAACCCCAGTTTAGGGCCTGATGAGGAAGGAAATGACAACACCTTTTGGAGTGTATAAGATAACATACGGGATGGGTGGTGGTGGGGGGGGGGGGTACTAAGTGGTCCTCTATAAAATATTTGGGAATGATCTATTCCTCCCTTTTTATCCACATTTAAGAACTTACACTATTCCATTACTTTAAATTAAGTCTTAATAAGATTTATTTATTTGTATAGAATCCTCTCATCCACATATCTCTGGAAAGTTATGACCGGGCTCTTTAATTCTATGAGTTAACCCTAATTAAATAGTTCTTTATAGATCTACCTTTTGTTGATATATTCAAAAGAAAAATTAATTCAATTTGGGTTTTATCTAAGATTGATTTTTTTTGTCTGTTGGATTTGAGGTGCATTTGAATTCATATTCAATCAAAGGATTATTTATCTCTTATATGTTCAAGGAATGTTAGGGTTTTTAAAAATCATCATTTTCTTATTCTAGGGTGATAAAGGATTTATGTAAATCACAATACTTTGATTTCACAATGGTTTAGTTGTGTCTCCGAGGCCTATATCTCCCTTCCAAAAACCTAGTGATTCTTGAAACTATTAGAAATTAATTTGGTACATTCTTGCAAGTGGATGAACACATTCTCATGATAAATCATTCTATCAATCTGAGGATTTGTGATAGGATGAATATTTGAATCCCTTTTACAGTTGATTTTAGAATCACAGTAGGTACATATGAAGAAGTTTTGAAATGTATCAAATATGACTCAAATATGGAATTATATTAAAGATATAAGTTATAAGGGAACCCTATTTCAAAATTTAATAAGTATGTCGATGGTTTATTGTCATATAAGGTTCAAACTAATTGTAATTTATATAATATTTTTTTAATAAGGGAAGGTTCAAGTGGGAACTTGAATGTAAGGGAATCACTCCCTTATTTGGAATTGTTTGAGGGTATGTCTAATATCTAATTTTTTAGGGGAGGATATGGATTCTCAGTTGTAGTGAACTATGAGTTCTAATGATTGGATGATGAATAAGTCTACATAATATTAAGATAAGGTTATGGTGTAAGAGAGTCAAGTTGAATTGGTTAGGAGGAGGATTCATTATCCATCTATAGTGGAGGCTATGTGAAACTTCCTTCAACTCATATCTTAGTGATCACTAAGTTTCTAGTTGAGACCATGATATAGGTTAAGGGTAGTTATGACATCTAAGAAAATAGAGAGATCAAATATGTAATAAATTTTTCATATTTAGTGTGTTTAAAAGTATAATAGATTATAGGTCATTGATAATGTTCCAAACAAATAGGGTTTGATTGAACTTACTGATTACTTGGATGATTAAAAATAGCAAGGTGATTCTAATATTATACTGGCTGATAATAAGGTTTCTCCACTAGGGGAAATTAACCCTAATACTTAACACTAGAGGATATTTTTAATACTTAAGAGAGTAATATTTATGGTATTACTGATATTTGGAAAACATTAATAACAATAAAGTATTATTTTAGTATGAAAGGAATAATGGTCACTTGAAATGCTTTTAAAATTAATTAAGAATTCAATTATGAAAGTGAGGTTGTTAAGGACTTGGGTTTTTATAATGATATTTATCTTGAGGTTATTAAAAACCTACTTGTGAATGTTTTCCATCTATAATTATATTGGAACCAAAGGATATGTATAGCAATAAATTTATGTAGGAGAAAGAGATTGATCTAGAAAATTATGTTCTAAAAATTTCATAGTTTCAATGAATAATGTTTTTATGGGTAATTTAAATAATATAAAGTGGGGAGGATATATTATAATAAATTTCTTACATAGAAGGATAATTTCTTCATTGGGGTGTATGATAAATTCTCTTTGGTCATCTAATCCTTTGATGAATAAGATAAATACACTAAAATAAGAGAATATGAAGGGAGATTTCCAAGCTACTACTACTACATTGAATTTTTGATTTCTAAATTTTATATGTTGTGTTTTTATCTATCATTGTCTATGATATTTTATGGTTGTTTTGGGTTAGTTTTCTCCCCAATTCCACTAACTTTTCATGGATTTTAATTTATTGACAATATGGTTATTTCCTTTATCACATTGGATGTGATTATAACCTCTTGTTCAATATTTCTAGTTCATCTTGTGTGGGAGTGGTTTTTGGTTTGTTGGTTTTGAAGGTTGAGGGTTTATTCTATCCATATTGGTGTATCATGGGTCCTTGTACTTTCCTATTCATATGGAATAGATATTTCATTATTTTCCAAAATACTTCAAAATATAAATATACCTATAGCATAGAGAAGAGATAAATTCAAAAGGTATTGATGAATTCCTATTCTTGTCTATAAGAAATTGATACCACCACATAATAAGACAATTATATGAGTATAAATTGGTATTTTAAGGTGGTTTATATCAACTTATACCACAAAACATCATCTATTATATCTTTCTTCAGTCATTATCAAAACTATTTATGTATAAAAAATTTCATAATCTCAGTAAACATTGTCCACTATCTTTATAAAAACATAAATTATTCTTCAGAACAACTCACAAGAGCTATATAAAAATAAATTTAGGAAATGATAAAATCAAATAATCATGAATTAAATCTATATGATAAATGTTACCCACTTTTAGAGACAAATTTTTATATACTAAGGTTTTTCAGTTAGTAGTCATCCATAAAAGTGTTTATTATAAGTACATCAGCCGCCTTGAAAAATCCTTCACTATGACTACATGAACTAGAATTCCTTTATAAATTCATTCGGAACTACCCCAACCAAACATCACATTTTACTAAATCTAACTCTAACCCATATCTATAGCACTAATCTTTCACATCATGGAATAATAGTAAGTGAACACCTTAATACTTCCTCTAATAGGTCAAGGGCTCATAATCAGCGTCGAGATATCCAATCAAATGATGGGAGGAATTACCTCTAAATAAAACCTATCTCTACTTTCATGGAACAATATACATTATTATATAAATGAATCATAAAACATTAAATATAACACATGAATATATAATAACATATCCATAATACAATGTAATGTAAAATGAATAAAATTCCACATGCATATAAAAAATCCCAAATGGATACAAGGAAATGTAAGTATAAATACATATGAGATAAATGTGTTTATCATGATGGAAAATCCAAGTACCAGCTACAATATACACTATCCATATACAACAACCAAGATCATCCAAAACCAACATCAATAGTTTTTTATAGACACAAGAGTGAATAATGCATAACGTTTCTTACAGTGGTGAGTAATAATACCTAGTGTGGTTATCCCAAGTGGTGACCCGACCCCCATAAACCACTAGTGACTATTTATATCATAAAAAAAGTATATATAAGACAAACTCCATAATTTTTTTTATAAATCATAAAACATTCCAGATTATTCATTATCAATATATCTAAAGCTTACTTTTATTATAGCACATCGAGATTCTAGTATACGTTTCTCTTTAATTAGATACTATATTTAATGGCTTACTCAACACAAAACACCAATCTAAAAAAAGTCATGACATATTAGATGAACATAATTTGGAAAGTTTTAAAAATAAAAAAAACCTCAATTAAATCAAAATATATTAACCAATTAAAATTTCTCACATTTAGAGGATAAATAATTATATGGTTTAATGTTATAAAAGGATAGTTTTGATAAAATAATTGTTTTTAAAGTATTTTATATTTCATCCTAATAAATTTAAAAGATCAATTTTAAAAGATAATTTTGATAATATGTAATATTTAAATATATTTAGTAATATATTTACATTTATTAGTAATTGATATGAAATAATATTAGGAACACTTAAAATTTAAAATCCCCTTTTCTATAAAAGTAGTTTTTTATATTTTGTATTTTTATAAATTAATATATTTTTTAATTTGAATTTGATAAAATTAAATTTATTTTTTGGATTCATAATGAAAATATTAACATAGGATGATTTTTTTATTTTTATGGAATGATTGTTTTTTAGGTGAATAGTAAAAAATATAGTTTTTATTAATACATGGGCATTTTTGACTTTATCATGATCTAAACATCATTTAAAACTTTTATAAAACATTTTTCATGACCATGAATGTTTTTAAAGAGTAAAATGATTCATTTTAAAATAATATGTTGAATTTATAAAACTTGTGTTTGACATTTTAAATCTTAAGTAATATTTTATTCCAATAAAAATATGTTTATCATATTTTTCTTTTAATTATTTTTTCACAAGGTATATTCATATTTTGGTTTTTTTGAATGAAACATAAATAATATTTTTTAATTAATAAACCAAATAATTTCATTTAAATTATTAACATGGATAACATTTTACTAGAAATTATATTAATTCTTGGAAATAATTTATTCTAAAAATGTGTTTTACTTATAATGTGCGTTAATACTAAAATTTATTTTTCTCAGAATCAAAAATTTTATTTGATAAAATTGTATTAATATTTTACATGATAATTTTAAAATTATTTAATAAGTTTTTTTATAAATGTTATTCATAAAAACTAGTTATCGTGTTTAAAAACATAGTTATTATGATAAATATAAATTAAGGTAAAAATATTTTAACTAAGTGTAAAAGAGATAAAAAATGTTAAAAACATGTCAAGAAATGAGTGGTTGAGGTGTTAATTGACCAAAAATTATCTCTTATCCATTATTTTCCACTTTATAATCCACTTCCGATGTGAAAAATATGTTCCTTTTATATTAAAAGGTAATATTTGCAAAAATTACATTCCCTTAATGTATAAATGGGTCTTCCGCCACCCCTTAAAGGAAACTATAAAAATTACAAGGTTCCTTGATACTCTTCCCATTTTATTTACCTTATAAGAATCTTCCACATCCTTAAGACTTTGGTCATATGAATCTGGCTTAAGTCCTCTATTTCCAAGAAGTACTTCAAGAAAAATTTTAGATTCACAATGTATGTAACAATCACTCTCTATTAATTTTACCTATCTACATTTCTTCCAAAAACATATATCACCCATTAAAACATGATGATATTAGTTTTATTCACATATTTATATATATTTTTATGTTATTTAAATAAACAATAACTACATTTCACTCTCCCTATAAAAATGAAATTTTTTTCATGTCTACGTGAGAACTACCGCCTCTAAGAACAATGTGCTTTATTTTTCATAGAATTCCTACATGGATTGTTAAAATAGGAATTTAATGAAAAAAATATGGTATTTATAATATTTATAATATTAATCAAAGATAAACCATTTCCTATCTTCCTTTTTTTAAAGGAAAGTGAATATGTCATTCATGTATACGTGTAGACTACCAACTCTCTATAGAGAAACATTTTATTTTTCATCACCAGCATAATTGGATGATTCTATGAATGTATTTAAAGAGTAAAAATTATATTCATAACATTATGAAGGTTTTTAAAGTTGTTTATTAATAGTTTACTTGTTATTAATATAACATATTTCACTTGTTAAAAATTACTAAAATAAGCTCATTATTAGTTATATCTTCATGAATCGTAAATAAAACATTAATAAAATGAAAATTTAACTTTATAATTAATTATAAAATATCTATTCCCAATAAATTTAATGATATGGCAGTGATTAAATTATCTATAAATAATAATATGAAAACCTTCATTATAAAACTCATTTAAAGAAACCAAAACAACTGTAACGACGCACAAATTTTTGGTTCATTGTTTTGAGATGAAATTTGATTTTTATTTTCATATAGTGGATGGTTATTTTGTGTTAAATGGGTTTAATATTGAGAATAAAAATGTTGTGACATCCCTAAATGAGATTTTTGGATATGTTTTGAGACCCCGTTGGTTTTATGGGGGTTTGGGTGAGTGTTGGAGGGGAGCCAAAGTGGTCTAGTTGGAATATGGAGTTACTGGAGGCCATTCACACATTTAGGAATAGATTCATGGTGTGATTTTTTAGGATAGAGGGTCAGGCGATCCACAACATGGGTGGTTCATACATAAACCATCAGTTCATGAAATGAAAGTTTCAGGATCAAATTTTAAAAAATGGACTTAAATTTTTTTCTTGATGGACGAACACACATGGGGGGGGGGGGGGTCTTAGATGGACCTCCCTATCTCAGTAATTGCATCTATTTAGGGTCATTATGGATGTGATTCAATGATCTCTCCAGATATATTCTTCCTCCCCCTTTCCTCTTTGTTTTTTTCCCGCATTCTCCACATATTTTGGGAGGTTTTGTTTTAGGATTTGGTGACGATTCCATGAGATCATGGTGGAATTGACAGTTCATGACAGAGATATTTCATAGATTTCATATAGGACATCCAAATGATATATTCTTGTTATTGGTATTTTTTTCATTAAAGACACATCACTGTATGATTTTTCTTAGGGGTTTCAGTGATTTTGGGTAAAATCATTCATTGGAATGAGTGTATAATCAGGGGATTTCATGTGGATTAGGTCTAGCTACGTTTTAGGAGTGGCCCCCACCCCGTTGCTCAAGGTTTTGGAAATTGTAAGACTAACTGAATTCAAATTAAAATTTTATTATCAAAACACTTATAAGGTAAAAATTGATAATTGAAGAGTTCACCCATGTGCAACACTAAAATAAACCACATAATTGTTGAAATATAACTTTATCCTACTGGAAGAATTATCCCTAAATAATTTCCATGAAAGGGTTAAACCTATAAGTATAGATCATATTTTATTAGGTCTTTAAAGTGTTATTACAGATTATCCTAGATTAGGTAGTTATACATATTTAAATAAAAATTAATAATTAATTATAATTGGTTATAATTAATTACGAGTGACATTTGGTGTAAGAAAGGTTTCCCTGGAGAATTGAAGAGTATTTGTTTTATTGGAAAAATAATAACTGTTCTTGTTTAGGCATTATCTATATACCAGGAAAGCCCAGTCAGAGGAAAACCTCTAACCATTTATTAAAATAAAGGAAAAGTACAACAAGTAAGAAAAGGACACCGAAGAAGACAACTACATATCATAAAAATCATCCCCATCACCATATTCATCTACAGTAGATGATTCCCACTCTGAGATTTCATTGTGTCTCAGGATCTTAGCATATTTCCTTCTTAGATTCAACTTCTCCAATGAGTGAAACTCCTTGGAAGATTGCAATTCCTTTTTCAAACTAGTGGTAGTCCCAGAAAAGCTCTCCCTCTTGGAGGATGATCTGGTAGACACTGGATTTGGTAGGAAAGAGTAATCTTTCTTCGAACTTCTTCTTGGAGGAGTAGTCATACCACCTTTACTTGTAAGAAATTTATTTTTTCCACCTTGAACAACATCACTTTAAGATAGTCTGGCAGCATCACTATCATTTTATTTGTCATTATCAGATACATTTCTCCACTTTCCATTGATGTGAAAGGAATCAGCTGTTTGGTATCCATAAATCCCTCCAAACAATATACCCTTTGATACAGTCAAACACCCTCCTTCTGCTGAGTGCAATTGCATGTTATCATCAATCAGTTGAGGCATTGAAGGGGAACCTCAGTGCCATGACCATCGTGAGACTCCGTTCCAAGTGTACCATTAGTCACGACAAGCATAGCCAACTGCAAGGGGCCACATGAGGAGGAAACAAGAAGTATATTATCAGAGTCATTCCTTTGAAGGACAATGAGTTATCTATATGTTTTATATCAGTGGACCTATAATTTAACTTCACATTCTTGTCTCTACATGGGTGTTCATTCCTACATATTGTATGGGTTTGGGAATGGGGTTTAGGGAATGAGGGTATGCCAACCAATGAATGAGAACATATAAAATTCATTACTTAAATAAAAAGTGCTTTACAATACATCCCCATGATCTTTTAGGTTTAGAGTTTTAATGAATCAGGAAAAAAATTAATTAACAAAACTTGGGTCTTTTTCAACTAAGGGAATTTTCCCTTACTATATAGTTAATTTATTAGTCCATAACAAGTGTTCAATATATCCAAAAATTTCTCCACAAAATATACTATTTTAGGAAAATCAAACGTTTTACTTTTCTTTATATTCTGGGGAAATGGAAACTTAATAAAGAGGTGAGCTCAGATACCTAATAAGGTTAATCATAAAAAATAAAAATAAAAGATCATAAGTGAGCATAATATGATTATATTGATATACTTAGATTTGATAAGGAATTTTTCCAAAAAAATCATGGGTAAAACATTATGACATAATGCATATTATAATATAAGAAATAAATCAAAAGAGTGTGGAAAAATGATTCAATAAACACGATTCATGATAACATAACATAGTAATAAGAATAATCATAAAACTCTGGTACAAACAAAATCATAGGAATGCATTAAAAAAATCCATGTTTTTTCACCCTTTATGTTGTGAATAAATCCAGGTAGGTTTACATTTTTTATTTTGAAAAAATTGAATTATATCTATACATCACCCTCTAATGAAATATAAATCCTTAACTAATGCCTTGGCGAGTGATATATGAGAACACCCATCACCATCCTTATATATGAGTGCCTCTTAAAAATAAAATCATTCATATTATAATAAAGAACCCATAAGAAGAAAATGGGGTTAATTCATCAAATATTAGATAATACATTGAAATAAAATGGGTTTCATATCATTTTCAAATTGATTCACATAAATAAATTATTCATAATTCTAGAAATAATTACAACATGATAACCACATGGAAAATAAATGAGTATCCAATGACATTTGGTAGTTTTCTATGTAAATACCCTTAAATTCAGATAAAATAGAAAATAGTGTTTACATCATATTGAAAAAGTGTATACAATTAAGTAAATACTTTTCCTATTTAATCAATATATTACATCTATGTGAACACCATCCAATCATTTCTGGGGAAACTGGGTATATTGGTGACCTACTTCAGAGTGTTTGAAGTTCAATAGTGATGGATCCTGTGTGGATTGTTTTATTCAAGGTGTAGGGTTAATATGTGATAATAGTGGGTTAGTCTTGATGGATTTATCTATAAGTATTGGGTAGTGTTACACACTTCAGGTAGAGGAAATGGACATGCTTTTAGTCCTTAATGTTTGCAGAAAAAGGGGTTTTAATATTAAATATGTTGAAATAGATTAGACACTCTTGTACAATGCTCTTCATGGTGTGGGTGTAATTCCTTGGTCAATTATTTATGTCATCAGGAAATTTCATGTTATTCTGGGGGACAAAATCATAATATCTCATACTTAGAGTGAGGGAAAAAAGGTGGCCTAATACTTAGCTTCGGTGGATATTTATAGTAATTAATGTTTAATTTTTTATGACGTGAATACTTTAAATCCGGAAGGGGTCAATATCATTAAAGTGGATAACCTCAGCCTACATTACTTTAAAACTCCTTAGGCCTTGTTTTCCTTTAATATACCTTTGTAGGTTTGAATTTCCTCATATCCTTCTTTTTTTTCATCTGAAAACAATTTAATGTTTGTAGTGAACACCTTCCAATCATTGGAATTAAATATACAGTGTTCAAAGAGGAAAGAAATTGGAATAAAAATAACGAGCATTCAATTAATAAGAAAGAAAAAAGTATTAATGTATTTACATGAGTTTAATCCACTAAAATAATATAAGATAATATAAAGGGATATTCCTTAAATAGATTTCCTAAAAAATAAATCTTTTTGATATAAAGATGATAATTAAAGAGAAACCAATTTTTTTTAGAAAAAATTCTTTTAATTTTTTTAAAAGAAAAAGTTATGGATAATTTCATAAGTAATTTTCAAAAATTTGAAGTGAAAAAAAATTAAAAAATACATTTAATTTTAAAAATAAAATTTTAAAAAACATTTTTTAAAATATAGAATGTTTATCAAAATATAATTTGGGGTGTGTGATAAAACATTTTATTTTGAAATGGTGGAAAAATATTTTGAAGAAAATTTATTGAAAAGCCACATCATAAAAAGAGTAATAAAAAATACTCTTGAAAAATAATGGGGAGAAATATTAAGTTCGTATGAGATAATATATAAATTGGATTCCAAATTTAAATGAGAACATTGGTGGGAAAGGAAAACATGGACAAGGATGTAAAATCATCTTTAAATAGGATGAGACTTATTCTCAACAATGATATATTTATTAGTGAAAGAGATTTTATCATTGTAAAAGATTTAAATTAGAAGTAATTTTACACTATATAGAAAGAGAAATTACCATGATGTAAAATCTTATGGTGTAAGTAACCAATCCTGGGAGAAATCAGTTTCAGAAGACTCATTTAACTCAACAAAGGGAGATGAGTTAACAAAAACCATTACAACTTTGGTATTATTTAAATCAAAATATATTTCAAGAATAAAAATAATATGGATATTAGAAACCCATGAATTACATTAATATGGTAAAATTAATTCATTGGTTAGTAATCACACCATAGTAAAGATATCATGGCGCGTAATAGGAATTATGTCTCATGAAATAAAATTTGAGATAAAGAACCCCTTAAGACATTTGAATATTTTGAATCAAAACATATTTAAGGATACAATTTTGAATGAAACACAAAAATAATATTAATAATTAGAGTATAATGATAGAAAATATTAAATGTATGGTATATACACCATTCCAAATAAAATATAGTGTATAATACAAAATTTGTCTCATGGGATAAAAATTAAGACAAGAAACCTTTACTTTGTTTCACCACATAGTGCAATTAGATCTAAACTACTATGAAAAAAAATAACTATCGTAATATTATTTTTAATAAATTTATTAATATATATTAAATTTTCTATACTTAATTTACTATCATTATTAGAAATATATTATCTATTTATCGCTTATTTTTACCATTGAGAGTCACTAAATTTAGTTTTTTCGCTCTTGCTTTATGATGTCAATTCCAATACCCATTACTTGATACAAAGTTCATAATTAATTTATAATTAAAGGTATTTTAATATATAAATTATATTTAATTAAAAATATATTATATCATTCCATAAGTGTTTTAGTTATTTTGTGTGAAAATTAAATCGGTGTTGGATCATTTTGGTAATTATAGCGACCAAAGATGATATTTTAGTAATAAGTTAAGTAATTAATATACCATTTCCATAAACATAAATAAATCATGAATGTATTATTACCTTATAATAATATTATTATTTAATTTCTCATAGTCATCAATGATTTAGTTTTGTATAATTTTTCAAGTAGGTGGTCAGGCCAACCCAAATATGAACATAACATAATTAATGGATGATTATGGTTATGAAAATGGTTTATTTTGGGATAATATAATTGTTATAGAATCATTATGATATTATTTATATATTTTAATGTATTGAATAATATTTTTATATGATTGTATAAATAATGAAAATCAATATTAAAAATGAAAGAAAACATTATTTTGTGGAGGTAGTAGTCTGCACAATGCAAGATAAATGTTTTCATTTCCAAAAAATGAGGGGGAAGGAATGTGAATTATAACTTTTATCTTAATAATAATAATTATATAATTTTAGTAACATTTATTATTCAATTCCACCCTTATAACTAGTCAACATAGGTGGTGTTAAAAAATGGAAGATGTCGCTTCATGGAGGCGGTATTCCGCACAAACACTCGATCGACATTATGTTATTTTTATAAGTAGATGAGAAGGGAAAAAAGGGGTTTTACATTAATATAATAAAAAATAAGAATAATAACTATAATTATTTCATTATATTATTATTTTTAAGTTATTTTTGGTAGAAAAATATTAATATGAAAAGGTAAAAGAGTAAGTAATACTTACATTGATACATTGGACATTTTCTTGGAAAACATCATATAATTGAAGAAATTAGGATAACTTATAGTGATAATTGGAATTAGGCCATGAAAGTGGCATATAGTAAATAAATAATTGGGTAGGGTTTCAATATAATTTCATAGGGATGTTGGAGCATTGAAAGGGTGGAGGTGACTACCTTTTATAATAGTTATAAAGGGAACTTTTGTGAACATCCATTAGTTATCAATAATGGAATGAAAATATTCAAGGGAAAATGGTTAAAAAAGTGTGAAATAAAGGGTTTTTGGTTTATATAGGGTCTATAAAGTTTTATCCACTCATTTTTCTACATGTTTTAAACATGTTTTAGGCCTTTTACCAATTGTTTTTTATATTTTACCATTTTTGTTTTTACCTTGGTAACTAGTTTTTAAGTATGTAATTTATGTTTTAAAAACAATATATGATAACCCATCTTAACAAAATTGAGCTTGATGAAAATAAATTTAATATAAATTTAATATAATTCAAATTATAAATAAGATAAAATCAAAGCATTTTGTACACAGAAAAACTATTTTTCTGTAGAAAAAATTATGTTTTAACTATTATGTATTCTAAGTTTTATTTATCATTTACTACCAATTAAATATGTTTTAATATAATTATATCTTTGTTTAAAAATAATATTAAAATAATTATTTAAAAATAATTAATTTATTTTATTAGATAAAAGATACATAATATTAAAAAAACAAATATTTGAAAATAACATTTTCATTATTTTCACTGTATTTTATCTTATTTTTATACCTAAAAATAAAATGATTTTTTACATAATTTGTACCTAATGTTTCCAAATATGGATTAAATTTTACTAAATAAAACTTCTAAGGGTTAAAACATTAATTTTCATATTAGCGCACATAATGCGTAAAACTGTTTTTAGAAAAGTGCGTTTTAAGCTCAAAATTTATGTATAGGAAATAATTATCAAGGTTTTTGGATTTCATGATTTAAATTAGGTTATTATTAAATAGAAAAATTCATGTGTATTTTAAAAATATCCAAAATTAAATTTTACCAAAACAATATTTAATTAAAAGAAAATTCTAAAACCGGCTTATTTTATTAGAAAATATTACATAAGTATATAAAATGTTAATCATAGGTTTTAGTAATTTAGAATAGTTTTTTAAAATGTATATTTTTTACTTATTAAGTAAATATTTAATCATTTAAAATATTTTATAAATTTTTTTGTCTTACTTATATAATGATAAATTAAAAAATTTATAGTTTTGGTCAAAGTGTATTTTTTTCACTATTCACCAAAAAATAATTATTTCAAAAAAATATAAAAAACTAATACTTTTAAAATATTTAAATTATTAATCAATAAATGAATTTAATTTTTCCAAATTCAAATTTTAAAATTTTAAAATTTATCTTTTAAATTCAAATATTACATGTAAAGGAAAAATGCTTTTATTGAATAAATACACTTTTAAAACATTAAGTGTTCTTAATATTATTTTCTATTTAGTTATAATTGATTACTAATTTTTTATATTCAATAGGTTTTATTATTATTAAAATTTTATTATCCAATATGTCACAAATCATATTAGTTATGTGTTTCAGGTGAAACAAGCCATCAATATAATGTTTATTTAAGGGGAAATATATTCTGAATTGTTAGAGTATTACATTCTCCCCTTTAAAATAAATTACATCATTAAAATTTTAATTATAACATAATATTAATAATATTTAAGGGTATCTAATGATAATATTGACTCAATATACAACTTCTAAGATATATAAAGCTTTCTGTCTTAGGGAAGAATAGGTAAGATATATTTTCCATCATAATAGAAATATATCTAATGTTGATTCTTTCTTTAACCATTTATACTAAATTCACCAATACAATGGGACAAAATTTCCACAGGGAGTTTATAGATAGATTTGTATTAGTAGGTGGTCAGGGGTTGTTTTTTAGATGTGATTTTTTAGTCATGAAAATTATCATGGCCTCTGTACAAAGAGATAAAGTCCACGCCTAATATCACATATAATTTTACTAAAGGATAATATGATTTTATAAGAATAAGATTCATATAAATATCTATTATACATTATTTATATACATGGGATACTGTCACGACTCATCCCAGTGGGGCCCGCGCCATGAGTCCCCAAGCCCGCCTCCAATAGGCCAGGGTCTGGTGACTAGCACTGAGTATGAATATTACTAATCATGGGAGGCATTTCCTAAGTACCTGTACACACGCACAAATCTCCAAGCCCACAAATGTTGAAATCTAAATATACTAAGGAACAAAAATGCATTCATACAAATAAACCCAACCAACAAAATATGACGGAAGGTAAGGTACTAAAAGTAAACTGGGCCAGAATAAAAGCCCACCAAAACAAAAGTCTGAAAACGGAAAAGTCCAACCTGTAAACAAAAAAGGTATTGGGATTGCTACTCGTAGCCGTAGGAATGCCTCGGCCTTTAGGGAACTTAGAATGCTCAGTCCTGTCTTGGTTCGCCCCAGACTCTGCCAAAGGCTGCTCGTCTGTACAAGACACGACACGTGTGGGCAAAGCCCGTGCAGGGGTGAGTATAACAATACTCTATAGAGCACCCAAAAAACCACAAAGCAGTACACAAAGTAAAGGTACAGTCAGATATGCACAGTATATGTATACTAAACATATATAACAAACCAGATATACTCAAAACCCAGACCCGTAGTCTAGAGAAAAGTCACAGAACTACATACCCCTAGCTAGGGGTTCAGTTCGAAGATTCCACGAAGCACTCATTCCGAGAGAACACACTCCATGATTCTTATAGCTCTGATGACGTCTGTCCGAGAAGTATGGTTCATCGGGAAGCATCATAAGAGGTAGTTACACTAATTACAGGAGACACAATCTTGAGTGAGAAGGTTACAGTAGATAGATGCACTCATTATAGGAGACACACTTCTGAGTGGGAAAGATCTTGATACACAGATAAGGATCACAGCCAGGGCCATGGCGGATACAACGACTCATCCATAATTCACCTGCTAGGTAGAGGATCGACACTCGATGGATTTGGTCACGTAGATGCCAGACTCTACCTAGGGTCAATAATGGACAGAGGATCTCGATCCGGGCCTCTCGTATAGATGCCTGACTCTATCAAAGAAAGTCATACTAAAGGGATCATACTCCTATAGAAGGAAATGATGCCTGACCTTTAGGGGAATGATAACAAGGGGAACTAACCCAAATAAAGATGTACAAGTTACGGTGAACAAGAAGTCCATGTCGTTTTCCAAAAAGTACAAAGTGTGTAGAAAAGTTACATGCCGTGTTGTCTGACCCCGGGTACTACCTGTGTACAATAAACTGTGTTGTAAGGATGTTCGTGTAGAAAAACTGAGTATACGTCATGTAGTACGATGTACACACTGTGTCCGTGTGACTGGGGTTGGATCCGTGTACGCTGGCCATGTGCCCGTACACGGGCATCAACCCATGTACTCCAACTCGTATAATTGGTATAATGGGTGACCCGCATTACTGGCCTCACCTAGCCATGTGATAGAGTACACGGTCGTGTACTCTATCTCGTGTCCGTGTACCCCCTGGATACACGCCAAGTTCCACATAGCTGCCTCTGCCATGCTGTACAAGTCGTGTCGCCTGAAGCTGTGTAGTCCAACCCGTGTCCGTATACTTCCCAAAATACATGCCAAGATTTTGGGAAAGTCTAACATGCTGTGTGACCAGGGTCACACACCGTGTGATTCCTCTTTGACCCCCAAAACCCTATCTGTCACCGCCAGTACTACACATAGTGTTCTTCGGAAGTATACACCATGTATTCTGGAAATTTCCAGAAATGCAGACCTCCACTGTCGCACCTCCAATGATACTCTATTCATCAATTCAACTATCCAATCATGACAAAACTCCCAGGTTTTGTTCACCCAAACACCACGAAGCTTATTTCGGTGTTTTTGGACCTCCAATCGGCCCCGAAAACATACTTTGATCTTCCCGCGCTAAGATTGATCGAAGAACAACCCTTCCCGATCCAGTCCAATTCGTCATCCACCATCTTCGTCGCAACTCTGCAAGGTTTCTATGGTGTCGATTCTTTAATTTGGGATCATTACGTCGCAAAACGGACGCACAACGATCCATTTTTCATCACCCCGCGAAGAACGCAAAGAACACATGAGAAGAAAATGGGGGAAGGAAAACCAATCAAACAAAAAGAGGAATGATCCTCCACCATCGTTCGTCACAGAGTTAATCCGATCCTGTTAATAAGCTTAAACAGAGAAAAAAATCAAAAACAAAATCAGCATGGATTAATTTCCCCATAATCATCCCAAAGAAAACCCTCTTGTAGGAATGTACGAATCTGCGAATCAACAAGTTCGTGGTGGATCCGCGCTCGTCGTTTAAATTTAAAAATGGGGGAAATAGAATAAAATAACAACACCTAACTCAAGAAGGGATCGATCATCAACAAAGAGGCCATTCTACAGTTTTCGTCGAGATCCTCCAACCTTATTGGCACAACGATTTGCAGCTTCGATCCATCTTCGTTCATCACCGAGAGTTTTCTCCAGGGTTTCTCTCAATATTTTTCCAATGATAGACATTATATTATCCCAATAAAAAGGGAAATGTATTTAAAATCCCAATACATTATGGCATTAATGATTCGGCATTGCTATTTCTAATTCATTATGACACACCATTTAATAAAGAAACAGATGCCCCGTCGCCGTGATGCAATGGATGTTACCATAAAAATAAACTTTAAGAATTTATTTTTATTTTTATCTTTACTAAAAACATAAAAAAATTAACTTTTTCCCTTAACCCGCGCCAGTTGAGGTTAGACCCATTCTTAGGTAAAGTCATCGTCCCAGATGTAACGGTGCCCTCAGATTTTTAATCTGGGCATCTGTTTGGAAATTTCCACAGCTTTCCACAAGTGCCGACTCACTTAACTAAAAAAAAGTCCAAACCACCATTTCAAGCTCACTGGGCCTCAGAATGATGTGCCGTTTTCACACCCGGTCTCGAAATAATCCTATATAATATTCAAAAATAATATATGGAAAAACCGAGACATTAAAAATACAATAATCTTACAACTAGAATTTTTTATTAATAATTCAAAATCTAGTCATCAAGATGTCAATTTTATATTTTTAGTAAACATTCTTAGTATAAAGGATTTGGTTGAGAAAGATATGAATAAAACACTCATAGTTATTGAGTGGATGATTAATGTTATTCACCCCATATAATTTTAAAATCTCACTTCCTTAGTTTTGGTTACATTAGATTTATTTTTTCCCTTGGTCTTGACAATTTCAAATCCCTATCATCCTTATTAACCTTTGGATTAATGCATTTATTTGGGTAATGACCAAGTTTACCATATTTAAGACATTAAACTATTAGTTTTACCTCCTAATGAACTTTATTTTATTTCATCATGTCCACTGAACTCTACATGCTTTCTTGTAAATTAGTTGTTATATGACCACCTTTTCCACACATGAAACATCTCCCAGTTCCTTTGAAACATTCCCCCAGGTGACTCTTCCCACACATTTGACACAAAATATATTGAATATTATTTTCTTCATCATATTCATCACCTAAACTTCTATGAGACTCCATCATTCTCTTCTTTGGAATGTTTGTAAATTCAAATAATCTAATATAATTAATCATAATTCTTGATAGATGGTTTGGTATAATCACTTAATTTCACAAATAAATTTTTATCCTATTAGGTTTCATGTTGGGAAAATATTCACATTGTCCAAGAAAACCATTATTAACTAGATTCCTTTAGGATTCATCCATTAGTAATCAAAAAATGAGTTAATTGCGAGTGATGAAGATCATAAGAAAATAATTGTAATAAAATTACATAATAAAATCAAACTCAACATTTCGTACTCTTTTATAATATTACATTATATTTCTATTCAACATAAATCTCAATTGGTTTAATTTAGGTTTCTTTATCTTGGGTTCTCTTATATTCCTTAACCTAATTCCTTAATATAATAAATCCTGTAAAATAGACTATATAGCTAATTTGATTAACCAAATCATATCCCCTAAAAGTGTCTAGCAGGGTGTGTAGTCATAGGCCCACCAATCATGCACTAGAGTTAATATTGTGTTGATACATAAACATCATTTTTTTGGGTGATTAAACCTAAGTGAACATATTTCACAAACGAATTCTCATTCTATTATCTAAATAGGGATGTAATTTCTAGGAAAATCACACAATCTCTACTCTACACAACTTTCAGGATGATATCCTATATTTGAATTATCCATTAGATCATCCTTAGTGTTTTCATTAAATTTATATTATCCTAATCCATAAAATATTTGATATTACCACAAATATCCTAATGATTTATCTATTCCTTAAAATTATTATGAAACTTAACTTATCAACCCTAAAGTTATATTTAACCAACATCATAACCTCTAAATTTATCTAAGCCCTACTTTGATACCAACTATGACTACCCATGGATGATATAATCTCAAATACATGAATTAAAAAAATATTTCATTACAATAAATTCCCATGATATTTTAGGTTTAGAGTTTTATATAACTTAGAAAAAATAGTAACTAATAAAACTCATATCATTTTTAACCAAGGGACATTTTTTCTAATATATTTTCCAATTATTAACCCATAATAAGTTCCTAACATATCCCACAAATTATATACAAAATATAATCTTCTAGAAACATCATATTTATTAGTTTTCTTCATAATATGGGGAAATGGAAACATAGTAAATGGGCGAGTTCATATGCCTAATAAGGGAAATCACAAGTGATAAAAATAAAAGATGACAAGTGAGTATAAGTTGAGTATGTAGGTATAATAAGGTTTAATAAAAAAGTTGTATCCAACAAAGAATAGATCATAAATCATGAAATATGATTTGAAATAACACAATAAATTAATCAATAGAGTATGGATAAATGTGTAAATAAACATGATCCATGAGAGAATAACATGGTACTAAGAATAAATATAAAACTATGGAACAAACATAAGCATTAGAAAATATTGTGATTGGATCCAAATATATACACCCTTTATGTTGTGACCAAATATGTAATGGCCTAGACCTCTCCAATCCATTACTTTGTGAAAATGCAGTGTTAGAAGTGTTCTGGAAGGTCAAGGTGACTTTGGGGTGCGTTTGGGTGGACTTTTAAGGAAGACTAAAGTGCAGTAGATTTCACATGGGCTACGCATGGTTTGTCTAAACCGTGCAGCCAAACTATGTGAGGGTGGTGTTAGAGGAAGTTGCTAACACACAGTTAGCGCACAATTTGGCTAACCATGTGGACTAACTCTGTGAGGAGTGTTTGGCGAGGTAGTAGCTAACGCACGGTTAGTGCACAGTTTGTAAAACCGTGCGGGCACTAAATCTTAGGTCCTAAAATTGTGGATCTAACTCGTTTTTCCTCTAAATGGTTTTTTATGCCCCTAAGTGGCCATAACTCGGGATTACCCTTCTTTGAGGATAGGAGAACCTTTCCCAAGCGTTTTGGAAGTGATTCGAAGGCTTATCTTAGAGAATCAAAGCGATTTTCTTGAGGTATGTGATCTTTCTTGATCGTTCTTGTTCGGTTTCTTAGATCCACTTGGATCTACTCCTCCTCTTCTCTCGGTTTCTTAGATCTACGCCCGTTACGGGTAGATCTAAGTGTGTGGATGCCAATTATGGATAGCTTTGGTCTTGATGTTGTTAGGAGGAGAGATCTAAGGCAGGTTTTTGGAGAATCGAACCTGGTTTCTTGAGCGTTCTTCGACCATCATAGTTTCATCAAAAACCTTCGAGGTAGGGATCTTACCCTTGTATCTCTCTTTTGTGCATTATGCGGGGTGGGTATCCTCTTGTTTTCGTGAGATATGGTTGAACCAGTAAACAAAGATTATAACTAGTTAAAGAACAGGTTTGGGGAAATTTTGTTGATATTGTTGTTTTATTTCCATCAATGCTTATCCTTTTATTATGTTGTGAATTGAATAGGCTTATGCCTACTGAAAATCATGATCGTTGGGGGACTTTGCTTGCGCAATTAGAAGTTTCCCTATTTTTCTGTATTGTTTTGTGGATGTAATTTCATGGAATGTGGAAATTGGTTAATTATGAAAAGTTTAATAATTAAATAAATACGTGGAACCCTTGTATGATAACCCAGGTTAAACTAAATGAAAGAATGAATTTATGGGTGCTAGTTGGGGTTTAGTTATGTGAAGGGGTGTTTCATGGATTGTTGTAGAACTGGTGAGTAGCGGGGCTGTGGTTGGCTTGGTTGTGGGTCGGCGTGTATGATATGGTAGTGATGGGCAGTGAAGCTGCGACAAATGGTATCAAAGAAATGATGACATGGCACAGATTTTATTTCCAATGTGTTTGTGGTTATGTTGGTTGGAAGCTGGGCTGCAGGGATGGGTTGTGTATATGAATAAAAAGTGGAAGAGTTAGCTAATGAATTATGGGAAATGGTAGTTGATTAAATAGGAAAAATCAATGGATTTTTTTGGCTGATAAAAGAAAATGGTGTTGTGTTTCTTGTGTTTTCCCTAATGTTATTTTTTTTGGCAGGGATATGTTTTATGAACTTTTGATCTAGTTTGGTTGTTGTTAGTTACTTGGTAGTTAATGAACTAATAAACTAAAACTGTTGAAACATGGAAATATTAATGGGATTTGGGGATGTTTATTGTGTGCATACTTTCGAGGTAGTAGTGCTGAGGCATGTGCTCAAATATTTTGTGTATAAGCCTTAGGATAAGCTGAGTGGTTGATATAATTATATAAATCTGTACATTTTATGTTTCTTTACGTACCCCAACCATGTTGAGAACTACATTCCAAACACCCATGGGACAGGGGGGTGAGATTCCCAACATCCAAAGGATGACTGGTTTCTGTTCTTCCCGATGCTCCCTCTTCCAGGTTCTATAGCCCTCGATCCTTCGGGTAGGTTATGATTGACTTTTCCTAAGAGTCTTTGGGATGAGGATGTGATGTGTTCCCAATAGTCTTCGGGATGAGGATGTGATGTGGTTCACAGGTGTCTTCGGGATGAGATGTGGTTATGGCCGAGGATTGAGTGCCGGTGGGATAGTATGGTGGCCGGGGATTGAGTGCCCACAGGATACTATGGTGGCCGAGGATTGAGTGTTGGTGGGATACTATGAGCATCGTATGGCCAGGTTGCAGCACTAGCTTAGGAAGAGGGGGAAGCATCAGAGCGTTAGGAGTGAGGGCTTGAGTAGTATTCAGTGGGAAGGTGGTGCAGGGTACCCATACTTTGATAATATTACTATACTACTCTATTGAATTGCGATATTTGGAGAGTGTGGCTGGTAAGGTCGGGTGGATAGATTCCTTACTAGGCTCTGGTTACTTCTGTTTTCTCATGGGGAATTATGATGTCTCCCCACCTGTGCACGAGAGCTTTAGGTTTTCCTACTAAGTATACTTGTATGATAACCATACGTTTACTTTCAGGTTTTCAGGTGGACTTTAGGGACCATACAAGACCTTTCTAGTTGGAAATTGGAGTTTCGTTGGTTGTAGTTTTTTCATTCTTTTGGTATCATACATTGGATCTTTTCTTGTGCTTGTACTTTTTATTCAATTTTGTATAAAACATTCATATGGGTTGGTTTTGGATTTATGTTCATTTACTTGTTTCTTTTCTTTTGGTGTTTGACTCATCCTATTTCCAATCTTAAATAATAAAAAGGGTAATGCCTCCAATATTTGTGAAAACTCATACCCTTGGTGCTAATCGCCACTCCAAGGCCTACTAGAGGCAGGACTCGGGGGTCATTATCTCCCTTTCACCTTTTCCATCTCAGGAGGGGCATCTTTTGTGGGAGGGGGTTGTGTCCGAATGGTATCAGAGGAGGAGGTTGAGAGATAAGATGGAGTTTGGAGTTAGGAATAATGAGGATTGCATGGGATGGTAGAGAAATAGTGTCATGTGATCTTGGAGCATGAAATAGGCCAAGGAAGACTGACTAGGACATGAGATTTTAGGGCCCCCCGTGATCCGATGCAAGGACTCTGGACCTACCGAACAACCAAGTGAGGCTACACTAATTGTAGGGTAGAGACCCTAGGAAAGGTACATGCATCATAATGACTTGTGTTCTTGTGTTTCTGGGACATTTTGGGGGATTAAAATGAATAAGGGTCTAAGAAAATTTAAGAACAATATTCTACACTACTCGGGCTTAGGAATTCCTGTTTACCTTTCAACTATGGAACCTATGAGACGACCATGTGTAGTGCGGGTGATCAAAGCCCAGGAGGTTGACTTGGCTGATCGACGGAGGGATGATCGAGAGGAGGAGGACGATCAGTGGTAGAATATGCTTCGTACCTTTCAGTGGAAGACCCTCAAGAAGTATGAGGGCGACATCTGTAACATGGAGATAGAGAGCTGGATAGAGGAGCTGGTGATAGCTTTCAGCTTGATCCAGGCTCTGGTGGAGTATTTGGTTTCCTTGGCTGTGAGCCAGATACGGGGAGCAGCGCATCAGTGGTGGACACTCTATCTCACGGAGAAGAGGGAGACTGAGGTTACATGGGCAGATCTCGAGAGGGTGTTCTGGGAGGAATTCCTCTCTTCCACAATGAAGGTTGAGAAGAGGTAGGAGCTACTCTCCCTCCAGTAGGGGAGAATGTCAGTTAGAGAGTTGGGGATTAAGTTCAAAGATCTCCTCCATTATTCTCCGGACCTCTTTCTAGATGAGGAGTCTCAGGAGAGACGTTTGGAGGAGGCACTTCATCCTCTTCTCCAGTATGTTGTTACCCCCTTCTCCCTACCAACGTACTTGGAGGTCCAGAAGAAGGCTGAAGTGGTGGATAGGATGCACACGCTGGGAGGTGTGTTGCGAGAGGGAATACAATTGGGCTCATTAAAGGGGAAGTCCTACAGCAGCATACCTTCAGCATCAGAGCCCTCTAGTTTCCAACAAGTAGGGAGCATGCCTCAGTAGTTTCAGTTCCGATATCCAGGTCCTCACCCTTTTACTTCAGGCTCAGGACCGAGGTGTTATGTCTATGGCAGTCGTGGTCACCTTTAGAACCAGTGCCCGAACCGAGTGTATTATAGTGGATTTGGACCAGTACAACACCCACCTTAGCCACAACAGTTTCCATCCAGGCCCTTCCAGCAGCAACAGCAGGGGCAGCGAGCTCCCGCTCCTCCGAGGGCAGACATTGCAGGAGGAGGCCCACCTCAGGGTGCTCCTTAGGGACCTTAACTAGGGCATGGTCAGGGAGGTGGCCAACAGCCGAGAGACAGAGGATTTGGGCATGGGAAGTTGCACGCCGTAGAGGAAACAATTCTAGTAGGTCCAGAAGTCATTCGAGGAACAATCATCTTGTTTAGTACCCTTGCCTATGCCTTATTTGATTCAGGATCTCCACACTCCTTTGTTGTGCCTAGTCTCTCCTGTGACTTGGACTTAGACATAGAGACACTTTCCGTACCCCTGGTTTTGAGTACGCCAGTCGGAGGTCAGACCAGTTTGTCTTGTGTTTGCTGGGGATGTAGGTTGATTTTGGGGCCACACCAATCCAGTGGAGATCTCCTTTTATTGCAAATTCAGCCATACGACGTCATTCTAGGCATCAAATGGCTGTTCTTAGTGTGTTCCGTCATCGATTGTTTCTGAAAAAGGGTTATGTTTTCAGGCGTGGGCGGCCGACGTGTGACTTTCATCGATGAGTAGGGTTTCTAAGAGGGAATCCAGCAAGGGGAGCCCTTTATTTCCTCATTAGTCAGGCTATCAGTTGAGTTGGCAGATACGGAAATGGTTGAAGTCTCCGAGATCGTCAGTGAGTTCATGGATGTCTTCCCCGAGGAGGTGGTGACTCTACCCCCTCGACGAGACATTGAGTTCAGAATAGACTTACAACCTGGTGCCCATCTGATTTCAATGGCCCCCTATCAGATGGCTCCTTCGGAGCTACGGGAGTTGCGGATTCATATTAACGATCTGATGAGGGAGGATATTGTTTGAATGAGTGCATCAGCATGGGGTGCTCCAGTATTATTCGCAAAGAAGGAAGATGGTGGTCTAAGGCTGTACATAGACTACTGGAGACTGAACCAGGTAACCATCAAGAACCATTACCCCCTCCCGAGGATAGGCGATCTCTTTGACCAGTTGAGGGGATCAGGTTGGTTCTCTAAGATCGATATGTGGTCTGGATATCACCAGTTGAGTGTGAAAGAGGGTGAAATATCAAAGCCTGCCTTCAGGTGTAGATATGGGCACTTTGAGTTTGTGGTCATGCCGTTCGGTATTACAAATGCACCAGCCGTTTTCATGGGACTCATGAACTCCATATTTTAGGAATACCTAGACAAGTTCATAGTCATCTTCATCGACGACATCCTGATCTACTCAAGATCATAAGAGGATCATGCTGGGAACTTGAGAACATTTTTAGAGGTCCTCCGATAGCAGCAACTTTATGGGAAGTTGTCCAAATGCTAGTTTTGTACATGATAAGTACGGGTCCTTGAACACATGGTTTCCGAGCAGGGAATAGCGGTGGACCCATTAAAGGTCGAGGTGGTTGTTTCTTGGGAAGCGCAAAATAATGTGGTAGAAGTTCGTAGTTTCCTTGGACTAGCAGGATACTACCGAAGGTTTGTGCCCAACTTCTCCTATGTTGAATCACCTTTGACAAACTTAACAAATAAGGATTGATCTTTAGTGTGGGATGAGCAGTGTGGGGATGCCTTCAGTTATCTAAAGGGAATGTTGGTTAGTGCCCCAGTGCTGAGATTACCAAAGGAGGGAGTAATGTTTGAGGTATTCTATGTTTCCTCATGCCAAGGCTTTGGGTGAGTACTGATGAAATAGTAAGGGGTGATCTCTTATGGGTCTAGGCAGTTATTTCCTCATGAAATTAACTATTCCACCCACGATCTAGAGCTTGTGGCAGTTGTGTTCACACTGAAGTTATGGCGGCATTACCTCATCGGGAAGCACTTCATGGTCATTGAATATCACAAGAGTTTGAATTATATATTCTCCCAGTGGGACCTGAATTTGTGACAGCGAAGGTGAATGGAGTTCCTCCAGGACTATGACTTTGAAATCTCTTACACCGAAGGCACATGAAATGTGGTGGCTGACGCTTTGAGTAGGAGGAAGGATGCGGTTCGAAATTCGGCAGATGTCTGGAAGGAGATGGAAGAATTGGCTGCACTACACCTCGATGTATGGGAAGATGGTGGTAGAGGTTGTCTATTTCAGATGACAGTGCAATACTCCCTACTACGGTAGGTGGAGGAGTCTTAGTGGGGAGACACAGAGAGTGAAGTGATGTGCGATCGGGCTAGCCAGGGCAATGCTCTGAAAGGATGGTTGGAGGATGGTCTGAATTAGGTGGTTTTCCGGGGGAAGTTGTTTGTTCCAGAGGAAATGCGCGAGAGAGTTCTTGGTGAGTTTCAAAACTCACCCTTGGAAGTACACCCAGAAGCTTCCAAGTTGTACCAGGGCTTGAGAGGGCAATTCTGGTGGCCCGGGGTGAAACAGGAAGTAGCAGAGTTTGTAGAAAAGTTCCTCGTGTGTCAGTAGGTAAAGGCTGAACAACGCATCCCAGGAGGTTTGTTACAACCTTTTGATGTTACTGAGTGGAAGTGGGATGACATCTTGATGGATTTCGTCACAGGGATGCCTAGAGTTCAAGGGGATTGCGGCACCATCTGGGTAGTGGTGGACCGGCTGACGACATCAGCCCACTTCCTAGCAGTCAAGGAGTCAAGTACGGTTGAGGCCCTAGCTCAGAGGTACGTGACTAAGGTGGTGCGGTTGCACGGAGGTCTGTGATCTATAATCTCTGACCGGGATACCCGGTTTACCTCGCGGGTCTAGAGAGGATTGGAACATGCTTTTGGAACCTGTCTATGCCTAAACACTTCTTTCCACCCCCAGACAGTTGGGCAGACAGAGAGCACCATCCAGACTTTGGAAGATATGCTACAATCAAGTGTTTTGGGCCTTGGAGGATCATGGGTAAAACACTTTCCTCTGATAGAGTTCTCTTACAACAAAAACTATCACTCTACCATTGGCATGGATCCTTTCGAAGCTTTGTACGGGAGGCCATGCTACTCACCCGTATGATAGACAGATATCGGAGAAGTAAGTGTTCTTGTCCCGGAGGTGGTGCAGAGAACAATGGAGAAGGTTCAACTTATACGAGAAAGGATGAAGGCAGTTCAGGACCGGAAGAAGTCATACGTCGATAATAGGAGGAGACCCTTGGAGTTCGAGGTTGAGGAACACGTGTTCTTGAAGGTCTCTCCTCAGCGTGGGCTGCAAAGATTCGGAAAGGGAAGCAAGATTTCTCCCAGGTTCATCGGGCCCTTTGATGTGTTGCAGCAGGTCAGTGAGGTGGCTTATCAACTGGCATTTCCTCCACCACTAAAAAGGGTGCATGACGCCTTCCATGTGTCTCAGCTCCATCGATACCTGCATGATGATTCACACATTCTCGACTAGGGAGATCTTGATATCGGGGACAACACAACATTCGTGGAGCGACCCGTGATGATCGAAGGTCGTGAAGATAAGGTGCTTCGTGGACGAACCATTCCGTTGTTTTGTGTGAAATGGATGCATGGTGGGCTTGAGGAGAGTACCTAGGAATGGGAAGCACAGATGCATGCCCAGTACCCAGAGTTTTATTTGAGTTTTATCCTATTTTATTTCGTACCTATTTACGATGTTATTCTTGACCTGGTTAACTATTAAATGTGGGGAGGGGAGGACCTGATCCATAGTTAAGACGCATTAAATTGGATGCACCTAAACCCGTGCAGGCGAGTCAGTGCCGCCCAAAGTGGACAGTATCTTAATGTGGAGGAAGGAAAATCCCTCACCTAGATGACCATATGGTTTAATCTTTTTCTTTGTGTGGTTTCATGGGGGATAGGAGTGGTATGTTTTTTATTGTTCAGGAGATAGGTGAGGAAGGGGGAACTCCTTGGTAATAAGGAGGTTTTCTCCTGATAGGTATATTTCGAGGGGGAGTTGTTCAGAACCCTCTTCTTTCTTTAGGTGGGGTTCAGATTCTTGAGGACGAGAATGTTTTGAGAGGTATCTAATGTAATGGCCCGGACCTCTCCAGTCCATTAATTTGTGAAAATGTGGTGTTAGAAGTGTTCTGGAAGGTCAAGGTGACTTCAGGGTGTGTTTGGGTGGACTTTTAAGGATGAGTAAAGGGCAGTAGCTTTCGCACGGGCTGCACATGGTTTGTCTAAACCATGTGGCCAAACCGTGCGAGGTTGGTGTTAGAGGCAGTGTCTAACGCACGGTTAGCACACAGTTTGTCTAACCATTTAGACTAACTGTGTGAGGAGTGTTTGGCGAGACAGTAGCTAACACACGGTTAGCACACGGTTTGTCAAACCGTGCAGACTAACTGGGTGAGCACTTAATCTTAGATCCTAAAATTGCGGATCTAACTCGTTTTGCCTATAAATGGTTTGTTTAATCCCCTAAGCGGCCATAAATCAGGATTACCCTTCCTTTAGGATATGAGAACCTCTCCCAAGTGTTTTGGAAGTGATCTGAAGGCTTATCTTGGCGAATCGAAGCTGGTTTCTTGAGGTTTGTGATATTTCTTTATCGTTTTTGTTCGGTTTCTTAGATCCACTTTGATCTACTCCTACTATTCTCTCGGTTTCTTAGATATACGCCCGTTATGGGTAGATCTGAGCGTGTTAATGCCAATTATGGTGAGATTTGGTCTTGATCTTTCTAGGAGGAGAGATCTAAGGTAGGTTTTTAGAGAATGAACCCGAGTTTCTTGAGCATTCTTCGACCGTCATGGTTTCATAAAAAACCTTTTAGGTAGGGATCTTACCTTTGCCTCTCTCTTTTGTGCATTATGTGGGGTGGGTATCATCTTGTTTTCATGAGATACAATTGAACCAGTAAATAATGATAATAACTGGTTAAAGAATGAGGTTGGGGAAATTTTGTTGATATTGTTATTTTATTTCCATTAATGCTTATCCTTTGATTATGTTGTGAATTGAATAGGATTATGCCTACTAAAAATCATGGTCGTTGGAGGCCTTTTTTTGCGCAATTAAAAGTTGACCTTTTTTTCTGGATTGTTTTGTGGATGGAATTTCATGGAATTTGGAAATTGGTTAATTATGAAAGATTGACTAATTAAATAAATACCTGGAACCCTTTTATGATCACCCAAGTTAAAATAAATGAAATAATGAATTTGTGGGTACTGGTTGTGGTTTAGTTATGTGAAGGGGTGTTTCATGGGTTGTTGTGGAATGAGTGAGTAGCGAGGCTGCGGTTGGCTTGGTTGTGAGTTGGCGTGTATGATATGGTAGTGATGGGCAGTGGAGCTGCGACAAATGGTATCAAAGGAATGATGACATGGCATGAGTTTTGTTTCCAATATGTTTGTGGTTATGGTGGTTGGCAGCTGGGCTGCAGGGATGGGTTGTGTATATGAATAAAAAGTGGAATAGTTAGCTAATGATTTTTTTGGACATGGTAGTTTATTAAATATGGAAAATCAATGGAATTGTTTGGATGATAAAAGAAAATGGTGTTGTGTTGATTGTGTTTTTTTTAACTTTATTTGTTGTTGTCAGGGATATGTTTTATGAACTTTTGATCTGGTTTGGTTGTTGTTAGTTGCTCGGTAGTTAAGGAAATGATAAACTAAAACTGTTGAAACATGGAAATCTTAATGGGATTTGGGACTGTTTATTGTGTGCATACATTTGAGGTAGAAGTTCCAAGGCATGTGATTAGATCTTTTGTGTAGAATCATTAGGATGGGCTGATTGGTTGATATAATTATATAAATCTTTACGTTTTATGTTTATTTATGCACCCCACCCATGTTGAGAACTACGTGACGAACACCCGTGGGACGGGGGGTGATATTCCCAGCATCCAAAGGATGTCTGGTGACTGTTCTTCCCTACGCTCCCTCTTCTAGGTTCTATATCCCAAGATCCTTTGGGTAGGTTATGATAGATTTTTCCCAAGAGTCTTCGGGACGAGAATGTGATGTGTTCGCAAGAGTCTTCGGAATGAGGATGTGATGTGGTTCCCAGGTGTCTTCGGGATGAGATGTGGTTATGGACAAGGATTGAGTGTCAACGGGATACTATGGTGTCTGAGGATTGAGTTCCGGTGGGATACTATGGTGGACGAGGATTGAGTGCTGGCATGATACTATGAGCTTTGTATGGCCAGGTTGCGGCACTAGCTTAGGAAGAGGGGGAAGCATCTGAGCGTTAGGCATGAGGGCATGAGCAGTATTCAGTGGGAAGGTGGTGTGGGGTACCCATACATTGATAATATTACTATACTACTCTATTGACTTGCGATATTTGGAGAGTGTGGCTGGTAGGGTCGGGTGGATAGATTCCTTTCTAGGCTCTAGTTCCTTCTGTTTTCTCACGGAGCATTAGGATGTCTCCCCACCTGTGCACAAGAGCTTTAGGTTTTCCTACTGAGTATACTTGTATTCTAACTCTACATTTACTTTTAGGTTTTCAGGTGGACTTCATGGACCGTGCATGACCTTGATAGTTGGGCGTTGGAGTTTTGTTGGTTGCAATTTTTTCTTTCTTTTGGTATCGTACCTTGGATCTTTTCTTCTACTTGTACTTTTGATTCAGTTTTGTATAAAACATGCTTATGGGTTGGTTTTGGATTTATTTTCATTTACTTGTTCCTTTTCTTTTGGTGTTTGACTCATCCTATTTCCAATCTTAAATAATAAAAAGGATAATGCCTCCCATATTTGTGAAAACTCATACCCTTGGTGCTAGTCGCCACTCCGGGGCCTACTGGAGGTGGGACTCGGGGGTCATTATCTCCCTTTCTCCATTGCTAGCACAGGAGGGGCATCTTTGGTGGGAGGGGGTCGTGAAAAATTACAAGTATGTCACCCCATTTGTTGTAAAAAAAATCCAATTATGTTCACACATCAATATCACATGTGATATAAATCATTAACTAATGAATTAGAGGGTGATATAGGACCGATCACATCATCAGCCTTATATATGAGTGCCACTAAAAAATAAAATCATTCATCTTGTCATTACTAACTCATGGGAATAAAATGTGTTTCATTCATCACATAATAGATAACCCATGTAAAGAAAATTAGTTACATATACTTTTTAAATAAATTCACATAATAAAATTATCTATAATTCCATGAATAATAATAAAATTATAAAACCATAGAAAAAAAATGGATTTCAACTGATATTTAGTAATTTTCTAGGAAAATACCCTTTAATTAAGATAATAGAGCATATTTAATTTTTGTAATATATATAAATTGTATATAGTTAAGTCATTAATGTTCCCAGACATTCGATGTATAGAACCTAGGTGAAAACTCAAAAATCAATTTAAGTAAATATAAGGTGTTCATCGAGGTAATACATTGGAAGAAAAATCATGAACATTAAATGAATATGAAATAAAAAGGTAGTAATGGATTTTCGTGAGTTTGATCCCCCAAAATAGTATAATTGAATTTAGAGGGTAATTCATAAAGGAAAACTCCAATGAAATATATCTATTTGACATAAATAAGAAAATGGGATTAAAACCATAAAAGAGTTTTTATAAACTCGTCTGATCATAGTCATAAAATAAAAAATTACGGATCACATTCAAAAGTCATTTTCAAAAAGGTGAAGTTAAAAATGTGGAAAATACCATTAATTTTAAAAATAAACTTCAAAAATATATCCTTTAAAAGATATAAATTTTATCAAAATGAAAAGTCAGGTGGAAGATAAAACATTTAATTTTTATAGGATGTAAGTATATTGTAAAATAAATTTATTGAAAATTAACAATGTGAAAGGGGTAATAAAACTTCATTTAGAAAAAAAGATAAGGTAAATATTAATATAACATGAGATAATACAAAATTTAGTTTCAAATATAAAGGATAACATTGGCAGGGAAGAAAAATATTGACAAGGATGGGAAACCGTCATTAAATAGGATGCGAATTATTCTAAAAAATATTATATTATTTTTGTAAAAAAAATTATCAAGGTAAAGTATTTTTATAAAAATTAAATTTACACCATATAAGAAGATAAATTTCTATGAAATAAAATATTAGGGTTGAAGAAACCAATCACGGGAGAAATAAGTTCAAGAAGAATCATTTTATCTTAATTAAGGGAGTCATGTTAACAAAAAATTTAAAACATTGATATTATTTTAATTCAAATCCATTTTAATAAAAAACACACTATTGACATTAAAATCTAATTAATTACATGAATATTTTAAAAGGAATTCATTATGAAGTAATCACACCATATTAAATATATAATGGTGCATAATAAGAATTATTCCTCATGAAAATAATGTTGAGAAAAAGAACTGTTTATGAAATTAAAAACATTCAAATAAAAATACTTGAATGATATGATTTCAAATGAAACATTAAATACCATGAATAATTAGAGGATCATGACAAAAAAACATTAAAGGGGAATTAGATAAACCATTTCATACAAATCATGGTGTATAATACTAAATATGTCCGAAGGGGTTAAAAATGAGACAAGAAACCCTTATTACAACACTTCTATATTTTTTAGAATATATTTTTTCAATTAAATTTAATTTCTTAGATAAATTTTGTTACATAGAACATCGAGTTTAATCAAACCATGATATACAATTAAAATTTTATTGTGTGATGGTTATCACCTAGACATTGGATTGATGAGTATGAATAATACTAACTAAATTATGAAAAATTTATGGTTTATACATTTATAAAATAAATTAAATAGTTAAAAATTTATTATAAATAAAAATAAATTCAATTGAAAGTAAAATCAACATTTTTCCAGAAAACGGTTTTTATATTCACAAATTCACTTTATCTTAATAAATTAAATAAATCAGTTTTGGTGAATGATTTTAACAAAATATATATATTATAAGGCTATAATTTTTCATCCTAATAATTATTGGATAAATGGGAATCAAAAATTTTAACCATAAGCACTAAATTTATTTTTTTTAATGGGAAATTATTTATGAAAATGACCTTTATAATATTTAAATCAATGAAAGTTAAAAAAATGTCACCCTATTAGTTTAAATATATCTTATGTGTTTATAGAGTGAAAAAATAATGTTATAAACAAATATAAGTGTCTATTTTGAGCTTAATAAAATTATTTTCATGATAGAAATTTTTTTGAAATTTTTAGTAATTATATAATAAACATAAATCCCTATACAACCCTAATGCAGTATTTATCAAATTAATTTAAAAAATACATTAAATGATTTTAAAAATATTAAAATAAAAAAATTTGAGCTATTTATTGTATTATAAGAATTTTTTAGTTCATTATTAAATATCAGTGTTATTATTAAATAATATATTTGAATTCCAAATTTGTCTTAAAATGAAATCCATTTCCCATTTATAGGCCCTTTGGAATTATTTTTCTTAAAAATGAATTTAATATATTTTAATATTTTTAGAATTTCCAAGAGTTCCCCTCCAATCAATTATAAAAGTGCATCCCTTATTTATTTTTTTCACACCACTTTAAGCCTTCTAACATGACGAAAATCTACAAAGTTATCTACTACACTCTTATAGAAACATTATATAGGTGTTGGTCTTCCCAAAAGACCAACCTGAGAGCCCATAAGAAGAGATCAAAAAGATTTTTTCAAAGAAGAGGAAGTATCAATGCGTACGAAGGAAGTTGGACCTAAGGTAAGGGATTTTCATCTCACTTTTATTTCTATGAGACACATTCCCTATTCATCACATGTTTTTTTATGTGGTGTATATAATTCCCATGAATGTCTTTTATGACTTTTCTTATAAATTTTATGGGGATTTAAATATACATCCATGGTTTTTTTTATCACGGGTCTTATGATTAAAATGTTACCAAATAGGTAATAGGTTTTATGTTACCATCTCATTGTTTATTATGATTGTTTAAGATTAAGTTTATGATGATGATTTATTATGATCTTACTCTAAATAAACTCATGAATTTTATTCTTATCTAGTTTTTTCTTGAAAATACAAATTTCCATTCATTTTACTCACCTCAAGTAATCAAGAGACCAAAAGCATGTTTTAATAAAAATAAACATTATTTCTCTATTTAGTCAAAAAAAAATCTTCCATATTAACGTTTTCTAAAAAAAATTAAATATTGTTTTTACTATTCTAATATGATTTATTAATGAATTTTTATGCATTTTTAAATGTTTTAAAAATATTTTAAAGGAATCTTCTTATTATTTTCGGAATGAGTTACCTTTTTAATTTTTACCAAAAATGTAAAAGGGATGTTTTATTTTAAGTTATATAGAATGAATAGAATTTCAAACTATCATGAATGCTCAATCATTTGAACCTTCTTTTATATATTCCATAGGTTTTTTCAAAGAATTTATTTTCATAATATTTTGGAAATATTTTTTATTTTAAAAGTGATTTTTCAAAATGGAAAGGTAATTTTTCACAATAAATAATTCAGTGATATTTTAATGGAATTTTCATATATAATAACATCCTTTGATGTTAATTATGATTTTATAGGGATATAATCCATTATAACCATTCTTAATATTTATCTCTATGATTAATGTTTATGTTTATGAGAAGTATATGAAACCCATTTATTTTCTATGGGTTATACAATAATGAATGGATGAAATGTTTATGAAACCTGTTTTCTTTTCATATCCTACGATGTGATGATATGATAATTTTTTTATGATCTTGTAGAACAAATATACATGGTTTTCATTATTTTATTATGGTTACATTATAACTAAGGTAAGTGATTATGTTATAACCAAGTATGATGGTTATGTTATAACCAAGGATAGTGGTTACATTATAACCATTGAAGGTGGTTAACTTATAACTAAGGACTGTGGTTAATTTATAACCATGGATGGGTGGTCAAGAATTATACAGCCCTATAATGCACTGGTTAATGATTTATATCTAATGAGATGAGTAGGAATGGAATGGGGGGGGGGGGTGTGAAGCTTGTTTAGTAAGGGACTCTATCCACTATGGTAGTATTGAATGTGAATCTTGATTACAAATATGGTTTGGGGAGTGAACCCATTGCACCCAGATAACCTTGTCAATGATCCTTAACTACTATTTAAATGATTTTTTGTTCTTATTTGTACTCCATAATTCCATGTCTTATGCCAATATTATTATATCATTGATCATGTTCTTTGATTCCTTTTTGATTCATATATTATGAAATGACAGGATTTATTCCATGAATTAGGATTATGATCTTTGATATACAGGGCATGGTTTTAAAATGATAGTCTCATTTTCTTATACCCTTATGCTTGTGTTAAGTGTAAGTGATCATTGATACCTACATTATTTATCCTTATTGAGTCTCTCATCAAACCCTTTATTATGTTTCCTTTCCTCAGGTTATGAACAATGGTTTTAGAAATGATATATATAAGAAGGGTTCATGTTATGAATAACCTAATCCGAGACTCTTATAAACCATTTTTTGGTGTCATAGTTTCCAAATATACAGGACTTATATGATCTTAGTGTGGATCATTATAATTTATAATGAATATTCATTTAATAATATGTAATATCTATATATGAAAAGTATGGGTATCTATAGTGGGTATTATAAAAAGGTTTAGTTAACATTTGGAAACTAGGATAAGAAAACTTTATTAATAACCCTGGGGATAAGTCTATTTAAAAGGTAAAATACTAAAATTTTGGTAATGATCATGAATGAAATAGGTTAAACCTAAGGTTTCATAGAATATTGTGTCATGATTTAAAATCCTATAATTTTTTTTCAGGATTATGTGGTTTCCCACTATGATTATTGTTTCTCACACTATGATTTTTTGTTTTAGTCAATGGATAGAACCTGAAGGAATTATGTTAATGCAGAATGTGATGGATTGTTAAATGATTTTCCTCTCGAGAAACTGAATGTTATGGGAGATGGAATGAAAAATCTCATTTCTATTCTCACACAACATTTTAAAGCTATGAATCATGATGATCATACAATTGAATAAAATAGGTAATGACATTCTATCGAGTCCTTCATGAATAAATTTTCACATTATTTTATTAGTTCTACTAATCTACAAGTTTATGAATAATTTATATGTACCATTGAAAATATACTTTCCATTATTCAATGCTTGAAACATAGGAAACTTATTCTGGATGTTTATCTTCTGAAAGGAAAAGTAGATCAATGGTGGAACCTTATTATGAATACCAATCAAGAGAAAGAAATTTAATCCATGGAATGGGATGAGTTTAATAAAATATTATTTATTAAGAACATAAAACGTATTCTATGTACAAGGATGGAGAAGAAATTTCTAAGAGCTCATACAAAATAATGATGAATCTATTGGAACCTATGAAGATAATTTTATATTAATTTCAAGGTATTCTTCTGGATAATAATAATCCGTAAAATAAAAATTGATCAATTATTTGGTGTCTTGAAAAAAATTCTATAAAATGCATTAGATACATGAGACTTTAGTAGCTATGATGAAATAATTCGATGTGCATTCAAGGTAGAAATGGAAATTATATATTCACATCATTCCTAAGGTTTGGATATGAAAAGGAATATTGAGTATCATGAGAACTTTAATAAATCAGATGATGGGAATAAATTGAAGTCACCTATATGCAAGAAATTTATTGAAGAAATATCACAGAAATTTCTTGAGTAGAACTATGAAGTGTTTTAAATTTTGGAGGCATGGTTATAGAGCCAGTGAATTTCAAAAATCAGGGAAATGTCCAATTGATAGGATGGAGGAAAGGAAAGTGAAAACTAATACACCACCCATGATTCAATTCTTTATATTCAAGTTAAATGGGAATAATGCCAACTAGTGTATGAATCAAAAAGTTTTTGATGACCAACATCAATAAACTCCAAAACCCAAAGACAACGTAAAATCCCATGTGATCACAAATTTTGAAGTGGGTTACGAGAATGATGTGGTGATAAGTACACTTATAATCCAATATAGAACTGTTAATATCTTATTTGATTATATATTTTCCAAGTATTTTATATAAGAAGAATTTTATATGTGTATCACTATACTGCCTTAAATATTAGATGTTGAGTTAGTAGTAAAACCACTAATGGTACAATGATCGAATTCCAAATTTATGATTATTATCTAGTTGAAGTTTATGGGAATATTCTTCCTACAAATCTTGTTATTCTCTCTTTGGTTTAGTTTGATGTTATTTAGGCATGGATCATATTTTGTTAAAACAAAATCCCACATAAATTACTAAGGATGGGAATTAACTTTTTATATTCTGAATCAACATATGATCATTTATCAGTGTGATGATAAATATGAAATTTAGATTGAAATTATATCATTTGTATGGGTATTTATTCCTATATAAAAGGGGTGCTTATCTTAGATTTTTGGGGAAACATAAACATCAAAGATATGCCTATTATGTGGGAGTTTGTTGATGTATTTCCAAAATATTTTACAAGTATTCCAAAAAATAGTGAAGTTAAGTATTGAATAGAACTTATACCTGATGGTATACCCATTTCAAATAATACAATAGAATGGAACAAATTGAGTTATAGAAATTAATGAAGAAAATTGAAGAGAATATTGAAAATGTATTCATTCAGAAAAGTGTGTCACCATGGGGTAAACCAGTTCTTTTTTTTAAATAAAAATGGATCAATGTTAATTTTCATTGATTATCGAGAACTTTATAAGATTAAAATAAAGAAAAATTATCATCTACCCCATATTTATGACTTGTTTGATAAACTAAATTGAGATCAATATTTTTATAAGACCAACCATCATTATAGATATCATATATTAAGGGTCAAGAAAGAGTATATTCCCAAGATAAAATTTCTTACAAGGTTTGAATACTATGAATTTAAATTTATTCTATTTGTTCTTACTAATGACCCCACTATATTCATAAATTTAATGAATAAAGTATTTATAGATTACCTTGATCTGTTTATGGTAGCCTTTATAGATGATACTGTTATATATTTACAGAGAAGGGAAGAAAGTGAAGATCATTTGATAATGGTGTTGAAGACCCTGAGGAAGGATAATATTTAAGAAAAATTTACCAAATGTGAATTTTAGATTTGAAAAGTTTCATTATTGGGTTATATAATCTCATGTTAGGGTATATCACTAGACCCTTCAAAGACAAAATTTATTAAATTTTGACCCAAACTAACCGTTGTGACTGAGACTATATTTTTCCTTGTTTGGATGGATATTATCATTTCTTTGTAGAAACTTTATCTCAATTTTCTTATCCACTCACCAAGTTATCATGAAAGGGAGATATGTTCCATTGGATAGATGAATGGGAAGAAAATTTATTGGAACTGAAGAGAAGGTTAGTTTGTGCACCTATACATACCTTAACCTATAGTGGAGAAGGATTTTTAATCTATAATGATGGATTAAATAATGGATTTGGATATGTTGTCATTCATAATGATATGGTTATAACTTATTCCTCACACCAATTTAATGTGTATGAAAAAATTACCCAACACATGATATAGAGTTATCTGTGGTAAGTTTTTCATTAAAGATATATAATAATTATATTTATGGGGAACTATGTGATATATATACTAATAATAATATTTTAGAGTATATTTTCACATAGAAAGAGTTGAAAAATCACTAGAGAAGATAATTGGATCTGATTAAAGATTATGATTTGTCAATACATTACCACCATGAGAAAGTAAAAAAGTTGGAAGATGAGTCGAAAGGATCATGCTATCTTATCTATGATTAGTATTATGAAATATCCAATATTTATATATTTTTAACGTATGGATATGAAAAGGAATGATAAAGTTCTTATCTTTCTCAAATGAGTGTTCAACCATATATCTAAGTGAATATTAAAGAGGCATTGAAGGACAATGCAGAGCTAAAGAAGAAGGTTATAAATTTTCTTGAGTTTATCATTGGTTATGATAGAATTATAAAAATCAAGAACTGTGTATATGTTCCATCCATACCAAATTTGGAGAAGGATATATTGGATGAGGCTCACAATTCATCATTCACCATTCATCCTAGAAGTAAAAAGATGTATAGAGATCTGAAAGAGTACTTATGGTGGGACAACATGAAGAGAGATATTGTATAGAATATATATTAGTTCTTGTTATGTTAGTAATTTAAGTCTAAGAGAAATAATTATAAGGGTATGTTACAACCAATACCCATAACATAATGGAAATGGGAAAACATCACCATGTTTATTGTTATCCGAATCCCCAAAACATCTAAAGGGAATAATTGTATATGGGTAGTAGTTGACTGCTTTGTGATATAAGGACACTTAATTTAAATTATATAAGATATATATTTGGACAAGATTTCAAGAATTTATTTTAAGTGGTGAGGTTGCCTGAATTACCACATTCAATTTCATATGATCGGGATCCTAGGTTTACCTCAAAGTTCGGGTGAATTCTTTAGTAAGCCCTAGATAAAGAGTTGAGTTTCAGTACGACTTATCATCCTCAAGTATATATTCAGTGTAAGAGAAAAATTCAAACCCTATAGGATATTCTGAGATCTTTTTTTCTATGGATTTCAATGAATGTTGGGATCAACACCTTCCTCTAGTTGAGTTTTCTTACAACAATATATTTCACTTGAGCATTCAAATGGATCTTTATAAATCCAACTATATAATGAAGTTTATAACTTCAACATGTTGGTATGAGGTTGAATAAATAAATATATAGGGACTTTTTATACCTAAGGGAATGATAGAGAATGTCAGAATCATTTAGTATCACATCAAGGAAGCTCTATGTCAATAAAAAATTTACGCAGAGAGTCATCAACATGACCAAGAATATGAAGTTTCCATGAATTTTTTTCATAAAATTTATACATATAATATGTTTATGATATTTAGAAATAAGGGAAATTGGAGCCCTATTTATATTGACCCTTTCTAGATTCTTGATCATGTTGGGGTGGTAGCTTATCTCTTAGTGATTCCACTAAACCTCTCTCATGTTCACGATGTGTCCCATGTATCTCTCCCGAGGAAGTACATACTTGATCCATCACATATAATAAAATTAAAGGTTATACTACTAGAAAATGATATTACTTATGAATAATAATCAATATAAATCATGTATCATAGAGATAAAGTGCTATGAAACAAGAATACTCACCTAAAGAAAGTTTTCCGGAGAAATAAAAAATTCAAAGAAGTTACATGGGAACCTAAGGATGTAATGAAACAAAGATATTCTCATTTGTTTGTATTAGAGAGAAATAATTTGAGGGTTAATTTCAATTTAAGGGTGGTAGAATTTAATTCCCTGAGATTTTATGAAATATTTTTTTTCAAAAGAATTTAAATTCTTTGATAGATTGTATTACATACCACACTGAGTTTAAACAAACCATGATATATTATTAAAATATTATTATGTCAAGGTTATCACCTAGCCATTGGATTCACATGTATTAATATTACTAAACAAATTATGTTTTTTTTATACAAGTATAAAATAAATTCAATGGTTACCAATTCATTATAAATAAAAGTAACATTATTAGAAAGTAAATGTGATATTTTTTTAGAAAATAATTTTCATGAAAACCAAGATGGTTAATCATAAAAAATTAAATAACTAAATTTTGGTGAAATATTTTATTGAAATTTATATATTATAAATTTAATAATTTTTTTAACATTCATCTAATATTTGTTTCTTGTCATGGAAACAAAATAAAATCTAGTTTAATGATTAAAAATGTATTTATCTAAAAGATGATTTTCATCGTGTATTGCATGTTTATTTTAAACATTTCATCCACCACTTATCAGTATTTAATTTGATAAAATGTATTCTATAATTTGAATCAAGAGGTAAAAATTTTATAAATAGTTTCATTTTATTTTTATTCATTATGAAAATTAACCTTAGTAAAATTTATGGCCTTGGTAAAGGGTAAATCATGTTAATCTAGTTTAAAACTAAGTGATAAGGAAAAAATTCTTCAACTCAATTCTTACTGGATAAATTAAATTAGAACCTTACCACCTTATGATAAAAATTTATTTGGTTAATGGACACATGTCCATGAAAGGGACCTATATAATATTTAAATCAAATATAGTTACAATATTTAACTCTCTTAGTTTTAAATATATCTTATATATCCGCATAGTGACAAAATAATGTTATGAATAAATATAAGTGTCTATTTTGATCTTAATTAAATTGTTTTAATGATATTAATTTATTTATAAGTTTAATTAATTATATAATGACCTTAAATTCATATATAACAACAGTATAATATTTCTAAAATTCATAACAAAAAGTAATGATTTTAAAAATATTAAAAGTAATATAATTAGATTTATTTAATGTGTTCTATAGATTTATTATATGAATATGAAATATTAGTGTTATGTTAAATTATTATATTAATGTTAAAATTTTTTCTTTATATATTTTAAGTCAAATTAAATTAATAGTTTCAAAATTATCATTAATGATATTTTATAAAAAATAATATTTTGTTAAATTATTTATAAATCAAAAAAATATTAAATGTGAAAAAAGGGATAATATATAGTCTAAAATGTTATGACTTTCCCATTTATAATCCATTTTAAACCATTTTTCTTGTAAAAAACGTTTATATATTTCAATGTTTTAATAATTTCCAAGAGTGCCCCTCCCCTCAACTATAAAAATACAACCTTCATTTTTCTTCTTCACAACACTTTGAGCCTTTTAGTTTGATCAAAATATACCAAATTTGCTTCTAAAATACCCTAGAAACATTATATAGGTGATGATGTTCCAAAAATACCAACCCTAGAGCCCATAATAGGAGATCTAAAGGAGTTTTTTCAAAGAAGAGGAGGTTCCAACACATGCGAAAGAAGTCAGACCTAAGGTAAGAGATTTTCATATCACTTTTATTTTTGTGAGGAACATTCCATTTTAACAACTTTTTTATTTTATGTAGTATATATACTAAACATGAATTTATTTTATTATTATTCTTATAAATTTTATGGGAACATAAATATCCATCTAAGGTTTTTTATTTCATAGAGCATACTATTCAATTGTTACCAAAGTGGTAAAGGGTTTTATGTTACAATATCATTTTTATCAGAATTAATTATGATTAAGTTTCTTATAATGAATTTTTATGATAGACATAAAAATAAACTCATAAATTTTTTTATCCTCTAGTTATTTTTTGAAAATACATTTTTTCTATTCATTTTCCTCACCTTAAGTACTCAAGAAACCAAAAATATGTTTTTTATGAACATCGACTATATTTCTCTCTTTAGTCAAAACACATTTTCTTCCATATCCATGTTCTTTTAAAATGTCTTAAAGAATATTTTTAATAGTCTATTATGATTTTTTATATTCTTTTTTTAAGAAAATTTTAAAAGTAATTTGTTTTATTTTCCAAAAGAGTCACTTTTCAAATTTTTAAAAAAATATGAAAGGAATGTTTTCTTTTAACTTATACGACCTGAAATGAATTTCCTAACATTACGAATAATCATTGTTTTAAAGGTTTCCTTAAAAGTTTCGAAGGTTATTTTTAAATAATTTGTTTTCCAAAATATTTGTGAAATATTTTTATTTTAAAATTTATTTTTAAAATAGAATGGCTGTTTTACTCAAGAAATATTTTGAAAACATTTTAAAGGAATTTTAATATATGATAACATCATTTGATGTTAATTATGATTTACTAGGTATATAATTCATTGATACCATTATTACTCTTTATTTGGATGGTTATTTTTATGTTGATGAGATTTTTATGAAACTCATTTATATTACATGGGTTCTACTATAATGAATGGATGAAATGTTTATAAAACCCATTTTATTTTCACATATTATGATGATATGATATAATGAATATTTTATGATATTTTTGAAAAATTATATATAATTTTAATTATGTGATAGTGGTTACATTATAACCAAATATTATGGTTATGTTATTTTCAAGTACGATGGTTATGTTATAGCCGAGGATGGGTGAGGTTAGAATTATACAACCCTCCAATGAATTGGGTAAATAATTGATATATCATGAGATAAATTGTACTTGAATGGGGAGTGAATCATATTCATTAATGGACTCTTTCAAATATGATAGTATTGTGAGTGAAACTTGACACCTATGATGGTTTGAGGAGTTAACCCATTCCACTATGAGAGCCTTGGAAATGATCCTTGACTACTATGTAAATGATTTTTTATGCTTATGTATATGTCATGATTCCATGTCTTATGATAATTTTATGCTCTCACAACACATGTTCTTTGATTACTTTTTGATTCTTATCTTATTAAATACCGATCTTTATTCCACAAATCAAGATTAAGATTTAGATATGTAGGGTATGGTTTTCTAATGTTATTCTCATGTTCTCATACCCTTATTATCATGTTAGGTTTAAGTGATCATTGATATATCCCTTATTTACACTTACATAGAATCTAGGCTTAACCTTTATTATGTTTAATTTTCCTTGGTTATTAATAATTTTTTTTAGGAATGAGATGTCTAAGAAGGGTTCTTGTTATGAAGAACTAAATGGGAGAATATTATGTACCAGTTTTTTCATGTGTCCAAGTTTTCAAAGATACTATACCTATATGATTCTATCATGGATTATTATGATATGTAATTAATATTCACATAATAAGATTTAATATCAATTTATGGAAGGTATGGGTCACTATACTTACCTTGTTTCCATGATTAGTTTAATATACTCTAAACTCCCATGAAATAAACATAACTATATTAAAATTCTATTTAAAAACCTTATTAATATAAATAATGTTTTATATAATTCATTTATGATAAATTATTATGAATATATTAGTTAGTTATTTATTATTTTTACCATAAAATATTAGTAAGTTTAATTGTTTTACAAATACTTTATTATATCAAATTTTGTGCCCATTCTTTAATAACAAGTTCATAATTATCAGAAAATTAAAGTTAGTAGAATACATAACTTATATTTATTTATAAATCTCTTATCTCATTTCATAAGTGTTTTAGTTATTTTGTGTGAAAATTGAATCAGTGTTAGATTATATCAGTAATTTTTAACGGTCCAAGATGATATTTTGTAAATAAGTCTAATATAGAAACCCTATACCTTTTCACATATTATTACACAATTAACCAACAATTACATGCCAAAGAAAATAAAGTCTAATGCATTTGGAAGATTAGGTACATAATTAAATATAATAAAACCCAAAATAAAAAAATATTTTATTTAACCTCCATAATGAGTACCTAACTTCCATAGAGATATTACATCTTTATATGATAGCTTGGAGAATACATTAACAAAGGGATAAGCTAAAGAGCCTAGTAAGGGAGTAAAAATAGAAATAAAATATATCACATGGGTTAGAAGGAATAAAATTTTGACATAAAAGGAATGGAACATGAATAAACATAAGGAATAATAACATGTATAATATGGGAATATATAATCTTGGAATCATAGAAATGTGACAACAATATTTAACATGATATAAACATGAGTCAAGGATAGCTTCCAAGGCATGGTGGATAAAGTACCATAAATAAATTAGGTTCAATCCCTATAGAAACATGAAATATCACAAGGCTAAACATTACCCAACAAATTGTAGTTCTATCTTGGTGAACCCATTATAAAATGTTTATCAATATGTGTGCCTCGTGAAGAACAAACATAAGGGTTACCCATGGAAATAAATGGGTATCAAAATCATATAATAGGGAATACAAAATGAGAATATCATAGAATTTCCATGAAAGAACAGATTAAAATAATACATGGACATTCATAAGGTAAATTATTCATGGATCATGATAATTTATGTCCAATTTAAGTAGAAACAAGTAAAATAAGTGTTTATGAAACTTTATAAATGAATCATTTTAGTGCGGTTTAAAGAAAATATTAAAGAGAATTTAAAGTGGAGAATGAATATTTGTTTTCATAAAACCAGAAATGAATCAAGATAGTTTTTCATGATAAAATAAATTATTTTATAAAAATAATGGTTTCTAAAAACAGATTATTTTTTTTTCACTTGGAAACAGGCAAGAAATCGGGAAGTTCCCTTGAATCGGGCTTGCTTATCGAGAAGAATTGAAAAAAGGAACCTTTCTAAAACACATATTACCCCATAAAATAGGGATGATATGATCTAGATACATTATTTTGGTACATATAAATATAATTTATATGATTTATATAAAATTAAAGAATCATTTCAATAGGGTAAAGAGAGATAAAGAGTAACCCAAAGGAATAATGGAGGTTTGAGTAGAATCTCTTTCCTTATGTATGAAAGAGTTCTTCACTTGATCTTATATCCTAGATAATCAAATTAAATCCATTAATTAATTAATTAGTAATCTTTTATACATTTAATTTATTTACTATAATTTTATAAGTTAATTTATGTATTTTTAATGAGTTATAGTGTTCAATTTTATTGTTCAGGGGTTCTCATTTTCTTAGTTTTGACGATTAGTTAATTTGTATAAGAGTGTGGAAGTTCATGTAAAATAAAAATAGAAATACATAATTGAAGTTTTAATTTCTTAATGAAAATACAAAATTTTAAATGTTTATATAATTCATTTTTTAATTTTGAGTAAGGTTGAATCATTAGATAAGATGTTAGTGATAATCATTTGGATTATTTTGGGCGGTTTTTGCTCACAATGAACATGTTTTGTTTTATCTTTTAAAATCATGTGTCTATAATGATTCCAAAACATTAATTTAGATGAAATACATATATTATAATTTTTTTAAACATAAAAATGGTTTTATGACCATCCTTGAAGGTGTTAATGGAAAATAAAAAATTTTCTTCCTTGAAAGCGATAAATTAACACCTCACAAATGACATTTTCATTTTTAGAATAAGAGGAAGAGGATATGGGTTTGATGATGTATTATTCCATTAGCATAATAAAATTTCCATCTATGTGAGGTATTTGAGTTATAATATAATTTTTATGAGGGGAGGTGAGGAAAGAATAAGAAAATAACATGAACTGAAATTAAAGTAAAATGAAAGAGGAATTTAAATCTTGAATTTATCCTCCTTAAAAACCTCATTAGGAAAAATATTTTGGTTTTTGATGATACCAAGAGATTTGGAATGCGAGGTAGGGGATTAGGAAGAGTATTAGGAAAATTTTAGATAAGGATAAAATCCTGTAAGGTGTGAGGAGAAGAGGTGGCGAGGGGTGGTATTTATAGTGGAGAATAGGGGTGTTTTCTCCTTATTTAATTCATTAGTTTATTATTATGACTCAAGATAAGAAATAATGATAATTTTATGAATATATATCGTAAATATAGAAATATTATTAGTTATTATGGTGAATACATTATCCATGACTCATTAAATAGTGTATTTAATTTTATAATGTATATATACCATAAATTACTATATTTAACTATTCATAAAAATTCAAGTATTTTAGAAAAATATAAAAACTTCAGACTTACCATTTTTCAACATGTATAATTCAAAAATAAACTCTATTTTATGAAAATAATTTTCTAAATATGAGAAATTTAACTTTTAATTAAAATCATCATTTACTTGAAAAATACAGTTTTTTAAAATTATAACTGATTTTATAACACTTTAAAAAATTTATTAATGTCTCATAAAATTATATTAGAATCAAAATACAACAAAATATTAACTTATAAAGATATTTTATGTAAATTAATTTTCTTTAAAAACATTTTATCAATTATAAAATTGAAAAGAAACTCTTATGTTTTATAAAAATATCAACAATTAATTAGTAATTTATTAAATATTTATTTTCTTATACTGTGATAGAGTTATATCGTATTTTCATTTATAAGATAGATAAACTTTATTTATACTTTCTTGGATGATGTTACTATTTTCTTGGTTGCTTTACTATTAATAAGGGTCACATTACTATTCCAAAGGTTAGGTTACAATTCTATTGGTATAGATTTCTTAACTTCTAGAAATACCTACTATTTCATTTAATATTCATATATAATGTTTTATTGTGTTCTTAATGTGATTTTATGTGATTATACTATATGAAATAATTATAAGAAGGTAATTTCCATTGATACAATTTTTGGTCATTACATTCTTCCCCCTTATGAAATTTCTCCCTCAAAATTTCATTTTACATACTATGGGGAAAATAGGTGAGGGAACTTCTCCTTCATCGCTTCCTTTGGTTCCCATGTTTCCACTTTATACTTATGGTTATTCCATAATAATTTGACCAAGTGAGTAATCTTTTTGTGTAGAAATTTATCTCTATGATCTAAGATCTTCACCGGCTACTTTTTATTTGAGTGATCACTCTCCAATTTTATTTCATCTAAAATCAGTACATGTGAATGATCTGATATGTACTTATGCAAGGGGGATATGTGGAATATTTCATGTACTTGAGACATGGTAGGTGGAAGTGCTAGTCAATAGGACACGACTCCAACACAATCAATGATCCCAAATTGGCCGATGTACCTGGGACTTAGCTTTCCATTCTTCCCAAATATCATGATCCTCTTACATGGAGATATGTGGAGGACTAAAATTCCTATATCTTTATACTCAAGGTACCATCGATGATTTTCTGTAAATCTCTTTTGTTGAATTTTTGAATCCTTGATTTTTTACTGAATTATTTTCTCCTTTCCACCATTGTTTGACCATTTTTGGTCCTATAATATTAATTTCATCAACTTCAACCCAAAACGCCAGGGTTCTGAATCATTTTCTATATATGGCATTATATGGATCCATTTATATGGTCAAGTGGAAACTATTTTTGTAAGAGAATTCGACCAGGGGAAGATATTAGTCCCATCCATCCATGAAGTCCATAGAACATGCTCTTGACATGTATTCCAGTGTCTAAATTGTCTCTTTAGATTGGAAATAAATTTAAAGATGATAGGTTGTACTAAAGTTCAGATCGGTGCGTAGATCATGTTGGAGAATTTTCTAGAACTTTGAGGTGAATCTCAAATCTCGATCAGATAGAATCTATAGTGTTACTCTATTTTTCCTTACCACTTCTCTGATGTATATCCGTGCAACTTGATCCAATGATAAATCCTATAAAATTTAGATAAAGTGATCTATCTTTGTAAGAAGATCCAAAACAACCCATATTTTATTGTTTCCTATGGATGTCTATGGATGTCTGGTCACAAAGTCTATGGTGATGTTCTCTTAATTCCTTATATGTATGGGTAGTAGATTCATATTACCCTTATAATTTTCCTTTCAGACATCACTTGTTGACACACTAATGAATTTGATGTAAATACAATTATGACCTTCTTCATATTATCCCACTAATAGTGCTATCAGAGAACTCGATACATCTTGGTGCTCCCTTGGGTGAATATAGAAGGTTAATCTATTCACATCATTCATAATCTATTTATTCATCTCTGTATTGGATGATACAAATATTCATGACCCAAATATTAAACTCTTATTCATTCACTAGTATAACATATTTATGTTCGGTTTGGTTCTACCACTTACATAAATGATGTGATTCCAACATCATCATTTTCATCATGAATAAGTATAAAGACATTAATAATAGTAATATATAACATTAATAATTAATTTATGTCATGTATATTTCTCTTTAAGTGTAACACAATAAATGAATGTTCATTATAAAGCAACTTGTTATTATCTCTCAATTATATGAAACACACTCATCATGGATTATATTATCATGAACCATAGTTATATTTCATAAAATGAACACAGAATAAAAAAATAATTATAATAAAATGATACTATTAACTTTAATAATATATTAATAATGAGTTTTTTATCAAATATCTAGGATCAACATCGTCGTTATGAAACTTGTACAAAATAATGAAATTTACTGACATTTGATTATGAAAATAAACAATAAATAAATAAATATTTGCAATAAATGAATATAATCAAAGAGTATAAAAGCTAATATATCTGGATAATGTTTTTAAACAATATATTAAGATATTTTTATTTATTATAAATGACTTTAAAGTACTTTTGTGTAATTATAGAGTATTGGTAAGGGTTTCTTTCAAATCTCACTTTCAAATCAACATTTTTATGGCTAATTTTACATTAGAAGGAATTTTATGTTATTTTTCTTTGAAAACTGTTCTATTTTATTTTCCTTTGATTATTTATGGTGTTTACATGTCTCCTTTCCATTTCACTTCCCTTTCTATCACAATTCAACCGGAAGGATACATGTAAGTGGGACTAACCTTTTCAATTCTTTCAATAATAAATCTTTATCCTACATGTTTATTTTAATTATATTGTTTCATGGATGTCATTAGATATAATTAATTCGATTTATTATGGTTTTTTTCTATTAAATTTACTTTATGTACAAAATAAACCTTCTTTTAACATTTTTTGCTGAGTTTTTTTCTCCCAACTTTGACATTATTTAGAAAAGTGTGAAAAGATTCTTTTTTAATGTTTTACACATGAATTAATTTTCCAACCAAATTATTAAATTTAATTAATAATATTCATTTATATGTTATAATTTTTCTTCAAAGTAATTTTTATTCCATTTTTATAAATTATTTTCTTTTATAGTATATATTTTAGAAATATAAAGGGTATTTATTCTTATTTATCAAAGTAATAGTTAATGTTTTTCAAAAGTGTTTTTCATATATTTTAATATAATTTAATGTTAGTTATAATTCACATAATATATTTTCTTATTATACCATATAATTTCTTTCTATAGATGGTTTATTACCATTTCATGTTGAAATTTTCAAAAAACCCATTTCATTCCCATAGGTTAATGAAGAAATAATGGACTTATTAATGTTTTCATGTTCATGTGGCACACATGTGTATGGTTTGTCATTATGTGATTGGTGGGTGTGATATATCCCTCTAATTCATTGAGTAAATTTATAAATATCCTAATATTATATTTAATTGGGATTGAACCCAGACACCTAAGGGACTTCATCCACTAAGTGATGGGTGGGTCCAAAATTACATAGAACACAAATGTATTGGGTAACACCTTATATTTCATGAGTTGACATGTTAGAGAATAGGTAGAAAATATAATTCATTAATGGACTCTATCCACTATGTGATAATTGTATTGATAATATAAATTTACATAATAAATGGTTTTATATGTTCATGTATATGCCAAATTTTAATGCCTATGTAATGTTTTCATAGCTCTTGATTATTGAATCATTATTACACAATCTTATTTCTCATTTCTTATGTTACACCAAAATATTTATTCTATGAATCATTATTTATGATCTATGTTTTATTAGGTTTTATTCTATTATGTTATTTCCATACACCATGATTATATTCCCATACCCTCATGATCATCTTATCATCACCTATGATATTCTATTATTTTATATCTTGTTTACCATTACTAAGAATATGAGATCACCCTTTCTCATTTGTCCATTTCCCATGTTATGTAGAAGAATGAAAATTATTATATGACATAAAGGGTTTCACAGGAGAAGACTATTTTTGTGATATATAGTAAAATAAGTTTGTTATATATCTAATCTTTAAATACAATAAACCTATATGTTATGATTCATGATTTATTATTATATATAATGATTAAATTATTAAATGACATATTATATATGTATTATTAGATTAGGTTATCTTAGTTTATCTTAGATTGTAGTTTAGATATTTTTTAAGATTAGGTTATAAAGAATAATAAGCTATAACCTAAAACAAGTTATAATGAACCAGAAGTTATGTAGGATAAACCTAAAATTTAATTATTTGAAATAAAGGTATTATAATTTAGTACATCATAGGATTTATTTTCCTTATCATTTTTTTCCTAATCTGATGATTATTTCTTGATACCAATGCAATCCATTTTTGGTTTTAGTAAGGTACTATAGAAATAATAATGATATTAGGGTGGTGATAGGTACAATCAATAATGAAACCATATTATTTAATCCTAGTTCTATAAATACTTTTATATCTTTAAACTTCTCTATTTCTATTAATTTATATCCCTAATGGATAGATATTAAATTAATGATGAATAATTTTGGTGGTATGATTATTGTATCCCAAGTGTATAACTTCTCTATGATATAAGTCTACATGAATTTTATTCATGAAAATAATTTTATTATCCATTTTTTAAAATTTTATTTGATTTTGAGAAAGTATTATCTCTCTTTGTATATATCCCTTATTAATTACTTTGATAGAAAAGTTATATTTTATATTTTGAATCAACATATCATCATCTATCAGTGCACAATTGATGTCACACTTTGAATCAACACAAATCTATAATTTTATTTATTTGTTTATTAATTTATCTTTCCTTATAGGTATGTTTTTCCAAGATTTAGAGTTTTTGGACATATAGAGCATGTCGCACAGTTGAAGAAGACTATTTTCCAAACTGTGCGACAACTGTGTGATAACCTTTATGACTTGTTAGAGAATTTGTATGGTTAAGAAACACGATTTTATAAACCTTTTAGTATGATCATACATGGTTCTCTAGAAACCTAGTATAGGGAACATGTTTAGAACACAGTTTTCCAAAACATTCACCTAAACCATGCACAATGTTGAGTATTATTTTAAAGTTTAATTTACGTATTTTCTCTTCCCAGGGTTTAACACCAAATAATCCAATACCCTCTCATTTGATCTGCATGACTCCAAGGTCCTCTGTCTTTCTCCTCCCATGAATTTCCTCTTCTACTAACGATAAACTCATGAATTTTATTTTGAGTTTTGGTGTGAATCTTTGAGGTAATATCCTTCTAATTTCTTTATATAGTTCCATTTATTTTCTATTTGTTTCTTATTCTTATATGGTTCTGTTTATCTAGGGTTCATGTTCCCTTATTTATAAGCTAGAGGATTTTTTAGGGTTCATCTTAGTCACTATTGACTCTTTATGCCACTTTGAGGTGGATTTGAGCTACCGTTTTCAAAGGAGACAAGGTTTGAGATATGTTACCCCATATCCAAGCCTTTAAATTGGGAACTAAAATTTCTTGATTATTTTAATGAGTTTTTCATTTTTATATAAAGTATATATTCTATTGTCAATGGTTTTGATGATTTGATATTGTTTATATCTTATTTTAAATATTTTATCTTAGCTTCCATCAAGGGTTTCTATTATTAAATCATGTTTTTAGGATTGTTTTGAAGTATTATGTACCATAAGTTCTTTATCATTTCTTCAAATGACTTCTACACCATGAATTTGAAATTACCAAATATTTTTTCTCCTATCACCATATTTCCATAAATTCCTTATATAATTTTTGGTTTCCTAAAAATCATCCAAGATATTTATAATCCTTATAACTTATTAAATGTTAATTATATACATACATACATACATATATATATATATATGTTCCCTCTTTGAACATCTTTACTAATAGTGATGAGAATATGTGAATTTGAGAAAATGGTGATTATATATATAGGAACATATGTGTGTGAGTGTGTAGAATGGTTTTAGAGTTTAAAATATTCCGGAAAAAGTGGTTTTTAAATGAATGGTATTTTATTTCAAATTTGTGAGGCTTGGTTGCACAATGAGGCTCTTCCTTGAAAATGAAAATCCCTCTTAATTCATTACCCTTAGTTTTGGTACTGGTATGATTATTGAAATGGGGGAATGTATGTGATGTATGCCTGATAAGGGGGGATTGTTTACAGTGTTTGTAACATGGAAATAAGGAAAGGTACTGTTCTTAAAACAAGGATTAGAGGTGAGAAAGTTAAAGGTTTGTTTTAGTGTAAAGTATGTGATATGTATGTATATGATAATGTGATAAAACTAACCTCTATTTTTACATCATGGGAAGCCTTTGGTAGTTATAAGGGAGATCTAGGTACACATGCTACAATAGTTTAGTATTATCCTCAGACTAGTGGCCCTGAGATACACTTATTTTAATTTTAGGATATGCCCCTCGTCCGATTTAGTGTGGGTGGCACTGTGTGATGGGAATGTTTGTTTGTTGGTTTCTAGTACCTGTGGATATTTTTATGATAATTTTGATATCTTTGTCTTAGAACACCTCAACTAGCTCTTATTTTCCCATGAAACCTATTTTATATTTAATTTATTTTTCTCTATTGTATGGAACTTTCATAACGTAGTTTCCACTATTATTTTTCTTACTGAAACTCTTGTTTTAGAACCCATTTATACTTATAAATGGGTTTTTAATGTATTTTATTATTTAGAAAATTTTCATTAAATGAAAATGGGAAATGGTTTTTATGAAGTATCATCGTGTTACATATTTTAAAAGGAAATGAAAAAAATATTTTTATATATTTATATTTTCAAACTAGATTGAAATGTTTTTGTATTTAAAGGTGAAGAATAGGGCATGGTTTCTCTTTTGTAATCCCTTCTATAATTTTAAGTGATGATTCCTGCATTATCATTTTTAGTTTTAGGTTCATCACAACTTTATCCCACTCAAGGAGCGATCATGGTTCAATAATTGGTTGTGAATCTTGAGGTCACATAGTGGTATATCTAGTTGTTTGTCTCTTTTCTGATAACAGTGTTTGTTTTATTTAAGCCATTATTATATATATATATATATATATCAATTTTTCATGGGTAAAATATTTTCCAATTTAGTTTTTATTTACATTAGACACTAATTACTAGCTAAGTAAGATCATGAATTCTTCTTGGGCCTTATTGCAGGACAAATCAGGAGCCTAGTTAAGGGTTAACCCAAGTTGGTTCACGGAAATATGGTATTAGGCCAGGTAGTACCTTATTATTTAGTGTTTTTCGGTAGTCTAGAAGTATTATTATTATAATTAAAGTATTTAATTCTATTTAGGAACTTTATAACCACCGATTTGGATGGATACATTAGTTTCTAGGGTGGTTTGGGATTTTTGAGTCTTGAACCCATGATTGGTGCTAAAATGTTTTTTAGGTTTTTAGTCTTTATTTTAGATTTTCTTATTGGAAATGAGAGTTTATGGGTTATTTTAAAAAGGTCCAAACCTTAGAGTGGATTTTTAGGAGAGATTTAGAGGGTACGTGGTTACTATTAATGATTTGGAAAACTATGCATAGAACATGAATTCATCTTTATTAACCTCAATTGACCTTCACATGGTTGATGCAAAGTCTACCAAAAAGTGTGTTTAAACCGTTCACAGTACATATTTTTTTTAAATTCTTGTAATTTAAATTCCTTGAGTGTTGGGGTTTTTCTATTTATTTTTATTGTTTTAAGTTGATTTGGAGTGTTTATTTTGGATTTTTAATTTTTTTTTGGTTTATATAAGTTTGATTTCCAAAACAAAAGCCTTGAGTTATTTGAAAATTGAGTATAAATTGTTAGGGATTTTGAAAAAATATTAAAATGTGGAATGGAAATTGAATTATGAATTTTAATATATTTTTATTTAAATAAACAAGTGTGGGTTTAAATTTGTTGGGTTATTTTAAGGAATGATTTGAAAAGTTTGTTGAAGCTCCGTTCCGTCACAGAGTCCAAATATTGACTAAGGGAAGTACCTCAAGAAAAAAAGAGGGATGAACATCCAGAATTTCACAAAGGCATTAAGGCGCGGAAGTATACCTATGTTTCAGCCTTGGGCACGCAAGTCACCTACACGCTAGTCATGGCCGCGCAGGTCACTTGCACGCCCGAAGTGATTTTTCTCCCAAACTCAGGTGGCCTATAAATATCCCCTGTGGGCCCCCAATTTCGAGGAATTTTCCAAAACTCAGATTCAAGATATTGTCACCCAAGTCTTTTTCTGATGTCTTCCAAACACTTATAAGGTAATTCTTTACCTATAATGGAATCTCTAAAGAGGTAGAATAAAGCCTAAGTATTAGAACTCATCAATACTTGCACGCCTAAGTGACCATCCCTTAAAGAAAATGAAGACACTTGTGCGCCGCCTTGTCCTCCCATGGAAACTTGCGCGCCGCCCTTCTGGAAGAATCTAGGGATAATAATAAGTGCTTGAACCAAGTCTCACTCAAGTATTACCCTACAGGTTCTCCATCTCCCAAGTGAACTCATGTCACACAAGTATAATTGTGCGATGAGGACTTGCACGCTAGACCAGGACTTGCATGCCTCCTTCCAATTCACTTCCTTTCCTCAAATTCATCTCTCCTCTTCAAGATTTAGTCTTCAAAACCCTCTTCAAATCCATTTACGGCCTGGTTCCTTTGTTGGATTCCTTATCTGAAAGGAATTCTGTTGAACATCTCTCAAAAAATTGTGATTTACATAACTTTATGTCATTAAGGTTAGATATTTCCTTCATTAAACTTCATCCTTTAAGATGAGAAGATATTTAATATGGGCATCCTCTTTAGGAGTAAGCCCCAAGTTCCCTGTTCATGGGAATCCTCCTTAGGAGTAAGCCCCAATCATAATTTCCTTTAACTTTGGGAATCCTCCTTAGGAGTAATCCCCAGTCTTAATTTCATTTGATTTGGGATTCCTTTTCAGGAATAAAACCCAATCATAAGTCCCTCTTAAATTTTTGGCTTCCTTTTCAGGACTAAGTCCCGGGTTAAAACCCCAAATATCCATAAAGTAACAAAACCTTTATAGACACTGCTCTTAGGCTTCTTTCCTAAAATCTTTTGTCTTCATTTACTTGGGCGGTCATACATATGTAATCCCCACATCATTTCTTATGATTGCATCTTTCATGGCACAATAGTCAGGTTTTACTAATACCTCTTGTTTCTCACATCGAGCATGACTCACGTGATCTTAGACTATAAAAGTAATTATAACATCTCTCTTTAAGCCATTAATCATGCAAAAACCACGTAATTTTTCACTCAAACTACGTGGGTTCTGATTCCTTTTCTAACAAGGATACGTAGGTAGCTGATCTGTGGGTATGATCCCAACTCTAAAATAAATACTGTCTTTCTGAAGAACAATAAACTTCAAGTGCCCTACTGAGTGGCTTTAAAACAAGTATGTTCATCATAATGACCAAGAGAGTTCTATATAATGTATTGAAGGATACCATTGACTAAGAATCACTAATTCATATAGATGATTTTCTATTGATGAATAACCTCAAATACATATAAAAGATTCTCTAAATCCCATATATATCAATCATTGATTGCAAGGTCTAAAGGAAAAACTCATTTTCATGCTTGTTAAATTACTAAGTATTCATGAACATAACTCAAATCTATAAGAGAGTCCCGAAGTAGACAACAATTACCCCCAAAAAGGTGTGATGAGTCTGACCTCCCATACTCTAGAGAAATGAAAATTCTTAAGTCTCATCAGTCAAAAACTAATGGGAAAATAACTTTGGAAAGTAGGTCCAAATGAATATAGAAACATTGGATGTTTCTAGTTCTATGAATAAACCCATTAGAAACTGATTGGAAAGATTGAACCTTAAACAAACAAGGTCATCCTCATTTCCAGAAGAAACAAAAATGGTGAACCCAACATGAATCCTTAACCAAGTTAAATGATATTTTACTTATTTGGTAGGCCCCCATTTAACTCAATGTGAGGGCCAACAAAGCAATAAAACACATATGTGTTCATCCAAAAGATGTAGTCTGGCCAAACTTATCTTTATTATGTCTATTATATCAAATAGTCACTCTATTCCAAGATCTCTTTGCAATACAGAAATGCATTCTTTAAAGTTCACACCTGTGAATGCCTTGGCTGCTACTCCTGCTGGATCCTCATCTGCTCTGAGGATGACATCACCTACTCAGCGTCTTCAACGATTGGTCTCAAATGCATTGGTTAAGGAATACCATAAACATGGTACCATTCTGACTCTGGAGGCCACTCGAAAAGCCCACCAAGTTAACAATTCACCCTGGTTGTCCAGACAATGATGACCAGTGGTCAAGAAGCAGGTGGTTCCAACCACAGTATCCAACCGTTTTGAGTCCTTATCCCCGTAACGCAATCATTAGTCCCTCCCATATTATTGGGAGGTGAATTAGAAGGTCACTCAAGGCCTTAATTCAAGAAGAAAAGAGTCCTTACTGATGGATCCCATCAATAATCGCCACCAGAATCGTGCGGTAGTGCACCCTCAACATGATGAGGGTATCACCATTAGGGATTCGACTCAGGTTCCTCAGACCCGCGCATGCAAGAAGAACCGCCAGAGGCAAAATTCAGACAACATGGAGTAGGTTCTTACTTCTACCCCCTCCAGAGAAGTCCATCAAGCCAACTTGATGGAAAATAACGAGAGGGCATATACAATTGTCCATCCTGATGTTACTGCCCAGTAGACTCGTCTGGCAGTAACACGCCAATCCCACCAGGAAATTCCGGCAGAGTATTATAGGTAGGCATATACATCTGTTTATAATTCATCAGCTAGTCAGTAGGCTCTTCTGACTGAAACTAAATAAACTTGCCAATCAAATGTGGTGGGGAATAATTAGCATGCACATACACCTACAATTCATTAGGATAACCAACAGTCTCATTTGGCAGCACCTGGAGATGTCAATTGGAATGCTCCTATGACAAGTAAGAGGCAAACACAATTTTATGCCCCTACACATGAGTACTGTCAGAATTCATTGACAAGAAAAGGAGGATAGTATCAGGCACATACACCTACTCCAGACACGGAATGGACGTATATTCCCATTTCAGTAGCTAAAGTCACCAAGAACATTCTGACAATGGTGAAAGAGCAGAAGCAAATCTCTACGCATATTCTGGATTCCTGCCAGAATATTATAACAACTTCAGAAGAATCACAGGGAAGGAATCATAAATCTATCCCTATCAGTGGATAGACTCATCAACATATCACTCCAGAACAGATACACACCTCTATCCAAGTCCAAGAGGGTTGTGGGGAATACTCCCCCTTGTCCTACGGATAATCAAGTCAGGAACATACACCCAATTTGAATAGAGATAATCAGCCTAACCTGACCATTTATCTTGATCAGGCACATACACCTGCCCATAATAACCACTTTCATCAAAAAGTTGTTTCCAAAGTGTGTAAGAATGCGTCTAAGAAAAAGACCCATCCAGCACAGTCGAGAAATCAAGATCCAATCTGTAATAAGGCCTTACTCGATGCTAGAGTTCTTGAAGCCCTTAGACAATTATCTATTGAAACTCAAGATTCTACTCTTTAATTTTCAAATACCAGAAATAACAACAATTCCTAAGGTTTTTTTCATACATCTACTCATGAAGGCTTGGTTCATGACAGTTCAGTCGATCTCAAAGTATCATCTTCAGATGAGAGCAATGATAACCCTCTGCGGGGCCAGAAGATCAAGGAGAAAAAGGTTTCATCTTTTGCTGTAACCCACCATAGTGGTCCTCCCCATGATGATGAACTTAGCTGCGAAAGTCCCCTATACAGTAGTAATTCTAATTTCCTAGAAAATTCTTCAAAGGAAAATGCAGTAACGAGAAATCCCTCTTATCTTGAGGCACTTACAAATGTGAAGCCAGTCATGTATGATGCTTTACCGCTAGCATGTGAAATACTTTCTCAATCATAAGATTTCCCGAGGTGTAGGTCATTCTCCGAACCACCCCTGGGTCATTCATATTCTAATTTTATAAATGAATTATCTACCAATTTTGTTGAATCTGATGAAGCAACAAAGAAACACCAGCTCTGGTATAATCAGGTAGAAGAATCTTCATCGAATGATAAGGAGGAAGTGCTGAATATGAGAAAACAACTGGCAAAAGGTGAAGTAATAGTTATGTTTTGGCCTTTGGCTGACTCTTAGTATGATATTCCAGAAATGTTGACGGAAGATTGTATTCATGATGTTCGTCTCAACATGTGGAAAACTCTTTGTCACTTAAAAGAGAAAATATTATCTTATGATGAATCTGAAAATCATGTTAAGATAATAGAAGGGTTACAAAGACAAATTGATTTGGCATCTCTCTCAGTTTCCTAATATCCAAAGGATGAAAAGAAACAGATATCCCTTCAGCGTGCATGCTTTGGTGCACTAAAAAGGTTGCTCCAGTTAATTACCAATGCCCCATCTGGTATTCATATCAGGGGATGGGGTGTTCATGGAGAACTGTATTTCACTCTTCTCTCCAGTTAACAAAACCCACTAAAAGTGGTCTCATCTAATGTTATTTCCCATGGCCGGCCACAACCAATTGGTTTTTTGTGTAATCAAAGGCTTGCTGAGAAACAGGCCTCAACTAGTTTTCCCCAAAGTCAGGCATATAAAGAACAAGTTGTTGAATTAATCTTGCATCAAGAAAATGAGAATATCGAACATGCTTCTCGTTTAGAGCATGCACATCATCAGGTGATAGAGGTGTCAGATATAATCCAACGGTAATTTGAGCCAGGTGATTTGAGTGGATGTTGGATGATGAATCCAACTAATTTCCGGACTAAAATCCCCAAAATCAGGAGATATTTTAAGAAAGTATCAGATGTATCAGCTCAAGAACCACCTTAGCTTGCCAGATTGGGGACTCTTTTAGCCCAACCCTTGGGATAAAAAATGGGATTCTAGGAGTTGAGCGGGGAAAGCAGGAACAACCCCAGTTCACCAGACTTGGGAATTTTTCAAATCCTCAATCTCTTCCTCAGTGAAAGTCAGTTTTCTCTCGGTTAGGGAAGAATTCACAAGAGGAACCCAAAGACCATTTATCAAGAGATTCCCTCAAAATTACGGTTCATCAAGAAGTTCCCGAGGAATCAACTCAATAAAAGGTAATGTCACATAAATGGCATGGAAGAAGACAATATCACAAAAATTCTGATAGAAGGGATGCAATGCGTTATGCATCGATAAATGTCATCAATACCATTATCAATGATCCCCCATAACATGAGGTTCACTCAGAGGAATAAGATGAAGAATTTACTATTCAAGAAGCTATACACAGAGAAATAAATGAAGAAGGTGTGCATACTAGAAGCCAGAGGGCTGCCCAGAGACAAGATATTCCTTCAGGAAATTCCCTTCCATACTTTAGAAAGGAACATGCCAAGGAAAAGGGTAAAAGTCAAGTTATGTCCCACCCTACCTCTGGAGAATTCCAATAAATCTCATTAGAGGAAAGGTTCACACAACAAGAGGAAGAAATGAAGGAGTTAAAGAGATTGAATGCAAAACTACATCAAGGTAGTCTTCCTCCTAAGCATGCTGGAGTTATTAAGTCAAGGGAATTCATTGCAGTTATTAGGGTGGATCAAGAATATCCTCCTTTATAAGTACACCCTCACAGGTCTAATCCTATGGGTCATGCACAAAAACAACCAACAATGCTACCATCAGTTGAAGTACCATTCACCACACCTTTCCAAACTCCAGTTATTGCACCTTCTCAGGTTAAGCTCAACCAGATGTTTATAAAAAGTTAATAACTACCATTGAGTCATTAACAGCTTATTTGGAATCTATAGAGGGAAACATGCACAAGTTCAACCAAAAAATAAAGCTTACCCTGAATGGGTTGATTCAATTCCTCCCCCATCAAATTTTGAGAATAGCACATTCCCAATTTTTAATGGTTCGGGAGACCCAGAACAACACTTACCGCATTTTGTTTCTCATTGTGATCCTATGATGGGAACTCCTCAACAACAAGAAGCAGTTAAGCTCAGATGTTTTGTGTAGTCCTTACAAGGTCCTGCTTTTGTCTGGTATACAAGTTGGCAGTCTCGATCAATTACTAGGTGGGAAGATCTCCATCAATGATTACTTCTTCAATTTAGCTCAACATTACCAAAGTCGATAGTTTTTTATCTTAAAAATTGTAAGCAAAGGTAAAATGAAAGATTTTTGGATTTCATTGCTCGCTGGAAGGGAGTAACATATTCCTTAAACTTATCACTTCCTCAAGAAGAGTTATTTCCAATCTGGGTGGAAAATTTATGTGATAAATTATGCACACTGTTGACTGATATGAAATACACAAGAGGGTTTCAAGACCTTACTTAAATCGCTCAATAGATCTAAGATTCTATTATAGAGACTAATTCTAAGACTCGTGTAATTCCATCAACTCCAGGAAGGAGAATGTGGAGAGCAGAGACTATTACAGTTACACTTAAACAAGCATCTATACCTGCTTCCACTTCAAAACCTTAATCTTACTGAAGGGATACACCTCTTGAGCATCAACAATAGAGGCTATATCATCAAGATGATAAAATATATCAAAGATGGAAACAATTTTAAGAGTTAAAGAACAATGTTTATTCTTTCCAAAATGAAAAAGTTCCTGGTTACTTCATTTCGGTTTTGGAAAATAATTTGGTTCAGTTTCCAAGGCCTAAAAGGCCGAACAAGGAAGGGGATGAAGACATTCCCAACTATTTCCAATTTCATCAGATTTTGGGGCATCCCATTCAAGAGTGTTTTGTCTTCAAAGACCTTATTTAAAATATGGTGGACTCAAGATAAGAAAAACTGAAAGGTTCTTCAGCCCAGGTAGCATGTCTTACTACTATAGATCTAGAGGAAGAAGGCGAGTGGCACGAAGTCAAAAGCAAAAATGCATAGAAATATGATGATTGGATGGTCAAAAAATGATTAACTAAACTCATGCCATTTTACGAATGCAATTTAAGAAACTAATAGTGCCGTCTTCTATTTTTTCCACAGCAAAACTCCCTTCGTCAGAAGGAAAATCCTCAAAGAGGCGGCATAATTCGAAGCAAAAAAAATTTGTCAGAAGAAGATGAGCTCATTTCAAATCCTAAGTTGTCTTTGACTCTAGAAGATTTTATTCCATCTACAACAAAATCACAGGAACCACCCCAACAAACGGCACAACCTGAAATGTTTCATCAGGAAGAGTCTTCATCAGATAAAGAGTTGATCTTTGGTTCTGTTAACATGATTTACTTAATGGATCCTTTTACTATTCATAGTTTAGACCTTGATGATCCTGAGTTCCCTATATCAAACAGAGGAATTATAGGGAGTTCCAAAGGTCTAGGATACAAGGGAAGACGTGGATATTTTAGAAGCCACTATTCCAATCCTACCCCTACTAGAACTGTATATGCAGAAGAAACTCATGGAAAAGCCCTTCAGCGGGCTCAACAAGAACAAGAAAGCTCTTCCACACATGTCAGATTCATTCCTGGCACAGTTATTTTGGAAGATGGGTTAGAGGTTATAACTTCTTCATCTCAGCAAATAAATAGAGCTAGTCAGTCTAATCTGCCAAATCTAGGAGTATTTGCAACTCCTACCCTGATACAAGATGCATCTACTTCCAAATCATAAACTTCTAAGGCACTTGTGAAACCACATGTTCCTATTGGGAAACACAAACCTTTGGACCAAAAATATGATTTCTTGAAACATTTGGCCCATATACCAGCCAAGTTATCAATTCTGGATGCCTTGAATCTATCAAAGGATCTTCGGGAGTCACTCATTGAGGCTTTGTCAAGTCCTCAGGAATTTGAAAATGAAATTGCTGCGAATGAAGTCTACCATATAGAGAATGATTTTGAAGAATTCCATACAGTGATATCTTTTACAGATGAAGATGAAGATGATGTTTTTCATAGACATATTAGACCTTTGTATTTATCTGGCAAGGTCAATGATGTAGACATCCGATGAGCTTTCATTGATAATGGTTCAGGAGTCAACCTCATCCCTATTCGTACACTTCATCGATTGGGACTCACCGAATCAGATTTATCTCCTTCTACTTTGATGTTTCAAGGATATGATAAAAATGAACAAGAAACTCTAGGCTTGATTACACTCATAACTCAGTTTGGAGACCTTGTATCCAATTCTGATTTCATGGTTGTTCTTCATGACACAGCCTTCAACATTTTTATTGGAAGACCTTGGCTACATCAACATGCGACTATACCTTCATCATACCATCAATGTCTCAAATATTGTTTCAATGCTCAATTTGGGATATTTTATGGTGATAAAGACTCATTCAAAACATGTGAATATCAATACATTGAGGAAGAATTCTATCACATGGAGGGAAAGGAGATATCCACGACATGGGAGGTTACCAAAATTAATGCTCCACATAGTTTGGAAAAGATTGCAGTAAACCCATTCATACATTTGAGTACAGATTATGTGTTTCCTATCAGTCAAATTGACAGGATATACCCAAATCCAGATACTCTTATGGAAACTTCCATAATGTCAATTATGGCAACCAAGGCAGACAACATGGTAGAAATTGTTGATTCACCAAGCAATGATGAAAGCTCAAATGGAGATGTCTTCATTTCATCTGCTAAAATCCAGAAATTATATACTTCATCAACTATGCCAGAAGAATTTATAGCCATGTCAGAGATGAAAGATGACGTAGATTTTCAATCCATCATCTCATCTTTATTACCCAAGGAAGACCCTTCATCATTAATAGGGTCAGAAATGGTAGCCTTTTCTTCAAGATGTTCAAATTTTAACTTCTCTCCTGATCATGGAGATTCTGTTTCATCATCTACTATGAAATTAGAAACAAAAGAAGTAACACATATTGAAGAAGAAGAGGAAGATCTCAGGGATGCTCCTCCAACGTTTGAAGAAGGTATCTCTACCACTGTGGATGAACTCAGATAAATAAATCTAGGTACAAAAGAAGATCCACACCCAATTTAATTAGTGTGTCCATGAATCTTAAAGATAAAGAAATGTATATTTCATTTTTAAAGAAAAATTGAGATATATTTGCTTGGAACTATACAGAAGTTCCAGGGCTTGATCCTAATGTTGCTACTCATCATTTGGGTTTGCTAGAAGAACATCGAGGATTCAAGAAAGTCGCAAGAAGAACACACCCAACTTATGTCTCCAAAATTGAAGCTGAAGTGGATATGCTTATCAAGGCTAACTTCATTAGATAAGTTCAATATCCAAAATGGATGGATAATATTGTCCCTGTGAAAAAGAAGAATGGAAAAATTAGAGTTTTCCTTGATTTCATAGATCTTAATTGGTATTTTCCCAAGGATGATTTTCCTATTCCAATCACAAAACTCTTAATTGATGCAACAGCTGGCTATGAAGCACTTTCCTTCATGGATGGATATTCTGGGTATAATCAAATCCAGATGGCTCCAGAAGATAAATAATCTACAGCCTTTAGAGCCCCTCAAGGTGTATTTTTCTATCGGGTAATACCCTTTGGCCTGAAGAATGCAGGTGAAACATATCAACGTTCCATGCACCATATCTTCAAACCCTTTTTTGGGAAATTTGTTGAATGTTATATGGAAGATTTGGTGGTTAAATCCAGAAAACGTTCTAATCACTTGGCTGATTTGGAAATCATATTACACAAATTTCAATAACACAATTTGAAGATGAACCCCTCAAAATGTGCTTTTGGGGTAACCTCAGGAAAATTTCTCGGCTTTTTTATACGCCATCATCCAATCGATGTTGATCCTGAGAAGACAAAATCAATCCTTGGTATGTCACCTCCTCAAAATCTAAAGTAATTGAGAGGACTTCAAGGACACTTGGCCTATATTCGGCGTTTCATCGCCAATCTCGCAGGTGAGTGTTTAACCTTCACCAAATTAATGAAGAAGGGAGTCACTTACCAGTGGACTGAAGAATTTCAAGAAGAATTCAATATTCTCAATAAATATCTCTTGAGTCCACCGGTATTAATGCCACCTATTAAAGGAAGACCACTTATTCTTTATGTAATAGCTTTATAGCGATCATTGGGTGACTTCCTTGCCCAAAAGAATGATAATGGGAATGAAAATAGCCTTTATTATCTTAGTCAGACTATTCTTGAGGTAGAAACTTGATATTCAAGTATTGAAAAGTGCTTCCTAGCGTTAATATTTGCAGTTTAGAAATTGAGACACAACCTGAAACATCATGAGGTCTAATTGGTATCTTGAAATAACCCTCTCAAATTTATCCTTAGTCATCCAATGCTTATAGGATGTCTGGTAAGGTGGGAAGTTATTTTGTAGTAGTTTGATATCCAGTAAGTGTCTCAAAAGGCAATAAAGGGCCATGCATTGGCTGATTTCCTTGCTGAACACCCTTCAGTAGAAGATACATCTCTAGATATTGAACTTCCTGATGAGGAAGTCTTCCCTATTCAAGATAATCTTCAAACATGGGAAATGTACTTTAATGGTTCTTCCAGAAGTCCAATAGGGAAGAAAATGGAAGATCCTAAATTCAAAAAGTTTGGGTTAGGAATTATACTTATTTACCCAGAAAAGGCAGTTCTACCCTATTATTTCTTATTTTTGGAAGGCGGTACAATCAATGAACCAGGATATCAAGCTCTCCTCATAGGATTGGAGTTGGCACTCCAGGAATAGGTGAATCACTTAATGGTTAAACGTGATTCAGAATTGGTAATAAAACAAGTCAATGGGGGATATCCCATCAGAAAAGAAGAGTTAATCCCTTTGTATGATTACGTCAGAGAGTTAATGGCAGAATTTCCTTTGGAACCGACATTTTCTTATGTCTTGTGATCAAAAAATGCTCAAGCTGATGCACTGGCTAATGTAGCCATAGCTCTGGTAGATCCAAATCAGGATGAAACAATCATCAGTATTTCCCACCATCATACAATTTCATCTTATCTTCAAATCAGAACATAGGAAATCAATGAAATTAGTCCCATTTCTAAACCATATGGTCATACTACAGGGTGGATGAAACCTATCAGGGAATACCTTCCAAATAGAACACTCCCACCTGATAGAGCCAGGAAAGAACAAGTCCAACGACATGTGGTCAATTTTACTCTTTATGATAGCCTAGATCACCTAGAAAAAATTCTCTACAAGTGAAGTTTGTATGGAATTATATTCAGAAGTATTGATGGTGAATATACAATGGATTTCATGAAAGAAGTACATGCAGGAGTCTGTGGTGCCCACCAGTCTGGACAAAGACTGTCTGATCAAATTTAAAGGCTTGGATAATTTTTGCCTTCAATGATAAAAGATGTGTTGATTTCACTAAGAAGTGTTATTATTTCCATGTATATGCCAATTTCATTCATCAACCCCCAGAGTTTCTCCATACAACTAAATACTCATGGCCATTTTCCACATGGGGAATGGATGTAGTAGGACCTTACCCTTCGGATGCATTCATGCAGTTAAAGTATATTCTTACTGCTACTGATTTATTTTCCAAATTGGAAGAGGCAATACCTCTCAAAAAATTTAGTTCTAAAAGAATTTTTATCTTCATAAATTCTAAAATCATTACGAGATTTGGTGTCCCTCAAACCATATTGATGGACAATGGAACCAACGTCTGTTCATACGAGGTAAGGAAGTTGTATCAAGAATACAACATCAAATCCAACCATTTATCTCGGTATCATGTAGCGGCCAATGGCCAAATAGAAGCCTTTAATAAGAATCTTTCAAACATACTACAAAATATGGTGGATAAAGATAAGAAATCATGGCCTGATAAATTTTTTCAAACTTTATGGGCTTATCGGACAACCACCCGCACTGCTATGCGGTCAAATCCATATTAATTAGTATAGGGAACAGAAACAATATTTCCCATTATGGTTCAATTACCATCACATATAGTATCCATTTGTGATCAGTAATCTACAAATGAACAATCTCAAAAGCGATTGGATGATTTTGAATGATTAGATGAAGAAATATTGTGCACCCTGCACCACTTGGAAGTCTATCAGAATTGAATAGCATGGGCTTTCAACAAAAAAGTTCATCTTCATTCATTCATTCAAGGAGAATTGGTATTGGTCCTTAGAACTCCAATGATACCAGGAAAAAAACCTCCAAATCTTGAGTTAAAGTGAGAATGACCTTAATCAATACATAAGGTCTACTCCAATGGAGCTTATTCTTTAATCTCAATGGAAGGAGAACTCATCACGACTCCAACCAATGCCAGATTTCTAAAGAAGTATTTTGTGTAACACAAATACACCCATAGTCCTTACTGAAAGACATTAAACTACATGGTCCCTCTATCATCCAACATGATGTTAAACTGTGTCCCTTTTGTCCTACATGACGTTAAACTATGCACATGTACTACAAGACGTTAAACTATAATACGTCCTAGCTACATGATGCTAAACTGTACAACACCCTTTTTTCCTACATGATGTTAAACTGTGAATCATTAGGGTTGTTGTTACCTCTCGATTATCACACCAAGCATGACTCACGTGAGCTTAGAGTAAACTTTAACCATAATAACCTCTCTGGGCCGCTAACCACGCGTAAGTCCCAACATCATCTTTGAGTTTTCTCAAGTAAAAAATGATCACCAATTCATTCTTAATCGAACTACGTGGACTTTGATCCTTGCCTTCTAGGCTTGGTATGTAGGAAACCTCTCAAGGTTCAAGCCCAAAACCAATATCATCAGATCGGTTCACCTCCATCTCATATGATGTTGATCCATGAATCCCCTTCCAAAACCAATATCTTCACATTAGTTCACCATCGTCCTTGCTATATGACGTTAAACTATAATATCCCCCATTTTCCTCACTGTAAGACATTAAACTCCAAAGAAATACATCTTAGCTATATGACGCTAAACTATGCAGCACCGGTCCATGCATATAACCCTAAACTATTCATACTTTTGTCCTGTATAACAATTAACTACCACAACCTTTGACACCCTCACCTGAGAGGGAATCATTATTGACATTGATCCCCAACCATGTCATATTCCAAGGACTACATGAATACATGGTAATTCTCTAACCTTTAATCTTGGGTTAAACCATCATTGCACTAAAGTCACCATTTTTCCTTTCGCTTGTACGGACCAAATCTATACAGAGGGTATTTCAAGAACTAAATATGGCTTAATTCCCATCCTTATGGGATACAGAGGAACGCTCAAGTATCCCTTGAATCCAGCTCTAAGTCTTTGGTCCTAAACCCAAATTCCACTTTTAGTCCCTTGGCTGAAAAGTCCCCTTGTGAGCACATGAATGTGGTATGAAAACCCTGGCCTTTATTCACATTAGGTTTATAACAAACACACAAGGTGTCTCCCTCATTATAGTCCGAACTCTATGACCCTAAACTAAGATATCCTACATTCTCGTCTCACATGATGTTAAACTATATTTCAAGAACTACATTTGGCTTGATTCTAATTCTAATGAGATATGTAGTGAAGTCCATCATCTCAATTCAGGACCCATCCACAACATGATTATGGTTAGCATTGGTCTTTGTATCACATTCATGCATTGGACAATGCCCATTTTGATGTGTCATACTCCAAACCTTAAATATGTCCAGATCTCCATAACCCATTTTCTTGACTTCTGGTTACAAAATTTATGATACTCGGTAATTCTTTCACCTAACTATGAAGCATGTGCCCCTTGGTTTCCTTGCATAAGTAGTCTACATAACAGACCTGTCAGCCAAAAGATACTATTATTTGACTATGCAGCCAATGCCCTTAAATGGCCCTGCATAATTCAACCCCTAATGATTTTTTCAAATAGTGGTAACTTCATTCTTGGGAGAAAAAACTCTTTGGTCCTTATTTGTCTTAACGACAATATGTAAGGATCCTAAAAAATAGCCATCTTTAACATATTTGTCCCATACTCTTTTTCATGATATAAAAGTATTTAAGTCTTTGGTTTATATTTCCCTTCCCTACGTTTGGGTCAGACCTTCACAAGAGTGACATTCATCCAATTCTTTGACAATATTGATTGGAAATATCCTCTCCATATTCAACTACCTCTCTCCATATAGTAGACTCTATGCTTTGTAAAATTTGAATTTCTATAAACTTTCACTGGCTTTTTAGCAATAGAAAAGTAAATTTCTAAGAGTTCTTTTGCCTGACTATGAAGCACGTTCCCCTAGGCGTCCTTGCATAAGTATTCTACATAACAGACATATCAGCCAAAAGATGCTATTATTTGAATATGCATCCAATTCCCTTAAGTGGCCCTGTATAATTCAACCCCCTAATGGGTTTGTCAAATAGTGGTAACTTCACTCTTAGGAAATACATCCTCTAATGCCTTTTAACCCTTTTTTTCATATCATTCCTTAGATTCAAAATTTCTTAAGTCATTGTTTACATGGTTTTCCCCATACTTGAATGTGGTAAAATGTTTTTAGATAAAGTATCAAGAAATTGAGTCAATTTTAATCCATTCAGTCATAGATATTCGACCTTAAACATTAGCCTTTTTATGTCCGACATGCATGACTTTAAACTGCCCACAAAAGAGAAGATAACTTTGAACAAAAGTTAAGTCCCAACTTGCTAAACGTACATTTTGTTTGATTTAGAAAATATTGAGCAATAAAAAGATACAATATTTATAGGGTTATTTTTATAATCCTAAAAACAATCAAACTATGCTTACTAGGCCCATTGGCTTCAGTAAAAATTTAAAGCGGGTAGCAAGAGAATGCAGGTACAAATGATTGAAGATGAAGATGTTTTTCATTGATGCACAAGAGTTAGAAGGATATCCACAGACTTGAGTCTCTTCTCTTTTTCAAGAATTAAAAGAGGCTTTTAACATAACTCTTCATTTGATTTATGGCATCCCAAGCTTCATCAGCAGCCACCTAGAATTCATTCATTCAACTTGATACAATAAGAGACGCAGTGATACCAACTCTTCTTGGAACAATTGTAAAAGAATGTTCTTGAGTGCGGTTTGAGAAAATTTTCTACTGATCAAACAGTGACTCTATTTCTGTCCAAGAGACTTGGAAGATGGATACATGGACTTGAGAATGGAGCATTGGAAGTAAAGAACCATTTAGAGAGAGTACTCTTTTCAGATATTGTTCTAACGTCATGAAATTCTTCTCTCCACCAACCGGCAGTGGAAAACATAATAGCCCATGGGTTTTCCTTTTTCATATATGCAAGGAAATGGAATGGAGAAAAAATTTGAATGTTCACACCATTGTTGCTGCTATTAAAGCACAAAATAACTGAAATAGAAGGGTAGCTGGGCAGCTGCATCTCGGGCGTATAGTTCTCTGCATCTGGAACTTTGACTCCTTGCATATGACCATGGACTTATACAGGCAAGTAAATAATTTGTGTGAAATTGACATGAAACTTCTTCATGTACTTGGAAAAATCTGGGAGAGTGTTGTCGTAGATATCGTAATAGTCATGGCCAATGATGTTCATCATATCATCAATTCTCTTTCTAGCCAATTATTCAGCTGATCCAATTCTTCTGGGAGCCATTGAATCTGCACAAGGATCAAACAGTTAAGTTTTAAGTAAGGTCTATTTTTTATGAAATACTTTTTCAGAAAAAACAAAAAAATGACTAAGCTATTAAGGAAAGTAAGTCTAATCTTGGAGAGCAAGTCCAAGCCAGTCATGCATGTTTTACCGTGCTAGTAATGGAGTGCACGTTTGAAATAGATTGAGGAAGCGCGACACAACAAACAGAAGCACGAACAAGTGAAAATCCAAGACACCCGCGTGAAGAGAGCTCCCTTGCGCAATGAGAGCGAGAATCGTTCGAAATCTGGATGCTTTGCGCAAACTGATGCCTATATTTATAGGTGATCCAGAAGCTTGCGCGCTACAACCTGTGCGCCTCATACCTACACACCACTGGATCTTGGTTTCTCCTTTTCCTCAGAGTCAAATCCTCTTACCTTTTTTGGATCCAACTCTGAGGGGGGACTTTTTTTGAAGCTCTGTTCCGTCACAGAGTCCAAAGATTGACTAAGGGATGTACCTCAAGCAAAAAAGAGGGAATAACACCAATAATTTCACAAAGGAATTAAGGCGAGAAAGTATACCTGTAAGCCATCCTTGGGAACGCAAGTCACATGCGCACCACTCATGGGTACACAGGTTACTTGCACACCCAAAGTGGTTTTTCACCCAAACTTAGGTGGCCTATAAATAGCCCCTGCGGGCCCCCCATTTTGTGGAATTTTACAGAACTCAGATTCAAGCTCTGGTCGCCGAAGTATTTTCCTGACGTCTTCCGAACACTTCTAAGGTAATTATTTACCAGGAATGGAAGCTCTAAAGAGGAATAATAAGGCCTAAATATTAGAACTCATCAATACTTGCGCACTTAAGTGTCCAGCCCTTAAGGGAAATGAAGGAACTTGCGCGCCACCTTATCCTCTCATGGAAACTTGTGCCCTGCCCTTCTGGAAGCATCTAGGGATAATACTAAGGGCTTGAGCCAAGTCTCGCCCAGGTATTACCCTATAGGTTCTCCATCGCCCAAGTGAACTCATGTCGTGCAAGTATACTTGTGCGACCAAGACTTGCGCGCCAGACCAGGACTTGCATGCCTCCTTCCAATTCACTTCCTTTCCTCAGATTCATCTCTCCTCTTCAAGATTTAGTCTTCAAAAACCTCTTTATAGTCATTTATGACATGGTTCCTTTGTTGGCTTCCTTATCTAAAAGGAATCCTATGGAACATCTCTCAAAACCTCGTGATTTACATAACTTTATGTCATTAAGGTTAGATATTTTCTTCATTCAACCTCATCCTTTAAGATAAGAAGATCTTTAATTTGGGAATCCTCCTTAGAAGTAAGCCCCATGTTCCCTATTCATGGGCATCCTCTTTAAGAGTAAGACCCAATCATAATTTCCTTTAACTTTGGGCATCCTCTTTAGGAGTAAGCCCCAGTCTTAATTTCTTTTGATTTAGGCTTCCTTTTCAGGAATAAAACCCAATCATAAGTCCCTCTTAAATATTTGGCTTCCTTTTCAGGAGTAAGTCCTGAGTTAAAACCCCAAATATCCATAAATTACAAACACCTTTATGGACCCTGCTCTTAGGCTTCTTTCCTAAACGCCTTTGTCTTCATTTACTTGGGCGGTCATACATACGTAAGCCCCATGTCATTTCTTATGATTGCATATTTCACTATACAATCATCAGGTTTTACTAATACCTCTTGTTTCTCACACCGAGCAGGACTCACGTGATCTTAGAGTGTAAAAGTTATTATGACATCTCTCTTTGATCTATTAATCATGCATAAAACTCATACTTCTTCACTCGAACTACATGGGTTCTGATTCCTTTTCTAACAAGGATACGTAGGTATCCCATCTGCGGGTACGATCCCAACTCTAAAATAAATCTTGTCTTTCTGAATGACAATAAACATCAAGTGCTCCACTGAGTGGCTTTAAAACCAGTATGGTCATCATAATGACCAAGATAGTTCTATATAATTTATTGAAGGATACCATTGACTAAGAATGACTAATTCATATGGATGATTCTCTATTGATTAAGAACCTCAAATACATATAAAAGATTCTCTAAATCCACTACATATCAATCATTGATTCCAAGGTCTAAAGGAAAAACTCATTTTCATGCTTGGTAAATTAATAAGGATTCATGAACATAACTAAAATCTATAAGAGAGTCCCGAAGTAGACAATAATTCCCCCCAAAAAGGTGTGATGGGTCTGACCTCCCATCCTCTCAACCAATGAAAATTCTTATGTCTCATTTGTCCACAACTAATGGGAAACTACCTTTTGAAAGTAGGTCCAAATGGATATAGAATCATTGTATGTTTCTAGTTCCATGAATAAACCTGTTAGAAACCAATTGGAAAGTTTGAACCATAAAAAAACAAGGTCATCCCCATTTCTAGAAGAAACAATGTTATTTTCATCCTTTATAATTGACACTTGGTGTTCCTCGTGAATGTTCGCAAACATATGTGTGTGTGGTGAGTACCTTCTTATAAATTTATGTGGGTATGCATTTATGTTTTAAATAATATATATATATATGTGTGTGTGTGTGTGTGTGTAAATCTTTATACCATACCATCCCTAAATGTCTAATTTCATAAGCTTTAATTTCAATTTAAAAGAGTTTCAAAAAAGTGTATTTCTATGCTTTGATGAGTGGGTATTGTTTGATGTTTTATTTTTCTGTTTTGGGATTTCTTATTTGAAATTTTGGGCTTTATACATTATTAGTTTTTTTGAGATGGTGTTTCGAGTTCATATTATTTATTTTTATTCAGGATGTATAATTTCAGTTAATGATATGTTTTAAAGTTGTTTTGTGCTTCTTATTTTTTAGTACACCCCCACTAAGCTCTAAGGAATCATGAAGAGGATATATGGGTGGATATACCACCATTTTACGTTTAGTTAATCAAGTATCATTTATTTGTTGGGTTCATTTGTTCTAGATATGGATCATGGTGCTCCTCAGTCAATGGCTCAATATAACGATTTCATCCAGATGTTTCAAGACTCAAATGTTATTTATTTATTTGGGAAGCTATATATAGGGAAATATTCTTAATGTTTAAAAATAATTTATAGAAAATTAATTATAATTGAGCTTCCTGATCTTCTTAAGATCAATTTTACTACCTTTATCCTAGAAAGATAAGACTGGAAGTGGTAGAAGTCCATTATTCTGACCAAGCCACAAAAGGCAACCCATGGGAGATCTTAAAATATTTTTTCATGAATTAGTACTTCTCTGAATCCATGAGGGTGAAAAAATTTAGATAATTATATGTCCTCTAACACAATGATTCAATAGTGGTGGAATCCACCAAGAGTTTCATTTATATGGTGTCGTTTCTTCCAGATCTTTCTAGAGATGAATCCTTGATGGATTGATTCTTTAGAAGGGGTTACAAACTAAAACTTATTCTAGTCATGTTTTAAATCAACCTTAAAACTTATTAATATTTGGTGAGGAAGTTTTTATGGTCCAAATATGGTTTTTAGGAGATACAATGGTGGTTTATGTCTTGCATATCCTTAGGAGTGGTGGTGGGGGTTCTAGTAAAGGGAAAGGGAAATAATCTTGGTTTGACCTATTGAAAAGAGGTATAAAAAGGGTATTATTTTCCTTCCCACCAGATTCATCTAGGGGAAAATTATTGTTGTTACATATGTGTGGAAATTCAGTTAATAAAAATCTATCATCTATGAAGAACCAAAGACATGTTATACTTTTTGTTGTTTGGGACACCTGCCAAGATTTTTCCAAGGAATTTCAAGGAGGTGATGTGGAGTCGGATCTTCCCCCTCAAAGAATATTTTGACTTAATTTGGTGTAATTTGAGTTGACATGAGATTTATTCAAGGTATATTTTATTGAAAATGATTCCTATTTTTGATGTTATGTTTAGTAGTGTCGTATTTCCTTTGGGAATATAGGAAGATGCTATGGATATTTTTGGAAATTATGAATCATATTATTATAGAGCGATGATTTTTCTCATTCCTTACCTCATTCCAAATAGATTTTTCTATTTCTAGGAACTATTAGTTTATTCCATCTTGGTAGATCCATGTTCTACTAGAGTCTTAATATAGTGCAGAGAACACATTAGAATGAGCTCATGGAAAATATAGAATTCAAGTTTTCTCGATGGGATAATTCCACTTTTCCAATCTTACTGACCCCAACCATAGTGGTTTTGTTAACCAAGATCATGGTCTATATGAGTATGATAATGGAGATCCCAAATAAACCATGATGAGTTTATTTGGTTTTTTTCATGTTCTAGGTCAAAGTGTTCCTTGTTTTGAGGTTTTTTTTAGAAGCATGAGTCTCTATCCCTCTTTTGATTCTTTATTTTGTCAAATCAATCCCTCTGTCTAATTAGCTGTCTACTTGGATGTCTAGGATGCCTTGTTGCGCATGATCACTCTATCCTATTTTGGATTTAATAATTTTAGGCATGTAAAAGAATGTGAGGGATAGTTATTCGGACATTATTTTTGGGAGACATCTTTTGAGTAATATTTTAATATTTTTTTTATAGATCAACTAAACCTATTTGGACTTTTCGGTGGTAGAAAGTGTCATGTTGGTGGGAATTTTAACCCCTCATCCTAACACTAATTAATAATTTTGTTCATTTTTTATTTATATTCATTTATATTCCCTTCTGGGTAGTTTATCTCTAGGATTGGGAGTTTTTGTACATGTAGAGAATATCACATGGTTAAGAAACACAGTTTTACAAACAGATTGGTAACCACGTGACAAACTCTATGACTTCTAGAGAATGCACGTGGTTAATGAACATAGTTTTCCACAATGTTTGGATAACCCATGTTAGGTGATCCATGTAATGTCACAAAATTTCTGTATAATTTTTTTTATTATATGGAATTATTTGAAGACCGTGAAATCTGACGGTGCATAATTTTGATTCCTGGAGTGCCCAGAATGATCCGTCGAAAAATGTTATGTTTAAAATAGCGTGCATTGTTGGTTTTACTGGAAAAAAAAAAGAAAAACTCATAAATGTGTGCCCAGAACAGAAATATGAGGCTACCATTGCATTCAGGATGGTAGGTTTACCCTAAACATGACTTAAGTTTAGTCAGAACAGGCCTCCAGTGGGAAAACCCGAAAATGGAATAACCGTAAATAAAATTATTTTATTTTTCAAATGCTTATTACTACAGAACGGTGACTCGAATTAAAAATATGTGACCACCACTGGACTCATGAGGGTATGCTTTCCTTATGCTGATAATGACATTGTTCGGTTCATGCCAATAGTGAAAATTGGTTTTTGGATGCAAATATGTTAATTAAGTGACAATTATTTTACTCAAAAATAATTAACTTCTAAAAAGTAACTCGGACTGAAAATCCAACAGTACTTTTGAGATCGTTAGGGAATGTTCCCCTTAGGCAGAGCCTAACCTCGACCGGTTCGATTTTAGGGTGATTGTTAATATTTTTTATGAAGTTTTTTAAGGTAAATTCAGTAAACGCACGAGTGACGTTTTCTATCTTCTAAACCGGTGATCAGATTAAAAATATGAGGGTACCGTTGAATCTACAGCACCAATATTCTATTAAGGGAGGATTAACATTGAATGTAGTAGGTCAGGTGAAAAAGTTAATTTTTATGACTTTTGAAAGATTAATAAAATAACATGTTATGTTATTTTATTTCTTTTCTTTTTCTCCAATGGATGAGTGGTGGTGGTAGGACCAACGACACATCAAGCCATTAAATGGATTGACTCCCCTTTATTCTTGTAACTGCACCATTGGAATTTGGAGGGTTCATTAATTAAATGAACCCCATTAATTCCATGTGCATTACTCACCCTCCACCTCTCCTATTTATATAGATCTTGGGGTGGAGTGTTGGGCATGACTTCACCAAGTGACGAAGCTCTGGAAAAGTACCACAATGACAACCACTTGGAAGATGATACTAGTTTCAGTGATCAGTGATGAGCACCACCAAATCATGAACCGATGACAACGACGAAATAGGTTTTGTCGATCTTCGTTAGCAAAAGTCTCTTCTAGGTAGGGGGTTTATTTTGTAGTTGTCTTTGATGAATTAAATTCTCTCCCGCTAGTTATCATGTAACGCGGAGGGCATGAGCCAAAAAAACAAGGCTCAGACCCTCCGCTACTCCGTTCATGATGGGAAATTTGGGAAAAAATTTATAACTCGATGGTAACATGAAATAGAGGTTCATTCTATGAAAGTGGTAGAGTGGGAGAGCCATTGGCGCAAACAACACCAAGAACAGACACCAGAGCACGCCCGATAACACGTGAAAGAAACCACCAGAGCACTATGTCTGCGGTATCTGGCGGTGCCCGAAGGCCGCGACAGAAGGGTGTGGTGTGGCCCCGCACCATGACGCGTTGGCGGAAGCCGGTCAGCTAAATGAATGACCATTTCATGTGGTGGGGAAGTGCCCCACTAGCTCGGTAAAATAGACCTACAACCGCAGGGCCAGCAGAGAAGGCAGTCTGGGCCGGACCCATGGCCTAGTGGGCCAGTGTGGGTGGGTTGAGCACCACCTGGTGGGCCGGGCCAACTGCGACCTAGGGCCGCAAACCAATGGGAAACCCCTGACGGGTTGGTCCCAGTGAACCGGGCCAAACCTTAACGGGCTAGACCCGAGCAGGGTCAGGTAGACCCCGAGACCCGTTGCATCCGAATGGTAAGACCGAGTCAGACTGAACCCAGACCCAACCAGACCTCGAATAAAGAAAGACTTGTTACTGGTGAATTGGGTTTCCGTTTCACACACCATTAGAGGCATTGGGACCCCTTTTTGGAAGAGGTCCCTTAGGATTTTTCAGGTGGGCCCGACCAAGCCGGTCCAAACTGAGGTGCGATCATCCCTATTTCACAGAAAAGGATGTAACTAACTGACCAGGCATCCGATTGACGTGCCATATGTGGCATAAAGACCTTATTGATAGGGAAAACCTTTAAAGATACTCTAAGTGAGTTTTTACAGAGTTTTAAATTTGAAATGGGGTTGATTAGACTTGAATTCAACTAGGCCCTTTTTACAAAAGTGCCCACATATCACAAACCGAGAGTCTGATCGACGCACCTTCTATCACGTTGGGACCCCTATGACGGGGTGGTCCCTTTGGTATGAATTTTGCGGGACTTCATACCAGTTTAAATAAAATCGATAGCTTGAAGAGTGGTTGTTCCAGAATCAAGCGTGTTGAGTAGGAATCATGTGGCTGGCTATGACATGAAGAAGAAGAGCGACCAATGCAGGTCAACATCAGAAACTTCAGAGTGGGATGATCTAGATGTATGACTAATCATTCCTACCTCTGTACTAAATACCCTGTGTGGATCAACATCATTGAAACCCTGTATGGATCAGCATTATAGCGATGATGTGTGGATCAACATCATAGAGACCCTGTGTGGATCAATATCAAAGCGACCCTGTGTAGATCAACATCATAGCGACCATGTGTGAATCATCATCATAGAAACCCTGTGTGGATCAGCATCATAGAAACCTAGTGTAGACCAGAATTATAGAAACCCTATGTGGATCAACATTCTAGTGACCCTGTGTGGATCAGCAGTAGCGTGACCCGACGGGGACCCACCTTACAATGGCTCGTCGTAAAACAACAACTCACGTCCAAGAGTGGATTGATAATAGAACAACTTCTTGTTGATTAGTTTTGGAACTTCTAAATGGAATAAGATGATATAGAATAAGACTCATCATCAATATTCCTAATATCTAAGTTGTATACTTGGTTTTAGCTGACCGTTTCTTCATGCTTTGAGATTGAGGTCTTACATTGTGGTTTTTCCATTGTGGAACTCTGGGATACCCTTGGGGGTCTTGAGGCCCTTACTGAGTATTTTAATACTCACCCCTTCAAGGGATTCACCCACACATTGTTGTTTCTTGTTCAGATGATGAGCAACTGAGATGAGACTTGAGGGAGCCAGGACCAGGTGGTACACAGAGGAGACGAGCTGACGTAGAGTGCTGTGGAGACAATCTATACCTACCCTTCAGGTAGGATACTCGGTTGACGATCCAGGAACTATTTTCTCTTTTCAATTGTACTTGTACATTTTAGTTGGTCTTTTATTACATCCCATTTACTTTCTATACACTTTTTAATACAAAAGATTACTTCTTAATTGATTCTTATTGTGTTCTTGGATTGTGTTTTTTTAGGTTTAAAGGCAATTCCTTCCTATTATAGGGATATGCATTTTCGGTGATAGATTCCAACCCCTAGCCTATAGAAGGTGGGCTTGGGGTAGTCATGGGATGGACCCTAAGGGACAGGTTAGGACAATCCAAAATCCGAGTAGAGGGCACATGGTTTGTGCATAGTTTTCCAAACCATCTAAAAAACTATGCGTTGTGCCCATAATTATTTAAATTTTTAATTTACCCTTTTCCCTTCTCAGGTGTTAACACTAAATCACACTTTAACCCTCTCATTTGGTCCACAAAACTCCATGGGGTTCCTAATTTCTCCTCCCATTACTTTCCTCTCCTCTTCATGACAGAATATTTTCTTTTCATCAAGGATTTAGTGTAAATAATTTAGGTAACATCTTCCCAGTTTATTCCACTCCTTCCTTCAATTTTATCTTTATTTATTATTTTTTCTTGGTTCTAGTGATCTAGTATTCCTGTTTCATTTTTATAATTTAGAGGGTTTTTCTTTTTCAAGGCCCCTCTTGGTCTCTCTTGCCTCTTTAGACCTTCTTGAGGTTGATTTGAACTATCATTGTCAAAGGCCACAAGGTATGGGGTTGGTTACCCTTTTTCTAAGCCTTTAAATTATGAACTCCGATTTATTGATTATTTTAAAGTGTGTTTTACTTACTATATAATGTAAATTGTGACGTCTCGGTTCTGGGTTCCACTCAATGGGTGCCCCGAACCTAGTTCGCCACGTGACCTCATGCACATTTCTCCAAATGCCAGAGGCTGCCGACTAGCAACGAGGGCCCAGGTCTGATAGTGGGGAAACTATGCCCTCATTTGTCAAAGTGCAGTGCAGCGGAATAGATAAATAGCATACAACAAGCGGAAGTGATAAACAATATATATAACAGAAATGGATAACTGAAAATAACAAGGAAACCATCAGTCATATTTATATAAAAATGCAGCGTGTCACTATTCTATAAAACATTAAAAACATGTTAAACTGCAATACAATACAACTAAAGTACAAATGCAAAAAAGAAAAATAGAACAGACAACAGCATCACGAGCCCAAGCTCGGTCCCATGCTCCCCTACTTCCTAGCAACAACCAAGTACCTGTATAGGGACCCTTGCCCATATCCACACTTGCAGAAACGTAATCTGTTTGGGACGAAGACATGACCCAAATAGGGTGTGAGAAATAAATCCCAATAGGCACCCACCAAAGGCCCATGCCCAACTATGTGAAAATATGAAACAACAGTGTGCAGTAGTAAAATGCAATAAACTAAGCAGTACTCAAAAGAAACTAACTTTACCATTTATACTTCCATTTTATTATTCTTTTAAACATTCAATTTAAGATATCACCACAGTGAATATTCTATGTAAAACAGCTCGTGTCCTTAGACATGTAAACCATTACCCTCAAGTAAAGAGAATAAAAACATAAGGAATTTTCCCACAGGCATATCAAATATTTCCCACAAGCATACGAGGTTTCACCCACAGGCACAGAATAAACTACCCACAAGCACAAAAGAAGTTGCCCACAGGCTAAGTAGTACATTTCCCACAGGATAATCACAACACTACCCTCAGGATGAACAAGTAACTGGGCCATGACCAACATGTAAATAAGAAATTCACATGAAATTACTCTCAAGGAAATTCTATAATCATTATTATAAATGCATACCCTCGAGTATCCTAGCCAAACGACTAAACAAAGGAACGCACCCCTGGGGGTGGTCTTGAATCCAAGCAGTGATCCCAAACAGAAATTTATCACCACATTAAATCAACTTTAAAAATATAGGTATTTAAAATATCCATGACCTCAGGCACATGACACACCAATCATGGGTTCGTGGTACAACGGTACGCAAAAACGCACAATAGTTGGAAATTAAACACCAAGCCACCTACCTTAAACGCCCCTGAACGGTATACATGGATGACGATTCCAGAAATGTCCAAGAACGACATAGATCTAGGATAAGAAAATTCCCATTAAATCATAAATAACATATCCTTGGGAAATAATTGGTAAGAACTACACAAGGAGAGGAGAGGAATTACCCGTGTGGTTCTAGGGAGATTGATGGTGCAGAAAATGAATTCCTGGTACTTGATCTGGAGCTCCTCGAAGATCCGGCCATCCTTCCCGAGCCTCCCTCTAGTTCTAAGCTTCCTCTGTGAACAGAGGAGGCTACTACCCTTTTTAATCCAAAAAACAAAATACACGACATGTACTCTCAAGTACACGGTGTGTACATTCCATTTTTTTAACTATTCAACTGGCGGCTTCTCACCAGCGTGGAATTGTTCATCTGTCAATATGAGTACACAACGTGTATGCCTCTATACATGGTGTGTACTGTCACCCAGCTAGCCACCGCTTTACTATTTGCCTACCGACTGACTACACGGTGTGTAAATATGTAATACATGACATGCATTCAGTTTTTACACCCTTCGTCAACGACATGGCTACACACCATGTGTACTCATCCCACATGGCCAAAAGTACACGGTGTGTGGAAAAGTACACAGCGTGTACTTCCAAAATTTTGGGATTTTCCCCCATTTTCTTATTTTCTCAAAAACACTTAAGGAAAGGAGAAATTAAGAAACCCATACCTCAAGAATAAGAACTGGGTTCTTACAAAAATCCCCCCTTAAAGAAATTCATCCCAGAATTTCTCTTCCATGGGTGGTGAAGATATAACTGTGAACAACTCCGGCCACTGAGCATGTATATCGGTCTCCTGCTACCATGTTTCGCTTTGCACTCAGCCATGCTGCCATAACAACCGTATGAGAAGGGCTGACCTTCCTCGGAGAACCATCATGATCCTATCAACGATACGAATCAGATGCTCCTCAAAGGATGCATCTACCTCAAACTCAACCTCCTTGGGCTGAAATATGTGAGACAGGTCTGAATGATAGCGACACAACTGACATACGTGGAAGACTTTGTGCATTGATCAATACCTCTGTGGTAACTGTAACCAATAGGAAACCAGCCCGACTCTCTCCAGAATATCAAATGGCCCCACATACCTCGGTGAAAGTTTACCCTGTCTCCTGATCCGCTTGTGTCCCAAACTCAGTGAAACATGCAAGAAAACATGATCCCCAACCACGAACTCTAAGGGTCATCTACGGTGATTAGCATAAGATTTATAATGAGACTGCACGGTAGTTATCCACTTCTGAATCAACTGGACCTGCTCAAAAGTCTCCTGCTTGAGATGTGCACCCAGTAAAGCTGCCTCACCTTCCTCTAACCAGCACAAGGTTGATCGACATGACCTACCATATAATGCCTTGTAAGGTGTCATCTCAATAGTTTCCTGAAAACTATTATTAAAGGGAAACTCGACTAAGGTTATTTGCTTCTCCCAAGAGCCCCCCAAGTCTAGGATGCATGCACGCATCATGTCCTCAAGCACCTGTATCATACACTTTGACTGACCATCGGTCTGAGGGTGGTAAGTTGTGCTCACTAGCACCTTTGTACCTAGTGCCCTCTAAAAACTCATCCAGAAAAAAGACGTAAAATGGGCGTCCCTATCTGAAACGATAGAACGGGGGGCCCCATGAAGATGTACGACCTCTTGGATATACAACTTTCCGAGCTCGTCAACTCCGAAGGTCTCCCTGATCGGAAAAAAGTGAGCTACCTTTGTGAGTCTGTCCACAACAACCCACACGACATCGTTGCCTCGAGGTGACCTCGGCAACCCAGTCACGAAGTCCATTGTGACATCATCCCATTTCCATGCCAGAATGGGTAACTTTTTCAAAAGCTCGGCTGGCCTCTGATGCTCCGCCTTCACCTGCTGATAGGTGGAACACCTTGTAACAAAACCAGCTACATCCCTCTTCATTCCCGACCACTAGTACTGATGTCTCAAGTCTCGGTACATCTTGGTAACCCTGGGATGAACTACCCAAGTTAAAGCCTGAAACTCCCGCATTATCTCCTCACGTATATCTCATGGAACCCACACTCATCCATGGAAACAAAATACTTCATCATCACCTATTGTCCAACCAGGGGAAGGGTCCTCTCTGGTCACCGACTCCCGTAGAACTAGGCCTTATGAATCAGATATATGTCTCATCCTCACTCTATCCAGGAGGATAGAAGTCACAGATAAAGATGAAAGATAGGTCTTCCCATGACTATCGTGCACCTCCAAATGCATCTCAGAGAACAAACCCATAAGCTTCCATTCACCACTGGCCTCCTGCACTGCCTGTATCTGAGTCTTCCTACTCAGTGCATCAGCTACTTCATTACCTTTACCAGGTGTATAGGCAAGCTTAAAATCGAAGGACTGAAGGTATTCAACCCACCTTCACTGTATCAGGTTCAAGTCATGCTGGGTAAATGTGTACTTGAAACTTTTATCATCCGTGAACACTAAAAAATGTTCTCCCAAGAGATAAGTTCACCAACAGCGCAACACATTAAAAACTGTAGCTAACTCGAGATCATTCATCGAGTAAGACCTCTCATGTGGCCTCAATTACCGAGACCCGTACGCAACTACTCGATCGCCCTACATCAACACAGATCCTAGCCCAATACCTGATGCATCATAGTAAACTGTATAGCTCTTCCCCTGCTATGGGATTATCAAGATCGGTGCTGATGTCAACTTTCCCTTCTTCTCCTGGAAGTCTATCTTGCAAGTTTCTGAGCAAAAGAATTTCACACCCTTCTTAGTCAAACCTGTAAACGGCGCTGCTAAGTGGGAGAAGTCCTGTATGAAGCGTCTGTAGTAACCAGCCAGCCCCAAGAAACTCCATATTTCAAACACGTTCTTAGGATGGTCCCAGGAAACTGCTGATCTCACCTTCTTTGGGACTACTACAACTCCTTCCTCTGAGATTATATGACCCAGGAAGTGTATCTGGTCCATCCAAAAGTGGCACTTTGAGAGCTTATCATATAGCCGATGCTCTCTCAGTGTACTCAATACGATCTCAAGATGGATGGCATGGTCATGTCGAGTGTGAGAGTACACCAAGATATCATCCACGAATACTACCACAAAATAATCTAGATAAAGATGGAATACACGATTCATCAGAGCCAAGAAAACTGCTGGTGCGTTCGTGAGTCCGAATGACATAACCGTATACTCGTATAGACCATACCTACTTCTGAAAGCTGTGAGAGGTATATCAGATGGTCTAACACACAACTGATGATATCCTGATCTCAAGTCAATCTTTGAGAACACTCGTGCTCCACGAAGTTGATCAAAAAGATCATCAATCCTTGGCAAGGGATATCAGTTCTTAACCATCAACTGGTTCAGATTCTGATAATCCACACAGAGTCTGAGAGTACCATCCGACTTCTTCGCAAAATGGGCAGGTGAACCCCATGGAGAAGTATTGGGTCGGATAAAATCCTTTGACTATAAATCCACTAACTGTCTCTTGAGCTCCTGTAACTCAGGTGTAGCCATCCTATAAGGAGGAATGGACACCGGTGCCACTCCTAGAACAAGATCAATAGATAAATACACCTCACACTCAAGAGGTAGACCCGAAAAGTTTTCTGGGAAGACATCCTTGAAACGATCAAACACTAGAGGGAAATCCTCCTTACAAGTCCCCTGGTTATCCAGATATAAGCTCTCAATCTGGGCTATGATACCACCTCTCCCATGATGGTCTGGTCTAGCTCGACTTGCCTGAACATCCCACTCACCCTTGTATAGATACTCTCCTCCCTTTAGTGATGTGAAACTCACCCTAGGATGATAACAATCCACAAAGGCTCGAAAGGGATCCAAACAGTCCATCCCGAGAATGACATCATAGCTTGTCATCTCTAAGACATAGAGGTCCCAAAGGAAGTGACACCCACCAACATCAAGGGGGAACTCCTTGCACTAACACACAGTAGCCGTTATAGTTCCCAACGGAGTGTCTAATGTCATAACATCAGAGGAAGTAGAAACACCGAGCCCAAGGCTCTCCACAACGGGTACATATATAAAGCTATAAGTAGAACCTATATCGAAAATTACTAAAGATAATATAGAAGCTACTAGAATAGTACCTCTGACAGTAGAAGGTCCAGGATCCTACTTCTACTGGGTCTGTTTCACCGTATATGTCTACCCAGTGTCGCGGCCCTGCGACACAACCTGGCTACCTTGAGTTGTCCCGCCCTTCTGCCTCTGAGATCCTGGTGTCTGGCTACCATGACCATGACCACCATCCCTGCCTGCATGCCCTGACATATTCCAGTTCCCCGACTGGTAAGAAGCCGCTGGTCCTATCCCCGCATGCAGAGTCTGCACAGAACCCCTCTCACTAGCTACTAATAGAGCGCACTACAAAAGCGCTGAAGATGACCCATCCTGCCGCAAGATTGACATTCCACTGGGTCACGTGGACACTGAGGTCACTTGTGCCCCTCCTTACCACACTGGTAGAACATGACCTGGCCACCTAAAACATTCTTCTTGCTGGTACTGCCACCCCAAGAGAAGTCCATCTATTTCTTCCTCTTACCAGTAGAAATAATACCAGAAATTGGTGCTGAACCGCCCCTGCCCACACCACTAGCTTCCCACAGGTTCCTCTCTGTAATCAGTGCCTGGTTCACAATAGCATGTACTGAAGGTAACCTGAAAAATTTACCAGTGTTTGGATGTCATATCGAAGACCATCCTCAAAGAGTCTGGCTCTCAGCTTCTCATCGTCCACCAGAACGGGTGCAAAACGCTGGAGCTCGGTGAAACGAGCCGAATAATCCATCACCGACATATTACCCTACTGCAGATTCATAAACTCTCGAGCTCGATCTTCCCTCAGCATCTCTGGGAAGAATAAGTCATAGAAGGTTATCTAGATATCTTCCCATGCCATGTCTCTGTGATTCTCTGACTGGGTGGTAACATCCCACCACCTCTTGGCAGAATCACGCAACATATAAGTCGCGAGCTTGACCCTCCGCCCTGGAGGTGTCTCTAGGTGCTCTGAAATAGTCTGCATCGACCCAAGACAAGACTCCGCAGCCTGAGGTCCACCATCCCTTGAAAACGTAGGCATATGCTACTGCTGGAAGATATGAGTCGTCTCAACCATAGATGTGGTAGCCCGTGGTGCTCCCTGAAAGGTCTGCATGAACCACATAAAGCCTTCACGGAACTGTGCCTCCATGACTATGTCCGGTATTACGGCTGGCACCACATCTGTCTCTACGGGAGGATCAACTGGTAGCCCATGGCCCACTATCTCCGGAGTATACTCATTGCCTCTCTCCTAGCGAAAAATGCGTGAACGTCTCGGCGGTATGACACTACAAGGTCAAACGCAGACCTTAGATCAAGATTATCAAAGCCTGAAAATGATGGAACCAAAAGGGGAACAGGAGGAAAAAGGCATTTAAGATTGCACAAAAAGTCTACACAGCGTGTATAATGACTACGCGGCATGTACCTGACTTCTATTTCCCTACCTCGGTCCTTCTACACGACCATTCCACATGTCTCCCATTAAAAAAAACTATATGGCGTGTATATAATCTACACGGCATGTATGGTGTAATTTTACAACTTCCCGTGTCATTTGTGACACGACCGACTACTCGGCTTGATACTACACGGCATGTTACACCCACACACGGTGTGTACACTACCCCATTTCCCAGTCACATAGTCAGGTCCACATGGTCTGTCACTGGTCAAGACTACACGGCGTGTCCCACAGGTACACGATGTGTACTAGACGAGCTTCGCCGACTCGTGTTGTTAGTTACACGGCCGGATACACGACTCCAACTACACGACGTGTTCAATATACACACGGCATGTACACTAAAGGATTACACCGACTTGTGTTGTTAGTTACACTTTCGGATCCTAGGTCAGACTACACGGCGTCTTCCACAGTGGAAACAGTGTGTATATATTATGGCCTCCCCCATCTGTGTTGTTAGTTACACGGGTGGACTCCAGGTCAACACTAAATGACGTGTACTTCCGGTACATGGTGTGTCCGCCCCAAGAATTTCCCTTCCCTGTGTCCCCTCCCACACGGTCTATGACACGGGAAGAGACTACACGTCGTGTACTCAAAAAGTTTTATTTTCTTCCCAAACAGAAGAACATACACGATGTGTTTAAGGTACTACACAGCGTGTATACTGGGTTTCTGGATAATATGCCTCAGAATATTTTCTGGAACCTTGAAAATACTGAAAAAAATACCTAAGTTCCAAATTCCAATCCGTGAGGGCCCATACTCCCTGCGAATCAAATTTTGTCATCATATATGTGTTATAACCGGTTAAACAACCAATGATCCACCAAATTTCGGTCAATGAGGGCCCATACTCCCCAAAAACCAAAGTTTGGCATCCATTCTATAAAAATACTTACAAAATAATACCATATCAAACAACAGATATCTATCAAAGTAGCTATCACAACAGCATGCCTTTACTAGCACAACATCTATCACAACAACATGAAATTTCTAATGCACCTACATGGCATGGAAACTATTCATAGCATGTGATTCTAGTATATGCCTAAATGATTCTTGAGATGGAATACCCTCATCTCATCAGGTTGCAACTAGATAGAACCCATGAATAAAATATAAACAGCACAATCACAAGTGCATCACCCTTTGGTGAAAATCAATTCACCTGTAAAATTGCAAAATTAGAAAAATTGCAGCACGAGGTACATTGGCCTTTCCCTGTACACAGGTAATCTATGCCTGGGCACAAATTATTACCAACTACCGTTATCGCCCTATACCTGACTAAGGCTCCAAATAGTAAGTCAAAGAAAAGAACTCCTTTGATGCCACTTTGTAACCTCTTGGTTCTGGGTGCCACTCAACGGGTGCCCCGAAACCGGATCACCACGTTAACTCAAGAGCATTTCCCCAAACAAGAGAGGCTGTCGACTAGCAGTGAGGTCCCTGGTCTGATAGTGGGGAAACTATGCCCCCATTTGTCAAAGTGCAGCGCAACGGAATAGATAAATAGCATACAAAAAGCGGAAGCGGTAAACAATATATATAACCGAAACGGATACCTGAAAATAACAAGGAAACCAACAATCATATTTATATGAAAATTCAGCATGTTACTATTCTATAAAACAACCAAAACATGTTACATTGCAATACAATACAACTGAATTACAAGTACAGAAAAGAAAAATAGAACAGCCAGTGGCATTGTGAGCCCAAGCTCGGTCCCATGCTCCCCTATTTCCCAGAAACAATCAAGTACCTGTATAGGTACCCTTGCCCTTATCCACACCTGCAGAAACGTAATCTGTTTGGGCTGAATACATGACCCAAACAGGGTGTGAGAAATGAATCCAAGTAGGTACCCACCAAAGGACCGTGCCCAACTGTGTGAAAATATGCAACAATAGTGTGTAGTAGTAAAATGCAATTAACTAAGAAGTACTCAAAAGTAACTAACTGTACCAGTTATATTGCCATTTTATTATTCTTTTAAACATTCAGTTTATGATATCACCATAGTGAATATTCTAAGTAAAAAATCTAGTGTCCTCAGACACATAAACCCTTACCATCAGGTAAAGATAATCCAAACACAGGAATCTGCCCACATGCTTATCGAATATTTCCCACAGGCATACGAGGTGTCGCCCACAGGCACAAAATCAACTGCCCATAGGCACAGAAGAAGTTTCCCACAGGCTAAGTAGTACACTGCCCATAGGCTAATCACAACACTGCCCTCAGGATAAACAAGTAACTAGACCCTTCCCAACATGTAAACAAGAAATAAACATGTAATTAATCTCAAGGAAATTATATAATCATTATTATAAAGGAATACCCTTGGGTATCCTGGCTAAATGGCTAAACAGAGGAACGCACCCCCGGGGTGGTCCTGGATCCAAGCAGCGATCCCAAACAACAATTTATCACCACATTAAATCACCTTTACAAATATAGGTATTTAAAAGAGCCACGACCTCAGGCACACGACACCCCAATCATGGGTTCATGGCACAACAATACACAAAAACGCACAATAGTTGTAAATTAAACACCAAGCCACCTACCTTAAATGCCCCTAAATGGTATACGCGAATGATGATTCCAGAAACATCCAAGAACGACGTAGATCTGGGATAAGAAAATTACCGTTCAATCGTAAATAACTTCCCCTTGGGAAAGAATTGGTAATAACTACGCAATGAGAGGATAGGGCTTACCCATGCGGTTCCAGGGAGATTGACGGTGCAGAAAACAGATTCTCGGTACTTGATCTGGAGCTCCTCAAAGATTTGGTTGTCCCTCACGAGCCTCCCTCCTGTTCTAAGCTTCCTCTATGAACAGAGAATGCTACTGCCCATTTGAAGTGAAAAAAACAAAATACACGTCGTGTACTCTCAAGTACACGGTGTGTACTTTCCATTTTTTTAACTATTCCGCTGGCGCCTTCTCCCCATTGATATGGAATTGAGATGAGTGTTTAATGGGGGGAATTTATATGATGTATCTCAAATAAGGGGGGTTTGGGTAGAGTTTGTGTAACTTATATAGTGGGAAAGGAGATGCACTTAAAATAATGTTCGGAGATAAGAATGTAAAGGGATTATTTGGGTATGAAGTATATGATATATATGTATATGATAAATTGATAAAACTCATCTCCATTTGTACATAATGTTAATCCTTATGTTGTTAGGAGGGAGATCTTAATATAAAGTTTTCACTAGTTTAGTATTATACTCTGACTACTGGCCCTTAGATAGACTTGTTTAGCTTGTGGGATGGTTGATCTAGTGAGGGTGACACCATTTGTTGGGGTTGTATAATTGTTGGTGTCTATATATGGTTGATATTTTTATTAGAATGTTAATATTTTTTCCTAGACCATCACAACTTTCTCTTATGTTACCATGAAACTCGTTTTACATGTATTTAATTTTATTATATTTTATGTCACTTTTATAAAGTAATTTCCACTACTATGTTTTTTTACTGAAACTCTTGTTTTATCAAAAATTTATTTTTTTAAATGGGTTTTTTGAAATTATTTGTTTCTTTATAAAATTTTATTTAAATGAAAAGGGAAAATTGATTTTCTATTGTTTTATCTTGTTACTTTTTTTAAAATGAAAGGAAAACCAAATTGTTATATATTTATATTTTTAAACTAGCCTAAAATTGTTTTAAATTTAAAGGTAAAGCATAACTCAAGGTTCCTATTTTTGAATCCCAATAAGGAAAATAATTCATCATGCCTATATTATCATTTTTATTTTTTGGATCAGAATAGATTTGTCCACTCAATGAGTGTGCATGGTTATGTGATTGGTAGTGACTCTTGAGGTCACATGGAGGCATGTCTATTTGTTTGTTTTTTTCCACCAATAATGTTTTTTATTTATTATGTTATTATATTTTTATCAATTTTTCATTATAGAAATTTTTATTAATTTATTTTTCTTGATGACTAGCACTAGTTTCCATCCAGGGAGGATCATGACTGCCTCTCAAGTCTTGTTGTGGGCTGGCTCGGGTAGCCGATTTTAGGTCATCCTGAGTTGGTTTGTGATAGTTGACCACAAACATCCTATGAAAATTAAAACCAGTATATTATAATTAAAACCCATTATTTAGGGTTATATAGTTCAAATGGTTGGGGATAAACTTAATATGGAGGATTTTTCAAATTTGAATAAATACATTGATATTTTTCCAGGAGATTTTCATTATCTTTATCCTTATCATGAGGTTGATTTTTATATAGAAATAAAACATGGTGTTATGACTATATCAATGTATCCATATTGAATGAAAATAGTTGAATTGGTGTAATTGAAGATGAAACTCCAAGAGAATAGGGATATGGTTTTTATAATCCTAATTGCTTCACCCTGGGGTGTTCTAGTTCTCTTTGTTAAAAATAAAGATGGATCAATACTTATATACATTGATTACAGTGGACGTAAAAAAATTATGTTCAAGAAAAATTATCCTATACACCATATTGATGAATTTTTTGAACAAATATTATGGGTTTTATACTTCTCCAATATTGAATATCTTCTAGATATCATCGATTAAGGGTGAACATATTGGATTTCCCCCAGACAAACTTTCTTATAAGATATAGACACTATGAATCCATATTTATGACATTACAACTTATATATTAACCTAAAATATTTATACATATGATGAATATAGTATATATAGATTACCTTAATCAATTTTTGGTAGTATTTATAGATTATATTCTCATATATTCCAAATCAAGGAAGATCATGAAGATTATTTGAGGATCATAATACACACCTTAATAAAAAAGAAATTGTACAAAAACTAAGAAAGCGTGGATATATAAAGTATTATTCAGAGTTCATATAATAAAAAATGGTTATATCTATGGATACTTTAAATATAAAGGCGATTTAACAATTTCATAGACCAATCAATGTAATAAATATCTTTATATTTCTCAGATTAGATGTATACTTTTGATGATTTATGAGAAATTTATCATGAATTTCAAATACACTAAAAAAGTAAAGTTATAATGGATTCATGTTTATCAGGATAGATTAATATGGATATAATTTCATAGAGCTTAATAGAATGTAGATTATTGTACATTTACTCAAACTACCCTGTAATGGAGAAGGGTTTGTGATATATTATGATTCATTAAAAAAGGATTAGTATGTGTCCAATAACAACCCAAACTAAAAAAACAAAAATCCAATAGTTTTATTACATTATAGGTAAAAAATAAAAGAGTTTTCAAATGATCCAACAACCCAGTAATCTTAGAGGACTATATACCCACATACATCACATTTTAAAATATAGGATTCAACATGAATACATTGTGAGAACCTTATTATACATACCATAATTTATATAAAAATTATACACAGTTCTCCTCTACGTTTCTTGGGGAAAGGGAAAAAAATAAGGGTGACCTCAAATGATTTTTAAGGAGTAGCTTACAATAGAAGCTATCATAACATAAAAAAGACACATGTGATATGGCATTAAAAAATAAAAATTATGAATACATAATAAACTAATATTGAGGGCATGTTATGTCCCTAAAAATAAATAAAAATATGAATAATAATAATCATTGATCCTATAATGATAGAATGAATAATTTCAGGCATTAAAAAATACTTTCAAGTACTTTTTACAAGACACTATATTGATATAGGGAGAGGTATACACTAAAAACCAAGATATTTTATCTCATTATACCTATCGATTCATTTATGTTCTATATCATTTAGGGCCCCACCCATCACTTGATTAAGTCCAATGCATTCACAATTAGATGAAACAAGACATCTAATACCATTCCTTAAGGAACCTATGTTGGAATAAAAACATATATATCTATAAAATGAAAAAAACAAATACTTCCCAATTCAATGGAAAAAAATTTATTTCCAGGAGAACATCCCTTAATCAATTAAGAAGTTGTGGGGTATCATTAAAGTAGCAGGAAGTATTATTATCAAAGAAATATAGGGGAAACAGTACTTTCGATGTGCTAGATTATCCATGAAATATAGTAATTTTTTTAATAGTTTTTATTTGTAGGAGGACAAGGTAATGGTAGAAAAAATACATCATCATGGTTGATAAATAGAATGTTAATATTCTAAATCATATCCCTTAATAGTTTCTCTCTAGGTGTGTAGTCTTAATCCCACTTGTCGTGCATCAGAGTGATGATTGATTTAATTCTCAACCAAACATTTTCGAGGTGATTACCCTAAGGTGAATATGGAACAAAAATATATCTAATTTTTAGTATCTATACAGGGATGAATTTTCTAGAAAACTACACACAGTTTTACATTATCAAAACCTTGGATGGTTTTTTCACTGTAGAAAATATTGATCCTTACAACAGTATTGGTAACTCCTGAATAAAAATAATTTGAAGGAGGGATAACAATATATAATTTTATATCCTTTTAAACTCATGAGGAATATGTTAAAAATTATTCCATGACAGTGTATTCATCACCCAAAAAGAAATAAGTGTTGAATATAGAATGAGATGCATGGAATGAAAATAGAGACAAAAGAACTTGGTTATGGATTTAGTAGTAATTAAATTAAAACCTATAGAAAGACATGGATTAATAAATAACATCAAAAAAATTCATTTAATGATATCAAATATTAAATACATAGTATATACACCAAATAAATATAATTAATTTCATAATACAAAACATTTCACAAAGAGAAGAATTTGAGACGGAATACCGTTACTACTTATCCTGAATTCAATGAAAGGAACTTAACCTCGTGTAAAAAAATATAGATATAGTAATAAAATTATTAATAACCTTAAAAATATCCAATTTCATTTATACTAATCATATATATCCATTATCTATAAGAATTCTAGTTAGCTTTTTCTATCCTATTTTCCCACATTGTGTATTTATTAGTTTGATTGTTTTTACTTGTTTCATAATATCAGTATACATTTAATTCTTAAAAAACATTTAATCATTACTAGGTAATTTATATTTAATTTATATATTATTTATTATAATTTATAATGTTTCAAATTATATTAATGAGTGTTTTAGTCTTTATCATTGAATAATAAAATAATAACAAGCATATTTTGGTGATCCTTGACTTTTGAATAGTGTTTTCTTCATTAATGAACTAAATATTTATATAAAATATATATAAAAAATCATCATTTACACAATTTTATTATATTATAATAGTAATTATGTTCCCATATTCATTCATGATATAAATTTATAGTATCATTCAAGTAGGTGGTTTAACTGACCCAAACCAGAACATACCCTAATTTAATAAATGATTATGAAGTGATTTTGTTGTAATATAGTTATAATAGAAAAATAATGACAATATTTAGAGTTTATGAATGTGATATATCATTATTTTAAGGTGTTATAATATTAATTAATCAATATTAAAATATTACACAATATAAATAAAATGTTTTCCCTCCTAGTATGCTTGTTTAAGATAGTTAATTTTATAAAAATTGTTTATTGTTTATATCATTAATAGGTTATTCTATTTATATTAACTTAACCTTAATAGTGATATAAAAATAATATTTATCCTTTAAAATCCTTATTTATTCTATCCCAGAAATGTGGTGATGAAAATAAAAATGGAAATTAATCATTCCATCGAGATGATAGTCTACACATAAACATGGTTAACAATTTCATTTTCCATAGAATAAGGAAGAGGATTAATTTCGTTTATAATTTAAAAATATAAAATATGTCATAAATATCATACTTATTTACTAAATTCCTCATCAATAATATCCATGTAATGTGATGAAGGAAAATGAAACATGTTGCAACATGTAGGTTGTAATCCTCACAACGCACGAATAACAATTTCATTTTTCTTAAAAAATAAGAAAAGGTAGTAAATACTTTTAAAATCATTATAATAACAAAATGATATACCAAATATAATTATTTTTTCATTTTAATAGGATTTTATTGAAATTTCAGAATAATTAATGTACATAAATAAATAAAAATGAGAAATCAGTGGTTAGAAATTTATAACTAACTTCTTTGATAATATCCTTTGTAAAGGGAGATAAAAATTTAAGGGATGGTATTTTGAGAAGAAAATAACCTATTGTATGTGTATATGAATGTTTAGTATTATTTTGGATATATTTTAGGCCAAAATTAGTTGGTTTTGGTCAGAGGAGAAGTGAGTAGAGGAGTGACCCTTTTATAATTGAAAAGGGATGTAAGTTTTATAAATACTCAAATGTTTTCAATAATGGGAAGTCAATATTAAGGAAAATGGATCCAAAATTAATAAATAATCGATTATGAAAGACAAAAATACAATAAATACTATATTTTTCAATTTCATACATGTTTTAAACATGTTTTCAACTATTTACCATTAGGTTGTCTACTTTTAACATTTTACCTTTTACAATGGTAACTAGTTTTCACATTGGTAATTTATCCTTTATGCCTAAAAATAAAATTGATATTTTTAAATAATTAGTACCTAATGATTAGAGAATCGAAATAAATATAATAGTATTAAATTTATAAAAGTGATATAAGTTAATTTTAAAATAGTAAATGTATAATGTATTAAAATAATTTTACTAGGAAATGTGACTTAAGCTTTAAAATATCAAATATAAGATCATAAATTAAACATAATATTTTAAAATGTATAATGTTACTTATAAAATATATATTTAATAAATATAAGTTTTTTTGAGTTTCATTCTATATTTTAGTGATGTAATAAAATTTTCAATTTTAACAAAAAAGGTATTTACACAATTTAGTTAAAAATAATTATTTTTTGGGAAAATAAAAAAATAAAATATTAAGATAATATCATTATAATGAATTAGAATATAAATTTTATTTTCTTAAAATAAATTTATAAAATTCATAAATTAAACTTTTGAATACTATCATGAATAAAGGCTCTTCAGAGTGCATATTGTGTAATAGTTCATAATATGGTGTCTACAAAATATAGTAGGGTATCAGGTTTTACATTCCCACCATTAAATAATTTCACCATAAAATTTTTGTATATATAATATGGTGATCAAATGTGGATATTAATTCTTCATAGCTTCTTTAGGCTTCCAGTTTTCCTCTTATATTTTGTGATATCTCCAAATAGATTCACCAATCAAGTAGTTAAATTCAATAACAACTTTTCTCTAGTTTCATGAATATGGATACGACCTTGCTTATAAGAAAATTTATTCTGTAACTACATTAACTCATATGTGATAACATTCATTAGATTTGGAAAATATTTACTCATTAATAAAACATGAAATATGACATGTACTTTAGGAAGGTTTTCTGCAATATCCAATAGGTAAGCTACATCTCTATTTCTAGTATTAAAAAATGACCAATGTACCTTGGTCTTATCTTCCCCTTTTTATCAAATATTATAACTCTATTCCATGGGGAAACCTTCAATAATAGATGATCCCCACTTGAAATTCATTTTCATTCCTTTGATTATCAACAAATATCTTATATTTTATCAAGAAAAATTTAATTCGATCTTGAATAGTCCATAATTTAATATTCATCTCCTCTACAAGCTCTAGGACAATTATCTTTCTTTATTTATCTTCTTCCCAATAGGATGGAATATGAAACCTATTCCCATACATTGTTTCATATGATGCCATTCAGATACTCAAATAGAAGAAATTATTATATGAAAATTTTGTCCAATCTATATATCGATCCCACATACCTTGGATATTATGATAAAATAATCTCATATGGTCTTCCAATTTCTAAATACTCATCAATAACTTCCTATTATTTTTGGAATGATAGGAGGTGCTTAAAAATATCATAGTGTCAAGAGTTATTTTAATACTCTAGAAATTTTTATGTGAACTGAGGGTCATGATCAGATACAATTGATAGAGGTTCACCATGAATCCTTATGATTTATTTATATTGAGTTGGAAAAAGAACTCAAGGGGTAGATCTTATCTGATCTCTATGAAACGATTAGAATTAGTATTGTGATCGACAATGAACCATCTAGTATCCTTATTCCTTGGAGTCTTCAAAATTATAGTTACAACATATATTTTAGTGTTTTACCACTTCCATATAGGTATAATAAAAGGTTTCATGGCTCCCATCTATTTTTATACTAAGAATCTAGAAACAATATTCACAATTTTCTATTTTATACCATTCCATCCAAAATGTTCTCTTAAATCCCTATAAATCTTTGTTTGACCAGGATGTATAAAAAAATTGATCTATGTGCTTCATCTAGAAGATTCTTATTCAACTATGGTATAAATAGAACACATCACCTCCTTCTAAGATTCAAAACTTCTTTTATATAGATGAATTATATCAAATTTCAATTATTTAGTAATTTCATATTCCTTTGTAAGTCATCATAAACATTCGATAACTTATTTATATTTTCAAGTAAGGATGGTTTATAAACTATTTGGAAAATGAATAATGTATCTCCTTTACTAGAAATAACCATATCCATCTTTAATAGGTATTTGTATATAAGGTCCTTGTTAATCCTCATCATGGTTAGAATTCCATGGTCCCTCCCGCTCAATTAATCAACCACTTTGTTTTCCTTCCTAGGTGGTAGTGTATTAAGTAATCATAGTCCATAAGTAGTTCCAATGATCTTATTTTCCACATATTGATATCTTTCTAGGATAAGATACACTTCAAAATATTTTGGTCCAAATATATATATATATATCAAATACTTCAACATGGAGGCAATTTATTCATATTTTCAAATCAAAGATTGTAGATTCCAACTCAAGGTGATGATTTGTATAGCTTTGTTCATGTATTTTGAATATACTTTATATATAGTCAATAAACCTATCATTTCATATAAGTACACAACAAATTCCTTTATTTTACCTATCAATGTATAATAAAAATACTCCATTACCAAATGGAAATGTTAATAATGGTGTATTAATAACTCTGCTCTTTATCTCTTTAAAATGTTCAACACATTCCCATTAAAATGTGAATTTAATCCCTTTACTTGTTAACTTGGTTAATTAGTTTTCCAATCAGGTGAAATCATGAACAAATCACTGATAGTAACCTATTAAATCTAGGAAACTACATATCTCAGTTATATTTTTTAGTGTGTCTTATTCTTTTACTACCTTTATCTTTGAAGGTTCAAAAAATATTGTATCCTTGTAGAACATATTTATATGAAAAGAAACCTCATTGAGAAAACATCAAAATTTCTATATTTCCCATATAATTATTTCTTTCTAATGAGATATAGAATTTTTTTTTGGAAAACAATGTATATATAAAATATTTTGAACATTCAAAATTAAATGAAACATTATCTAACTTTGAGGATACAATAAAAGTACCCAACACTATGTCATTAAGAACGTTGAATTTAGATATGATAATCACATAAACATAGACATTCTATATATTCATTTTCAATTGTAAATTCCCTATATTGTTGGAGAATTAGTTCGTATAATATTCATTCTACGTACATTTAAATAATTGAACATCAAAAAATTATGGCTTGATTTTGTATTCATGAGCATGAGGGATTTTTTTCTCCACAATATTAAAAAAATCCTATCCTATTACTATAATACCTAAGGTGTTTGTTCCAAAAATTAACACATTTAGGAAATAATATAATTCCTTTCATCCCCATTGCTTCACAGTTTTTCCCATGATACTCAGATGATATATTATTCTCTTAATTCCACTTGAATACATATGTCATATAGAAATTTCTGTATATCTTATTAGAGATTAAGACTATATACTCATATTATTAAAGTGTATGATAAATTAATTCCCTTTGAGGGATAATATTTAACCCATCAATCAAATGATCAATATTTCTTTTAATCTACATACATTGACTAGAATATTTCCATCTAAACTTATAATGTCATCCTCACACTAAACAACAATTTACTCATTTTTTCTAATATTTATGAATTGGATTTTTCATTTATTCTTTTTTATCATGAGGAATTTATTTCTTATATAATACCTTCTTTAAAGTTATTCATTCCATGTGTTTATCTCATTTTATTCTTTTTTGTGTGGAATTAACAACCCCTATTTGTTTTTATCTCCCTTCATATGATAGACCGCTATGATGACTTTTTTTATTTTCACTACTTATTAATGTGAGAAATATATTTTCTAGGGGATTGATCCATTTTTAGTTACCAATGGATTATTATCTACTTAGAATGCTGAAAGTTGGTGTTCTGTGAAGTGGTTAAACATAGTTACACCATGTTGTGGCTCAAAATGTCTCTATTTAAAAGTGATATTATTTTTCATAACCTCTATCAACATCCCTAATATGGTTATGACCATATTATACTCAACTCCATATTTATTAAATTTATTAGGGGGAACATCCCTATATTTACCGTGGGTGTTAATACAGTTCTCATTCATCCTGTTAGTATCCATATCACTAAAATGGTATACACATAATTAGATCATTATATTTAATTGTAAAAAATTCCTATTATGTTTTTAGAGTGTTACCTTGAAATATTGTGGATATTTCATTGTACATATTCTCTCTATTTATGATACTCTAAATCTTATACCCAAGGATCCTACTAAGATTTGTATGTTATAACATACAATAACCTGGAATCTAAAAATCCGTAGCTAATATTTATATTACCTTGTTGTTATAGAATACAATAGTTCTCTAGAACATAGGTTCCCACAATGTATTTTTCTGCAATAATCACTCTATTGACCATTTTATTATAATTATCAATATAGAAAATGACTATTTTAGATAAAATTTATGGTTTCAACCCTACCTCAAAGATATATTCTTTTAGGTACTCTATATTAGTGTACCCTAGAAAAAATATATCTAGATTAAAGATCTTAGTTTCATACTCCATGAAAAAATATAGCTTGAGAGTAAAAAAATATTCCATCTTTGTGATATTAAAGGTACGCGGGTACAATTTTTTATTGAAAAATTCATCAAACCCTTTCCATGTAATGTAATAGCCGTCTTTTTTATTAAATACTATATTCAACTATTTTATACACAAGGTATTGTAGCATGTATACCCCTAAATTTACAATGATATGAGTCAGGGTTCTGAGAGAATCAAAGATTCTATTAATCTAACCAAGCCATTCCTCCACATTTTCTACTCCTAAGTACCCACAAATGATTAGTGGATCATGATTATTAAATTCCAATGATGGATTTTCATGTCATGGTGAATGAATCTGATTTCCATTATGGGAAGCTTATAAGTCTTGGACTATACTCTAGATGAGTTTTTGATTCACCCGTGGTTTAGGTTGAATCATATTTTTTTACAACATCCTATGATTGATTTACCAATCTTCATATTGATGTCATATCTCTATAACTACAATAAATTTACAATTTCTCACCACATTAAATCCATACATAAGGTTTTGGATATTTCATAACATAAAAAACCAAATTTTTAAAACAAGATTTCAGTAATATAAAATACAATATGAATGATGTAGTCAAAGTGGGAAAACACTATACTAATACATGAAACTTTACACCCAAAAACTAAACACATTAAGATGATGTGACACCACTAGTAATGGTTTATATGAACACTTTTTGAACGAAAACTTCCTTGTAAAAAAAATTTATCATAAAGAGTTCAGCTACACCTTTTTATGCTCTACACTTCAAGTTCCAACATATCCTATAAATAAAGCTACTATCCCACTATATGTAACAAACCAAAAAGATACCATTTTCCACATCCATACCCTAACCCATTTTATTGGGATGAGTTGGAGGTTCTATTGGCCTTAGGTTATGTACCTAGGAAAATAATGGTTGATAATTAATTCCAAAGGTTTTACTAAAACATGGGCGATATTTTTCCTTAATAAAACAACATGAAATATACAACAATGATGAGATATAATTTGATGCATGAAGGTAACAAAAAATAATCAATATAAAAAACATCTAAACAAGATCAGAGTAGTAGCAGAAACAAAACCAAATAAAAATCTATAGATCCAAAGCCACATAATACATTGGGAACCATGGTAGAACCACCCTGGACCCCAAAACTTGACCAAATCCCAAGATCCATCTCCTATTATCCATGATAAAAACATAATAATTCTCTAATATAGAAATATGAAATATTAACCTTACTCATGTCATGAAAAAAAACATCTACATACCCACTATGGTTCATATAAAGGGGGTGAGAATGTTGACTTGGTAGGCAATCTAAAAGAATATTCACACACACACACACACAGCTGAAATATCAGAATAAGTTAAAAAATTTATATAAAATAAGGAGTATAAAAATAATAATGAGGAGAATTTTATATAAAAATAGGAAAAATAAAAATTTAAACAGTTTATATCAAATCATAATTTAACAATATTTATATAGTTGAATATGTTCATAAAACCATCATCTTTATAAACAACATATACATTATTTTCTCTTAAATTACCCTTTACATGTACTCAAACACACCTGTATGAATCTAATAGTATAGTTCCAATACTCATGAGAGCTAACTCATCTTTCATACCAGGTTTTCACTTAGTCATTCACCCATTTTTTTCAGATGGAATAGGCAACCAAGTACGAATCCAATAAGGCCGTTCATAATGAAATCCTAAAAAGAGAATAACTTTATTATTCCAAAGTATCTTTAAAACATACATTCTTTAATAAAGTTCTCTTTTATACTTTTAAGATAAAACATTGTGTACATATTTTTAAATGAATAATCTGAAATCCAGATGATAGGATCAATTTCAACAATATTTCTTCAAGGGGTTTTCTCATGAAAACATAAAAAAGAGATTCACAAATATAATTACTTCAAGTTATAGAAGAAGTGGAGAGATATAAGCCACATAGAAAAAATGATTTCCATTCTTGAAGAATCACATAATAATCTGGGTAGATCTCAGGTTCTTCTTCCCTTCCATAGCAAATAACCAAAAAAACCGATCAAAACATGTTTTAACGCATTGATCAAGATATAATAGTTTCGATCTAGGGTTATTATAGAGAGGAAATAAATATATTTAGAAGAAAAAGTTGAAACATACAATATACCTTGATTCTCTAGATCTAACGCATCAGATCCATTAAAATTGGAGTATAATCAAAGAGAATAAAAAAATCACTAGAGGATCCTTCTAATTATAGAGTCTAGAAAAATAAAGAAAGAATGAGGGTTTCAGGGTAGTTTTTAGGTTAAAAATTAAATTTCAAAAACTAGTTAATCTCATTACACTATTAGTCCACATGATTTATCAAACTATGCACCAAAAATAAAGGTTTCTCTTTCTCCAAACCCAAAGCTCACACAGTTTTGAAAGACATGTTCCAACCATGTGAAACATATATTTCTTAAGTGCAACACCCTATGATTTTTTGAAATATTATTTTCCAAACTAATTTATTCATTTTGATATTTTAATTTTCACACAATATTGAACATAACCCTAGTTATATGAAAAAAAAATGTTTGGATTGCATTATATGAAACACCAAGTCGATATTTCGCTACATGCACCACTTAGATTATCTTATGGTATACTCACCACTATTCTTGTATTGTGTGACACAACATCAAGTTCTTTTGATAGCTTTCATTACACAAAATACCATGTTTTATTGAGCAAAAATATATTATTAAAATATTATTATTTAATATAATAAGATATAACCTAGCCGTTAAATTATAGGTTATGAGTATTATTAACTAACTTATGAAAATATAAGCTTTATAATATGAAACCATTGGTTACAAATTAATCATAAATGAAAATATAAACCAATTGAGTATAAAATAAATATTTTTATTTTTATACACCCAAAGTCATTTTCTCTTAATAAATTAAATAAATTTCAATTAGTTAATTATATTAAATAAATATATACATTATATATTTATTAAAATATTTTGCTATTTATCTAATATTTTTATAGTCATAAGATAATAAACAACCCAATTTTAGGCATAAAAAACTATATTTTTCAAAAAGGTAATTTTATCACCTTTTAATGGAGAACCCGTTTTAAACCCAATTATTTACACTTTTATATAATATATTTGACAAAATAATATTATTATTTCAAATTTTGATATAAAAATTTACTTTTATTTTTTTTTGTATTTTTTTGTTAAGTTTAATGTTTTGATGAATATTAAAAAAATATTAAATTTTAATTAAAAACAAATTTTTTCATTGAAAACATTTATAGTGTTAAATTATATTTTTTGATTGATTTTAAATTATAATTAGATTATTTTTTCATCATTTAATATAATGTAGGTCATTGACTTAAATTTCATTTTTAATTTAGACATATAAACGTTTCAATGTTTGATATGTTTTAACCTTAATAACCCATTTTCTCAACTCATAAACATGTTTATTTTTAAATTAATTACTAAAAATTATGTGTTTTGAATTTTTAAAAATGGATTCCATAATTGGAATCATATTTTTCAAATTATGTAAAGATGTTAATTTTATTTTTGGGTATTATAAATAGTAACTTTAGTAAATTTTTATTTACCAAAATTAAGGGTAAATCGGGTAATTAGAGGTAAAAATAATATTATAAAATTATAAAATTACACTAAAACTTGTCCTAATTTAATTAATGTCTTGTATAATGATGATACGGTAACTGTTTAATTAATGGGAGATCAAATAAATTATATCAAAAATATTAAAATTAATATAATTTTACATAATTAATGACATAAATGAATTTTATAGATATCTTTTATATGTTAGTGTTATATTAGAACTATTTTTTCGAAGTTATAATGTTATTAGGATGTTTTTAAAAATACAAATGTTGAATAATATTAAAATTGTCATAAATGATACTTTGAAATAAATATTATTTTATTAAAAGATATAATATTAATAAAAATATATAATTCAAAAAATAAATAAATAAAACAATGTTAAAAATTCCATCAATGATCCATTTGAGGTTATTTTGGCATTTTATAGTAACTATATTAACCCTAAAGTGTAAAAAAGAAAGTTGTCATGGTAAAAGTTAGAGGGTTTACCTAAGGGTTAAAACCAAAAGATAAGGTTAATATTGTGACCTAAACATGTCTAAAAATATATTTTTAAGAGTATTTATACCCATAATCATCTTATTTTCAAAATAAATCAATTTGGAGATATTCAAAATCAAAAAACAATTTCTATTAATTTAATATTTTGAGAGTTTCCAAGAGTTCACCTCCCCTCTCTTATAAAAAGGCACATACTCCCTTACTTCCTCACACCACATTGATCCTTAAATCTCATCCATACCTTGTAAATTTCATGTATAAACTTCCCTAGTAATATTATAGATGTTATTGTCTTCTCAAAAGGCTGATTCTAGTGTCTCTAAGAGGAGATATAGAGGGAGATCATCGAAGAAGAGGTAATCTTCTTACTAACTCTTTCAAAATTGTTCCTTCTTCTACTTACTATTAATGTGTTTATTTCAATATTAAGTAATAAATAAAGTATCACCTATATTATGAGATGTTATTATGATTATGTAAAAACTATATTAAATCTTTCATTCATACTTCAAAAAACAAAATTAACACACGTGCGTATGTATGACTTATCGTCTCCACGCTGTGGTGCAATCTATTTCTCATAACTACTTTATTTGGATGGTTATAATGATGAATAGAGAAGATATTAATAATAAAAATAACATATATTTATTATTTAACAAAATATATACCATCCACTTCCTTTATCATAATTAAGGGAATGATATCATTGCTCATGTGTACGTACGACCCAACATCTCCACGATGTGATGAGATTCATCTTCAACGTTAAGCATTTAAAGAATGATTATAAAAAATGTATATAATGAATAAATATGAAATATATGAGTTAATAATTCTAATTTAGTTATATATATATATACACATATATTTCATTTACCTTCTTCTATTGAGTATGATAAGAAAACAGAAACAATGTTCATGCGTACGTACGACTTACCATCTCCATGAACGGTGTATTCCATTTAATATATATTTATTATATATAAACTAAATATATATGAAATATAAGTTACATTTTACATTATTTAAGAAATTAAATCATGATCTATGTAATATTATTAGGAATAACAAGTCAAAACACATAATATAAATAAAGCGGTTAGTACTCGAAACGTTGCATTAACATGGAATTGTTTATAAATAGGTAATATAAAGTAATAAATGAATCATATATGATATCATAAATGTTATTATAATTATTTTATAAGTTAATAATATGTTTAAAACTAATATATAAGAGTTTAATACTTGTATAGAGGGAACCATACCTAAGGTAAGGGATTTTTGTCCAACCTTTACTTCTGTGAGACACCTGCCTTATACACTATTTGTTTCTTCTAAATGGTGTATATACTTCCCATAAATGTATTTTTTGAGTATCAAACATAATATTATGGTATTTTTTTATCCATATAACTTATGTTAATTCATGTGGCATACAATTCTTCTGATTATAAATTTTTAAGTGTTAATTACATAATCTCATTATAATTGGGATTTTTATACATAAGTATTTTCTAGGAAATATTTATCTTTCATATCCATGTTTCTTAAAAATGCATTAAAAAATATTTTTACTATTATTATAAAATATTTTAAATTAATATCTACACATTTAAGACTTTTTATTAAACATTTTGAAATGAATCTTTTGTTTTTTCCTGATCAGGTACTTTTTGACTTTTTTGGAAAAAGTATGAGAAGAATGTTTTTATCTTATATTGAATGATTGTATTTTTAAGATTTCATGACACCTTAATTCCTTTAATCTTACCTTACATTCTTACAAGGTAATTTTCAAATACAATATTTTCATTTAAAATTTAATTGTATTTAAAGAAAAGAAAATTATTTCAACAAATAGAGGATATTTTTCCTCAAGAATTGTTTTAAATGATTTTTCATGATTTCTTTATATAATTTCAAAGTTGTTTCAAAGAAAAGGGTTCGATAATTTTTAATATTTTATAAATTTATTTTTAAGGAAAATTAATTTTCCATGTGATATTTCAAAATCCTTCCAAATATAAGATGACACACTTTGTTATAGTTTAAGAATACAATTAATATTATTTCTCTAAAGGTTTATGTTTTTATAGAATGATTTTTAAGAAACATACTTATTTTCATGGGTTATTCTTTTGATGAAATGATTATGAAACCTATATCTTTTCCACATGTTATGATATGATTACATGTTTATGACACCCATTCCATTTCATTTGTTATGATATAATTTTTTATGATCTTGTGGAACACGTATGTATGATTTCATTATGAGATATGTGGGATCTATATTTCCCTCTAATGCATTGGTTAAATATTTATATATCATAAGATAGAAATAAGTGGATTTTATACTAAGATGGCCATGGGAGTGAACCATGAATACCAAGATGGTATGGTAAGTGAACCCATACTACTAAGATAGTATTAACAGTGATTTGTTAACTACCATAGAAATCAATATTATTTACTTATGTTTCTACAACAATTCTATGTTTTATTCCAATGTTATGATTTCATGGCTAATGTTATTTATTTATTTATGATTCACGTATTATTAAATTCCAATGTTTATTCCATGACTCATACATATGATCTTTTGATATGTAGGGTATGATATTAAAATATTATTCTTGTGTTTTTATCCCGTTATGTTATTATTATTCTTACATGTCTTCCTTGTTTACCCTTACAGAGTATCTGAGATAACCATTTTCATATGTTTCTTTTCCCCCAAGTTAAAAGGAAAGGTTTTAAGTAGGATTACTAAATAGAATGATATTAATGGAAAAAATTTATGATCATCCACCAGAATAGATATAACATCCCACCTTTTTATCACATAAACTTTCATTTCATTATACAAAACCAAGGATCTTTAAGGATTAGTGTCTTGGAAACCAGGAACATAATACATGAAAACATAAAACATTCTTCTTAAACACTTGAAAGGATTATCCTTATGTTCATCCTAGGTTCATTACTTCATCTCATAACCTGGGGACATACATCAAAAGAAGGGGTGAGCAGAAGACCCAGTAATGGAAACAAGGGGAAACATTTAACATGTGAACTTGAGATAGAGCAATAAAGTCATGAAAAAGAACATTATGGCATGAGAAAGAAATCATGAGGCATATAATAATAAAAATAACGTATTTAATAACTTGAATATGTGGCTAAAAAATTTAACATATACAATCATTTCCATTTCACCATGTTCCATCCCCAAGGTGTCATTAAAATTTACCAAGGTTATTCACCAAGGCATCGTTAAAAATGGCCATCTCTAGAGATTAAGTATTTACCCAATGAATTGGAGAAATATCAGGGAATACCCTTAAATTTTCCTTTATTATCATGTGAGACACATATATAATCATAAAACATTTCATAAATAACCCATATTGCATAAAAGAAATGGGTTTTCTTTAATAATCATAACGTTTTTAAAAACTGCTTTAAAGACATGATCTTTATGTCACTTTAAACCCACGGAAAAAGGAAAGCAGGATTCATGTATGTAAATACCAGAATTTAAAATAGAACATTTTGATATATAGGTGAATACCCATATAGAATAAAGATCTTTGAGTAATCACTTAATAAAATAAAAGAATTTGAGAAAAAAGAGAGAGGCATTTTGAGACGAAAATTCTGCAGCATAACGACTATGTTATAGGGTTTTAGAAAATATTTAAAAGAGAGGGGACATGGGTCACAAACTCATAAATTATCCATAAAATAGTATAGGAAAAAAATATAAAGGATATAAGAACATGGTAGTGAATTTTGAAATACATACCATATTAAATGAAAAACATGAAAGGAAGACAAAAAATAAGATTTCTCTTATGAAAATTCGGCAGCCTAATGACGTCACTTAAAACTTCAAAAAGGGAATTGATGAGATCAAATTGGGTATATCATCATATGATCATAAAATATTAGTATGATAGATATAGAGATAATACCACAACATAAGAAAAAGGAACTTGAAAGACTTGACATGAAAATAGAACTTGAAAATGAGAAGGGCAAAAGAATCCGTTACAAAAATTTCGGCAGCCTAACGACGCCACTTAAACATTCATAAAATGAAATGATGAGAGTAATAGGGGATCTCTCATAATATGAAAATTTAAAGGAAATTAAGAGGAATATAAAATAACATCCTCCAACATAAGAACATGGATCATAAAAGAAATGACTTAAAAGAGAGTATTTGAAAAGAAAGAGAGAGGTTGGATCCCTTACCTTAAAACGTATATCTTAAAAATCAACGGTTGGGACCTTGAGGGATTGGGGGAACCTTGGGAGGAATCTATGGGAGGTAATGAGACCAGAGATTAGTTAGGGGAGAGTTGGGAGTGAAAAATAAAGGAAGAAAGGGTGGGTATTTATAGGGAAAGTGAAGGGACAAGGCATTAATGGCTAAGGGACACCTCATTGGTGGTATTGGAAAAACCATGGGCTTGCCCATGGTATTTGCCCATTTTAGTGGCCACTTGAGACACCTCATACAATAATTCATCCCCTTTAGTCGACCATCCCTTAAAATATCTCATTAAATCATCATGATGCAGTCATGATGTCATTAAACATAGCGAAACCCTAAAACTGTATTTTTAATATTCACTGAAAATTCAACTTTTTCTAAAAACTCCCAAAATTTCACCTTAACCAAATATCAATGATTTGATTTCAAAAATGAACTCCATTTTATAAAAAAAAATTTCTAAACATTTTTAATTTAATTTTTAAATGAAAACACTATTCATCAAAAATTCATTTTTTTCAGAAAAATCCCCAAAAATCACCTTAACATAATATTGATGCTCTGAGTTCAAAAATGAAATCCATTTTATAAAAATAATTTTCTAAATATTTTTAAATTTAATTTTTAATTAAAAAATACTATTCACCTGAAAAAACTAATACCTGACTAATAATTTCTAAAACAGTTATTTACCCATTTTATTGAATCTCATTACTTAATCAAGGTGACTTGATTATATTAATACTTTTTTAAGTGAGATTACTAATCCATTTGGTCATATTACTAATTCTAATCATAAAATCAATATTCATAATTTACTATTCATAAAAAATTATGTTGATCTTATTAGACTCTAAATTTCGTACTGAACATAATTGTAGAAGACCATTTTTTGAAAATCATTACACATTTTTAATTATTTAAGGTTAACATAAAAAATTTTAAAATATCATTTTTCTAAAATTCATAAATAATATACATCCTACATTTATCCGAACATTTGAAAATTTACAAAATTCACCATAAGAAGAAAACACAATTTAATTTATCTTAAAGGATTACACAAAGCAGTTACGATCTCCTTACATAGCCCCTTATAACCCCAGCATAGGACCTAAGTGTAAGGTGTGCTAACGTGATAGAATTCGAGGGCAGCTTGGCTAACATTGCATGAGTAGTAATTTCTATCAGTTTGAACTTCTTGCGAAGGAAATTTTGTTCGAGCTTCACATGATGAAGTTCGGCATGGATTTGGTCTAGAGCAAAGCCCAGTGGTGTTACCTCCTTCCCAAGTTCTGTTAGATGGGCTTCAATTGGCCCGAGACTACTAGATGAGGCCATCGAATCTTCTTTCTATATTAATTAACCAATATCACTTGTATTTAGAGAGAATAATGGCAATATTTGGTTTCCAAAGGTCATACTGACTATCGGTCATATAATAGTCAAAACCCAACAATCTCATTTTAATTATACTCATGTTATCAAATGAAACAGTTTTGTTGAGTATGAAATAAAATAACACACAAAATTTAAGAAAAAAAATTTATTCAAAATTTTGGGTCGTTACATTTTCGCCCGTTAAGAAATTGCGTCCTCGCAATTTTTTTTTAAAAGTAGGCTTGGAAATTTAATTTAATGTCCCTCGTTGGAAAACGAGTCAGTAACAATATTATTTTAAAAGAATGAAAAGGAAGTACAAAGGCCACCCGAGTTAACCCATACTAGGATTCCATGTAGGAAAACATAGATATGGAAGAAAAACAAAGGGTCATGTTCTGAGGGAGCATGATAGAAAACATGATTAGGAGAAATTTAACCACAAGAAAATCACAAACTTATGATGTGTTTAAATGGTCTTTGATTACCCAGTAGGAAAATTAAACCAAAAAAGTTTTTGTTTTACGTTCCTTTTAATAATTTTGAGGAATTATAGAATAAAAACATAAGGATATATACCGACCTTCAAGCAGAGTTTCATCCTTTAATAAGTTTCTAGCAAAACTAATATTTTCTCCAAAAGATGAGCATTCAAAACTACTTGGTCTCATAAAATCACAAGAATCATATTCTATAGAATCACATAATCCAAAAAATATTAACTATCTATTTCTTCTATCTTTAAACATTATCCCAAAAATATAAGGGGTAAGATAAAACAATTATTAAAAAAGAAATAATCCCATAGGAAGGGAAACTTCTTTAAATCTTAAAAATTCCACGGTACTACCCAATGTTCATCATAGAACATTCCATAAATAACTGTCCTTAAAATTCCTCAAAATAAACCAAATGAATATTGAAACCCAATTACAAGAAGGATTTGATAACATAGTCTTCCAAGATAAACTTTATCATTCACCTACAAACAACATCAACCACTCCTGACATCTTATAACAAAATTAACTAACCTAAACATATTTTCCCCAAGATAGGTTAATCATTTCCATAAGTAACCTATATTACCATAAGTTCACCTTAAATTCATCAATTCTTAAAAATATAAGTAAACCTTTACTCCTCAAAGAAAATACCATAGTAATCTATTTACCTCGATCAAAAAGGGTTCCCAAAATAGTGAACGTCTTCCAAAATAATAATCATCTTTTAATCCCCTAACCATCTCTTTTTTTCCCAAGAAGAACAGCTTCATAACATCAACATGTGATACATAACAATAGATGTTTTCCTTAATGATATAAAACCATCTTAGGTAGTGACTCGATGTTCTTAGAAAACATTAAGGATATGCTCATAGAGGACAAACTAAAATACAAAATTACATAGACAATTATTGTGTAGAAGTTACATGTACTTCAGTTATCTTGATCCATCTCAGCATAGAACTTTCATTGTTCCCTTGTCCTTGAATATTGTTGATTCTCATCATGCTTCTCATCCCTTCCAAGAGATCATTGCCTTGGATAAATTCTAACTTCTCCACATTTACGATATTGAAAAGTATAAGGTACATTAGGTTGAACTTTATCTTTTTTCATCACATTATCCATTTTTTAAAGCAATTGGATACTTTATGCCCTATGTTCACACACTTAAAACATCTCCCAGTTCCTTTGTGACATTCTCCTTGGTGCCTCTTCCCACGTATTTTGCAAAAAGGAAATTGGGTCTTATTTCCCTTATCAACTTTATCAGATGAACATCCTTGATACATTTTCTTCTTATTCCTTGATGAATTTGGGCATTCAACTAGGTACTAATTATTAATTGTGATTTTTGATAGCTGGTTTGGCATAATCACAATATGTTCAACACGATCTCTCGTCATTTCTGTCAAATTAATAGGGCAATCATCACATTTCCTATCACATTGGTTGTTGGGACATGTTCTTCCATTTACCACCATTAACTAAGAAAAGAAAGTATAATTAGGGGCTTAAATACTTAACCAATAATCATTAAAAGGAGACTTTAAGCATAAAAGGATAAACTTGTAAAAGGAAAGTATACCCTTACTTATGATCCCCTAGGTTCTAGTATAGGTTATCCATGATCATATATTATTATGTGAATATTTATTTTATTTTATATTTGTTCCTTTAATAATGGTTCATACTAAGCTTATGAATTTACCAAATCATATCCCCTGGGAGTGTCATAACCAAGAGTGCAGCAAGGCCCATTGTCGTGTACCAGTTCCCGTTCGAGTCTAGACATGGATGTATTTGCTTGGAAACCCCTTACTCAATACTCACCATAATACCAGGAAGATTTCCTATATTTAAAAATTTCTATAGGGTTCTTCATAATGTTTTCATATCCTAATTTCCACAAATAACTAAACCATATTTTGATACAAACTATAACATCCTGCCTTTTTATCACATAAACTTTCATTTCATTATACAAAACCGAGGATCTTTAAGGTTTAGTGTGTTGGAAACCAAGAAATTAATACATGACAACATAAAACATTCTTCTTAAACACTTGAAAGGCTTATCCTTATGTTCATTATAGGTTAATTAATACATCTCATAACTCGGGGAAATACATCAAAAGAAAGGGTGAGCAGAAGGCTCAGTAAGGGAAACAAGAGGAAACATTTAACATGTGAACTTGAGATAGATCAATAAAGTCATGAAAAAGAACATTAAGGCATGAGAAAGAAATCATGAGGAATATCATAATAAAAATAACACATTTAATTAATTGAATATGTGGCTACAACATTTAACATAGAAAATCATTTCTGTTTCACCATGGTCCATCCCTAAGGTGTCATTAAAAATTACCATGGTTATTCACCAAGGCGTCGTTAAAAATGGTCATCTCTAGAGATTAAGTCTTTACCCAATGCATTGAAGCACTATCAGGGAACACCCTTAAATTTTCCTTTATTATCATGTGATCCGCATATATCATCATCAAACATTTCATAAATAACCCATATAGCATAAAAGAAATGGGTTTCCTTTCATAATTATAACGTTTTTAAAAACTGCTTTAAAGACATGATCTTTATGTCAGTTTAAACCCATGGAAAAAGGAAAGAAGGTTTCATGAATGAAAATCCATGAATTTAAAATAGAAAATTTTTATATATATGTGAATACCCCTGTAGAATAAAGAGATTTGAATATTTAATTAATAAAATAAAATAATTTGAGAAAAAAGAGATAGGTATTTTGAGACGAAAATTCTGCAGCATAACGACTATGTTATAGGGTTTTAGAAAATATTGAAAAGAGAGGGGACATGGGTCACAAACTAATAAATGATCCATAAAATAGTATAGGGACAGAATATACAGGATATAAGAACATGGTAGTGAAATTTGAAAGAAATTCCATATGAAATGAAAAACATGGAAGGAAGACAAAAAATAAGATATCTCTTATGAAAATTCGGTAGCCTAACGACGTCACTTAAAACTTCAAAAAGGGAATTGACGAGATAAAATAGGGTATCTCATAATATGATCATAAAAGATAAGTATGATAGATATAGAGATCATACCAGAAAATAATAAAAAGGAACTTGAAAGACATGACATGAAAATAGAACTCAAAAATGAGAAGGGTGAAAGAATCCGTTACAAAAATTTCGGCAGCCTAACGACGGCACTTAAACATTCATAAAACAAAATGATGAGAGTAAGAGGGGATATCTAATCATATGAATATGAAAATGGAAGTAAGATTAATATAAAATAACATCCTACAACATAAGAACATGGATCATAAATGAAACGGCTTAAAAGAGAGTATTTGAAAAGAAGGAGAGGGGTTGGATCTCTTACCTTAAAACGTATCTCTTAAAACTCAAAGGTTTGGACCTTGATGGATTAGGGGAACCTTGGGAGGACTCTTTGGGATGTAATGAGACCAAAGATTTGTTGGGGGAGAGTTGGGAGTGAAAACTAAAGGTGGAAAGGGTGGGTATTTATTGGGAAAGTGAGTGGACAAGGCATTAATGGCCAAGGGATACCTCATTGGTGGTATTGGCAAAACCATGGGTGTGCCCATGGTATTGGCCACTTGGGACACCTCATACAATAATTCATCCCATTTAGTCGACCATCCCTTAAAATATCTCATGACATCATCATGATGCAGTCATGATGTCATTAAACATACCTAAACCCTAAAACAATATTTTTACTATTCACTGAAAATTCAAATTTTTTCTGAAAACTCCCAAAATTTCACCTTAACCAAATATAAAAGCTCTGATTTCAAAAAGGAACTCCATTTTATAAAAATAATTTTCTAAATATTTTTAATTTAATTTTTAAATAAAAACACTATTCACTGAGAATTCATTTTTTTTCAGAAAAATCCCCAAAAATTACCTTAACATAATATAGATGCTTTGAGTTAAAAAATGAAATTAATTTTATAAAAATAATTTTATAAATAATTATAATTTAATTTTTAATTAAAAAACGCTATTCACCTGAAAAAACTAATACTTGACTAATAATTTCTGAAACAGTTATTTACCCATTTTATTAAATCTCATTACTTATTCAAGGTTCCTAGATTATATTAATACTTTATTTAAGTGATATTACTAATCCATTTGGTCACATTACTAATCCTAAGCGGATAATCACTATTCATAATTTACTATTCATCAAAAATTACGTTGATCTTATTAGACTCTAAATTTCGTACTGAACATAATTGTAGAAGACCATTTTTTTGAAAATCATTACAAATTTTTAATTATTTAAGGTTTACATAAACATTTTTAAAATATCCTTTTTTAAAATTCATCAATAATATACATCCTACATTTATCCGAACATTTGAAAATTTACAAAATTCACCATAAGAAGAAAACACAATTGTATTTATCTCAAAGGATTACACAAAAGAGTTACGGTCTACTTACATAGCCCCTTATATCCCCAACATAGGAGTTAAGTGTAAGATGTTCTAACGTGAGAGAATATGAGGGCGGGTTGACCAAAATTGCACGAGTAGTAATTTCTATTAGTTTGAACTTCTTGCGAAGGCGATTTTGTTCTAACTTCACACGATGAAGTTCAGCTTGGGTTTGGTCCAGAGAAAAGCTCAGTGGTGCTACCACCTTCCCAAGTTCTGTTAGATGGGCTTCGATTAGCCTGAGACTACTGGACGAGGCCATCGAATCTTCTTTCACTATTAATTAACCAAGATCACTTGTATTTAGAGACAATAATCACAACATTTGGTTTCCAAAGGTAATACTGACTATCAGTCATATAATAGTCAGAACCTAACACTCTCATTTTAATTATACTCTTGTTATCAAATGAAACAGTTTTGTTGAGTATGAAATAAAATAACACAAAAAATTTAGGAAACAAAATTTATTCCAAATGTTGGGTCGTTACACTAGACGTTTGTATTATATGGTTCCAAAGGCACTAACCAATTATGGTCATTAGGCATCTGTTTGTGTCATGTATTAAGAATTCCATAAATGTGATGTAATGTTAATGTACATCAATATTGGGTTGTTTTATTTGGTATCATTGTGAAGGTTTTGTCAACATTCAGAAACTAGAATGAGAATACCTTGGTGAAAACCCTAAGGACATGTATAAGGATATGTCTAAGGATACGGAAAAGTATAGGAAAATGTCTATGAATTTCGGTAAAGGATAGAGCGAATTGTTTCCTAGTAATAAATCCCTTTTTGGATACTATAAGTGGATGTGGATATGAAATATATGTACCTATGGGTAACAACTCATATAAGGTGCATCGAGCCTAACTCAGCGTAACTCAGTACATGACAATGGGCCTTGCTGCACACCTGGTTTGACACTCCTAAGGGGATATTATTTGGGAATTCAAAAAATCTTCATGAACCATCATTAATGATTTAAATATAAGTTGGATTTTAATAACCCTGTATGAACCTAAGGCATCATAGATTAAGGAAGGTGTCATAATTTATAAATCCTATAAGTGACTTTTCATGATTATATGGTTCCACATTATGATAATTGTTTCTTACTCTATGATTTTGATTTGTGTCAATGACTGGAACCCAATGGAACCCCATTAATTGTGATTGAGATGAGGAATTAAATGATTTTCCTCATGAGAAAATGAATTATATGGGATCTATAATGAAAAATATTTGTTCTATACTCGAAAAAATTTCCTAGTATATGAATCACGGTGGACTTCTAGATGAGCAAAGGGGGGGGGCAACATTTTATTGAGTCTTTCATGAGGAAACATCCAACTTATTTTAGCAGGTCATCTGATCCAATTCTTCTAAAAATTGGATCCGTACAACTTAAAATATATTCTCCATTCTCTAGTGTCATGTAATGATAAATTATTTCTAGTTTTTTATCAGTTAGAAGGAGAATCAGACCAGCAGTGGACTCTAATTAGGAATAAGATTCAGCAAGACGAAATTGAATCCATGGATTGGATGAGTTCAAGAACTTATTTTTTAATAAGTAATTTTATTATATTCTTCATAGAATGATGGAGAAAGGGTTTGTTGAATTTAATAAAAGGGATGATTAATATGTTGGTACCTATGAGGCCAATTTCACAAGACTTGTGAGGTACAACTTAGGAATTATTATCCAACCTGAAAGTAAAGTCGATAAGTTTTTCAATGGATTAAAGTAAATTCTCATAAGGGATTTATCCATAGGATACTTTAGTTTCTATGAAGATATTTTCCTCTTTGAAATAAAGGTTTAAATAGAAGTTGGAGTTATGTATAAATATCATGGTTTTCACAATAAGTGGAACATGGAGTTAAAAGGAAAATCTAAAAGTCATGGAGAAAAAAGATGATCTATCCTTTATCAGCCCCTTTTTTAGCATTGTTAAAGGCTGCCTTTAACAGTGCTAAAAAAGCACTGATAAAGGCCCCGCTGATAAAGGGTGTAATTTTTTTTCACCCCCCCTTTATCAATGCTACCCCCACCTTTATCAATACTTCCCCACCCCTTTATCAGCGCTTTATATAATACCACGCCCAACGTGTGCCCTTTCCACAAATGAGTACCATTCCTGAGACCTACAACTCATAAACTATCGTATTTTACACTACACTATACTATTTTGTTTTACATTTTATGATATATCTATATATTAACATATATTTCATTATATTTTTTGTCCATATATTTATATATTTATAAATATGTTTATATATATAGTTATATATATATTTTCAATAAATATTTTCTTTATATTTTTTTAAAAATGCATCTTAACACTAAAACCCTTAAAACACATAAAAATGTCAAGAAACTCTGAAAACCCTAACCCCCTAAATACCATGAAATGACCATAAATTCTGATACATAAGTCTATTTCAGCTCCAAAACTATTAAAATATAAGATCTTGAAATGATCTTAGATATGATATGTGGTACAGGCTGAACAAACACGTAGTTCAAAAGTTATATCCATTTGAATTTTAAGAAACTGTGGTTGACGACAAAAAACTCAGTTTTGGAGGCCATTTGGGTCTTTCTAGTGTTGAAAAACTATAAAAATATCTTTTAACTCAATTCAATACTATCTATGTTGTAGATCTAATCTTAGTATTCTATTTGATATTTGGTAGAGCCAACAAGGACTTTCAGATCAAAAGTTATGGATGTTTGAAGTTCAAGTTATATTTTTAACTTCTTTTAGATGTTTTATTGATTTTTTGATTTTTTTTATCTTCAAATTGATATTAAATGACTTATACTTATTAGTAATAATCATATTATTAATTAAAAATATTTTTAAATTATTTCCAAAAAATAACTTATATATTAATTGTAAATTCCAATTTACCTTATCTAAAATATTTCTTAAAAAATATATATATTATATCTATATAAATATAAATATATTTATATTATAATATATTATTTTTAATGAAATATTTTTTTGAAGTATTTCTTTATAATTGCTTGTAAAAAATCACTAATAGGGGGTCTTTTATCAGTGCTTCTAAAATGCACTAATAACGCCCCAATTATTAGTGTTTTTTTATAAGTGCTGTTAAAAGACCCCATTTATCAGTGATTTTTTAAAAGTTTTGATAAAGGACCCCCTATAACAACTCTTTTTGTATCACTGTTAAAGACCCAATTTATGAGTGATAAAAAACATGGTTAAATACACCTTTAAGAGCACTTTTTTAGTACTGGTAAAGGGGGTATTTTGCAGAGTTTTTAGATAGCACTGTTAAAGACCTAGTGCTGGATAAACACAATTTTGTAGTTTTGGTACGTCTTACCATCTCCACGACATGGTGTAATATGTTTTTCATCACTAGTTTATTTGGATGGGTATAATGATGGATATAATGTATATAAATAATAAATATGAAATAATATTGATTCTATAAGAAAATATATACCATCCACTTCCTTAATTTATCATAATTGAAGGAATGATATCATCGCTCGTGCATAGGTACGACCTACCGTCTCAACGACACGAGGAGATTCATATCCCACTTTAAACATTTCAAGCATGATTAAAAAAAATTATATTGAATAAAAATTAAATATATTACATAATAATTCTAATGGAATAATATATATATAAATATCTCATTTACCTTCTTCCATTCAATATGATATGAAAATAGAAATAGCGTTCACGCGTACATACGACTTCCCATCTCCTTAAGCGGTTTATTGCATTTAATTAATCTATATTATATATATATAATAAATATATATGATATATAAATAATGTTTTAAATTATATATATAATTAAATCATGACATAAGTAATAGGATCAATAATAACATATCAAAACACATATGATAAATAAATACGTTATTACCCGAAACATTGGTTTAACTTAGAATTGTTAAAAAAAGGGTAATATAACATCATAAAGGAATCATATATGATATAATAAATATTATTATTACTATTTTTTCATAAGTTAATAATATTTTTAAAACCACTATACAAGAATTTTGGACATGTATGGAAGGAATCAGACCCAAGTTAAGGGATTTTTGTCTCATATTTACTTCTGTGAGACACATGCCTCATACACTATTTGTTTCTTCTATGTGGTGTATATATTTATCATTAATGAGTTTTATGAGTATTAACCATAATATTATTGTATTTTAGTATCTATATAGTTTTGTTTAATTCATGGGGCATATGATTCTACTAATTATAAAGTTATAAGGGTTAATTCCATAATCAAATTATTATCGGGATTGTTTATATGTAAGTATATCCTGTGAAATATTTATCTTCAATGTCCATATATCATTGAAATGTATTCCAAAATATTTTTACTATTATTATAATTTTTTTTAAAATTCATTTAAATCCATGTAATACTGTTTGTTAAATTGTTTGAAAGGAATTTTTTTTTTCATTTTCTTAATGAGGTATTATTTGACTTTTATGAAAAAATTATGAGAAGATTTTTTTTAACTTAAACGAAATCGATGGATTTTTATACTTTCATGAAAACTTTATTCCTTGAATCTTAACGTAGAATCTTATATCAAGATTTTCAAATAAAATTTTTTATTTTAAAATTGTGTGGAATTTTAAAAAAAGAAAATGATTTCAATCAAGAAAGGATATTTTTCCTTAATAAGTTTTTTAAATGATTTTTCATGATTCCTTTATATATTTTCAATGTATTTTTAAAGAAAATGGTTTTGAAAATGTTTTATATTTTTAAAAGTAATTTTTATAGAACATTCATGTTCCAATTGATCTTTTAAAATCCTTACCCATCTAAGATGACATACTTTATTATAGTTCAAGAATACCATTAATATTATTATTTTAAATGGTTCATGGTTGGATGAAATAATTTTTACGAAACTAGCTTCTTTTCATGGATTATGCTTTTTATTAAAGGATTATGAAACCTATATCTTTTCCACAGGTTATGATATGATTATATGTTTATTACACCCATTCTATTTCCTTAGTTATGATATTATTATATATTCTCTTGTGGAACATGTATGTATGATTTCATTATGAGATGGATGGGACCTATATATACCTCCAATGCATTGGGTAAAGATTGATATCTCATGAGATAGACAAAATGGACATTGTCCACTAATATGGTCATGGGAGTGAACCATGACTACCAAGATGGTATGAGAAGTGTACCCATACTACTAAGATGACCTTGGCAGTGATACCTTGACTAAGTCCTCCACAATTCCATGTATAATTCATTTGTTACACTTTCATGGATAATGTTCTCTATTTATTTATGATTCATGTCTTATGAACTACCAATATTTATTCCATGACTCATTCATATGATCTTTTGATAAGCAGGGTATGATCTTCAAATGTCATGCTTATGTTTCCATACCCTTATGTTTTTATTATTTTATATATCTTCCTTGCTTACTGTTGTTGAGCATCTGATATCACCCTTTTCCTCTGTGTCCTTTTCCCAGGTTTAAAGGAAATGTTTTTAATAGGATTACTAAAGGGAATGATCTTTTTGGGAAATATTGAATATCTTCCACTAGACTAGATGTTTTTATTCCATGTTTTCAAAGGCACTATACTAATATAGTCTTTGGGAATATGTTTATGTCATGTATTTAGTATTAAAAAAAGCGATTTAATGTTAATACACTTCATGGTTGGGTCATTATATTATGTAACATGGTTATCATTTGAATCTTCAATATTTCTCCTAAATATTTTCCAACAAAGTGCCTCCTCATGGACTCCATCTAGAAGACTCATTATTTCCTAGAGAAACTACACAGTTTCTCCTATCCATTCACCAACCATGAAACCTATCAATTAGTTAAAAAAATTCCAAAATATCATAGAAACTTCTTGAGTATAATCCCTACCAAAGCATAGGTGAAAAAACATAAAAGATAGGTTTGTACCTCAAACTAGTAGTGTTACAAATATGAGTTAAAAATAGTAATGAGAATATGAATTCAAACCTAAAAATTTAGTTTTCAAAAATGTTTTATAGAATTACAGATTTGGGTGAAAAGACTAATTTCAGGAAGGATTTTACTCTTTAATCTATCCCCATAATGGAATTCACTCCTCTATTAATGAACTAAAATTCCAATAATTGGAATGCATCCAGATATAGATTGTATTTAGGTGGATTATATATATAGCTTTCTAGTTAAATAAGTGGGGTTGATATGTGTTTCTCATCCCCTAAAAATATTTCTTATCCACTAAAATAATTTAATAACTCATAATAATACCTTATACCTTAATTTTTCAGGTTTTATGCTTCATGGTAAACATATAATTATTTTGGATTTTATCATTCTTCCTAGAAGGATTGAATTTATTTAATTGAGTTGTTGCTTCTTCTTTTCAATTTCATTCTTGATTCTAGGAGTCATTATTTCTTATCCTTTGCTCATAATGAACTTCACTTGATCAGGAAACCATGTTATGCAATCAATAAATATGTTTCTTGGATTATTTCACCCCACCCATTTTCATAGACTTTTTTCCTTCCCTTTATTATAAAGATTATGAAATTTTTTAAAATGAGTTTTAATATCTATGAAAATCATAATATCAATTTCTTAGATTTAATATTTTATAGATTCTATATTTATCCCATTATAACTAATTTTAATGGTCATATATTAATGGTCAATGATGTGACCTTTCTTAACATAATATAATTATTTCATTCCTATAGGTTATACACCTTGACAACATTTATTCACTATCTACTTGGGTGTACAAATTTTTACAGGTTCCTTTTAATTATTTCCCAAGAAGGACTTGTTTTTTTCTCAAAGTTTGTTATGATTTCTATTATTGTTTATTCATTGTGTTTTAAATATTGAAAATACCCTCAAAAGTGTTTATTTTATTTAAAACCTTCATTAATTATATAAATTAATGTTTTTATTAGTTTTCAAATTAAGTATTAATTTTTTTATTAATTTTTTTATTAATATTTTTTATTCATTTCTTAGGGGTTTTATTTTTTATGAAATAATTTTTATGTTTTTTATTTACCCTTACATAGCTCATAAAAGTCACTCCTTACCCTTACATGAACCCGTAAACTAATTTATACATAGATTTGAAAATTACATACTTACCTTTACTTGAGATATTTTTTTTACTATTACACATTATTTTAAAACCTATTTTAACCTTACCTAAGCATGGGAGTTCCTTTACATAGTTTAAGAAATTTCATTTTTCATTTATATAACATTTTTGTATTACTATTATGTAACATGTATTATATATGGTTACCTATATGAAAACCAGTTCCACCTATACCCAACCTTTTTAAAATTCATTTTTCCCTTACACAACATTATATTTGACCTTTAAAAAACTCATAGTGTTACCCTTATGTGATTTATTACCTTTATGCACTTTTTTTTAATTTTAAACAACATACTAACTTACCTTTATACAGGATATATAAATTATATTTTACCTATAAAAAGGTCATTAAATGAAATTTTTGTATAATGAAAAACATACCTTTATGCACCTATCATTATTACCTTTATGTAAAGAATTACCTTCACATATAAGCTGTATAAAAATTTCTCTGGTTTTCATATAAATTGGTATTTTTAATTAATGCATGTTTAAAAAAAGTGTTTATTTTTTTATTGATTCTATATACTCATATAAAAATCATTCATTCTATTTGATGTATTTTTTTAGTTTTATAAACATATTTTCATAAAGATCAAATTCGCTTATCATTTTTCACATGAACATGCAGTAGATGTTTCAATTTTTTTTTGAATTTATTTATTTTGGTAAATCTATTTGATTTTATTGATTCTAAATTTATATTTAAGGAACATGAAATTATTCAAAATATTTTTTTATTCATTTAATTTAGTGATATTATTTTCTTAAATTATTCATATGTATATGGATCTAAACTACTTGTATTTTTTAAAAAATAATTTCAAAGGAAACTATTATGTGATGCTTGTGTGATATCATTGACCTATTATCATATAGATTATTTGAACTTTATAATGATGATTTCAAATTAGTTTGAATTATTATTTAGTGTTTAAATGTTTAACAATTATTATATAATGATAATATCTCTCTCTGATAATTCTGTAACTATTATTTTGAATATAAATTATCTATCCAATGTATCGATTGTCTTATGATTTTTTACTCTTATTTTAGTGTTTGAGAACTAATTGGAAGGTTACACATATATATAATGAAACAGTACTACTTTGACATGATATTTCACATTCTCAACAGATACTGTGCAAAATTTTTTGTGGTGTGATATTGTGAAGTGATTTTCCTTTCTTCTTATACGAATAATATTCATTTGTTAGAAAATATATCAAGTTTTGAACTACATATTCTTCAAATAATATTGATTTGATGAGATTGATTGATCCTTTACTCAAGAACCAATACCCATGTTTCTCTTTTTCATCTTTAATCTATTTTTTTATTACTTTCATGTGGCTATAACACTACTTTCTATCCCTCACAGTTTTTATCACACTCTATGTTTATGATTTTTCATTAAAAATCATTCTCACTATTTGGGTTATGAATCCTAAATTCTAATGTCAGGACCATTCATGTATTGACTCCCATAATCTAAAGTTAGGGTTATAATTGGTTTGTGACTCCCCGTAAAAAATTCAGGTGTTTAGGTTACACATCCACTGGAAAAAATAGTTTATAATTGGGTTATGAGTCTGCTTTAAAAATAAATATAGTGCACAATGTATCTCTCACAGAGTAGTGTTGTATAATAGTCGATTAGGTCCTTCTTAGAAAATACTAGGATAAATTTTTACAATGTTAATTATTTTATTTTCCACTTAAAATTTACTTTATAAATTAACTTTGATAACTAATCCATATCTATAAAATTTTATACTAGTTATTCACACCCCATGTATACCATATGTAATCCCCATTCCAACTTAAAAATAGTAAATTTTCTTCTATTTATTGACTATATGTCGTGGAGTTATTATTTCATCAATGTAAGAGTTGTGTCGGGATGGTGGATTCCATCACTCTTCATAGAAGTGACTAAATTTGTTTCAAGACTCATAGAAGCTCTCAAAGAATAAAAATATATTCCATATAGATAAATTTCTATTCATCTGAAAGGTAAGCATAATTTTAACAGGGATCCTTATAAGTTTATCTTTTATCCCTCTTTGTTCAGTCATTCTACTTTGTATATATACTGATTTTTTATGCCCGAAATTAATGGAAATGTTTCCAATTTTCTTGAAATGAAAACATTTACAAATTAATATTATTCTCATGCTAGTGCATACCATATATCTATATTTTCGTGCTTTATATCTTTAGACCATTTCATCCCCATTTTGGATTCCATTTTGGATGAAAATTTTAGGACATTCTTAGTCCCACCCTTAATGATATGGTAGGTTTCCCTACATTCCTTTCTTCCAAATTATTATTGTATTTTTATTTATGTCGGTATAATTGGTAGAAACAGATTTATACACACATATTTTTTTACAACATCATCATTTTCATCACAAATAAGTATGAATACATTAATACTAGTAACATACACTAGTACAAAAACCTTTTTTTACGTCGCCCTTTTTGACGTCGGTTTTTTAGAACTGATGTGAAAATATATGAAAATCAATTTTTCATGTCGGTTATTATGTAACTAATGTCAAAATAAATTTTCTCTGATTTTTCACGTCGGTTATATAAGAACCATCATGAAAAATCAATTTTATCTGATTTTTCACATCGGTTATTATACACCAGATGTGAAAAATCAATGTACATCACTTTTCCATGTTGGTTATTAAATAACCGATGTGAAAAATCCATTTACTTGAAAATATATTAATGTTTTCACTTATTTGTCACTTCGTTTATTATAAAACTGACGTGGAAAATCGATTTACATGACTTTTTTACTTCGGTTATTTAATAACCAATCTTAAAAATAATGTTTCACGTCGGTTATTTTATAAATGACGAGATATTTTTTTTAAAACATGTAGATAATTTCCCAATATTTAATTTGATAGGTCAAGGGGCTCAAACAGAGTTATGGATTAAAAGTTATGTCCTTCAGAAGTTGAACAACTCTAAACAATCTCTTCGGGAAATCCAACTTCCGAAGGACATAACTTTTAATCTGTAACTCCGTTTGAGCTCTGTGACCTGTCAAATTAAATATTGAGAAATGAACTAAATTGTTTTCAATGTTTTTCACATAGGTTATTAAATAACCGATGTGAAAAATTCCTTTTAACGTCGGTTATTAAATAACTGACTTGAAAAAGTCATGAAAATCAATTTTTTACATCGGTTATTTAATAACCGATGTGAAAAGGTGATGAAGATTGATTTTCCATGTCAGTTTTATAATAATAAATGTAAAAAATAAGCAAAAATTTTAATATCTTATCATTTCAGTTTTCATAAAACCGATGTGAAAGATAATTTTGATATCCCACGAACGTGAAATTTCATTTTTTTAAATCGCGACATCAAAATTTTGAATTGCCGCCTAAAATTTTTAATATCGTATTTTCTCTTAGAATATCAATTATATGTTTCCATTATACATGTATTATAATTTGAAAATCATTTATTTCAACCATTATCGTTCCCCCAAATCAACTGTTTTGATCTTCAATGTGAATCGATTATTTCTTCTTTCCTCTATCTCGTGAAGGTATATTTAATCATATATCCATGATTTAGGGTTTTTATGATTTGTTTTCTTAATTGATATAATGTTTTATTCTCATTTAATTCAACCATCATCGTTCCAATGACTCAACATGTTTGATCTTCTATGTGAATCAACGATATCTTATTTCCGCAACCTTGTCAAGGTATTTGTAATTATTTTCCAATCATTTATATTTTCTATGAGTAATTTTCTTAATTGATATACCATTTAATGATTATTAATTAATTATAATTATGGATGATTCATTATAACATTTTAAAACTAAAAATCCCCATAAGGATTCAAAAATTCCTTCTAAGATGAAGCTATGGTTTGCTTATTCAATATTTCCTAAAAAAATATCAAAGTTTTTATGGTCATAACTTTTGATCTATAACTTCGTTTGAGTTCTATGACCTGTCAAATGAAATCTTATGAAATTTTATACAAGACGGTAGAAATTTTTTACATTGGTTATTTAATAACTGACATTAAAAATAACTTTTAACGTTGGGTTTTTCAAAAACTAATGTAAAAAAATGGCTTCGTAATGCCATTTTCAGAATGCATTCACGTCGGTTTTTTAAAAAACAATGTTAAAAACCATAAAACCCAATTTTTTCATTGGTTATTTAATAACTGATGTAAAAAATCATATTTTTAACATCTCTCCCAAAAACGTCGCCTAAAAACTGATGTTAAAAAGAAAAGAAAAAAACGACGTAGAAAAAGGTTTTTGTACTAGTGATACGATATTAAATAGTAAATGTTTTCATGAATATTGTTATGGAAGTGTGAAACAAAAATTGAATGGTCATTATGAAGTTACTTTTTATTATCAGTACATTACCTAAAACATTCACATCATGGATTCCATTATCGTGAACCATATCCATAATTTCTATCAAATGAACAAGATAATAGATATATAATTTAAAAAAAATGATTCCACTACATTGAAAAATCTAGGAATGATGAACTTGATATCAAAAAATAAGGATCAACATCACCATTAAAAAACTAGTACTAAACAATCAAAATTAATGACATCAAATGATTAGAATAAATAATAACTAACTAATATATGTCTAATGAATGATTATAATTGAAGAGTATAAAGGGAAATAGATATGAAAAATGTTTTGAAATGTATGTTTCTGAACTGGTTGCCACATGTTTGTGCCTCGATCCAGTTGGTTATATGACCTCAAGAATGCCACCCCACATGCGAGAGGCTATCGACTAGCTGCGAGGGTCTAAAATATATATATCATTGGGAGATTATACCCTATTTATCTAATAATCACAACATCATATGTAAATAACCAATATCTAAATGAAAATAAATAGTAACTATAAGAATATCATAACCAATAATGACGAACATCACATGATAAACCCAAAATAGGAAAACAATATCCAAACCAAGGTAGTAAATATGACATGCCATAATACGTGTCAAGTGTTATATGAAAACCCAAAATTAAGACATTGAGAAATCCAAAGTGGGTCCTGACTTTATGTTTGGTTCCCTCATCCATGATCCAACCCAACTTAGTAATATAATATTTGGTGGTTGCCCTTATCCTATCCTGAAAACAAAAAGTCTATCGAAGTACTGATCAGGCAGCTCGAGTAGGGTGTGATTAAAACTTAGTAGGCCACCACCAATGAATTCTAAAACAATATAAAATCCATAAAGGTTTATGTAGTTTTATAAATAATAAAGTAAAATGATAAAATAAACAGTTTCCACATTAAAATTATTCTATAATTGACCACATAAATCCTCAGGTTCATGATGAAACCAAAACCAACAACACCTTCTTGGTCCTATGCTGAAGTCTAAACCATCCACTAAGTGATATCACATTTAATTCCATAATGGGTTTTCATTAATCATTTAATAAAAATTTCACATTCATACAATAGAGGCCAAAAGAAGAATTCTGGAACCCTATGGGTATTTGGACAAAAAATCCTTGTCCCACAAATAGTGATCACATGAAATACATATATATAATGTGGTCCTAGAATGGTGTTTTAGAAACCCATGGATATTTGGAGAAGCAATATCTATATTAACACTTAGACAAAAATATCACATCACGTGGTTCCATCTTTACAACCATTTATCAACCATTAATAATTTAATAATCATCATTTCATTCATATCGTCACACCCCTTGGGTTACTATCAATTTAATTAACCCATTAATCAGTCAATTATAATAACCCATTATTCATCAATTTCAAAATCACATTATTCACCAATTTCATAATCATTATATTCACCAATTTTGTAATCATGTTTTGGTCCAATTGATTAATTTATATTTTGATTCAGTTTCCGAAAAGGTAATTGAAATTTCACAATTACATATATGAAATTATAACCAGGACAATGTTAATTGAAAATTAGACCACCTACCTCAATATATTTTATGAGCGTCCTCTAAACCCAAAACCCCAATTTTTTGTGAAAATATCGAAACCAAAATGGCATGAAAGATATAAGACCAATACCTATGATCTTGATCCAAAGGATTAAGATCCTAAAAACCTTGATCTAGACCATCGCCAATAGAGGAAAAAATAATTCATCTTCATTTAGAATGAGAGATGGTAGAGAGAGAGAACCAATCGAGGATGAAAACACATATATTAGAGGAGATGATCCATCAATTGGATATTAGATTCATCAAGAAAATCGGTTTAGGAACCTTGGAATCATCCCAGGAGCATCAAAAATCAAAGGAATGAGTGTGGGTGAATAGAGGTTAAAAATTGGGGTTCAAGATTGTTTAAAATTTTTTAGGGGAATTAAATCCTACGTACACAGTTTATTATGAAGGGGTGCATAGTTCTCCAAACTACATGCCTTAACTATGTGCCTCTACTTAAGGGGTGAATGATTTGACAAATCGTGTGCCAATCCTAAACCCCCCCACTATTATTGGGTGCATGGTTTAAGAGGGTGGTGTCACGGGTTGGCCAAACCGTGTTCCAACCATGTGACATCTCCTCTATCTCCATAAAGGTCGCGTGGTTTCTCAGGGAAACCCGTACAGTTTATCCATACCTTGTGCCAGCCGTGCATAGCCCATTGGGCTTAAAAACTTCTCCAATTTAACTCAAAACATCACCAAATAAAAATACAACCAATATATAACAAAAAAGGGTAAAGTAGTACTTGAAAACAAGAATGGGATATATTTCGAATGTTCAGGATCTTATAATCTCCCCAACTTATAACAACTCATCCATGAGCTATACTCACAAGCATATCTATAATTCCTAGATAAAAAGGTCAGACCAATGATCCCATATATCTTATTCTCTCTCCCACATTTTCTCCTAAACACGAACATGATTCCACAAGACCTGAACTATTGTCTCATTATTTTCCCATAACACTTTATCACTATGATCCATAACATGAATTAGATTCTCCTCGAAGGACACATAAAGCTCAAGCTCAACATCATCAATATTGATCACATATAAAGGGTTAGGGTGATAATGCCAAAGATGTGACACATGAAAAACATCATGCATCGCATTATACCTCTATTGAAGAGACAATTAGTACACACTGTCCTGATTATCTATAAAATCTCAAAAGGTATGAAAAACCTAAGGACCTCTAAATCCTACAGTGAGCTAATCTAGCTGACACCCAAAGGAATGCACGATAACCCACTGTAAACTCAATTGGTCATCTATGTCCATCATCATATAACTTCTACCTACTCTAAGCTGCATCTATATGTTTTTGAATCAGCTAAACCTATTCTGATGTTTCCTATAGAAGGCTTAGTCCCAAAAACATATAATCACATGCATCCATCCTATATAGAGGTGAAATTCATGGCCTACCATAAAGTTCCTCATATGGTTCCATATGAATAATTTCCTGATATATATTGTTATAGGCGATCTCAATGAGTTCTAAGTGCTTTTCCCAAGACCCACCGAAGTCGAGAAAACACACCTATATCATATCTTCTAGAACATGAATAGTACATTCTGACCACCCATCTATCTGTGAGTGGAAAACCATATTCAAAATACCTTGGTACCTAACACATTCTATAGGTCTTTTTAAAAGCATGATATAAATCATGGGTCACATTCTGAAACAATAATCCATGACACCACATGAAAATGGATTATCTCTTAATTGTAAAAGTCTCCCAAATTAGTGACTGAAAAATTATTTTGGATAGAAATAAAATGGGATCCTTTCTTTAACTGGTCTTCAACTACCCATAAAGAATCATTCTTTTGATGTGTATTTGGAATACCCACAAAAAATCTTATAGCAATGTCATTCCACTTCCATTTTAGAATGGAAAGGAGTTTTAGTAAACCACCAGGTTGTTGATGCTTGACCTTCCCCTTTTAATAGGTTTATAATTAGATCATGAACCCTAAAATCACTTTTATCATGTCCAACCACCAAAAATATCAATATATGTCATGGAAAATTTTAGTCAAACCAATATGTATTTCCCACTTCAAGGAATGAAACTCACTCATCAATTCCTCCCGCATACATGTAGGCACAACAACACAATTCCTGATATAGATGATATCATCCTCATCTATAGTAAAACTGGAAGGCAAATTCCCACCTTTAATGATTTTCCCCAAGTTCAAAAACTATGGATCCTCTTACATACTCTCCCAGATCTGGATCAGGATTATAGACTCAACTGATACTAATATGAGGTTTATTTTCTTTTATCCCTCCTAAACCACAATATGTATCTCTTCCAGTAAGGTCATCATCTTCCACTCAGAACTAGACTCTTGAACTGCCTGAGTCTTTTTTATTCTTCTTAAAGCATCATCAATATTAATTACCTTTCCTGATGTATATTATAGCTCAAAATAAAAATGTTGTATATTCTAAACCATACTTATCTTTCAGATATTCAAATCTCATTGTGAAAATATATACTTTAAACTTTTGAGATCGGTATACACAATAAAATTTTATTCCAATAGATAATGTTGTCAACACCTTAAGGAATGAACAACTATAACTAAATAAAGGTTATTCATAGGGTAGTTCTGTTCATGATTACTAAAATAACATGACCCATATACTATAACTTGACCTCCTACATCAACACTCTTCTATGTCATATGCCAGATGCATCAAAAAACACCGTATACTCCTCACCTATACCGATTAGGTTCATGATCGGTGTTACAGTAAAATTCTTTTTTAGCTCATAGAAATCATTATCACATGGACCATAACATTAATAATTTATCCCTTTCTTAGTCAATCCATAAATTGGTTCTTTTAAGTGGGAAAAGTCCTAGCTTATTCTTTCACAATAACCCACCAAACCTTGAAAGATGTGGATATCAAAAAAATTATTGGGATATTACCAAGAAACCAATACCTTCATCTTCTCTGGGTCTACCGAAACACCTTCCTTTGAGATGATCTGAACCATGAAATGTACCCATTCAGTAAAAAACTACCACTTAGATAGCATCTTTTATATCCAATTCTATCTCCGTATACTCAAGATGATGTCAAGATGTTAAGAATGTTCTTCATGAGTCATAGATTACACCAAGATATCATCCACAAAAAAACACAAACTGATCTAGGTATGGGAGAAAGATTTATTTCATCAAGGCCATAAACATAGCATGAGTGTTCACTAGGCCAAGTGGAATCACAATGAACTCATATAGGCCACATATTTCTCTAAAATAAATTAATTATATATTATAAGGTCAAACTTTCAACTAATGAAACCTAATAAAAAATAAATCCTGGAGAAAACACAAGCTCCCCTCAACTATTAAAAGAGATCATTGATACGTAGAATAGGATACCAGTTCTTCACTACCATCTAGTTCAACTTCTAATAACCAACAAATAAATGTAAGGTCCCATTTTCTTTCTTATACAACAATACTAGAGAATGCTAAGGTGGTATACTCATAGAGATAAATCTATTATCCATAATCTCTTCTAGCAGAGCATTAAGCTATAGAATTTATGTTAGTGCTATTTTATAAGGTAGAATAGAAACTATATTAGCTTCAGGAAAGAACTAAATTGTAAAATCAACATCACTCTCAGGTGGCAGCCGTGAGATTCCTTTAGTAAAAACATACTAGAACTATCCCCCTACAGGTGGAAGGAAATAATTGTTTAAATCTATCTCTTTTGGAAAAATACATGAAACATAGGTGGCTATCTCCTCGAGTTTCTAATGAACTGGACCTACATGACATGCATGAATATCCTACTCTCCATTACGAACATAATTGTTACCCTTATGAAACATAAAGGTAACTCTCCTAGGGTAATATTGTACCAACCATTCCATACCCAAAATCAATTCAAAGTCTAACATGTATAATATGTAAAGATCCAAAAATAAATTATAATCTTGAACCTTGAGAGAACACCATTTACCTAAATAGATAACCCTCAACTACAATCCTAATAGAATGTCGATTGTCATAACCCCACTCATGAACTCCACTGTCAGATATAAACCATTCCCATGTTATGAAGATATAAAATAATGGTATGATTATGTATCAAAAAAGTCACTAGAAATCATAGAATCTACATGAATAGTACCTCTAATAGTCAATGGTCTAGCCTTTCCATACAAAAGTGTAGGCTTAACTGCATGCAAATATCCTTCCCCTATTCACTGTGATGTATTTTGAGTCCCCTAAGATGCAATACTCTACTGAAAAAAGCTATTTTTCCATGATGTAACACATCTAGTGACTCAACCACCATGGCCAAAATAACCCCAATTGCTCAACTGATATGGGGTAGAAGATCCCATTACAGTAATCTGACTCTTCTTGGTTCCTCCATAACCACCAATTGGTTGAGGGTTCATGGAATTCCTCTACAAGTTACCCATCCTACAATAGGCTTGTCACTACACTTTTTGTTGTGGACACTGGGTAAAAAAATTTTCAATCTACCACACCGGTGGTAATAAATATAATTACTTCTCTGAGTAACTAATCCTTCCCCCATGCCACTGTAGTTTCTATTTACTTGGTTTAAATTCTCATAGAGATGAATTTTAGTGTTAAAATACATGCCTTCTAGTCATCCTGTAGCAACCACTTGCATTCCACTAGAATCATCATTCAATTTCCCCTAAAAAATGAGAGCCTCATCCACTACCTTGAGACAAATTTTCAATCTAAATATGTTAACATGATACTCAATCTCAGAGTAAATCCCATCCTAAAAACGTTTCTCCACAGTTTTTTCATCTCCTACCAATGCTTGAAAATAGTGCTTTAAATCAGTGAAGCAACCATTGTAGTCCATCATAGACATACTCCCCTGATTGAACTGTATAAAGCTATATTCTCTCTCATACCTAAGCATCATAGGGTAATATTTCTTGAGGAGATTCTCTTAAAAGTCATTAGATACTATGTTTTCTAGATTCACATTCTGAGTATGAAAATACTAAAAATTATTCACTTGACCTCATAATATATAATAGGCAATCTTGACTCTATTATTATTAGGGGTCTCTAAATGGTCAAGGATCATCTAGATATACTCAATGAAAAACTCAAATTCCTCAGGTCCACCCTCTCCGGTAAACATTAGAGGATGTTGCAACTAGAACTCTCATGTAAATTAAGACATATTACATACAACCCACCCTGGTTATCTATCCACAAACTATATATAGTGAGAACATTTCATATAGAACCACTATTTATCTCCTTTACCAATAACTATCTAAGCCTCCGACTCTACTTATGGAGGATCATTTCCAGTCATATCCTCCTATCATCCTATCAATAAGTGTCATCATAGAGGAGTATCTCTTCAATGTAAAACAAATTTATTAGGACAGATAAAACACCATTAACACATTTTAATGTGATAGAATAAATAAATAAAAATTCATTGAACATTTTTCCACATCACATGGTCAAAACCAAGGCACTAACACTTCCCTTAACCATCCCTCACCTAGGTCATTGTTAACATAGGTTAAAAATTTCCATAATTCTTGTTTCCTCATTAGACACCCATTTATCCATTTAAAATTTCCAACTTTTCATCATTTACAATTATAAATTTCACATTAGGAATATTTTTCCCTTAAGTTACTCAAATAAGGAAAGGTATTTCATTTTAACAACTCAACAAAAACCAGCTCATTTGTGAATACTTAAAATGATTCATGTCACAACAAATCTTATGAGCCTAGAATGATTAATTTATAAAAATACTCTTATGTAATACTATTACATGAGTAAAATCTTAAAAAAGTAATAAAATCACATGAATAATGCATCACGCAAGGAGAAATAACTTTCAACAATAATAGAAAACATCAAAAAATCCATCCCACCTGGGGTACTTGGGTTCTCCCCCATACATGGGTCATATTCTCCCATGCATGGACTCATAAACAAGGCTCAACTCATCATAGTATCCTATCCACAATTCCAATATATTAAGATAATACATAAATAAAATAAATTTTACCTTTAATACCACATTTTTATCACCCCTACACGGGTGGCACATGCTGGTGTCCCAATCCAGTTGGTTACAAAACATTTGTCACACCTCCTCATAGTCCAGAGGCCACTGACTAGTAGTGAGGGTCTAAAATATATATATCATGGGGAGACTATACCTTCTTTATTGAATCATCTCAATAGAGAAAGTAAATAACCAATAGAAAAACGATAATAGACAATAACTAGTATAATACCATAACCAATAATGACCAACATAACATGATAAACCCAAAATAGAAAAACAATATACAAAATGAGGTAGTAAATATGTCATTTTATAATAAGTTTCAAGTGAAAAATGAAAAACCAATAGAACAACAGTAACAAATCCAAAACAAGTCTTGAAATCAAGTCTATTTCTCTCATCCATGATCCATCCCAACTCATTCATCTAATATAAGTCTCTTTCCCTTACCATGCCCTAAAACATGAAGTCTATTTGAGTACTGATCGCACAACCCATTTAGGGCATGGTTACAACTTAGTAGGCCACAACTAATGATGTTTAAAAACAATATAGTCTATAATAGTGTATGTATTTTTATAATGAATAAATTTTAAGGATACAATAAACTATTTTCACATTAAAATTATTATTTAATTAACCACATAAATCCACGAGTCCTTGTTTACACCCTAATGAACAATAAATGCTATAATCCATGTCAATGTTTGAACCATACACCAAGGGATATCACATTTCATTCCATCATGGGTTTTCATTAATCATTTAATACCAATTTCACATGCATACAATGGGGGCCTTGAGCACCAGTAAAGAAACCCCGTGGGTATTTGGATTAGTATTTCTTATCCCACAACTAAGTGATCACATGAAATACATATATATAATGGTGTCCTAGATCGAATGTCTGGAAACACATGTGTATTTGGAGCAACAATACATGTCCCACAACTTAGTCACAAATATCACATCACATGGTTCCATATTTCCAACCATTTGTCAAACATGCATAATTTAATAATAATTCATTCATTCATATCAGAACACCCCATGGTTCTCCAGAAATTTCATTAACCCATTAATTAATTAATTTCAATAACCCATTATTCATCAATTTCATAATCTCATTATTCACAAATTTCATAATCTTGATAATCAAAAAATTCATAATCACATTTTGGTCTAATTTGTTATTTTAGATTTATATGTAATTGAACAATATTTAAATGTAAATTTCACAATTAGATGTATGGAATTATAATCCAGAATATGGGAATTGAAAATTATGTTACCTACCTCAACATCATTGATGAGTATTTACTAAACTGAAAAACATAATTTTTTGTATAAAGATAGAAATAACCATGGAATGAAATATCTAGGACCAATATCTAACATCAATATCTAAAAGATTAAGAACCATCAAATCCTCTATATAAATAATCACTAGTGGAGGAAAAAACCATTCATCTTCATTATAAAAGAGAGATGGGAGAGATAGATCCAATCAGCGAGGAAAAAATATACCATAGAGGTGTGGATCCTTTAATTAGATCTTTAGTTCATCAATAATGAAGTTTATGTATACTTTCAATCCTCCCATGAGATTCAAAAATCAAAGTAATTAATTTAGGGAAGAGTGGGGGTGAATAGGGTTTTAAACCATAGGGTTTTATAATTTTTTTAAGAAAAGAGAGGAGTTAAATCCCACGCATACGGTTTCCTGAGAAGGGGTGAATGGTTTTTTAAACCATTCCTCTTAACTATGATCCTCTAATTAGGGGGAACATAATTTCTCCTAAGTGGCACATAGTTTGACAAAATATGTACCAATGGTGCAAACCCCTACTGTTTTTGGGTGTACAGTTTTGGGAAGGTGGCCAAATGGTTTGGACAAACCGTGAACCAAACAGGCTCCACCTCATGCCTCTCCAAAAATGGTGCACAATTTTATGGGGAAAGTTACATGATTTTCGTAAACCATGCACTAACCAAGCATAGCCCCTTGGGCTTCTAAAATTCTCAAATTTCAACCAAAACATCCCCAAATAAAAACCCAACCAAGATATAAAAAAAGGTAAAAGAGTACATGAAAATGATCATGAGACATCTTCATAAATTTCAGGATCTTACATGAAACAAAAAATTAATATTATTAGGTTTATTATATGAGAGTTAAAAGTTTTTTTGTTGAATTCAAGAGTAATGGTAAGGGTTTTTACCAATATCACCTTGAAATCATGATTTTTTATGATTGTATTTAAATTAATGAAAATTTTATACACTTTATCACTAAAAAACTTATATTTTATTCTCTAGTAATTTCGTAGTTTTATATGGATTCTTATAATTTTACTTCCCTTTATATCACAATAAAATCAAAAGGATTCATGTTAGTGGAATTGATCTTGTATATTATTTTGGATAGGGATAATTTTCCCTCATATATATATTAATTATATTATTTTATGGATGTAATTATATCTACTGATTTGAATTTTCTATTTAAGTGACTTTATTTAGAAAATATATTTTCTTTTAACATTTTGTATATGGTATTTTTCTACCAATTTTGACTTTTTTTTAATAAGTGTGAAATGATTTTTTAGCATTTTCTCGATGGCTGTAGTTTCCCACTATCTTATTAATTTTTCTTTTTAAATATTTATTTCCAAGTTTTCAAGTGTGTATAAATTAATTTATATTTAATTTTTTTACAAATTAGTTTCTTTTAAAATAAATGTTTTAAAAAATATAAAGGGTATTTCTTTAATTTGTAAAAGTAATTCTTAATTATTTTAAAAATTGTTTTTATCTATGTCAATATACATAGATTTTTTTTATACTTTACTATGGATATAATCAAGTGAAAATATCTACTTTATTCCCATGGATGGATCATGACCATTTCATGTTGAAATTTTCATGAAACCTGTTTCACTCCAATGGGTTAATTAGGCTATTATATAATTACAAATTTTTTAATATTCATTTAGTGAACATGTGTATGGTTTATATTTATATTATTAGTGAGTCTGATATATCTCTCTATTGCATTGGGCATTGTTTTTTATCTTAAGAGATGATAGAGAATAGGGAGTGAATCCAAACCCCTATGGGACTCTATCGACTAAGTTACTGGTGGTCTTGGAATTATATATCCCTCAAACGCATTGGGTAAAGTCTTATATCTCATGATTTGACATGTCATGGATTAGAGAGTAAAACCAATCCATTAAGAGACTCTATCCACATTTTTATACTGGTATTTATAGGTATCCTTGACTTAATAAATGATTTTATATGATTATGTGTATGCCACATTATAATTTATAAGTTTTTTTTCATTAACCATGATTATTGAATCATGTTTGCATACTCCTTTTACTCATGTATTTTTAATGAGAAAATATTTATTCCATGACTCATGATTTATAATATTTGATTTATTTAGTATGATTTTCTTAAGTTATGTCTATAGACGTTGATTATGTTATCATACCCTCATGCTCATCTTATGCTTTCTTATGAACTTTTATTGTTTTCTATCATGTTTATCCTTATTGAGAATCTATTCTCACCATTTATTAAGTTTATGTACCTAGGTTATGATGAATAATAATAAGTATGATATTTCTAAAAGGGCAACATGTGAAAAACTATTCTTGGGAGATGTTAATGATTTTATAAAATAAGTTTGGTATGTATCTAATCTTTAAAGACACTAAACCTATAGATTTCAAGTTTTTTTTATGAGATTTAATTTTTAAGTTATGGGAATGCTATTTTATGTTTTTATGATGTTATTAGGTTCCCCTAATGTGATCAAACTCCTCTATAAATATTAGAGTAGATAGGGGTGCGATATGGAACCCCCATGAGCTCCCTAAGACCCAGTATTAAATTTTGTACACTATCCATTTGTTTGATATTTTGATCAAACAACAACCATTACCGTGGTCCACAACTTCTGTTATATTCCATAGGGATCAACAACAAACATCCAATCATTTGATCATACTTTCATGTGAAAAAATTTCCACACATTTTTATACATGATATACACTATCCAATTTTTTATCTTTTGATCAAACGACCACCCTTTCCTTATGTCATACCTTCTGCACTATGCTACTTAGCTTAACCAAAACAATATGATCATTTTATCATATTTTCATGTGTCACACTATCGGTAACTAATGTGTCCTATGTCTCTATAAAATAAAAGTTCAATGTGTCCCTTCCTCAACTATCTTATTACAAATCATATGACCTTCATTTCTCCACCATCCGCACACTATTTTCAGCAGTGCCTCCACCTCCATTCACTACTACGTACAGTGAAAACCCTTGAGAGAAAAATTTTAATTTCTATACCAATTTTCTATGATATCTTCATATCATTAAAAGGATATCCAAAATATAAGTTTTTTTCCAAAAATCTTATAAAACAGCTACCAAAACCAAAATAAATGGAGTAAAGGATAAAAAATTATCTCTTTAATAACTTTAAATCAATAAATAATTTATCATGTTCTTAGTCTCAATGGATTCATCTTGAAATATTATAAACAACAACATATCATTTAGAAAATTTATTCTTTATATATTTAATTTATTCATAAAACCATTAAAAATAACACTAAATATTCTCTCTAAAATATTTCTAAAATAAAAATTATAAATTCTAAAAATAATATTCAAAAAGTTTCTTATTTAAATATCGAATACAAATATATAAATAATTATTCATGAATTTTTTAGTTCTAGCTTCAAAATATTTGAGATTTTTTTTGGATTATAAAATTTATCTTTATGAATAATCTCATTACATAACCCAGATTGATATAATTTTAAAAATAATTTTTTTATCAGGGTAAAATATTCATAAAATTTTAATTCTATCCCATAACATAATTTATTGATAAAGAGTAAATAATTAGAAAAAAATTCCTTAATTTATATAAAAATGTGACATTAGATCAAAGAACCGTACTTTTCATCACTGATTCCGTGTTCTCCGGTGAACTATCTAAAGTGGAATCCACCTTCACCAGAATCCTCTAAAATTATCTCTATATCAATTCATCTAAAATATAAATTAATATAATATTTTTGTGCCAAAATAATTTTTTAATAATTTGTATTTATTTTAAAAACTCTTTCAACTTAAAATAAATATTTTAATATCGATTGAAAATTATTCAAATATTATCCCAATGGAAACTCTCTATTCCAGACTAAAAAAGGAATTCCATTTTTTAATTAGACAATCCATTTATGAAGAAATTATAGTTATAATTTTTTTTAAAAAATTTTCATTTCTTGTAAAACATTACCCAATATTTAACTAAAAAAAGATATCATTTAATTAAAATGAGTTGGATTAAATCCATTGAAACCAAAACAAGTGTCAAATTAGAAGAATATAAAAATTAATAATTATAATAAAACTTATATTATTACTTATTTAAAAGGAAAATATTTTTATAATTTCTTAAAGTATGAGATGCATAATATAAAAATGAATTAAAATGTACACATAAAAAATTCACTAGGCCAACAATTACCTTAAAATAATTCCACATAAAAAAAAATCTTAATTGTTAATATATAAGTTTAGACTTTGGAATTTTCTCGATAAAACTCTATTAGTGGAATGTTTTTTTGAAAAGTTAAAATTATACTCTATTTTTCAAAAGTTTACTTCAAATAGGAATAAATAAATTTTTAAAAGTTTACTAAATGAATGTATATTTGATACAAGATATATTATATTCAAGATAAAAATAAGTGATACTAGATGAAAAATAACTTATAATTTTATATGGGACACAAACTATTAAGAAAATTATACTAGACACATACTCTTAAGAAATTATACTAGATGTGAGACTCCTATATGTTTTTTATTAGATAAAAAATATTAAGTGTGTTCTACTAGACTCAAAATGTCAAAGAAAATTACTATATATATAAAACCATATATTTTTTACATAAATATAAATAATTTTCCACCAAATATTTATTGTTAAGCACAAATATACCAATGTAGATGAATACATTAATTATATTATAGATAAATGAGTATTTTAAATATAATATTTTCCAGTGTACATAAATTATTTTATAGGGTATGGAGACTTATACTTGATACAACATGTCTCAATCATAAAAAATGATTCTATTATATATAATATTCAAAGTTATAGCTACCACTAAATTTAAATGATTGGTTTTATACAATATCTTTGACTATTTTTAACTACCAAAGTCATGATATTTTGTAAGAGTTATTATTGAGATTATTGTTTTTTCCTAACTCATCTCAAACAATAATTTTAAATACATTAAATATAAATATTTTATTTTATTTTAAAAGAGAAAATTATTATTAGTTTTAAAGGTATATTATTATTTCCAAAAAATGAATGGTAATATAATTTCAATATATACACAAAATCTTGAAGAAAATAAGAAAAATTACAAAGATATTTTTTTAAATGAAAAAATCAAGATTTGGGTGAATAATTTCATTCTTAAATTTTTTGGAAAATTATTTTACTATCATTTGATACAAAAATAAATATATTTACTGTTATGTACAATATTTTTATCTTTCCTCATCTCCACATTTAAAACATTTTATACAGTTAGATATTATTTTTCTTTGATTACATTATATTTTTATTGAGTTTTTAAAAAAATTAGTACTTAAAATTGGTTTTTTTGTTTATATTAAAAGTACATTACTTGTACTTAGGTTGTAATTATGACTTTGGTAAAGTCTATTTTCTAAAAATAATTAGAAAAAGTATTCAATTTTTTTTATATAAGCGTCATTTACTTATAATCAATCATATTGGTTTCTTGATGAAAATTTATTTCTAGTAAAAATCACCAAACTAACATTAGGTGGTGGTGTATAGAAATATAGGTTGTTGTTTATTCCATAAACCTCTATTAAAATATATACCATTTTCTAATAATTTTAATTTTCATATTTTATAATCAATATTAATAATATCAAAATATAATTAAATAATACAATATAATTTATTTAGATTATTAATTAAGTTAAACTTTTTTAAATGCTCAATTCACCCTCTATTTGTGTGATTTTAGTTCACAGACTTAAAAAGCTATAATAATGTAGATATATCTATTTTAACCACTTGAAATTAATGAATTAATTCATTTGGTTAAGTAACACACATTAATGGATAACGTTACAGGTGATGGAAAACTAGGATGATCATATATCTCAAAATTTTGAGTTTGAAGGTGTATATGTCATTTATAAAACCTGATGTTATACCAACCATTGAATACAAGATATATTATACTCCTTAAGAAAAAAATGATCTTAACTCTAAGGATATGAATAATATCATCTTTGTTTGTGGAATTTATTAATTTAATAACATATTTCAGTATACTATTACATTTGAAATATTAAACATTATTGTTTTCTTATATTAATATATTCATATTGTTAGTGGACTTAGAGTCAATAGTGGATTGTTTAATTTTAATACCTTCATAATTATTGATGGTGAAAATTCTGCTCAAATGAATAAAATTATGATTAATATTATTACTAATATTTCTACCTTAGTTTTAAAATACCGAAGTCAGATCAATAGTTAAAATTATTGAGTTTTGTTCCATCTAAGTGAGGAGGAATTGATGTGGAAATTTGAAAAACTAAACTCCTCAAATATTTAACAATTAAAAATTTAATTAAAAAAGTATGATGTATAAAACTAAAATTAAATATAAAATAAAAGATACAAAATTAGTAATGTAGAGTGATGATCTCAAAATCACAAATTTTAAGTGTTTAACCCTATAGATGATGCTGTTTTAATTGTTTGTAATACTATTTTATTGATAAAAGTTGTTGAATAGGTAGTAATGTAAAATACATGTTTTAATGATAGAAGTAACACTGTCTTAAACATGTTTCAATGAATATTGTAGCGATGAACTTATGGGAATAATATAAGAGGTAAACGCTAGTTTTGTGAGTTATCAGGAATTTTTATTTTTGATCACTGGTTTTAAGAAAATATTTTTATATATATCTTAGATATAATGATATACTATTGTTGATGAATGCTCCAGATGTTCTGAGATGGGTTAAATATGTTATGAGAATAATTTGAGAAGTTTTTGAGTGATTGAGAGGACCTATGATGTGTGTTGAAGATATTATATAATTATTTGAGTGAAATATGACAGTTATAGTTTTGAGTATGATATTCAGATAATTGAAAATTCATGACTTTTGATGAATTAGAACCAACTTTAGATGAGTGAATTGGTTATTTAGGCGAGTAAAAAATTATTTTGGATGAGTCTTTAATAAATTAGTAAGAGTCATTTTAGACTTTATAAGAGTGAACCATTTGGCCAAATGAGTCATTTACATACTTTAAATGAATCATTGTGAGTTCAGATGAAAAATTCATGAGTTTAGATGAGTAAATAATAAATTTTAATGATTGATACCTGAAACCTGAAATATTCTTTCTTTGTACAAATATGATAATTCTATAGGACAATGAATTGATTTTTTAGAATTAATATTATGATGAAAAATATTAAATTCAGGTTATGATATGCTATTATTAAATTCTCTAAACATCATAATTATATCTATAATAATTATTTAATAATTTTTTTGATGAGGGTTAATAAATATGACCTGTCTATAAGCTGTGAAGATGAAATTTATTTCATGAAGCTATTAACTGAAAAAATAAAATTTAATAAAGCTCAAAATATTTTTAATATACTTATTACATTGAGATAGTGCTACACTAAAATTATTTATGGAATGAGGAAGTTGTGGAGTAGTTTTCACTAAAATATGAGGCTCTATGATTGTATTAGTTTCACTTCATGTCATTATGATGTTTCAATTCGTTAAATTCATGTTAAATTAGAATAAAGCGATATTTTTTTTATAACATTGTGGGGAGTTATGAGAGATAATATACATATTGATAATTTAGGTGAATTTAATTTTTAAGAATTTTGGGTATTATGTTCACATAGTTTTAATAAATATAAAAAAATAAAGGAGAATAATATGATGAGAGTTATTCAAAAATTTCAATATTATTATGAAAAGATAATATGAGTGTTGAGAACATATATTCAAGACTATAGTGAGAATAAGGATAAGGTATTATTATATTTATTTCACTAGATCACATGATTTCTATTAGTGGTCTATCTTCAAAAATATATTACTGTTTTATTCAAAAAGTGGCTATCTTTACTTTAATGGCTGGTTCTTGTATTTTTTGGCAAGTTCATGTTCATACCCATATTTATAGAAATCAATTAAAAATAAAATAATAGTTATGTTTATGGGAATAAAACCACAATACATAAGGGATATAGTCATAATCAAGGAGAAAACCCACTTTAATAAATGTTTTGTGACTCAAATTTTATTCTTCTTGTTTTGGTTTCATAATATCACTGATTAATAAGAAGAAGATGATTTGGTTTTAATGAAAAATAATTATAATTACTAATTCACCCCCCTCATTGATTACTAAACTTGCTCGATGCTGGTCAATCGATTTTAGATCTAGGTTTCCCCTTGTAGATATCTTATTTTCTAACCATGGAACATTATAATTTTTTTAATCATAAAGGATTTATAACCATATCTAGAAAAGGTTTTCACTTATGTGAGGATAGAATATTATCTTATCTTTCATGCCAAATATTGATTTTTTATTCTTCTATTCAAGGAATAACAATTCCTAATGATATTATTATATGTTCTCAAATTGATAAGAAGAATGCTAAAAATGATGGAAAATAATGAAATTCTTTACTTTCTTCATCATATAAGAAATAATTAACCAAGGTTATAGGATACAAATCTACCAATGAAATATGGAATACAATTCATAAAATTAATGAAGTAAGAAAAAAGGGGTTCGAATAAAAACTATAAATATATAGGTTAAAGTGTGAATATATAATAATGTATTATGATTGAATTTTTATGAGTTTTTAGAGGAGTCAATGTTTTGGTAATTTTAATTAGGGTCTTTAAATAAAAATGTTATCACTCCCATACAAAACATTATCTCATAATAATACTTCTTGAAAAATTTGATGCGAAGATTTAATGTTTAGAAGATATTAATCTTGATTAATTCACAATTGATCAATTCTATAAAAGTGTCATTATCTATAAAATGAGAAGAGGATATGCACTTAAAAGAAAAGAAACTAAAGAGAAATAAATTGCCTTTACAAATCTGAAAGATTTGAATATTAAAGATAAAAAATATATATTCAAATGGAGAATAAAATATAGAGTATTATACTGATAAAATTTATCTTATTTCATAAAAATTTACTAGAGTAATTGGAGGTAAGTACACATGAAATTTTTCTTTTTAAATGCTTTAACTATGTGAAAGTCAGTCACCTCTCTTCCAACTATCCCAAGAAGTTAAAAAATTAATAAAAATACAAAAAACTAAAAAGGTTTCATCATATAAATGATGATAACACTAGCTATATCAATATTAGTTTAAAGGGTAAAATAAAATCACACGATTTTTTTAGTATAATCTTCTTATATGTTGAATAAGGGGTTTTTAATAGTTATAACCATGATTCTGACAAAGAGAAACATTTGGAACATTATCATAAGGATCTTATGGTTTAGGAAATAGAATAAAATAATTCATCAAATGTTTATTAACATACTTATAATGAATATTATATTGGTAAAAGTGAGTCAAATAAAGAATAAACCATGATTATGGATACTAAAATTCATTGAAATAAATTGTCTGGTTGAAAAATTAAAATTCACATCTCAAAACAATATAATTTTTTATAAAGGTTCCGTCTAAAAGAGATAATCTTATAGAATAAGTGAAAAAATATAAGCATGAGAATTCATAAAAGAATAATATTATTGATTATATAACCTATAATATTATCCTTAGGGATAATGTTTCTAATAGATTAATGAATAAAATTTTTGAGTTTGAAAAAGAGAAAGAGAAAACTATTATAGATAAAAAAAGATATTAATGTTATAGGTAAATTTTCTAACCAATATAATTCTAATAATTATAATATTAATGTTGGTGAACATGAAATTAAAACCATTACTAATAGGTCTTTATAGAATGAAATATTAACTTTTCAAGATTTTAGAGAAAATAATAATATGTTTTATCTATAAAATAATAATAATAGTTTATTATTTATCACATCTAGAATGATAATTATTTTGTGAAAGTGTCCCTTAAGACCTTATAGACATAGATATAAGAAGTTCAAAATAAGGCTCGGTGAATAAATATCAATACAGGCTTGAAATGACCAAACAGAGAATTCTATACCGGCATTGAATTTCAATAAAAAAAGAAGGTTTCAAGGATATTTTTTTTCTTGTTGTGTGAATGGTCATAAAGAATAATAATTTTGGTATAAAATCTCTATTAATACTCTAAGGAAGTATCATACATCAAGGAAGACATATTAGAAAAAACACAAAGAAAAATTTCAGGTATCAACATCTAGAAAGAAATATCAAGATATAAAAATTGAATGTTTTCAAGAAACTTATGTAATATGTGGTAAATATATAAATATATTAAATGACTCTATTTCATTTATAGTGAAAAAATATTACCATCTATCTTAAAAAAGAATATTGAAGACAAAAAACACTAAGAACATATTATATATGTTTCTTTTAAAGTACGAAAAACTTAGAATCCATGTATTTTTGATGGTGAATGATCTTTATATATGTTTAGAGATATAAAAAATTGATTAATGTGTAGAAATATGATGGGTTATTTGTTTATTTTTTAATGAAATCTCTTCAAAAGTTAAAGGTGTTTGAACTAATGGATTTAGGAAGAACCAAATTAGTCCTAGTAATGTATTATTTATTGATGGAATAAACAACAACATACTAAGTGTAAAAAATCTATGAATATGGTAATGAATTAATTTTTAGGAAAAGTGGATTTCATGTTAAGATTCTAAAATATGGAATTGTTATCTCCAAGAGAGTTAGAACTGAAGGAAACTTGTTTCAAATGTGCGAGGTAAAACCAGACTGTTTTTTTGGGAATACAATCTAATTTTTTTTTGGAATAGAGGTTTAGTTCAAATTATCCATGAGAAAATAAGGAATTAGATAAAATAATATGTAATACTTAATATTACCATATCAAAATAACATATAAATTCAGTTTTTATAATTTTCATGAATGGGAAAATGGTAAATAATTATCTCATAGGAGGGGAGATTTAGACTCTAAAATCACTTCACATGATCTTTTCACATGTGTGTGGTCTTAAGAAAAAGAATTATATATGTGGATAAATATACTTTAATACCTTATATATGACTTTACAAGGATGAAATATATCATTTTTATGTCAAACGTATCATAGGATTTATACATTTTCAATATTTTTTGATGATTTATTGAGAAACATATATAATTACCTTTGAAGAATTTGAGATCAGAAAATGATAGGGAGTATGCCAAGAGGAAATTGACTGGATACATTGATGAAAATTAAATTTGGAATTAATTTAGTGCTCCTTACAGTCTACAAAAAAATAGAGTAGATGAAATAAAAAAATTGGAGTATTATAGATGTATTCAGGACTATACTTGTTGATCATGATACTTTATAGTCCTTACCATAAGCCATTACTACCGAATAAATTATTCAAAATAGATGTTTCTTTATGAATAAATTTGACATGTATCCCTGTGAAATTTGGTTTAAGAATAATCTGAGTGTAAAACATTTCATAATATTTGGGAGTTCATGTTCTATCAAGATGAAGTGAAGAAATGGAAGAAAGTTTTATTGGAAATAAGATAAAGGTATATTCCTTAGTTACACACCAAATGGAAGTCCCTAGAGATTTTAGAATAAAAATTCAAAGATAATTGTTTATAATGATGGTGTTATAGTTTTTGAAAATTAAAAAGATGTTATGAATTATATTATGACATAAACTGAGTATGATGGTTTCATTACCAAATCAATGAAAGTAAAGAAATAAAATGCACAAACTCAATTTTTTTAAATATTATACATATTGAATAGATGATTTAGGAAAACATACGATTATAAGTGCACGTTCAATGGAAGAGAAAGAATTTAGATATTAAAAATATAATTGGTGACAAAGTGATGGATGATCTTACCCAAATAAAAGTTTTAAGAAAAAAAAATACCACTTTATTTTATGGGGTAGAAAATAATTTTTTTTAAAGAAACCATTTAATTCAAAGAATGGATCTAAGCTAATAATAAAGATTTGGAGAAAATAGAGAAGAATGTGACATGGGAACTTATCCTAGAACTATATATAAAAATATTATTATAAAAAATGGGTTGTTAGGAATAAAATCAATGAATATTAAAGGATGGAAGAGATAAATCCATAATTTTTTATAAGTGGTATTCACAAGTAGATGGATTTGATTTTGATAACAGATTTTATCTAATGGTCAGAATCAAAACTATTAGGATTTTTCATTCAATTTCTACTTATAGGAGTTACAAAATTTTCAGATTAATGTTAATTATACTTTTATTTATAGTAAACTAAATAAGGAAGCTTATATGGAATAACCTAATGTATTTTAGTTTTATTATGATAAAAGAAATGTTTTTAAATTAAATAAGTCTCTCTATGGACTAGAACATCACTAATGGATTTTTAATTCTTGTTAAATGGACACTTAAGAAGAAATAAGTTCAAGAAGGGAGTTGTTGACATCAATGTATACATTAAGAAGACAAAAACCACATAACGCCTTAAGATAGTGCATGTTCATGAAATATTTTTTCATTTTTATGAGAATAAAGTGTCTGATGATTTCTTCACCCAAATGATAAATAGGTTTGAAATGTATCTAAATGTAGAAATTAAATTCTCCATAAAACTAAAAATTACACAAGTAGCCCGAAATGTTTGTATCTCATTAAAAAATTATACTAAAGTGTTATTAAAAAGGATTAGAATGGTGTAATAAAGAGGAGTGTCTACTTATACACAATTAGGTACAAAGATGAGCAGAGACGATGAATTAAAAGAACTAAATGATAAGGAATTTCGATAACTATTTGGAAGTATTATATACATGAATGTATTTAGAATATATTGTTTTTTCTATTACTCTATTTGTGAGGTTTCAATGTAATCCAAAAGAATCTCATTTTATTTCAACCAAGATATTTATAAGATATATTTCAAATATTTCCAACTGTGGTCTACTGTATAAGAATTAAGGTGAGATAAATCTAAAAGGGTTTTTAGATGAACATTGGCTAGGAGATATGTATTACAGAAAGTCTACTTCATGTGGAGTATCTTTTTGGTGACTATTTTGTTCCATGGAACTAAAATAAATAAAGTTTGGTCACTTTAAATGAAACTATGGAAAAATATGTGGTTTCATTAAACAATGATTCTAAAATTATGTGAATGAAGACTCATATCATGTATAAGTATTTTAAAACTAGATAACCACTAATTATCAACTTTTATAATCAAGGATCCATTAATATATCTAAAAATATAGTGCACCAGTCTAAGTCAAAACACAATAACATTAAATATTATTTACTAAATGAGAAGGTGGTTGATTGTACACCAAATTCAGAATTTGTTACATCAAAGGAAAAATTCCCTAATATCTTAAAAAGCCTCTAAAAACTAAGTTATTTTAAAATATAAGGATAAAAATGGGAATTAAAACCAATTTACAACACTAAGGTATACATTTATTTGAGTTTACTCCTCCATCATATCATGTTTAATTTTTGAGGATATGTTTTATGTAGGGGATAAAATTAATCTATATTTTTTAAATATTTTAATGTGTGTATTAAGTGGTGCATGATATAATTTTACAAATCTATTCCATATTTATCTATTTCAATGATCGTGAAGAATTGGAATTTTATTTCAAATGAATTTTTCTAAGGAAAACATTAATATCTAATTTAATAACTCTTATTTTCTATAGTTAGCAATCTTTAATATACATAGAGTTTATTATTTCATATCTCTTTATTTTTAGAATTTCATAATTTTCCCTATAAATGTTGACATTAGTTTAATTATTAATAATGGGGGTATAATAAGTATGATCACTATTGATAAAAAATTAAAAGGGATAGATTTTTGAACATTTTAGATAATGATATAGTATTTTTTGAAGATATTAGTTTATTTTTGATGATTGGTGAACTAGTATTAAATTCATAGAAAGGATTTAAATATGGAAGGAACATCATATTCAACAAGTTTCATGGAACATTTATGTGCTTAAAAAATAGGGATATTTAATTTTTGTAAATTCTAGTTTGATGAGTGTTCAAGAATTCGAATTTTTGATCATCATTTTGATGAAAATATTCCTACATCTACCTTTTCTCTCATAAAAAACTATTAATTATGAATTATTTGGATTTTTTAAATTGAATATATAAATTAAAAGAATAAATTGAGATTTTTTGAGTGGTTGAGAAGACCTATAAAGTTATTTGAAGTGATTTTAGAATTATTTGAGTGAAATATCATAATTCTAGTTTGTGTAAAATATTAAAACAATGGCTAAGTATTGACTCTAAATGAGATTTAAACAAATTTGGATAAATTAATTGTATATTAATATGAGTGAAATACAAGTTTAGATGAGCCTCTATTGAATTTATAAGAGTCGTCATAGACATGGAATTAGTGAATTAAGACTTTGGATGAGTTATTTTCATACTTTTAATGACTCATTTTGAGTATTTATGATTGATTCCTAAGTTTGGATGAGTAACAAAGAAGGTTAGATGAGTAACAACCGAACTAAATGTGATTCATTCCATTTAGAAAATATGATAATGTTATAGGAATATTAACTATCTATTTAGAATTAATTTTCTTATACAAAGATTAAATTATGGAAATACTATACTATTCTCAAATTCTATAAACATCACAATTATGTATATATTTATGATTCAATCCATTTTTGATGAGAGTTATAGATGATGATATTACTTTATTCTATGAAGATAAAATATTTTTCATGAATCTCTAAAAGGAAAAAATCAAGTTAAATATTGATCATGTATTTATAATACATTTATTCAATGAAGAGTGCCACATTAAAATGAGTTGTGGAAGGTGGAAGTTGTGGAGTAGTTTGGACAGTAATATGTGGCTCCACAATTGAAGTAGGTTCACTTCATAATATGTTATATTTTTAATTATTTAAATTCAAAAAAAATTGAATAAAGTTCTATGACTTTTGCTGATATCATGGGGAGTTATGAGATCAAATAAATAGGTTGATGATTCAGGATAATTGAAGAATCAAAAATTACGGAGATGATGTTCAAGAAGTATTAGTGAATATATGAAAAATAAAAGAGAATAAAATGGTGTAATTTTTTTTTTAAAATTTATTTATCATTGTAAAAATATAATATGAGTATTGTGAACATATTTACAAGGATATAGTGAGAATGAGAAGAAGGTCTTACTCTATCAACTTCACAATAGATTGTAATTCATACTGGTGATAAATATTTGAAAATATGTTGATTTTTTCAATTCAAAAATCAACTATTTATAATTCACTAGTTAGTTCTAGTATATTGAAGTATGTTAAAAGAAATATTTTTTAATCTAGTAATATCTTGATAATAAAATAATAGCTATGTGTCTATGATAAAACCCACCATACACTGGGGATATAATAATTATTAGGTAGGAGAACCTCATTAATAAATTTCCAATGCTCCAAATTTTATTATGCCCTATTTTTATTTTAAGAGATCTGGGATGAATAAGTAAAATGAAATTCTAATTTATTGAAAAATAATTATAATCACTACTTCAAACCCTCTCATTTCTTTCCATACTTGTTTTATCCTTATCAAAAAGGATTAAAATAAAAAGTATTTATGATTATTCTAATGTTGAATATGGAAACTATTCATATTTCATGATATAATAGTTAATATGGATAAAATATTTAAAATACGTACAATAGAAAGAGAGAGTTTCTAAGAAATTATAATAAATATGTGGAAGGTGGTAGATCTTCTATGTATGTATGTAATTTTTAATGTAAAAAAATTAAGTTGTATTAAACATATTTTTCCAAAGGATCGAAGGGTATAACTAAAGAGAAGGTTGTGTTGGTGGGAAAAAGAAATGAGAAATTTTATAAGAAGATTAATGAATTCATATCCAATTTAAATATCTCTACTTCTAATATAATATTCAAAATGTATTAGTATTGGAATTATTAGAGTATTTCTTATTAGAACAGGGTATTTATTAATGTGTTCAATTTTATTTTTGTTAATGATTTGTAACATTGTGACTCAACTCCTTAAATGTGATATTTAATAAAAATTTGATATTCCATGACAATTTCTTTGTTAAAAAATATAAGAATAAATCGTAAAGATAGTATTTTAAAAATATTGAAAAGAAAAGGTAAAAATTCTTTGAAATCCAGATAATGTCATTTTGAAGGCTGGAGAGTTATTTCATTTTGAATCAAAAATAGGAAAAAATATCAAACATAATACATTTATTTAATGTATAAAATAACTAGGCACAATATGATATCTCTTATTATTATAATGTTTATATTTCTTATGATGAGTTGGATGTGTATTGTTATATACTAGAAGCTATATATAATTCTTTAAAGAAAAATCATAAATACTTAAATAAATCTAATGAAATTTTGGTGACTAAAAAATATTATATGATAACAACATGTTTGTAAAAAATGATGAACATTTCTTTACTAAATATAGTTAGAAAATGGATAAAATTAAACTTATGATGTATAATATTGAAAATGGAAATAATTAATTACTACATTTACTAAGAAAAGTATTTTTTAAAAGTTTGAAGTTTCTAGGAATATATGATAGCAACACTAAGAGAGGGGTGGGGTGGATTAATGTTCCTAATTTAAACTTCTAACAACAGGATTACTTTTACATTGGTTAAAGTGAATGAACATTCTTATTTATCATTTTTCAATCACACACTAAATTTAGAAGGGAGTAATAAATAATAATAAGAACATACTATTTTTACAAGGATCATCTCTGAATGAATTATACTAAATCCATTTAGTTTATAATATCATTCGTGACACAATTTATATAACTCATATCATAAAGTGAATTATAAGATCAATGATAAGGTTTAATTACTTAACTAAACCTAATTGGTATCTCACCAAAATCATACAATACTTTCTGTTTAAAATAGATAAATTAATAATGAAAAAAATCTTCAATATGTCATTGGATTATTTATTATTAAAAGATAATATTTTCCTATTTATATTTAAGAAATTTTTAATATAGTAAAAATAATTGAATTAATAAATTATCAATATATATTATCTCTATGGCATTCTATTTTTTTCAATATAAATATACTCTATTATAACACCTCATAATAACTCTCAATACATTTCTATATATATTATTATAATAATATATTATTTTAATTTGTTATTAATAATTATTGATAAATTTGATCAAATAATTCATAATTTAATTTTTTTAAAAAGTTAGATCTGCAGTAGTCTCAAAATAATGGAAACAAATTTATTTCAATATATTTATTTTTGAGGACCACATTTAAGACAATTATTAATATCCCCATTGATAATGGAAAATCTAATTTCAGAATGTCACCTCTTTATACCTTAATAAGATATCCAAAAACATTTTCATGAATATTGATTTGTAAATACTAAGGTATTTTAAAAATAAATCCCAAGAAATTAGATTTCATTTTATTAAAATTTTGACTGAAATATTATTAAAATAAATATTAAATTAATATTTAAAACATATTATATAATAAGTCAAAAAATATTCATTATCATTATTTATATTTTGATAGAGAGAGATCTCTGGATCAATGTTTGGTTTCTCACAAATTTTGAAACAAGCATATCAATATCATATATTTTTTTGATTTAACCCAATTACATGTCACATGAGTAAAATTGAGTCCAATCATAAACAAACTCAAAGTTACTTTCATGAAACTGTTGAAATATTCAATTTCATGTTACAAAACGAGTTCAATTTTTGAATCAATGTCTCACAATGATTTTGAGTAATCATACAAAACATTTTAAACCTATATTCAATGTTACATATTATTTAAAATTATAATATTAATATTACATAATCTTCAATGTTATTAGTTCAATATCACACAACTGAACAAAAATAATAATCAATAAGATAAACTATACATGATTTACTCTCATATTCTTATGAATATTTCAATTGATATATAGATTTATCTAAATTTATATTTGTTAATGTATAGAACATAAACACAACATCAATAAATTCATGATTCATTAATCTCCTTTCAACCCATATGTGGTTTCTTTAATCTCAAATATTTTTTTACGCCATTCAATTTAATAGGTTTTGTTGAATATAATAAATTTTATTTCTTTTTAGTTAAATATTTTATGAAATTTTTCAAAAATTAATAAAAAATCTGATTTTGTATTCTCTTATGATATATGTGTTCCTCACAAATACATGTGTTGGAAATTTCAATTATACCAAAATCCTCTATTGAAAATTTTATATATTCTCTTCATGTTGAATTTATTTTAAACTAAATTCATAAGGAATATTCAGTAGAAATATTGAAAAAATACAATATCATAAATCCATGAGTACTTTAGTCTTTGTGTTTGTATTTATTTTTAATACATAAAACATTATTTTAAACAAAAACTTTTCATATCAATTTTCAATCCTTCAAATCATTTATCTCTATTTATTAATTGACATTATTTATAAGAAAAATTCTCCCCCTTAATTATATAGGCCCTTGGACATTTATTTTATCTAATATTTTTTTATTTATATTATTAAACAAATTCGGATATGTTATTTATTTTTTCATACATTTTTAAAAAAAAATATACTAATCAATATAGAGGTAAGGTTTTCTTTCACCATACCTCAGTTGTTGAGTAGGGATGGTTGAACATTCACCATCAACATTAATTCTTGATATCTTACCATTATAAATTACTTATTAAATATTTTTTTAATATGTTATTTGGTAGGAATATACACAAGAATTACCATATTACTTTTTAATGTTTTATTGATAAAATGATATTTAAAATCCATATTCTTTGGTCTTGAAAATTACACAGTATTATGAGATAAAATATTTTCAATTGGATTATCACACCCAATTTTCAATGTAAAAAAACACCTTTTCATTTAAATAGTATATCAGTTACTTCATATAAATCATTTGAGTTTATTTTTTTTAGTATCCACATAGTTGATCTCAATAGTATTTAATTTCATCATATTTTTTCAGAATTATAGATCAAATATTTTATTTGAAACAAAAATATTCCAACCGAAGTTAACTTTATATAATCTACATTTATTTTACAATAAACAATAGTTTATCCAAATATCTTATTGTCATTTTCTATTATATAAAATACCCACAATAAATTGTTACCTTATTATACATGATTATCCTTTTAGAATCCTTAATATGTATTTTCTTTGGATCTGTCACACTATGATACATTGAAATAATGTATATAGCCTCTTTTGACTTTATCTTTTTTATTTCACATTTTTGGAGTTTCATGGTAGCTTAAAGTTTTTTTTATACTTTTTGGAGAAATATAAGAAGAACTATGATAATGGTGGATGTTTTGGTGTTCTCGTGAGACTCTTGTGTGAAATATGTAGGGCCGAAATGCCAAATAACATTACATGATATCGGGTGGAACATGATGGGAGTCTCCATGTAAACCATGGATAGAGAGACCCCACCATTTAATGGTGGGGGATGTGTAGAGTATGAAATAGATTAGTTTTATATAGCATGTTGTTGGTGGTCCCCATGGTCTGTCTCTTAGTAAAATCCACCACATATGTGTGGAATTCCAATAGGGAATGATGGTGGTTGTTTTAGAATTTTGAAATACTAGAACTTCCTCCTAATTTTATATGGGAAATTACTCCATATTCATGAAATATTAATGAGGGGTTTTAATACATCTTTTGAATTAATCCCCCTTTATTAAATAAAATTTTCTATTTTTATTTGATTATATTTCATATTGTGTATATTCTAGGAAGGGGTTTTGATGTTCATCTTTCACCAAGATTTATCTTAGGGAGACCCATTTCTTCATGGGATTTATATTAATAGGTTTAGTCTCATGAGGACCATATCCCATCCTATCCCATCACATGCCTTAAAAGCAGCAAGGTATTCATTATTGATTAGGAAAGTTTCTCTATCTTATGGTATATACCTTGGCATGACTGTGTTCTTTTGATATATTTATGAAATTGATTTTTGGTATTGGAATAGATCTTTGGGGGAAATAAAAAGTTTTTTCAAATGGGTTTTCTTTGAAAACTAGACTTATTGCACATAATGTGTTTGTTAAAATTCCTCAAATATGGTTTGAAATAAAAAATTGGTTTTCAAAAATTGAAGTGGTGTGACATATTTAATAATTTTTTTTATCAAATGTGTTTTTATTTTCTTAAAATGTAACGATGATATATATAAAATTGGCAGTCATTGGGGTATAAGAAAAAACTAAATATAGATTAAAAAATGTTGAGTAAGCCATAATTAGGTTAGGTGCCTGTGATTCCATTGTTTCTAGTGGGTATACTTATATGAGAACAAAGGTTCTCGAACTTTAGTGTTCACCTATTCTAGCTAGTGTTCCTTTGTGTGTCTGAGTTGTGTACACCCTCATGTCATGGATTACTCTTTGGTTCCTTGTGGATACATTATGTGCATGTTTATTTGGTATGATTATTTTCCTACTTGACATGGTTAATAATTATTGAAACCTATTTATTCATATTCTTATGACTCCTAGATACATGTTATGCCATATTCTATTATTTATTTTAATATGACATATTTGTTAATGGAAAATCAAAGGATGAATTTATTTTATAAAATGACATCTTCTATAAATGTTTTAAAAATCATTTTTATACAATAACTAATGGTTTTATATGGATAAGAATATTATAGATTATTTTGTTGTGTTATACAAAATTTTAGTTCTCATATCATACTTTTCTTCTTTGGGTATTATTAGACATTTTTGTATATGATACAGGTAATGAGAAGAGAATCATGTAGCGGAAGGATCTACTATATCATGTTTCCTTATCATTGGTTGTGATGGTAGTGACATATGGTCACAAGGGGATATACCCATGGGTTGTTTTAGATTCAATTTATTTGGTCATTTAGTATTTTTATTTAGACCTTGTTATCCATTTTTGGATGTTACCTTTATGATTTGGTTGTTTTGACTTGTGATTTATTTCCCTTGTCTATTATGATGCTCTGATTATTTTAATCTTCACATATTTTTGTTGAGGTTGAAATTTTTCCAACATTTTTTTATATCATACCTTAGTGATTTTGACAAGACCGTGGAGATCGAGAATACACTTGGGTCTTTTGGTGGGTCAATTTAGTTGACATTAGGGTTTGGCCTGAGTTGGTATATTAAAAATTGGTATCAAAGGTTTAAGCTATTTTTAAAATCTCAATATTGTGTTTCTGTATTACCCTCTTATGTCTTGGGGTTGTTGAGAGACTAGAGGTATGATTCTCATAACTTAAGAGGTAACATGGGAGTGTACCCTATTCATCTCACTTTCTTGATAAACATCAATTTACAATGGTAATTTCAAGGTTATATAAAATCCTTGTTAATGATTTTTTCCATTTTGGTTTTGGTTCTCTAAATTATGTTTTTAATAAAGTAGTCAAATTTTGATCTAAGGGATTTTCTATAATCTTTATTTTATAGAGCATAGACGCTTTAAGAAGACCAACTCTGAATGCTGGAGAAAAAATTGTAGAGAAAACATTGTAGGGAAAAATCATCCAGTTGACTCACATTTGGTGGAAACTATAGTCTGAATGATCTACTACTTGGGCCATGTATGTAGTTTTGATCATGAATAAAAGGTTGACCATGCTATGGAATTCACTAAGTATCATCAACCAATCTTCCATAGTGACAAGGTCCCATAGAAATATGATGAATGGATCAAGAGTATTGAGTGGATTTTATACTTTTTCAATATTCCAAAAGACTACAAAATTGGTTTCACCACTTAATATGATTAATAGGATGGGAAGGAAATAATTAAAATATATTGTTCAGAAAAGTTTTACAAAGATCTCACCCAAACTACTTTCAAAAAATCTTTTAATAAATAGTTTTATCTTGAGATGTTGAGAGTGATGAAGACGTGAGAGTTCATTACTATAGTACATGGAGGTTGTTCTATCATTGAGTATGCTGCTGAAATTTTATTTTTGGGGAACCTTTCTCCAAAACTTATTTCTAATGACTATATCAAGGATTGGGGGTTTTAGATAGGGTTGAGGCATGAAATTTGGTCGGTTGTAATTCCTATGCACTTAACCACCTTTGCAGAGATTATAGATAAGATAACTATGGATGAGATGAACATTGATGGGAATATAGGATTATTTGAAGCATTAGTGATAGCAGGTGGAATATAGAGTTTTTTTACCTATAATATAAATTATGGTGGACAATATAGATTCAGTGGAATGGGTGCACATCAGATGTTACAGTAGTGTTTGGTGGTCTATTACTGATGTTGGGGAAAGTGACACCACAAACTTGATTGTATGGTAGAACCCAAGGTGTTTCATGCATGTGTGAAGTCTGGTCATCTTCATCATTTATATGAGAGATCTTTCAAGGGAAGTTGATATGAATCCACCTTCACCAAGGTATTTCAGTTTATATATGATTTTGAAAAAAGGGAGGTCTCATAACTCCTTCCTAGGAGTGATACCTAGGTTGTGAAGAAAGGGATGTCTAAGGTTGAATGCATTTATGCAGTGTAGTGTTCACTAGAGGAGATATATGAAAGGATAAATACCATGAGAGGTTTTATTTATATTTCATCTTCTATGTTTACAGAATTAGTTGATTTTGGTGTAACTAATTCCTTTATCTCATTTACGGTTTTTGATGTTTTCAAGACTCGAACCGCCAGGGTCTGACCCATGACTACCCAAAGCCCACATCCAATTGGCCAAGTTTTAGCGACTAGATTCGAGTAGGCATATCCCATAAATGGGAGGAATTATCCTAATGTAACTATACACATGAAAAAAACTCCAATCCCACACAATTAGGAATTGTAAAACAACTAAATAAATTCATGAAAACATCTATAATCCCACAACGAGAGTACGATAGTAAAGTACTGAAAGCAGAAAAATGGTCAAAATATAAGGCCATCAAAAAACTATAAATAGTCTAACATGATTTAAGGGTGAGGATTAAGATAAAATTCAGGCTCTTAGAAAACACATTGGTTTAACAAGATAAATCTATGCCCCACCAGCTCCACATCCTTCAAGAACACATTTTAAAGGTTCATTGTCTATATAATACACAACCCATATAGGTAGATCCCGTGTAAAGGTGAGTATCATAATACCCAATGAAAAACCCAAAAAACACTAAACATGGAGAATCAAGTAAATTATGATCAATACAAGTATATAAAAATCAATTCATAACATAAAACCCCTATATATAGATCATTGGGCCCCACCCACAAAATCTCACTGGTCTTAGAATACCCTAATACTCAGATAGGGGGTCACACCTAGGACCATTGAGGGAAACTACAAACCCAATCTGGATCAACCTGCTACATAGGGGATCATATACCAATGACACTGAGAACCCTAATGATACATCCTACTAGATAGAGGATTGAAGACCTACTATAAGAGGTCACACTGATTCCACAAACACCACCCCTGGAATAAATATGATAGAGGATAATACTTCTATCTCATAGAGGAACAACACAAACTCTATCTATGAATCATCCTCTATATTGGATCACAATACAATAGTGTGGATTCAATGACACACTGTAACCTTGAGGTAATAGACTAAGGGAAGACACTAAATTAATATAGGACTATAATACAGAAAAAGAGCTACAAACACACTCAAAGAGAGTAGATGACATATACTATGGGTACATGGCATGTAAAACTATCACCAAGTATTCCCATGTTGTCTCACCTTACACTGCATGTAAACCTCAACATACATGGAATTTGAGTTGAAAAAATAGTGCATAGAGGAATGTTGAAACCATAACGTGCTATTTAGTTATGTCTATGTACCCTAGATGTGTCCATGTACATTGGCCGAACCATGTACCAACCCATATACATGTGGCTATGTCCATTTATCCCAACCTGCCCATGACCATTTATCCTTTTAGATACATGTTAATCCTCCATCATGTGTCTGATGGAGTGTGATTGGGTCAAACGAATTGTAATCCTTTTTTTCCTCTGAATAAACCTAATCACTACATGGAGGGAACCACATGACATGTAACACTACATTACACACCATGTAATGTGGGATTTTCTAGAACCAGTTCCTGGTTGAAACATCACCTAGATCTTCCACCTCTACTATCAGTATCTCCAAATAACAACAGATCTAGGGTTAAATAGCCTTTCCATCAGTTGATCAGCATATTTCAACCACCAAATGGATTAGGAAAACATCCATCACAGTCTCTGTTGTCGTGTGTAACATAGGAAAATAAAGAACTCCCAATCCAGTCTCTTTCTTCCTCAATCTATCCACCATAATCATTTATTCCCTAAAACAACTTCTATCATGAGTAGTACTTGCGACATCGATCTACTATGCCAAAGAACGATCATGAAATTATTGAATACCTAGTATTTGTTGAACCATTAGAAAATGAAATTACCAACGATGGTGAAACTATGAAACATGGTAGAGATCTATAATCCATTAAAAGTGGGGAACAATCCTCAACCTTTTTTTTGTTCGGACTCAATATTTTGTTATAGAGATAGATGAATGAAGAGGAATAAAACAAAATAAAAAAATTATAATTCTATAAAATTTAATCTATTAATGATGAATATATTAATTATGTCTAGAGAATTGATCCTTTTTTATCAAATATTAATGAATGGGAAGGAAAATCGCAAATCAAAATCTAACTTTGAGTTTGGATCAACTATTGATGAAGTACAGTTTTGTGTTTCCATATTTGATGAGATCCACATACTCAACAGGTGTAATGATCGATGATTGAGTCTTAATCCATCATATTTTTACTAGAATTCTATCAAATGGGCTTCTAAATATTATGGGTTTGAGATTCAAACCCTCATGAAATCCTAAATACTATATAATTATATGAAAAATTGGTTACTACATCAAAAATAAATAAATAAAATTAAGTAATTAAGTATTTTATTCATTTTCTAATATGGTGTTTTTTCAGACACCTCATTCCAATGAAGGTTATTTCGCTCCTAGTGTAAAAACCTCATTCTAAACTCAATGGTGCCCACTTATTTTTTTTATCTAGGACCCTTTTGGAGAGTTATTTCAATTTTTCAAAAAAGTTATGTGTACATTCTATTTAATATATTTACTATATTACAAACATTTATTCTAGGAACACCAAGTCTCGAAATCAAGTAACATCTCAATGATTGGTTCTAAAAATAGTCTATATAATATCAATAAACAATACACAGAAAATATGAGTCATTAAATTCTCCCCATCTTAGGGATTTTTATCCTAAAAATAGAAAAAACTACTCAAAAAAGATGAGGGTACTAGGCTGACATCTGGGTCACCTACTCCCCGATGCTCTCCGAAATATTTTCATGCTACCAAAAAACATGAAATAGTGGAATAAATCTCCCAAAAAAGACCCTCTCTTACCGATCCTTGATCTCTACTAGGTACTCTAAAACGGTTGATCCATCCTTGATGTCTATCTCACCCTAGTCGATAAAATGCAACAGGTTGTGCACAAACCTCTTCAGCCATGACACGTGGAAGATGTAATGTAGTTAGTCTAACTACAGTTGTAGAGCTAAGTAGCATGACACATTTCCAACTCTATATGGTATTTGTAAGTGACCAATGAATGTCATAGATAATGTTCCACCCTAACTAAATCTCTGTAATCCACATCTAGGTGATATCCTCAAGAACACATGACCTCCCTCCTCAAACTTCATAGGACTTCTTAATTAGTCCACATAAGAAATATGATGGCTCTATGGAGTCATAATATTCCCATAGATGATCTAAACATTTTCTATAGTACCTCACACAATATCTAGGCCCAAGAGAGCTAACTTGCCTACATCAATCCAACAAAGTGGTGACATGTAGGTTTTCTCATATAGAGCCTAAAGTAGTTCCACACCAATGGTGGAATGGTAGTTTCTTTTGAATGAAAACTCCACCAAGGGTTGATTATACCCCCAAATATGGCCAAAGTCCAACATGTAATCTCACAGCATGTCCTAAAAGACTTGAATGGTCCGCTCCATCTTGCCGTCAGTATGGGGGTGAAACACCATGCTCAAGCCTAACTGAGTCCTAAAGGCCTCATGAAATCCTCTCTATAATTGTGATGTGAAGAGAGTGTCATGGAATTAAATGTTAATTGAGTGAACTCTAAGGAGTCAAAATATATTAGGCATATAGATACATCCCAATATTTCTACTGAACTCTACTCTAGAATGTCTAAAAAGTAGGCCGGCTTAGTGAGTTATTATATGATTACACAAATATAATCTTGTCCCCTAGATGTGAATGGTAACCTCGTTACAAAGTCCATGGATATATCATCCCACTTTCAATCTCGAACCTCAAGTGGTTGAGGTAAATCCACTAGAACCTATTCCTTAGCCATCACCTACTAGAAAGCGAGGCATCGAGAGACAAACTCTACAACACCCTTTTTTATACCTAGCCACCCAACTACCATCACATGTCCTAGTACAACCTTTAAATAACTGGATATACCTCTAAAGCAGATGTATGAAACACCCACATCAATTACTCACACAAAATCAAAGGTATAATCATCCATCCTATGAAATGGATAACATTCTCCCCACCTTTAGAATATCCATCTATTTATTTTCTGTTGGATATCTGAGTACGTAAGGTCTCATAGTTAGTATCTCCATTTTGATGATCCTTGAAAAGATGCAAAAGTGGTGGGGGTAATAGTCATTTACTAAAGATATGAGGAATTATCCCCACACACTAAGGACAAATACAATGAGGATAACTTCTTTGATGCCTCAATAAATAACTAAGAATAAGATCTTCTACTGAGAGCATATACCACCACATTTAGCTTTCCAAGAGTATAGAAAATATCTAATTCATTTTCCTAGAGTAACTGTATCCATCACCTTGGTCTCAAGTTGTTATGTTTCTGAGAGATGACATACTGGAGACTCTTATGGTTTGAGTAGATGTACAATCACTTACCCATCCAGTAATGTCACCATATCTTCAGTGAAAACCTAGTGTAGCTTACTCCAGATCTCAGGTCACGTAGTTCTTCTCATGTGGTGTCAATAGATGTGAACCTTAGGCAATCACTTCATGAATATAAATTAAAACACATCCATGTCTGGTACCTAATTCATCCTAGAACATTATGTAATCTACACTGTCCTCTGGAAATATCAAGATGGGAATGCTTGTGAAATTTTACCACAGCTTCTAAAAGTAGTAATGGAACATTTATTTCCACATGAAAGGCTATCCCTTTTGGGTGAAGACTATCAAGTGTTTAGCTACCTTGGAGAAATCAGGTACAAACCTCAGATAGTACCCTTCCAACCCAAGTAATATTCACACCTTGGTAACATTCTTGGGTGGATCCCAAGAAAGATCAGACTCAAACTTCATTTGATATAATGCTTCTCCTACCTATGATATGACATTATCTCTAAACTGGACCTCACAAATCCAAAACTAGAACATTGATAGATTTTCATAAAGCTGGTTCTCTCAGAGTGTGTCCAAGACCATACTCAACTGTCTTTCATGATTCTCCTCGGATGCGGAGTACACTAAGAAATATATTTAATGAAGAACACCATGAACCTATTTAATAAAGGATGAATAATCTTATTCATGAGTCCCATGAACACTATTAGGTAATTACTTATGTTCAATGGTATCATAGATTACTCATAGTGACTGTAATAACATCTGAATGGTGGCTTCTATATATTAACATTGTGTACTCATAGTGGGTGCTATCCTGATTTGTGGCCAATCTTTGAGAACCATTTTACCCCTCTCAACTGATCAAATAGGCCATTTATCCTTATTAGTAGATACCTATTATACATAGTCACCTAATTCAAGTATTGTTAGTACACATATAGCCTCATAATCTCAACTTAATTCTTGGAGAACAACACTGGGGCTGCCTAGGGGTAACACTCGGTCTCATAAAGAAATTCTCCGGGAAGTCCTAGTATTTCACCCCCACCTCAAAAACCTATTATAGATCCATATTATATGATGGTGCAGATATTAGGGTCATCCTAGGATGCAATTCAATGTACAAGCTTATCTCTTGATTTGGAGTTAATCCTAATACATCTTTGGATAGACATCCTCATACTCTACCACTACCATAAGAATTGGGTAGCTCATAGAATCCACTATTACAAGATTCATGAAATCAAAATGGTGAGTAATCAGATGGACCATCCAATGCTTAATCATATCATTCTATAATATGGTTTCTTTTTTCCCAAAAAACAAAACCTCATCCCATAACTACGAACACACCACATCATCCATCAAAAATTGTCAATCTGGTATTGAATTGTGGATATCTAGTCTATACCTAAGATGTAATCGTAATCACTACATGCTGCTATAATGAGATTCCATAAAAAACCTTCACCTCCAAGTTTCAGATCTTACTATTTGAATAATGGTGAAATAACTAATTCACCATTTATCAGAGTCTCCAACTATAAGGGTCAAGACAAAAGCTCAACCAAAATCTCTATGTATAGAACCATAGAAGTGGAAAGGATTAAATGACTCACACATATGTCTATTAGTACTATATATAAAGTATAAAATACATAGATCTCACCTCTTATCATCTCGGGAACCTCAAGGTCATAGGCCTCCATAGCTTGTTGTTCGCCTTATCCCTGACCCCCAACACCCTCTGCACGAAATGGACCACCTGAGGGTGTTAGTGGTAACATGCCAGACCTCTAACCACCTCATGCTACTCTGTCAGTCCCTCTACCATGCCTACCACAATATAGAACTCCTTTATCCTACCTCGGTATATGACTTGATAGTCCCTTGAACATCTCTTGATCATGTGTATGATGGGTTGGACAACCCTGATCTAGATGTCCCTGACCATCGTAGGAGAAACACCGTGTATCTCTCAGCTGATTCGAGCCATCCTGAGAGACCTATATTGTTGGACCTATGTCCTGGGATTAACTCCTGAAGCATCTTACACACTTGGATATCTATGAATGCTATCAACTACATATTTTCTTGGTCTTACCATTTTCGGTCCCCTCTACCAGCACCCACTATCGGCGCCTACTCTGCCCGGAATCTCTCCATGAACAAGACCCACTAAAGCACCCCAGCATAGGTGGGAATGTAGATGGATATCAATGAATCCCTGATGTACCAGCTTAATCTCTACCCAAAGGTCCATAATCTGAATAATGGATCCCAAACCATATCCATAGACTATTTTGAGAGATCAGTAAACCTTACATAGTACTCTTCCACGGTCAAGCTACCCTACTACAAATACAAAAGCTCTTGAATATGCACCGATTGAAACATGTCTTGATATAAATACTCATCAAAGATATTCTCAAAGTTAAATTAGGATATAGTTGTCTCTTCATGTGACTGAGTACTAAACTCCACCATTGTCCAGTAGATCCTTAAAAAAGGCTCACCTTGGGGACCACTATCTAATCTTCCAGCATCGTCACTATGATAAAAACAAGATTAACTACCTCTAACCACTCCTCATCCACCTAAGGGTATGTGTCACATTAAAACATACGAGGTAACTACCACTGGGACTGGTGTAGTTCACTCAGCCGGCATTTATTTTTATCTGGCACTACTAGTGCTAGCTGATACTCAACAAGTGGTGGTATATCTAGAAAACCACTTGGAGGTACTATCTCTAGTACATGCCTCTTAAATGAATCCTCATCACTTAGTATATCATATTCTTGATCAGGTAATACAATATCAGTTGGATTTCTGTGTGGAAGAATCCTGAAGTAATGAATATGTACCATGGATAAAAGAGTGTATCTGGGGAGATGGCTCAAGAAGGAAATGGAAAACAAAACCCATTCCTATATGATGAATGTACCAAAAATTTTCCCTACAACTAATTTTTACATGTACCAAGTAAAAATAAAGGTGGTCAAAGTCTTGGTGTGTGGTTACATCTACCATTTCATCAAAACTGGAGTCCCTAGCCAGAAAGTCAAACATGAGACACTAAACACTATTTCCCCAACCTAATATCCCTGAATATAGTCCTATGGTAGAATCAAATTCTCTAATACAAATCTGTCATGCCATGAACTATTGGGGTCTGACCGAGGACTTCCCCAATCCTACCTCTAATAGGCTAGTGGCTAGAGACTAATGTTGAGTAGGAATATCCCATATATGGGAGGCATTAGCCTAATTTACCTACACACAAGAACACATATCTTAGCCCACACAATGTTGAAATGTAAAAAAATTGAACAAATTCATGCATACATTTATAATGCCCCAACTAGAGTATGAAAATAAAGCATTAAAATAAAAAAGGGTCCTAATACAAGCCCAACCAAAAATTGTAAAGTGTCCAACCTGCTACAAGGGAGAGGACAAAGATCAAGTGCAAGATTTCTAAAAACACCTCAGTCTAAGAAGATAAAGATACACTCAACCTGCTTTGTGTTCTCTAAGGACACTATTTAAAGGGTTTTTGTTTACATAAGACATGACACATGTGGGGAGACCCCATGAAGGGGTGTGTATAACAATACCCAGAAGGACACCATGAAAACACTAAACACAGAGTATCAATTATAGTCAGCTTAATACAAGGATATAACAACCAATTTTTAATATAAAAAAACTTGATATACTTAGAAAAGACACTATGCCACCAGGTGGTCACAACCAACTACCAGCCACAGTACTATACTAAAATCAAATCTCAATTAGGGAGAATCCACTTTATAATACATTCTATAATCAAGAGATATCATCAAATAGTTCTAGATTATTTGGCCCCTAACATGAAATCTCACTGGTCTCAGATGACACTGATACTCAAATAAGGGGGTCATCACCTAGGACCTATGTGGGACACCACAAACCCAATATAGATCAACCCACTATGTAGGGGATCATATACCAACGATAACATGAACCCTACCAATATGCCCTTCTAGATAGAGGATCAACACCCTACACAAGGATTTCTTGCTGATTCCACAAACCCCGCCTAAGGTATGAAGATGATAGAAGTGCTAACTCCAGTCTCATAGAGGGACCCAAAAACTCTATCAGACACTCATCCTCTAGAGGGAATCACAATCCTATGATGTGGATGAAATGTTGCACTATAACTTTTAAATAATAGACTAAGGGAACACACTAAACCAAAAATAGTTTATAATACATAAAAGAAGGGATAAAAACACCCCAAAAGGGGTACACAATGTGTACTTGGGGTACACGACATATACATGGGGTACACAAAATGGACATCCATCCCCAAGTCTTCTTGTGTGGTATCATCTTACATGAAATGTAAACCTCAAAATACAGAGTTTGTGAGTGAAAAAAATAGCATGTAAAGGAATATTGACACCTAAACATGTCTTTTAGTCATGTGTGTGTGCACCAAAGGGTGTTTTTGTACTCTTGTAGGGTTTGTGTACTTTGGCCGGCATGTGTACCAACCTATGTTTAGATCGCTCTGTATGTGTATCCCATCCTGAAAATTCCCATGTATCCTCCTAGATATATTTTGAGCCACCTGCATGTGTCACATGTCATGAAATAAGGTCACACAACTTGTGACGTTTTTCTTCTCTGTAGAAACCCAAGAACCATATAGAGTGTCCCACACAGCATGTAACACCCCATTAGAGACCACATAACACATAATTTTCTAGAACCCATTGCTAGTTCACGTGTCAACTATATCTTCCACCTCCATCATCAATCTCACATAAGAATATCAAATCTGGGGTTGAATATCCTTTTCATTTGTTGATCACTGGATTCCAGCCACCAAACAGATCTGGAAAACATCCACTATTATCTATGTCACTGTGCGATGCTCAGAAAAAAATGATTCGATCTCATTATACCTCGATCTATCCACCATAATCATTAATACCCAAAACATAACTTTCATCGCAAACCATACTTGTGACATCGATCTGTTGCATTGAAGAATGGTCACATAATGATCGGATACCAGATATTTCTTTAAACCATTGTCTAAGGAAAATACCAATGATGATCGAACAAAAATTATGCGAGAGATATATAATTCATTAAAATTGGGGAACAAACCTCCAGTTTTGTTCATTTGGACTCAATAAATTTTCCTAAAGATAGATGAATGAATGCGAATAAAACCTGATGAACAAATTATAATTCCATAAAATTAATTCTATCTAAGTTAAAAATATCAATTCTATTTGTGTAATTGATCCGTGTTCATCAAGGAGTAAATATTGGGATCGAAAATAAAAAATAAACATCCTACCTGGAGTTTGGATTGATTTTTGATGAAAAATAGCTCTGTGTTATCATCATTTACATATTCGATGAACTCCTTTGGTAGAATGATATACGATCTGGTTCCGATCCATCATTTTTTTCCAAGAACACTCTCCCATAGTCATCTAGATCTTTAGTATTTGAGAGGCCAATCATAAGAAAATACCCATAAACATATACTTATATGAGAAATTGGTCTCTAAGTCAAAAAAAATAAAAAATAATAATTAATTGATTTTATTCATTTATTCCCATGATGTATTTTTTTCAAATGCCTCACGTCGATGAAGGTTATTTCATGCTGAGGGTAAAGATCATGACTCAAACTCAATGATTACCTCAGATATTTGATTCAGGACCCCATTTTAGAGTTGTTCTACTTTTTTAGGTAAAATTTATGTTAGAGGTTTTTAATATATTTAATATATTTCAAAAAATTATTTTAGGCACACCGGGCCTTGGAATCACACACCGTCTCAACAAATGGTCCTAAAAATAATTTATATAATATCTAAAAAATAACACATAGAAAATAAAAGTCATTACAGAAGAATTGGGTTTTCATATATAAAATATTCCTTTTTTGATGACACATCCCACTCATTTATAAAATAAGTTGGTATAGGTAATTAGATGTCTTAGTTGTCGAATGATGATTGCTGAAAAAAATATAGGATTTTTTAGTTCATGAAGATGATAATTTTTATCTCATCATTGGAAATAATTAGAGGATTAACCATAAATAATAGATCGATTTCTATCAACTTTGTGTCCCATTTTATTTTACCGATAGAGTCACTAATTTCTATTAGGTTGAGTAAGACCCTAGATTTAGGAGAGTAGGTATCATTACCCCATGTTCTGATATGTTCTCATTATAGTTTTTAGATAAGTTTCTTGATTCAATTTATCCAATTATTAGTGGTATTTTCCTATGGTGGTGAGTTAGTATCTCAGAGTTTTTTCAGATTATTTATATGGTTTTATACCACATATGGATGTTGAGTTTCAAATAGAATTTATTTTAGGGATAATTCCCATTTCCTTACCATCATATCATATGAAACCCACTAAATCGGAAAAATTAATGTTTCATCTTGAGGATATTGAGGCTAAAGGATTTATTCACCCTACTATTTAACCTTAGTTTTCTCTATTTCCAATTATAAAGAATTTGGATGGGAGTCTCTAAATTTATGTTGATTAAAAGAATCACAACCATGAGACAGTTAATAAAAAATATCCCTTACCTATGATTCATGAATATTTTGATCCACTCAAGGAATTATGGTGGTTTTAAAAACATGATATGTGTTTGGGGGACCATAAATTGAGGGTCTAGGTGGAATATATTAATAATATGGGTTTAAAAATAGGGTAAGAGAATTATGAGTATTTTTCATACCAGTTGGCCTTACTAATGCTCCTCTATTGTTTATGGATTTAATGAATCAAATCTTCCATTAGTTATTAGATCCATTCATGGTTGTTTTGGAAGATGATATCCTTTTTTATTCTATATCAGATGAAATTTTATGTCGATCATTTGAATATCGTCATTATAATATTGAAATATAACCATTTTTATATAAACATATCCAGATGTAAATTCTAGATCAAAGAGGTGAATAATTTAGGCTATGTGGGTTTTGTGAAGGGTGTCTCAGTGGATCCTGAGAAGATTTAGGGAGTGATGTTTCAGGGGTAACCCATAAATGTATTTGAGATCTAGAGTTTCTTTAGTTTAGAACGTTCTTAAAAGTTTTTTGTGTATACTCCAAGATTGTATCACCTATGATAGATTTAACCCATACGGGTTTGAAGTTCATTCAGAGATATTAGTGCTAGAGATATTTTGAGGAGTTGAAAGTGATCTTGACTTTAACTCCTATATTAAAACATATGGATTCTTGTTTGGGATATAATGTTTACTTAGATGCCTCATGTATGGTTTTGGGTTCTAATCTAACAAAATGTAATATATTCATTAGCTTATGAATCTTATAAATTACACCATCATTAGAATATCTACCCATTTATGAACTTGAGTTAGTGGCAGTGATGTAGGCTCTAAAGATAGGGTGCTATTACCACCTCAAGGAGTTTTTTATAGTGTATTCATACTATAAGATTCTTAAGTATGTCTTCACTCAAATTATTTGAAGTTTATATTGAGAAAAAAGTTATAGTAACTTTATACAATTGATTTTGATATTATATACACCCATGGAAAAAGATATGTGGTCACAAAAACATTGAGAATAAAATTACCAGCTTAGGTAGTGGAAAAATTAGTGGAAGAGTGGTGTTTGATGGTATTATTTTATGAAATTCTCTTGGATGAAAGGAGAGTTGATAGATTGGGGTTACAAGATTTTTCATGGCCTAGATCATACATGGTGAGGATTTTCATCACTATATCATGATTTTTTTATTATGGGGACACCTCAGGTGAGTGGTCTTTGTCTTCTAATGGGGTTATGTTATTCTAAGGTAGAATGGTTGTTTCAATAGACCTAGGATATTAATTTATCGATAGTGGACACTGATATAATTAGTTTGAGCACTATGTATCTAACATGATATATCATCACCTATTACATCATTATTAGTGGTTGGGAATAATACAATCAATTATAAATTTTGTGTCTCAAAGACTTGTATGTCATAGAACTAAAGAAAAAAAATAAAATGAATGATTTTATTACAACCCTGCCCATTCTATTAGGAAAATTAGATGATATAGCCATGGAATTCATGATTACTCTACCTAACACTCCAAGTGGTAAGGATGAAATGTGAGTGATTATTGATTAGCACACAAAATCAGTGTATTTTATACTAATAGAGAAGGAAACAATAGAAGAGGATGATCTTGGAACCATTATGTGGAAAAATCCATGGTGTAACACCATATATCAATTTAGATAAGGACCCTTGCTTCATATTTTAGTTTTGGAAAGGTTTCCAGACAATAATTAGTTCTAAGTTAAAGTTGTGCATGAAATATCATTACCAGATGGATGTCCAATTTTAGTGAGCCTTCCAAATTATTAAATGAATGCTTTGGGAATATAATTTTTAATTCAGTGGATCATATGAGAAGCGTATACCCTTAGTGGATCTTTCTTATAAAAATAGTTACCATGATTTAATTAGAATTGTTTCATTTTTGGCATTTAATGGGAGGCCATGTAGATTTCATCTTTATTGGGAATATATTGGAGAACAGTCCTTGGTTGGACTGAGAATTATCTAGGACATGATGAATATTATGAATTTTATTAGGATAATTTTAGAATCAGTTAGAAGTCTATAGAAACCATATGATTTTCGATATCATAATTTACTAGAATTTGAGGTTAGTGATAAGGTTTTTCTCATGGTTTCACCTTGGATGGGGAATGGATGTTTGGGAAGATAGGTTAAGATAAAACCTCATTATGTCAACCTATTTGACACTGTGGAGTGAATTGGGAAGGTGGATTGTTCATTAGACTTACCCAATCTCTAGTCTTCCTCATCTATGTCCCATTTCATCTTCTTTTTAAAATGACATGAATGGTATAAAATAAACCAAACCTTGACTATTTTTGTTCCTTCACTTCTCCTCCCTCAACTTCTAAAGGATTCCATGTATATATATATATATCATGTAAATCAAGCCAAATTTTTTAAGTTTTTGGGATAATTCATACCTACTTGTGTCAATTTCAAATCCCCTTCGGTATCTTTGATTACTGCACATGAAATATAAAATGTATATATATATATATATATATTATTACAAACAAAAAAACTGATCACCAATAATCAAACCATTAAAATACATATTTACCCACTATTTCAATGAATTTTTCTATCCGTGTCTGATTAATTAAATATTTAATTTTTTTCTATAAACCGTTATTTTTTACATTGAACATCGAAAACCTTACTCTGAAAATATACCCTCTTTATTTTTCTCTGTATCCCTCTTCCTTGGTGTCTAGTAGCCAATAAGCCCCTGATTTATCTCAAGGTAAAGGTGTGATTTTGTTTTTTAATCTATCAATTTGTGATTTATTTAAAAAGATATATATATATATATATATTATGAATTTATAATGTAATGGATTATTTTTATCAATTTATGTTTTATGTTATAGATTTGGAAGGGATTGTTTTGATATTATTTCTAAACCTATAAATTTATGTTTTGTTAGTGTTTAATTTTATTTTCAATCTACCAATTTAGTTTCGACTTAAATAAATAAATAAATAAATATATAAATAAATAAATATATATCTATATATATCTATCTATTTATCTTATTTGTTTTCAGAATTTATGATGTAAATGGTTATTTAAAATTTATTATCAACCTTATCAATTAATATTTTAATTTATGCTTTGTAAGGGATTTATTTAATAAATATTTCAAGTTTATGGTTTCTTCAGAGGTTATATTAAGATTTACAATGCGTGTGAGTGAGTTTATTTGTTTAATTATAATTATACTTTCAAATTTTAGGATGAAATCATGTAAGGATTTTAAAATAATTTATCAAGTATCTTCTATAAAAATAAAATTCTAATCTTGATTTATAAACTTTGATTTAAAATGAAATCCTTTTAATCATAATTTATGAATTAATGTTTTAAATTATTATTCCATAAGATATTTTTAAACAATAATTAAACCTTGTTTAGTTATTGTCATCTTTAAATTATATCTATTATAAATAAAATATCTAAGAGAAAATATATCATTTTGTATAACCTATTAAGATTAACATTTTATGTGTATCATCTATTTATAAATTATAAATGTTATCATTTGGGTGAACTAGTCTTTTCCAGAAAATTATAAATAATGAAAGAAATTATTTTATGTGTGAAATATTTTTACATGTCCCTTAAATTTGTTTTTTGAAATTCTCTAAAAAATTATTATTTAATGTTAAGAGTTAGGTAAGATTATTTTATTTTAAGAAAATAATTGTTTTATGTATTATATTGAAACATTTTTGGGTTATTACTGAAAAAGGAAGAACTTTTAAATTTTTTTCTAAAAATTGGAACTAGAGTATTGAATATTAAGTTATGGTATGCGGAGTGAACCCATGACCTTAAGGGAACATTGTATCATATAAGATACGGAAATGTGGCCATAAAGTTTTCTTATGGCCTACTAAGTATCATAATTATTCCTAAAAAATTATCATTATTTTCAAATTGTGAAATTCAAGGAATTATTTTAAATTGTAATAATTTTAGAAATTTATCATTTTCAAGATTATATAAAATATATTATTCTTTAGTGTTTTGAAAACCTATTACTAAGTAATTTTTTATTAAAATTAAATATTTTAAAATTATTTACCAATGATTTTATAACCCCTTAATGGGAAATGTAATTTCTCACAGTTTGTTTAAAATTCATTTTTTACAGATTTAATAGATTTTTTTTGTGCTGTATATTTTTTAAGGTGGTAGTTCACATGAATAATTTTCGTTTATTTTATTTTATTTTTTACATTTTTTAAAATGTAATATATGTACATAATTATTAAAAATCTAAACTAGAAAAGTTCCTGAAATGTAAATGTTCTATGTATTTTTCTTTAGATTTTTATAAAAAATACTCTACATTTTTAAGCACTGAATCTGGAAGTGCAGCTTCAGAGCATCACACTTGGTATCATAGCAATAGTCTAGATAATTTTGGAAAATTATAAAAAATTAATAATTTATTTATACCTCATGTGTAAAATTTATTTTTTATGTGTATGGATGAATTGTGATGGTAAAATTCAGTTATACAAGGAAGAATATAATATCCCATGATATTAATATAATAATTTTATTTTAATTAATTATTTTTTGTTTTTATAATTTAATTGAAATATTTTTAATATAACCTTTTATGAAAGTAAAGTATTTAGTGTAATAAAATTATGAAATATTACTTTTTATTTGAAGAGATTGTATTTTTATATCTTAAAGGATAATACACTAATATATTTTTTAAATAAACCAAAATTCTTTATTTAAAATTATGTTTTGATATGAATTGTTTTGGACATATTATTATTTTTCATGAATAAATATTTTTATATAAAGTATATTATGATTATGGATTCCATTATTCATTGGTATTTATAAAGACCATTTGTGATCAATGGGAAAATGTAGTCATTAGAGTTTTAATATATATTAGGTATTTTAAAATTTTAGATGATTTAAAATGATAATTGAAAATAATAATAATAAAATTTAATGATTTTTTTATTAATTAGAACATTTAAAATTAAAATATAACTTTGAGTTCTTAGTAGATTTTAAATTTTGACATTTAATGAAATTTTTTAATTATAAGTTAAATTTTTCCAGTTTTGTGTTAAAGCCCTAGAATTTAATAACAAGATAATTCCTTATAATGGTTTTTAAATAAGTGTAAAAATTTACTTTTTAATGAAGTAAAATATAATGGAAGTGTTAATATATATATATATATATATATTACTTTGATATATTTTTCTTTTTTTTCCCATATTTTGAAAATGTCATATAAATTTTTTTTAATAATACTTTCTACAAAAAAATATTAAGATAACATAAAAAAAATAAGTGCTTCCCATTAGGCCAAGCCCTCTATTTAGTAGAGTGATCATATATGCAACACCATGCTAATCCCAACTCTATAGGGAGAGGTTAGGACCGTGTAGGTCCCTAAGTCTTTGTTCAGTTCGGCATGGTGAGGGTTGATGATCATGTAGGTGCTCATGTATAAGGCTCCCAATGCAGTGGGTGATTGTGTAATCATGGGATAGGAGATGTGTTTTGTCTTATAATGGGGAACAAAATTCATCCTTATTTTTATGTGGGGTGTTGCAGGATGAATCTGAATTATCCGATCAATACTGAACTCATATAAATAGTTCAATCCATCCTCAATTATCTTCCTCGCTAGATGCCCATCTTGCAACTTGAACCAGTAGGTCTACCGTTGGACATTCTCTGTCATCTAATTATCCCTAATATATGGACCCTCTAATTTTTTCTTCATTTTTAAATGACATGAATGGTTTAAAATAAACCGACCCTTGACTATTTTAGTTCCTTCACTTCTCCTCCCTGGGCTTCTAAAGGAAGTCATGTGTGTATAAATAAATAAATAAATAAATATATATATATATATCTTGCCAATCATTCCAAATTATTTATGATTTTTAACTAATTAACACTAAAATAGGTAAATTTAGAATCTCATTTGGTATCTTTGATTATTTTATATAGAATATATATATATATATATATTATAATAGAAAAAGAAAACTAAACACCAACCATAAAACCATTAAAATACTTATATTCACACTATTTCACTACTTTTCTGTCCATGTCTAATTAATTAAATATTTAATTTTTTATAAACCATTTTTTGAACCTTGAACATCTGGACCATTACTCTTAAACTACAGCCAATTTCTTTCTCTCTCTATTCCTCTTTCTTGGTGTCCAGTTGCCAATAAACCCCTCCTTCATCTCGAGCTAAGGGTTTGATTTTGTTTTTAATCTATCAATTTATGATTTATTTACAAAGATATATATATATATATTTTAAATAATTTATTATGTAAGGGATTATTTTTATCAAATTAAGTTTTATATTATGGTTTTGTAATGGATTGTTTTATAAAACTATCAATTTATGTTTCGTAAGGGTTTAATTTTATTTTCAATCTATCAATTTATGTTCGATTTACAAAGATGTATATAAATGTGTGTGTGTGTCTTATTTTTTTCATAATTTATGATGCAATGGATTGTTTTAAATTTATTTTTGAACCTATCAATTTATATTATAATTTATGCTTTTAAGGGATATATTTTATAAGTATTTCAAGTTTATGGTTTTTTCAAGGGTTATATTTAGGTTTAAAATAAATTTATATTTCTGTATATATTTGTTTAAGTATATTTATCCTTTAAAATTTTATGATGAAATAATATAATAATTTTCATAAATTTTATCAATTCTGTTTTAGAAAACAAAATTTCTATTTTTATTTAAAAACATTGATTTAAAACGATACCCTTTTAATGATAATTAAAGAATTGATGTTTTAAATTATTATTTCTTAAGTTATTTATAAATAATAACAAAGCCATATTTTGTTATTTTTATATTTAAATTGTTCATATTATAAATAAAATCACCAAGAGGAAAGATATCATTTTATGTAATCTATTAAAATTATCCTTTTATGTGTATCATCTAGAAATAAATGATAAATGTTATCATTTATGTGAACTAGTATTTTATAGAAAATTATAAATAATTAAAGTTATTATTTTATGTGTGAAGTATTTTTATCTATCCATGAATTTCATTCATAACATTAGATATGTCCATAATCTAAGTTATCATCAATATGCCATGCATTTTTATTCTAGTATTCATTTATTATGTATTTGTATTTATGAATTTCAAATGAGAATAGTTTTTTATAAGTACGGATTTCTCAAAAATATGATTTTTGAAATTATCAAAAAATGATTGTGACATGTTAAGAATTCGGTAAGATTAATTTCTTTTAAATAAAATAAATTTTTTATGTATTATTTTGAAACATTTTTGGGTTGTGATTGAAAAAGGCTGAACCATTATAATGATTTCTATAAATTACACAAGAGTATCAAATTTTAATTTATTTTATGTGTAGTTAACCCATGCACATAAGGGTACATTTTTCATATGACCTACATCTAAATGGGATTATGGTTTTATTATATCCTGCTAAGTATCATAATTAATCTTTCAAAATTATTATTATTTTAAAATGAAGAAATCCAGAGGATTATTTTAAATTGTTATTATTTGGGAAATTTATGGTTTTCAAAATTGTATTAATATTATTATATTTCAATGTTATAAAATAATATTAATAAGTTACTATTTATTAAAAATAAATATTTTAAATATATTTACCAATAATTTTAAAACCCATTACTGGGAAAAATAATTGCTCCCTTTATATTTAAAATTCATTTTTAACAGGTTTAATATAATTTATTTGCGATGTATATTTTTTAGGGAGGTAGCACACATGAATAAATTTATTTTAGTTTATTTTATTTTTTATAGTTTTTTTAAAATGTAATTTATGTATCTAATTCTCCAAAACCTAAATAGAAAAAGGTCCTAAAATGTATATTCTCTATTTATTTTTATTTTATATTTTATAAAAAAAAATAAAAACTATTATTATGCTTTGAATCAGAAAGCATGGGATTGAGGCTTCACTATTGGTATTAGAGAAATAATATTGATAATTTTGAAAAAATAGAAGAAATTAATCATTTAAGTATGCCTCTAGTAGAAAATTGTTTCTTATATGTGTACGGATGAATTTTGAGGGTTTAATTTAGTTAAGGGGGAAAGAATGTAACATCCTAAAAAAAATTCAATATAGTAATTTAATTTTAATTTAGTATTTATTGTGTTTATAATATCAAAAGAAGATTTTTAATAAAAACATTTATAAAAAAATTATTTTGTGTAATAAAAATATGCTTTTATCTCTATTAATAAATATTATATTTTATATTAAAGGATATTATTTTTATATCTTAAATGTGGTTAAACTAATATTTTCCTTAAATAAATTTATTTTTAAAATAAACCAAATTTATTTATTTAAAATATCGTTTTGATACTATTTTTTTGATATAATATTATTTTTCAAGAAAATATATTTTTATATAAAGTATATTGTGTTTATGAATTCCCTTACTCACAGGTATATATAAAGACCTTTTATGACCATTGGAAAAATATAGTCATTGGAGTTTTAATGAACATTAGATATTTTAAAATTTTAAATGAATTAAATGATATTCAATAATAATAATAATAAAATTTAATGAAAATGTTTTTACAAGTAAAAATTTTAAGATTATAATATAACTTTGAGTTCATAGAATATTTTAAATGATGGCATTTAACAAAAACATTTTATTTATAAGTTAAATTTTCACATTTTTGTGTTAAAACATGAAAATTTAATAATAATATAATTCTATATAAATGGTTTTATATAAGAATAATAGATTAACTTTTTAATGATGTAAAATATAATAGAAGTGTTATATATATGTGTGTGTTACTTTGATATATTTTTCTATATTCCCCATTTTTTTAAAACTTCCTACAAGAATATTTTACTAAGACTTTATACAAAAAAATTATTAAGAGCACATGACCAACCAAGGGAAGCTCATAAGGCCAAAACATCGGTTTAATGGAGTACTCAGATGCACAACACTATTCTAAGCCTTACTTGAGTAGGAGTGTTTGGGACTATGTAGGATAGCGGGTCTTGGTCCGGTCCATCATGGCAAGGGATGAAGTCTGAGCAGGAGCCTATGTATAAGTTTCCCACTGTGATGTGTTCTTGTGTTATCGGGGGATGAAAGATGTGTTGTGGATGATAAAGGGGAACTAAATTCATCCTTATTTTGATGTGGGTTGCCGCATGATGAATATGAACCATCTGATCAAGACTGAACTCATCTAAACCATTTAAGTCATCCTCGATTGGCTTCCTCACTAGATTCTCATCCCATGATTCAAAATAGTAGGTCAAGCCGTCATACCCCCTCCATCGTCAAAGTCTCCCTCATCTATGGACCATCTCGGTTTCATATTCCCTCTAAAATGGAATGAATGGTATAAAATAAACTAAACCTTAACTATTTCGATTCCTTCACTTATCCTCCCTCAGCTTCTCAAGGAAGACATGTATGTATATATATATAAATATATATATTTCCAACAATCCTTAATTCTTTATGTTTTTTCACTAATTAACACTGACTTGAGTTTATTACAAATCCCCTTTAGTATCTTTGATTACTGCATATGAAATAATATATATATATATATATATATATTATAACAATTAAAGAAAATTTAACACCAATAATAAAACCATTAAAATTAAATTGTTAACACTATTTCGTTAATTTTTTCTATATGTTTATGACTAATTAAATAGTTATTCTTTTTATAAACCCTCATTTTTTCACCTTGTACATTTTAACCTTTACTAAAAAACTATACACTTTTCTTTCTCCCTATATCCTTCTTTATTGGTGTCCAATAGATAACAAACCTCTAATTCATCTCACGATAATGGTTTTATTTTATTTTTAATCTATTAATGTATGATTTATTTACAAATATATATATATATATATATCTATGTGTGTGTGTGTGTGTATATATTTGTTTGTTTTAATAATTTATGATGTGTGCGATTATTTTTATCAATATATGTTTTATGTTATGGTTTTTAAGGGACTGTTTTGAATTTACTTCTAAATCTATCAATTTATTTTTTGTAAGGGTTTAATTTTATTTTCAATCTATCAATGTATGTTTGATTTACAAAGATGTTTATATATGTATATATATCTATCTATTTATAATATTTATTTTCTGAATTTATAATCTAAGGGATTATTTTAAATTAATTTTTAAACCTATCAATTTATATTATAATTTATACTTTTTAATGGATTTATTTTATAAATCATTCATGTTTATGGTTTTTAAGGGTTTTATTTATATTTACAATATATATGTATATATATTTTTATGTATAATTATCCTTTCAAAATTATTGATGAAATAATGTAAGGATTTTCATAAATTTTTTCAAGTCTACTTTACATAAATAAATTTATAATTTTGATTTAAAAAAATGATTTAAAAAAAACACTTTTATGGATAATTACAAAATTAATGGTTTAAAGTATTATTTAATTAGACATTTTTTAACAACAACAAAACCTTGTTTTATTACTGTTATATTTAAATTTTTTCTCTTATAAATAAAATCTCCAAGGTAAAAGATATCATTTTATATAATCTATTAAGATTATAATTTTATATGTATCATCTAATTATAAATGACAAATGTTATCATTTATTTGAACTAGTATTTTTCATCAAATTATAAATAATAAAATCTATTATTTTGTTTGTGAAATAATTTTATATGTCCATGAATGTCATTTATATCATTAGATATATCCATAATCTAAGTTATCATCAACATTCCATGCATTTTTATTTATGTATTCATTCATTATGCCTGTATACTTTTGAATTTTAAATAATAACAATTGTTTATAAGAATTTATTTCTCCTAAATAATATTTTTTAAATTATCAAAAATGATTATTCCATGTTAAGAACTAGGTGAGATTATTTTATTTTAAATAAAATAATTTATGTATGTATTATTTTGAAGCATTATTTGTTATGATTGAGAAATATAGGGCCATTAAATGTTTTTTTTAAATTGGAACTAGTGTATCGAATTGTAAGTTATGGTATGAGGAGTGAAGTCATGATGTTAAGGGAACATTATCTCATATGAGATATGGCTAAGTGTCCATACAGTTTTCTTATGGCCTATTAAGTACCATAATTAATCCTATAAATTAATTAATATTTTCAAATGAAGAAATCCAAGGAATTAATATAAATTTTTATATTTTTGAAATTTATGATTTTTTAAATCTTACAAAACTTATTATATTTCAATGTTATGAAAACCTATTACTAAGTAATTATCTATTAAAATGAAGTACATTAAAATTATTTAACGAGGATTTTAAATCCCCTTACTAGGAAAAATAATTTCTCACCCTATGTTTAAAATTCATTTTTTACAGGTTTAAAAGAATTTCTTTGTGATGTATATTTCATTGAGGAGACAGCGCAGATGAAGATATTTGATTTAATTTATTTTATTTAGTATCATTTATTTAAAATTTAATGTATGTATTTAATTCTCTAAAATCTAGACCAGAAAAGGTCCTAAAATGTTAATTATCTTTGTATTTTTCTTTTGTCCCTTATAAAAACAATACACATCATTTTTATGCACTGTATTTGGAATCACGAGTTTGGGGATACACAAATAATATTGATGGTTTAAAAGTTATTCATTATAAAGGTTATATTTTCTAATATATTTATAGTCATTTTAATGATTAACTTTCATGTTAGTATCAAAATTTGATTCATTATATTTTTGTAAATTTCACTATATTACAAGATTATATAGTGATTTATCAAGATGATTAATGATATTTGGGAGATGTTTCTTTTGGTTGAGGTATATATAACCCTTAGGTTTATTAAGTGATTTAATGTGAATGATTATGTGGGAAGAATGACATTAAATTTTTAAATATTTAATCATAAGGGTATGATATAACCTTTGATATTGAAACATTATTTGATGTTGAGGTTATTGAGGTAATTAAGTCTTTGGAGGTTAATGTCATATTTCTTCAGAATATGGTTTATTAATTTTTATAATTATTTTGTGATAAAAAATTTTAGTTCATTGTAATACCTAAATATTGTATTAATATCTTGATATACATTTTTTATTCATTATAAGATCATTTTAGTGCTTTGGGCATGAAAACAATTATCTTGAATACTCATTATTTGGGAAAAATGATTAGATTGTGATGAAACATGATTAGACAATGAAATTATACTTGATAAGTATGTATATTTATTTATTTTACTATTATATATGGAAAGAGGAAGCATCAGATCTATAAAAATAATATTTAATTTCATCCTATAACCTTCAACTTCATTGAATTTATGGTCCTTTAACTCCTCACTGATTCATGGTTTTTTGGTCAATAACTTTCACCATAACATGTTTTATATCACTCTGTATTAGTCATTGGGAATTATTATTCTCTTAAATGTCTATATTTTTAGTTATCACTAATTTTATACTATTTGGGAACCTAGTTATGTTTTATTATAGATGACCTTTTTATTTTCCTTTCCCACTTTTCAAGAGGAAGTTTTATTATCCTTTTTTATGATGTTGGTTTTCAAAATAGTAATTTTCCTTGTTCAAACCCTTGATTACAAAGAAAAATTTCAAATTTATTAGAAATAATTAATTAAATTGGGGTGGATATGTAACACTTTGAAATTTAAAAAAAGCACTAGGTTCGTTAAAACATAAGATTTGTAACACTAAGCCTAGATGAACCATGAAATATTTTTATTTTAATACGACCCTTATAACCTAGATGTTAAATTAGTAGGTAATAATAATAAAAAATTCATTATAAAATATATATAATTTCTCAACTCGATATAATTATATTGACAAATTTCTAGTAAATAATCACTCAAATTTTAGTAATGTATTTTTATTCATCAAAAATATGTTTTCTTCAATATTGGAGTTTATTAATTTTTATGAGAAAAAAATATAATTGATTTATAAAACTTTTAAAAATTATATTTTATAAATTGGATTTCATTTTTTAATTCATGTTATCAAAATTATCTTAGGATTATTATTTTATAAATTTATGAAAAGTGTGGTATTTCAATGAATAGTAAAAAATAATGATTTTTATTGAAAACTGTATTTTCATTTCAAGAATATAGAAAGTGTTATATTATTATAAAATTATTTAATAGTAAAATTAGTTATATTATATATTATATAATTCAATTAGGTTCAATGTAATCATTTTTATATTTGAATTTGGTATAAAAACATTCTTAGGCGTAAAAAACATTTTTCTAGTAAACTACTTTTATGAATGCAATGTGTTTTTATATTAATAATTTAAATTAATAACTATTGGTGAATTATTTTAATCAATTATATATATATATATATATTATATTCAATAAAATGTTTTAAAATTCATTTAATATTTTTACTATGCATTGGATAAGAATAAATCAATTTTTATGGCTGAAAATATTTTTTTCTAAAAGATGTTTTTGTAATGTTTTGCGTACATATTTTAAAATTAATTTTTTTAAATTATAGGTATTTAATTTTTTAAAATTGATTCCATATTTTGAATCAATTGTTTCATACATTTTAAATGTCCCCCTTTTATTTTTCTTCAATATGAATAGTACCCGTGGTAAAATTTATCACTAAAGTAAAGGGTAAATCTGATAAATATAGGTTACAACTAAGTGATGAAACCATAATTTTTCATTATATATTTTATTGGATGAAGTTAATTATAAACTTATCACATTATTCTCAAAATATATTTGTTTAATGGCCACTTTTTCATGAAAATTAACTATATAATATTTAAAGAAAAGATAGTTACAAATTGTCACTCACTAAGTTTTAAATATTTCTTATGTGTCTGAATGGGGGAAAAACTAGATATAAATGAATATAAATAGTAATTTTTCAAATAATTAAATTATGTTAGTTATAGTAATTTATTTATAATTTTTAGTGATTAAATAATATTCTTAAATTCTTGCACAATGCTAATACAGTATTTATTTAATTAATATAAAAATAAATTAAATGATTTTAAAAATACTAAAAATAATAATATTTTAGTGATTTATTGTGTTAGAAGATTTTTTTATATGAACATGATTTTTAGTTGATGTATTTCATTCAAATTTCATCTTTTCATTTAGGTCATTTAAATTAAATTAAATGAATAGTGTCAAAATTGATATTAAGGATATTTTATCATAATAATATTTTCTTAAATTATTTATAAATTATAAAATTAATAAAAGAGAATTGTTAGGATTTTATGTGGTTTAAAATTTTATCCATTTTACATATAATTAAAATTATAACTCTTTAATAGTGAAAAATATATTACCGCATTTAATGATAAAATGAGTTCACTATAGGGTTAAACCAAAATATAATGCTTAAAACACCAGTAAAACCTATAGAAATTTAATTTTTTATGATATTTCAACATTATCTTGTATTATCATAGAATAAATGGACCTTTTTATTCATTTTTCTTGAGAAATACATTTTTATATTTTAATCTTTTAAGAATTTCAAAATGTACCCCCACCTCCATTATAAAAGGGGGCCTCCTCCCATCACTTCTTCTGACCTTTTGAGCATTTTAAATTGACCATCCCCCACCAAAATACCTTTTAAAATTCTTTAGACACATTCTATATAGGTTCTTGGATTCCCAAAATACTAACTCTAGGGTCCTTAAGAGGAGATATATAGGACTTGTTTCAAAGTACATGAGGTTAGAGTTCCTTTAAAGCAAGTGGACTATAAGGTAAGGGATTTTCATCTCTATTTTATTTTTATGAGAAATATTCCATATTCAGTAATTTTTTCGTTTATATGGTGTTTATAAAACCCATGAATTTATTTTATGATTCTTATTATGAAATTTATGGCTATTTATATATTCATATAAGGTTCTTTCTTTCAGGGGGCTTATAATTAAAATGTTACCAAAGCGATAAGGGTTTTATGCTACAAGATCATTTTTTATCAGGATTGTTTCTGATTAAGTTCATGATTATGAAATTGTATGATCTACCTCCCATAAAACTCATGAATTTTATTTTCCTTTTTATATTTCATGAAAATACATGTCCTCCTTCCATTTTCCTCACCTTAAGTTCTCAAGAGACAGAAAATATGTTTTAATAGAAAATTGACTGGAGTTCTATATTTGGCTGAAAAAACATTTCCTTACATATCTTTGTTTTCAAAAAAAATGTTTTAAATAAGATTTTTTACTATTCTAATATGACTTTTTAAAATCGGTTTTACCTATTTTTTTACTTCTTACAAAATGGTTTAAAATTAATCTTCTTATTATTTTTCAAACTAGCTACTTCTGACTTCTTACAAAAATGTGAAAGGAATATTTTCTATTAACTTATACGAAAGGAACGTAATTTTACACTTTCATGAATACACAATTATTTGAATATTTCTTTATAATTTTCCAATTTTATTTTCAAATAAAATATTTTCCTTAATATTTTTAAAAAATTTAGTTTTAGGAATGTGATTTTTAAAGTGGGAAGAGTATTTTTCTAAAGAATTGTTTAATTATATTATCACTGTATTTCTATTCATTAAAGACAAAAAATCCCTTGATTTTAGTTATTATTTACTAGGGATATGTTTCAACTATACCATCCTTTTTATTTCTATAGATGATTTATTTTTATGATAACAAGTTATTTATGAATCTCATTTCTTTTCCATAGGTTATGCTTCGATGGAATATTAATGAAACCCATTTATTTTCATGGTTTGTGATATTATGAATGTTTTTTTGATGCTGTGTAAAACATACATGTGATTTTCATTATGTGATGTTTAGGCCTAGAATTATATACTCCTCCATTTTATTAGATAAAAATTGATATCTCATGAGATAAATAGGAATGTAATGGGGAGTGAACCGGGTTTATTAAGGTGATTTCTCCCATATGATAGTCTTGGGAGTGATCTTTGGTTGCTATGATGGTTTGGGGAGTGGAACCAATCCACTATGATAGTATTGTGAATGAACCTGGACTACTATGATGGTTTATGGAGTGAACCCAATCCACTATGATATTATTTTCAATGAGCCTTGACTTATAAATAATTAACTTTATATGCTTATGTATATTCAATATAGTCAAGTATTATACCAATGGTATGTTCTTATGGATCACGTACTTTGATTTATTTATGATTCATGTCTTATGAGCTTAAAATATTTATTCCATAACTCAATACTATGATATATGATATGGAGGGTATGGTTTTTCAAATGTTATACTCAAATTCTCATATCCCTATGCTCATGTTATGCTAATATCTCCCTTATTTACCCTTATTGAACATCTGATCTCACCCTTTATTTTGTTTTCTTTCCCTCGGTTATGAATAAATGTATCAATTATGATAGTCTAAAAAGGGTGATAGTTATGAATAATTAAGTAGAAGATACTTTTTCTCTATTATGAACCAATTGTTTATGTGTACAAGTTTTTAAAGGCCCTAGACCTATAAAATTATGGAATAGATCATTATGTTATGTATTCAATATTCATTAAAGGAATATGTAATATCTATGTATGAAAAGTTTAGTTCATTATATCAGAAATTATATTTTGTGGGACACAAATACAATCCTCAAGACAACCTTGTTATTCTTTTGCTTTTCTAGTCTCATTTACATTAAGATCATCCAATCACTGTCAAAGTATATCTGCAATTCTTGAGTAGTTTCAAATACGGAGAATACTTCTTTTTTAGGGAACTTTGTATTCTATAGTGAGTTCCATAGAAAATCATGTTCTACTATGCAGTCTTCTAATTCCTAAAATTTGGACACATTTTAATAAATGGTCTAGATGTTAAAATACTGAATAATAACCTAACTTCATTCTGGATTCCTGATTAACATTGACCGAATAAGTATATTTTTTTGTAATATCATAATATTTTAGCATGTATTCTCCAATAAATATACACTACATTAAATAACATTTTTCCCACAAAAGATTAAACTAAAATGATCCACAACATATTAAATTAACATTATTATAAAAATTATATTATAAATAAAAACTATTTTAAATAAAAATACAATAATTAATTAAAAATTATTTCATTCAGAGGATAAATAATTTACATGATTTAATATTAATATTGGTATTTTTCAAAGAAATATTTTTAAAGTATTGTGTATTTTATCCAAATAAATTAAATTTATCACTTTTAAAACATAATTATGATAATATTAAATATTAAAAAGTATGAATTCATATATTAACATTACTTTAATTAATAAATGATGTGAAATAATATTAAAAACACTAAAATATTAGAGATCATTTTTCTATAAAAGTTATATTTCATTATATTTAGTATTTTCATTGAAAAGAAAATTTATGGATTTCAGAATTTTAATTTTATGAAATGAACATACTATTTGAATTAATAATTTAAAAATTATATTAGGGTTATTTTTTAGATTTTTCTTTGAATGTTGATTTTTAGGTGAATAGTGAAAATCCAGTTTTAAAAAAATACTATCACTTTTATGACATCATCTTGATATAAGAAAGGAATAAAAGTTTTTGAATCCATTTGGATAGAAAAATATGGATTTATGGATTAAAATAAAACATTTAAAATTATTATGTTGAATTTACAAACGTAAGTTTTAAATTTGAAAACACGACCGATGTTTTATTTTAATAAAATAATTATTTTTAATAATCTTCTTTAATTAATTATTTTCTAGGTTAAAAATTAAATTTTATATTGGTTATAAAGAAATATAAATCTAATTTATTTATTCATAAATCAATAAATTAGATGCTGATAAATTATATTCATTATATTCATGTATATTCTTTTTTATGCTTAAAATGGATTTTCTCCTAAAAACTATTTTCATTATGTTATTTTTTCTAATATTAAAATTAATTTTTACTAGATCTAAAAATTCAATCTCAAAAAATGGAATAAAAATTTTAAATAATAATATTTGAATTATATAATAAGGTTAATTTCATTTTTAGTTAAAAAATTAAGTTACCATACCAAAAGTCAGTCACCACAAAAAGGGTTAAATGCTTTAAATGGGGATAAAACTATCTGATAAGGTCACAAATATTACCTTATACTATCATTAATTTTATTATATTTTTGTATTTATACATATTATATCATATCTTACAATTTTTATTTATTTTGTGCCACTTGAAATTGCGAAATAAATTTATATTATTTTTAATTTAAGAGTATATACAAAAGTGTCACCCCTCTCACTTATAAAAGGACCCCTTTTCTACACATTTATCCACAATTATTGAGAAAATTATGTAGTTAAATATCTACCCAAATGATATAAAACTTCCCTCATACACATCTTATAGGTTATTAACTATAAAATAGAAACCTAAAAAGGATTAATGAGATATTTAATAGAGGATATCTAGGGAATAGGTAATTGTCTTAATTATGTTCTTTCAAGTTTCATTCTTCTTAAAACTATTACAAATAATCTATAACCATACTAAAATAAAAAAATCTTTATCATTTGTTTACCAAAATTTTATTATGTTGATGTAAAATCTATCATCTACCTCTTCTCTATCTATTGGAAAATGAAAACACCCCATGTGTTACGTGCAAACTACAACTTCCAAGAATGATGTATTTAATTTTTCATAAACGTCTTACATGTATAGTTATAAAGATATATTTAATTAATAAATATTAAATATATAACATAAAAATTATTCTTGAAAACCTTATTCTCCTCTCAGTCATTATAAAATAAAAAATTGTCTTGTATTACATGTGAACTACCACCTCCATAAATGATATATTTCAGTTTTCATCACTAACATACATTGATGGTTATAAAAATGGATTTAAATTTTGAATATGATGTTTAATACATTATTGTGGTTAAATAATGATAATGTGTCCATTATATTAATAATATTATCAATAAATGATCATTATAAAATTTAATCACCTAAAACAAGCATATTAAGACACTGTTTCTAATTTTAATATATTTATGACAACAGATTGAACTATATTAATTTTTTGATACAATAATGATAAATAAATTATATAAATGATGAAACTATATAAAACTTTCAAACACCAAAATTACTGAACCAAACCAACTATGAAAAACAAAACATTTAACATAAAAAAGATAATTTGAACACTGAATTATTAATTAGTGCATAAAAATAAGTTATGAAAGAATAATATCTGGTAAGATAGATATAAATATGGATTTAATATATATAAAAAATAAATCTAATTTTATTAAATTGGAGGTTGTAATTCATCTGACCAAGTGAAAATCCAAGGTAAGGATTTCACATTTCAAACTTCCCTCTTCAAAACAAGTTATGAATTACAAACCTGTTTCCATTATATGATGTATACTCTACCTATTTGAAATATTATATCCTGATAAATTATTTAATAATGGTAAATAAATATCAATTTCAGGTTATCTATTTCATTATATTTTAATTCAAGTGTTATAAAATCGTATTAGATTCTTTGTCTCAATTTCAATTAATTGAGAAATGTTTCGTATTGTGACATATTCTTTCATTTATATAGTTTAATTAATTCTTAATTAATATATTTTGACATATAATTTCACTAAATTCAGTATATTTACAAAAACATATATTTTTCTAATTTTGGATGGCTTTTGATTTGAAATTTACCAAATCCATAATGATTTATTTTATAATCTCACTTTTTTATCAAAATTATTTATGTTTAAATTACCATTGGGGGAATCATATATTATTTCTCTCCTAAACCCAATATGCTTTTCTCCTATTATGATTATATCTAGGTTTTAAATTATTATCTATATTTACCTCTCTTTAGAACTTATTTTACCCTGGTCTCACTATACACATTAATATAGGGGGTGAATTAGGGTGATGAAACTTATTCCTTTATTTATATAAAATCTGATCTTTAATTATAATTTTCCAAGAAACCATTAATCTAGTTATTAAAATTAACCAAATAAAAATCTATAAAGATTAAAAGTGCACAAATTTTACTTGGATCACTTCAAAAAAGTCTACTTAAATTAGAATATACTAATGAAGTGTTGATCTTATGAATAATCACTACATATCTGATTGAAAATTTATTTTTTATTTTTGTTGGGAAAACATGAAAAACAGGGATACTATCAACTCAAGGAGGTTGTAAATGACGGAGTCCAAGAGGATCACCCTTTACAAAAATCTTACAATCACTAGGTAAGGACACCAAACTATTGTTTATGACAAGCTTATCTCCCAATTTTTCTTTGTTGGGAAATGAATCTACTGTGAAAGTACATTCTCTACAAGTGTGTCCAATTTGGATTCCCTAATTAATGAAGTATTTGTATTTCCTAATAATCTAATCCAACCCACATATTTATCTAACCATTCATTGAATGATCCCAACCAGTATCATGACTTCTATAATCTGAATATTATAAAGCCTGCACAATATAAGGTTGGTGACCATGTCTCTCACCTTTAATACTATAGAATTTCCTGGCTCATGAAATAGATGAATTAAAGAATTATTGAACCCCTATTGTATCTTACCAGCCCTCCCCTATCATTTCCCAAGAGATACACTAGCCATTCATATTCAATTTCAGTCCCTTGTTAGGATCCTTCCATTTGACCCATCTTTCATGAATAACTCTTCCACCTTATCTCATAAAAAAATCCTTGGTAGAAAACTTCTTTTTAATGAATATGACTTCCTGCCATTGATAATTGTACTCATCATTGCAACCAATACATTCACATGCACCTGAAGGAAGCAAAAGGAATGAATTCTTCCTTCTCTTTCCTTATTCCTATCTTGTCAAAGAGTCCAACACATAAAAGAAAAGGTCACTGCATGAATTATAATTTCCACACCATGCTTCCCAGCACCCTGAAACAAAGCCTCTATACACATATTCATTGAATCCCCACAACCATGAATGTTTATACCCTATGACATAAAATTCCATATCCCCTTCTCCTACTCAACTACAAAAAATATGTTCCATGTTGATACATGGTGTGTCATTGCACAACACTAACATTTGGAAGAAAAAGTCACACCCTTCATATTCAAATTACCATAATTAGAGAGTTCTTTATTTATCATTATCCAAACCAAAAGGTTTCTCTTACCTACAAGATCTTTGAACCAAAGTATAGATGACCTTTCACATTTTTCATGTCTTGTTCACACCATGTTATTATTTTCCCGAAAATTAAATTTTACTAAGGTAAATCCCAAGAAGAAACATTTATCTGGTTCATCAACCAACTAGATACCTCTAATAATGATTAATAATGGAATAAAAAAACATGTAAATTCACTAGCCTCCCTGAAAAAAAAGTTCAAAACAGGACAACCTAAAAAGATCAATGATTCACCTACCAATTTTTCTTCCAAAGGTTGATACCTCTACATATGATAACCTGTTATACTTTTTCACTCATCTCTTCTAAATAATCAAGAATTGTACATGCTCATTTCTTCCACCAGTTCCATCACTCGCACTTTAAGGAAGAGAAATGAATTTCTTCTTCCTCATTTTTTTTTCTTATTCCTAGATTCCCAAATATTCAAACACATAGAAGAGAAATGTACTACATGAATTTTAACCTCCATGCCATACTACCCAAGACCCTAAAACCAATCCTCTGCAGACTCCTGTAGTTAATCCCCACATACCTGAATATTCATACCCTATAAATAATCATATTGTTAATAGTATGTTATTGAAAATATATAAGGATCTTAATACTCATCCAATATTCAAAACCTCTTCATTTATTACACTCAATAATTTTCAATCGGGTAAAATATAGAGATAATAAATAAGTCAATCTTAAAAATATTTCATAAAATATAAGTAACACCAATAAACTAGGGTGTTCTTTTAATATGATTAAATTATTCAATTCCAAATATTCAATACAACAGGGTCTTATTTTAATCATTGTATTCAAATATACTTTTAATATAATCATACTACTCTTAATATTGAACATAAATCAATGTCTATACTGTATTCTGTGTGTGGTAGTTTATATTTTCAAAATAAGTTATTCTTATCCAAAATAGTTATAATTTTTGAATTTGAAATTAACCAAAGAATAATTACTCAACCTATTATTCTATAAAACCAACCATAGGTTCATATACCATTGAATCAAGACTATTGTATTTGAATAAGGATATTAATAATTTTATCTATAACTTCCATTAATTATGGGATGACCAAAAACATAAAAATGTTTATAACTTTACGTTTCTAATATTCAAACTAAAACACACTTCAATACGGCTTTATCTTTCACACTATGATGTGGTATGATAAATCTATTTGAAAAAAATATTCTTATAAATTCTTATATTAATGACATGTTAGCTATTTTCATTTCATTATAGAAACCTAATAAAATATTTCCATTGTCAACAACAAGCACCTTCTCCATGGGAAGTTCTATACTTATTTTGGGCTCACCATTTCTCAGAGGAAGAAATAAAATGATCAAATTTTTTTCACCAAGATATAGAGCCCCCCTTCATAATACACTTCACATGAGTTCACCATATCATTCAAAATTTTAACATTGGGCATCACGTTTCTCATAGGTGGAATAAAAAAAATACATTGGTTCTAGTACGACATAGTCCAGACACTTTGGTTATTTTTAGTTTCATGTGACTTCCCCAAAGACTTGTACATGATATATTACTCTTCATAGTTTCTTACAGGTGAATTGTTAAATTGAAATGAGTATCAATACACCCATTATATCTTCATTTCATCCATTTACAAAGTCCAGATAGCCTAACCATAATCACTATGGTGCATTCCAATCCATGGTAATGATTTTATTCACTAAATAAACATTCACTTCTAGATTCATCATGATCCATTAAAATACTTTCAAACATGAAATTTAAGGAAAAAAATAAATATTAACAATAAATTTAACTAAAAATACATTTGGTTTTAAAATTATCCCCTTTGGATTTTATCTGCAATTCTCATGAATTCTCAAACATCCAACCATCTTCTTTGTCATAATCACCATTTAATAAGAAGATATAGATGGTATTCAACTACCACTACTTCAAAAACCAATCAAAGAGATATGAATATTTTCTATTAGATTACATGAGACATATATCAATGTAGGAAATAGGAGAAAGAATCATGTACAATAATGTGGTTAGTGATATTTGAGATAATGCTTTCTATATGAAAACTCCATCAGAAAAATAAATCCACCTATCCATAATACTCAATACAACATATGATCCTATAATAATACCAAAACATAAGATATAATATAATAAATAATGTGATGACAGGTAACTTTGAAACTTCTTAGTTTAAGAAAATTAGTGAATTTCTAGGTTTAACCTAAACTTTTCAAATACATGATCTACCAATGGAATTATAATGATATAATGCAATTGATATTATGTTTCAATAAATTCTAAACTCATTATATTTTTCTCCACATTATCCTTTATGAAATTGTACTAAATTTCAATGTGCTTTTTGAAAGTGTTTTGAACCATATTATTAAATTAAATAGACATTTTAATGTCATGTTGAATCATTGTTGGTTGATTCACATCTTCACCAATGTATTTTAATAGTTGATTCATAAAAATATGTTGTATAAAAGATTTGGTGACTGAAACATATTCTTATTTCACTATGATTAATTAAAAACAGTCTTGTTTTTTTCTTATCCAAACAATTCAATTATTACCAAAGTATAAATCACCAACATTTGTGGATTATATATCCATAATTTCACTAGAAAATTATTTATCTTAGTATGCCAATAAATCTATGTTTTTTATAGATTTAAAAAATAAGACACAATGGAATGTTCCTTGATCATACCTTATTATCCTTTACACTTAAATGAATGTTCCTTTTCAAAACAGCACTAAAATATTTCTACCAAAAATGTTTCAAGGAATATTTATATCTTGGTTGTAGTAACATATAACAAAATACCAATGATTCTTATATATAATGTTTCGACTACCACTTTTTTTGATATTATGGGTATATAATTTATTTCTAACCATAATATAAGTTTAAACAAGATTACACTCCTCAATCCTGAATTTTTCTGATACTTCTTTTACATACTTTATTTGTGAAATGAATATCTTCCCTTCACCTTGATAAAAATATAACCATAGAAAATATTACAATTCTTTGACCATTGACATTTCAAATTCAAAATTCATCAATTTTGAAATTTTATCGACATAATGATGTTTCCTTACATAGAATATAATGTCTTCAATATTCCCCAAAACCATAAATTAATCTTCTTCAAAAACATTCACAAAGTGGTTGTGATCAAACTCTCCCATTTTAATCCCCATCTTCCATAGAAAATTATCTAAGCATACATGATAATAAAAAGTTTCTTTATTTAGGAAACACAAATATTTTATCAATCTATAAACTTTATAATCATCATTTAAAAAAACAAATCCAACTTAATTATTGATATATACCTATTAATTCAATGTCCCTTTTAAAAATATAGTCTTCGCATCCATCTAAAACACATTGAACTTTATTTGAACATAAAATACTAAGAAGATTCTAATAGACTAAATCCTTTCCACTAAAAAAGATGACTCTTCATCATCAATACCTTAAACTTGAACATATCCTTTACAAATAAATCTTACTTTATTCCAAATAAGCTTTCCATTTTCATCTAGTTTGTTCTTGAAAAAAAATTACTAATAAAATTATGATTTTTGGTCTATCCATAAGCTTCCATATCTATTTTTTAATAAATTTCTTATATTTATTTTTCAATGGATTTCACCATAGAGGCATCCATTTATACCTTTTAAAGTGATATAAGTTCAGCCTTAGATAATAAGGAATTATTTTCTATCCATTTCATTCCTTTTCACTAAGTTGGAGTACATTTTTCACCAATGATATTTCATATATAAAATTTAACCCTTTTATTTATTGAATGATTCATATGTTTAATCACTAAATCACATTATTCTTATATAGATTCAATTATAAAATCTTAAAAAGTCTGAACAACTATAGTTTCTTCAAAAAAATTGTTTTTTAATGACTTTATTCAAAAAATTATTTAGAAATAGAATTAATATAATTCAACTTGACTTCATTCTTAAGAATTTTTAAATCAATAGTCTCAACTATTTTTTTGGAACTTTTATTAAAACAATTGTAGGAATTAAAATTTGATGAGTATCCTAAGAAGATCCATAAATTTTCTATTTCACCATACTTCCTCTGATTGCATTATTTATTTCAAATAACGCACATTCTTCCAAATAATTTGAGATTATTAAAATAAGGTTTCCTTCTAATCCATATTTCATATGAAGTATTCTACACTCTTAGACTAGGTAATAATCTATGTTGAGTGTAAAAAATAGCTTAAGCCACTTATTTCTAGTAGTGACATGATATTTCACTCTCTATCAACAAAACTTTACAATGTTTTTTAACATCCAATTTATTCTTCCAATAGACCCATTTTGTTGAGGATTTATCACTGATTACCTTTCATGTTTAATAATATTTTTTCAACTTAATAATATCTACATTTCATTCCATTATCAAATCATATAATTTTCAATTTTCTTTAGGTATGATTTTCCTAAAATATCTAGTTTTTGAATCATCCTTTGATTGTTGATAGGTTATTGCTGAGTTAGAACTTTTTATCTTCAGCTAATTTCAGGTGTTCTTTATTCTTATTGACTTAGTATTTTATTTTTCACCAAAAAAACCAATAAATGTTTTTCACATACTATTTTTCCATTGATAACTTATTATTTCTTAAAAACAATTGTAACTAATTCATCCATTTCTTTTAAAACATTATCTGAAAACTTACCAAACATAATCTTCTTATTTAAACCATCTAATTTATCTTATGGTCCTATATTCTCTCTCAGAGATAAAAGTTCTTATTTAAGAGTTTCAATATTCTTAACTTATTTCTGGAGAGATATTTTAAGAGCATAAATGATCTTTGAATATTATATGAACTCCAACCTATAATTCACAACCTCTTCATATTTCATATGATTAATTCCCAAAACATACCCACCTTTCTAAATAAAATAAATTTATACTTCAATTTCATCAACATAGTATTAATATTCTTTAAAAAACTACCAATTTTTCTATTCTTATTACTTTTTATATCAACCAATTTAAGATCTCCTTCCAACTCCACTTAGATATTAACAACTCCCTCTAGTTTACCATATTCATCAACATAAAATTTTAATTTTTCCATAGATTCTATCATAACGAATTTGACATCTGAAATAAATTAATTTTCAATCCCTACTAAGAAAAATTCTCTCAACATTATCTTCTTGATTAATTACAAGCACTTTCCACTAAAACGTCGTGACCCATACAATTCTAGAATTAATTTTCCTTCTAAATGGAAAACATTTCTATTTTGGTGAGAATTCAAATGCATCATCTTACTTATCAGACTATTTTAATTATCTTGTAGTAATGTGTCCAACCATCCCATAATGAAAAAAATATAGAGGTACCATTCGTTCAAATTTTATTTTCCATATTTTAAACTTCCTTGAAAAGAGTAAAAGTCAATCATCACATATGTAATATTCATTTTCAACAACCTAATATTCCCTATTCTCAATAGATTTAAAGGTTATTTATTTAGATTAATATAAATAAGATATTTCTAGATTCACCCTAATTTCATAAGAAACATATTTTCAATCTATGTGTTCAAAAGATAATTCACTATTATTTATTTATTCAGGAGCTGATACCATTGGTTTATGCATAGGTGGAAATATTATGGTAATATTATCGACAATATTATAATTTAGTATTTCCTATATAAGTCCTAAAATAGAACCAATAACTTCTAATAATATGGATAAATATAACATCTATGTTTTAATTGGAACTGATCTTCATATAATCAAACCAATTTTTAAGACTTGTAGCTTTTCCTCCTTCAATTTGGTATCGCTTTCAAAGATATTATCCAGTTTATCTAAAATACCTTTAGCTATTGAGAAATAAATCACCTTAACATAAATATTGTTTGAACATGATCCCAATGAACTATGATAATCCTTAATATTATCATTCATTGATTTTTTTTTCATATTCCATAATTAAGATTCCCATCACTTCAATTACTTGTATCAAATGTACTTCAGTAGAAAATACACCCATCATAAGGGATCTGAGATGAGATCTCATCCTATATATATATATATATATATATTATAATTACATTTATCGAAAATTGGAATTCCTCAAGAGTTAACAATAACTTCTATAATAACTATTTTCCCAAAAAATTCTTAAACTAATATTGGGATCTGATACCACTTGTTGGTCCCTAGTCCCATAGTACACTAGAAGAGGTGGAAAAGGGTGAATTAGGGTGAAAAAACTTTTTGATTTCAGTACAAAAAGTTAGATCTTTCTATATTTATTTAAAAAGACTCATTGAATTTGATTATTAAAATTAAAAAAAATTAATATATGTAAATATCATGGGAACATGGATTTTACTTGGTTAACCTATAAAAATTCTACTATAATGAGTATATATAAATGAAATTTTAGTATTCCTAATAATCACCACTTTACTAGTATGCAATTATAATTTTATGAGGAGATTACAACTCATCCAATGTCCATGATAATATATTCTCTTTCAGACATTGAATTTAAAGAGGAAAAAATATAGAGATAAAACATAGGTAAATCAACAAATGATTTCAAAAAATATATATATAATACCCATAAATGAGGGTGTTCTTCCATGATTCTTAAATTCATAGATTTCATATCTTCACGAATATGCACAGTAAGTACTTATTTTAAACTTTATATATAACATATATTAAATATAATCACACTCTTATAAATACTAATCTTTAATAAGTCTCTATAATTCGTTCTATGTGTGATAATTTTTTTTTTCCCAAAAGGTTCTTTTTATACCAAATAGTTTTTAATTTGTTTTTTAAAATCAAAAAACAAAAACTACTAAACTTATTATTCTTTAAAACTGACCCTAGGTTCATATATATTATAATCAAGACTATTGGACTTGAATGAGGTTGTTAAAACTTGATCCATAATTGTTAGATAGCATTTAGAGCACTAAAAACTCATATTAGTTAGAAACTTCTACTTTTTAAATTATCTCCACCAAAACACCCTTAAAATGTGTTGATAATTGACTCTATGGCATGATATAATGAATCTATAGGTTAACCACCTTTATAAATTCCCAAATTCAGGGAATATTGGACTTTTTTTCCTTTCACAATAGAAACTTGAAAAACTATTTCTATTGTCCGCAACGAACACCTCTATCACATGAAGCACCCCACCCATTTTGGGCACACCATTTATAAAAGGTATAAATAAATTTATAAAATGCCTGCTGTAATAAAAAACATTTTTTAACCATAGTGTAAAGTTCTTATTTGTTATCAACTTCACTTGAGTTCACCATGTATATCAAATGGCTATCAAAACACCTATATTGGGCATCCCATTTCTCATAAGTGGGCATGAAGATCACCAAGGGTACCACTATAGCATGGTCCATCCCTTCTAGTCGTGTTTTGCTTCACAAGACATCATGAAGGTAATTTCCATGAAATATTCCTCTTAATAATTTCTTATAGGTAAAATCTTCAATTGAATGGAGGATGAAAATTCCCTCTATAAATTCATTTCTTCCTTTTACAAAGTCAAAACTGCTTCACCAAAATCACTACGGTGTATTCCAAACCATAATGAGTATTTTATTCACCAAAGAAACTTCAAACTATAGATTCAAAATGTTCCATTACTGAATTTTAAAAAATCTCCTAAAAGATAATAAAATTATATTGACTACAAATCCGAACAACAAATATCTTTAGTTCCAATAATACTCAAATCCGCCAAAAGAATATTTATTATAAAACCTAACCTCATTTCTTCCTTTTGGTTATGAATCATTCTTTTACATATCTATATTATTCACTTTTATTAAATAATTTCCTTTTATATACTTAAATGATTTATTAAATTAAAATTTTGATGACTTTGACATTCTATTAAATAGTTTAAGAAGAATAATTTAACATTTTCTATAGAATTCAATTTTTTCCTTCTTTACAAAAGTGTGAAAATAATATCTTTTTAAACATTTTATGAGTGAAAAAAATTTCCCGGATTATAAACATTACTCATTATTTATCATCCTAAAAAAATTATGGTTTTACAAATTAATATATATTCCCATTATTATATTATTTTTTCATAATAAAAGGATATTATTTCCTTAAAATATTTCAAAAGGGGTTTCATTTAATAGATATTTTTTATTAAACTTAAAATTTTATTACTTAAGTATAGTTTATTTTCAAGATTACATTATTGTAAATTATTTTACAAATAATATTTTAAATTTCTTATTAGCATATCATTAAATTTTTTTTGAAGTGACATATAACTTCATTTTTCTATTAAGTTACAATATCTTCAAGGAATGTTTTTTTCAATGTTTTTATTACATTTTATATTTTCCAAACTATTTTCATTTACAACGAAAACATAATTTATGATGAATTAATAATCACATTTAATTCCATAATAATTTATGTTTTATACCTCAATTGGTGTACAAATATTATTCTCAGCTCACTCATTTCCTTGTGATTATTCCCTTTACCACTCACCATCTCTAATTTAACTTCATTTTTATCATTTAGGTCAATGTTACTTATTATCATTGATGTAATAAAAATTGTTTGAAGTATTGTAATAGAAATATACTCCTTAAACTATATGGAGTGAATACCCAGTCGTACTAAAATCATATTGGATGATGTTCATTAAGAATGATAGTTCAATTATTGATAGAAAAAATGTATATTTCATATACTTACTAATTCCATACAGATGTTAATTGATTATTAAATAAATATTTATTATGTACTAAAAAAATTGATAATATGTTATCTCAATACAAATGATTATTTATTTTCAAGACAAGTTTATTAAGTATTGTATTATTCATTCAACATATAATGGATGCTTTGAAAATTGTTTAGTGATGTGTGAGAATTGAAATTATATAACTGCTCAATGAATTAGTAGATCTCATGAGACAAACTAGAATAGATATTATGTCTTTTATAACTTCCACAAAAATTATAATGTCCAATACAAAGCCTTGATGTTATAGATTAAATTATTGATAATGTCTTATCTGAGGATTAATGACATGGATCAAATTAATGATTATGTTTTTTCCCAATTACATTAATGATAAAATGTATGAAATTATTTATTTCATCACTATAATTATAATTATTTATGTTCATGTGGTCATTTAAATTGTTATATTATACATGGATATTTTTAATACTCAATTTATTAATTACATGGAATATTTATTGATTATTTACTTTGTCGTATTACTCATGTTTTGTTTCTCTATGATAGATTCCATTATATGTTATCCTTACTAAGTGTATCTATTAACCATTATTATGTTTCCATTTCCCAAATTTATGAAGAATACTAATACATATGATATATATATATATATATAAAATTACAACATGTGTGGAAAAATATTTTTGAGATGTTGAATACTTACTATGGAATAAGAAAATATGTGTATAATGAGAAAATTTTCCATTTAGTGAGAACTATATGGATTTTATTAAGTGTTTTTTCCTAATTATCTAAATAACTAAACTTAAAATGTTCTTGGGTATATAAGTGAATCAAAAATTTATTTTTATTTTTTAATTATGGATGTTTGAAATTGGGTCTATTGAATTGGAATCTAATCTAGTATGTAAATATTATGTTTTTAGCACCATATCTGTGAGTATGGGTTTTAGGCGTCTCAATTGGTATTAGAGAAGTGTTTAGATAAATTTATAATATAGGATGTTAATAGTTGAGTAAAATTTTTGAATTATAAATATTAAGAAAGTTTGATAAATTTAAGGTAGATCGTAATTTCAAAGCATATGTACCGTTTTGTTGTCTTTTGTGACAATATTTTAAAGGTATTAATGATATTTTGGGTGATTTTTATTCTATTTTAAAAAGAATATTTTTTTGGAGATGGTGTTCTAGAATAAAATATTTCTACTTTGGATTATATGTATATTTGAATATTTTAATATTAATTAAACACATTTTTACATATTTTTCATTATTCTGCAAGTTTTTTATGCAATAATGTATGAGGGAATATATCACACTAAAAAGACCATAGTAGTTTCCAGATATGATGAGAACCTTGCAGAACCATTAATATATTATTAAATATAGTTATACGGTTGGATAATATACTACGATTGATGTAACGACCCGGACCCGGTCAGCCACCCGAATAGTGCCAAACGGGTCGGGTGTCACTACCTTAGGCGCACCGCCCCAGAACGCCAAAGGCTTTCGACTAGCAGCGAGGTTCTGAATAGGTATAGTGGGGATGCTATACCATCATGGAGGAATTAAAGGTACTGGTCTGAGTATAATGTCTATAAGAAGTGGAAATTTAATGACTCAGCAGACTCAAACTAGACCCGTAGAGTGAAAGCATATCAAATATCAAATAAACAGTGGAAGCAATATAAAAACAATAGCTGCCAAAAGTAAACAGAAAAACATGCTGAATATTGCAGAAAATACTACTATAAACAAACAAACATGCATCCATAGAAAGTCGTACATATCAATATATATAATGGTTCTAATGGATAACCAAAAATTGCTACATAATAAGTAAGCATGCTAATACAAAAAGGGAACTAAGTAAAATGACTCCAGCAAGGCATGACCTCAAGGTCTATACCAGTCCCCATGCCAACAACACTAAGGTCCAACTCTTGAGGCCGACCCTCTACCTACATGCAATTTCATAAAGTCTACACGCGTCCCGATGGGCCCATGTAGGGTGTGAGACGAGTCTCAGTAGGATACCACCCAAAGGTGAGTACCTAATATAAGTGTTTCAGAAGACATGCTTCTATAAGAAAAGTAGTAAACAGTACAATGCCCAAAAGTAAACACGAACTTCACTGGTGCTTAGCAGCCACTAGAAAGTGTCACCTGCTTCAGCCAATGTCGGAATCTCTGGTCTGTAACCCGGCACCACGTGCCCCCGGACACCATGTGTCTCAAGTACCTATGCCTCGAAGGTATGACCAATAATCATAACCTAGCTCGAAAGCTCAACCTGCCCATGGAACAACATCTGGAGGAACAGTGATACCTATACTCAAATAATGACTGGAGGTACTGCAATGTTTGTGCTCAAATAATACCTGGAGGGACAGCGATATATGCCCTCAAATCACGGCAAGCCTCAGACCCCACCCTGACAGCCTCAATGCTATCTCACGAAGGCTCCTCACCTCTAATGTGTCTTCCAATGGAAAGCACCCCCAAACCAATAACCAAACCGCATCTATCGGGGGCCTCTACCCAGTGAGTGGTCGTACCACCTCATCACGGAATCTATCTATGTGCACACTACTCAAAAATAACCGGTGATTGGTAATCACCTCAATAAGTTCCCAAGACACAACACATATGACATCTCGTGTCCCTGCAAACCTGTCACTCAAGTCTGATGGTCTCGCCATCAAAGTAACCCGGTCCAAGCCCAACCTGACAGTCCAACTGCCTCAACCGACATCCACGACGCCCAATCCTATGGTAGGAACCACCCATGTAACCAGGGAAAAGCCCCAACATGTGATCAACATCACTCAACAAAATACATGGTCCACGCCCATCATAACTAAACAGTTTAACACCGGAAATATCACACATTACATAATTATACTCAAATGAATCACTTTAAATAGAAAATTACTAAATAGTCAAATTGCACTAACTTGTGCGATCCCATACCAGCACCTAACTCATTCAGGATTTAACAATTAAACTCAATAGTTTAACTCAATAAATTCAATAAGCAGTCTAAACACAGCAGTTTAAACAACGGTTCAATTCATACAGATTTCAGCACCCCATACAAATTTCCCCAAATGAGAAATGGACTCTAACCCGGCCTCGCTCAATCACAACAGGGTTAGGGAATACCCAGAGGCATCCCACAATGCAGATAATTAATTAAAAACAATTAAACAGGGTTTCCCTCAACACCAGATGTCGCACTCGAAGGCCACAACCCCCAATTGTATACAAAAACATGCAATAAGGTATTCACCACCCACCTCATACTCGTACTATGATACTCTTCCGATATCAGCCTCTTAATCTGTCTAAATCGCAGTAGATCTGCGTTTCCATCAAATTCCAGCAATTCCACTCGAATGGAAATTGCAGAGAAAAGGATAATGAATCTTTAATGAAATAGGGTGCGTGAGTTTAGGATTTCTATTGTGGTCTTACAGCCACCTACGGATCGAAGAACGGATGTTGTATGACAGATCTAGGAGGGTTTCTATTTTTCGTAGGTTCTCGGATGAACTGTTCATCCAACGGGGAAGAAGAAAATAAATCTGGAAATCAGACGCGATGATGTATCTGATGCTCATATAAAAATAAAACTACACGACATGTATTTAAAATCTACATGACGTGTAGATTACTTTTCCGTACTTCGACTTAAGTGGAGTCCAGTGCACGGCTTGGACCGTGTACATGGTCAACACACAGCCAGGGACTCGGCCATTGCACAGAATGAAAATTAAACGGTTTTTCAAGAAAGACTACATACCGTGTAGATGGAAATTTACACAAGGAAACCACACGACATTTACTTTGTCTCATAAGGGTTTTCACATGGCTAGATGATACATGGCGTGTAATTTTGAGTACACGACGTGTAGTCTGGAAATTTCTAGAAACTTCCTCGATTTTCCAGACATCTCAAAAATTAGCTAATTTTTTATTGAAATTCGTAAAATTAAAAAAATGTCAGAAAATTTAACCCGCTCTAAAAACCCTTGTTTTTACAAACTCCCTACCATAACATAGCTCGTCCCCGAGCTATCATATGAAACCCGAAGATGGTACCGAACATACCACCCCGATCAACGTAACCCAGACTTCCCTGGTCTCAAAGGTCCTGACTAAATTCCTCAGGGGGCTTCCCACTATAGGAATTGCATACTCAGTTTAGAAACAAAAAAAGATAAAAGAAATAAAAATAAACAAACAAGTCCCAATGACCTATTTTCCGGACCCATGGTCCTCCCGTGATGCATCGCCACCCCTGCACCTCCTCGGTGCTCATGTGTCACTTCCGACACCCAACGTAACCCTCACCGCATCGGTGTCTACCTACAAGAGGTCCTGTATCTCATAGATGATCCAATCATAACCTGGTGCCTTGCACCTCAAGTAACCTACATCCACGATGCCCGGATGCCCAAGACACCTCACGTAACCTTTATCCTTGATGATCCTTAGGCTACACATCTCATATATATAAATAAAATATATAACGCATCCGATATGATGCCAATCCCACTAACTAGCATCTAGTCAGTCCTCAGGTATCCTGTGTAACACATGCACTCAACCAGACATGCTTCAACAGGCCATACCAAAATAAAGTAAATAAAAATCATGGCCACACTCGTGGTGTACCTTCCACTTTCGTCGGCTCACCAGCTTGCTCAGTCCCTGATAGCTCCACATCGTGAACCTGGCCTGAATTACGGCTTGTTGATGCCTAACCTCCATGCGGTGATGCTCCAGTCACTAGCCACTGAACCCTCAGTTAGGTCCCACCGTATCTGTCATGTCCTCCGTGCACAGATGAACCTCGACTACTCTCTCCTAGTACCGAACCTGAACCAACACCTGGCGCCATAGTCTATCCTGGTCCCTACCTTCCAGCTATCTGAGAAGGATGCCTGTAAAACCTATCCAGATGCCCGACCTGTCCACATTCCTGGCACTCCTTCGGAGGCCTATCGCACTAAGCCCGAACATGTCCCGGATGACCACACTGAAAGAAAACCACCGCTGAACTGCCACGAGGTGGTCTAGCTGAGTCCTTGGCCTGCCTGCCCATCTAGAACTCATCTCTACCTCGCTTCCTGTTGTCCTAACCATCACCTAATGTCGTTGCCCTTCCAATCTGGGGTCTATCCCTCTGGTTTTTTCTGCTATAAGGCCTCGAATAAGGAACCCAACATGAATATGTTCACCTAGACCCGAATCCATCCTTAAAGAGCCTCACTCTAGATGCATCATCGCCTACTATACCAGGTGAAAAGCAAGACAACCTTGTAAAGGTAGCTGCGTAGTCCATGACAAACATATATCCCTACTAAAGACTCAAGAACTCGCAAGATCTCTCTTCCCTCAGTGTCTATAGATAGAAGTGATCAAAGAACCTGTCCTAGAAGTCCTTCCAAGTCAGTCCCTCATGCCTACGAGCCTGTACCTATACATCCCACCAATGCTTCGCCGGTCCTCTCAGCATGTATGTCGCCAGCTTGACCCTCCGCCCTGGAGGTGTCTCGAGCTGCTCGAATAACATCTTCATGCTTTCTATCCCGTTCTCTACCGCCTGTGGACCACCCTCACCCTGAAAAAGTGGCTGGTTCTGTGACTGGAACTCCCACATCAGATATGCCATAGAAGGCTCTGTACCCTGCACACCTCTGTCAATCCCCTGCAAGACACGTACCAGGCTAGCTCCGAGCTATTCTTCAAGCCATGGTCCGAACGCTGCCAAACCCGGCTGCTACCCTGACTGTACTGGATCCTAAACCTGATCCTGTCTCTGAGCCTATACCTCCGATTCATGCTCTGCCTGCATCAGATTCTGAACCTGATCCTGCGGCACTGTATCTTCTCTTGCCTGATTCTCCATCGATTCGCGAAGGAGTAACATGCTGAATACTATAAGTGGTTAGACAACCCATATATATATATATATATATATATATATATCTAAATATATTCTATGTAGATAAGGAAAGCAGTAAAGAGGTAGTGTATAACAACTACCCTTACTCTCCCCTATCGCAACTGACGCCCTCGGCATACCGACCTCAGGACCTCCTTACCCGCCATCAATAGAACCAAGTATCTATAATACCTCGGTCCATGCCCATCCTGACAACCAACAATGCCTCTAACCTGACGACCGAGTCACCCAATCCTGACAGTTACACTGCCTTAGTCATAATACCTGCCTTCTCTCATAAGAGCCAGACCCAAATATCTTGCAACATGCAATTCTAAAAAAATACACAAATCATGGCATACATATCAAAATCAACAAGAAATTCTATCAGGATTTTATCCTTTTACATTTCAAAGCATAAAAAGCATGGAAATTGTTTTTTTTTCACATGGTATTATCACTTCACAAAGCATACGTGGAGTTATGAAATTGAAATACCCTAAAATGTGCCTATCAAAAGCCAAGCAAAGTAGCCTTTCCATATCGGGCCAAGGTCCAATTCTCCCTTACCACACCGGGTCAAGGGTCACATATCACAATCAATAACATCACACATCAAGTGATCCACCGAGGTGGAAATCATATAAAATGTAATCTGAGAAAAAGAAAACAGCAATTCCCACCCGTGGCAACTTGGTCCATCCCCCATACCTGGGGCTGCAGGCACCCAAGCACAAGTTAGAAACCCAGTCCCAGTAACAAATTATCTCAAGTTTACCATATCTCAAATAGTAAAACAAGCAGAAATAAAAGAGAAGCCTCAAACTCATTAGTTTCCAGTAAAACGCTACTACTAAATCCATGTCAAGAACTCATATGATACCACTTTGTAACGAACCGGACCCGGACAACCACCTGAACAGTGCCAAATGGGTCGGGTGTCACTACCTTAGGTGCACCTCCCCTGAACGCAAAAGGCTTCCGACTAGAAGAGAGGGTATGAATGGGTATAGTGTGGAGGCAATACACTCACGGAGGAATTAAAGGTACTAGTCTGAGTATAAAATCTATATGTAGAGGAAATTTAATGACTTAGCACACTCAAACCAGACCCGCAGAGAGGAAGCATATCAAATATCAAATAAACTGCGGAAGAAATATAGAAACAATAGCAGCGGAAAGTAAACAGAACAACATGCTGAATATCACAAAAACTAATACTATAAACAAACAAACATTCATCCATATAAAGTCATACATATCAATATATATAATGGAACCAATGGCTAACCAACAATTGCTACATAAAAATTAAACATGATAATACAAAAAGGGAACTAAGTAAAATGACTCCAGCAAGGAATGACCTCAAAGTCCATGCTAGTCCCCATGCCAACAACACTAAGTTCCAGATCCTGAGGCTGACCCTCTATCTGCATGTAATCTCATAAAGTCTACACGCGTCTTGAGGGTCCCATGTAGGGTGTGAGACGAGTCTCAGTAGGATACCATCCAAAGGTGTGTACCTAATATATGTGTTTTGGTAGACTCGACTATATTAGAAAAGCAGTAAACAATACAATGCCCAAGAGTAAACACGAACTTCACTAGTGCTCAATAGCCACCAGGAAGTGTCACCTGCTTCAGCCAATGCTAGAATCTATGGTCTGTAACCTGGAAACACATGCCACCTGACACCATGTGTCTCAAGTACCAACGTCCCAAACGTATGCCCAATAATTGTATCCTAGCTCGAAAGCTCAACCTGCTCATGGCACAACATCCGGAGGAACAACGATACCGGTAATAAAATAATTACCAGGGGGACAATGATGTCTACCCTCAAATAATACTCGAAGGGAAAGCGATACATAACCTCAAATCACGGAGAGCCTCGACCCCCACCCTAACCGCCTCAACTCTATCTCACGAAGGCTTCTCACCTCCCACGTGGCTTCCTATGGCAAGCACCCCCAAACCAATAACCTAACCGCATCTATTAGGGGCATCTAACCAGCGAGTGGCTTTACCACCTCATCATAGAGTCTATGTGTGTGAACACTACGCAAAATTACCTGGTGAGTGGTAATCATCTCCATAAGTTCCCAAGCCACAACACTTCTAACACCTCGTGTCCCTGCGAACCTATCACTCAAGTCTAATGGTCTCTCCATCCATGTAACCTGGGACAAGCCCAACTTGACAGTCTGACTACCTCAACCGACGTCCATGATTCCTACTCCCATGGTAGGAACTAGCCATGTAACCCAGGAAAAGCCCCAACCTGTGATCAAAATCACGCAACAAAATACCCGGGCCATACCCAACATAACTAAACAGTTCAACACCGGCAATATCACACATTTCATAATTATACTCAGAAGCATCACTTTAAACAGTAAATTACTAAACAGCCAAATTTCACTAACTTGTGATATCCCACACCATCACCTAACTCATTCATAATTTAACAATTAAACTCAACTTTTTAACTCAAGAAATTCATCAAGCAGTCTAAACACAACAGTTTAAACAACGGTTCAATTCATACGCATTTCAGCACCCCCAAACGAATTGTCCCAAATGATAAAAGACCTCTAACTCAACCTCTCTCAATCACAATAGGGTCAGGGAATACCCAGAGGCATCCCACAATGTAGATAATTAATTAAAAACAATTAAATAGGGTTTCACTCAACACCCGACGTTGCGCCCGAAGTCCGCAACCCCCAATTGTATACGAAAACATGAAAGAAGGTATATACCACCCACCTCGTACTCATACGATGATACTCCTCCAATATCAGCCTCTAAATTAGTCTAAATCACGGTAGATCTAGATTTCCATAGAATTCCGGCAATTCTGCTTAGATAGAAATTTCAGAGAAAAGGATAACAAATCTTGAATGAAATAGGTTGTGCGGGGTTAGCCTTTCTGTTGCGGTCCTCCAGCCATCGACGGATCGAAGAACGAAAGTCTTATGATGGATCTAAGAGGGTTTTTTCCGGAGGTTCTCAGATGAACTGTTCGTCCAACAGGGAAGAAGAAGATAAATCCAGAAATAAGATGCGACAACGTCTCAGTTTCTCAAATGAAAATAAAAGTACACAACATGTATTTTAAATATACATGCCGTGTAGATTACTTTTATGTACTCCAACTTAAGTAGAGTCTAGTGCATGGCTTGGACCGTGTACATGGTCAACACACAGCCAGGGACTCGATCATTGCATGGAATGAAAATTACACGGCGTATCAAGAAAGGATACACGCCGTGTAGATGGAAATTTACACAAGGGAACCACGTGACATGTACTTGGTCTCAGGCGGGTTTTCACATGCCTAGATGATACATGGAATGTACTTGGGAGTACATGGCGTGTAGTCTAGAAATTTCTAGAAACTTCCCAATTTTCCAGACATCTCAAAAACCAGCCAAAAATTTTATAGAAAAGCATAAATTTCAAACAAGGTCGGAAAATTTAACCCGCTCTAAAAAACCGGGTTCTTCCAATAGAGAACATATTATGTGGATCATCATATGATAGTACTCATAAGTAAATGAGTCTTATATTAATCAATTATACACTTGGTAAAATCTAATATTGGAGATTATAAGGATATGATTGCTATTTGTAATTATATGTGTTTTGGTTCCATTAGATATACCAATCTATGAGCATGTGTAATGGTCCTTGTTCTTTAAGAATATTATTAATTCATGTTATGACTCACGTGCTAAGATATATTGTGTAAACATTTATGATGTATTTTATGGAGATATTGGATATGATGTGTGTGTCATGATTGACATGTTATTAATGGATAAGTCAAAAAATTATTAGTCCCTTTCATCTTTATAAAAGTGTATATCTTGGTCCTTTGATTGGAATAGAACTATAACATTAAATTATATGGACATGGTGTAACAAAGTGTTTATTTTAGATAGTCAAAGAAATTCATATGAATCATATAGGTTGGTGAAAAAAGTGTGAAACTTTTTTGATAAGATATTGTGAAAAATGGATTATATTAAATAGTGAATGTTGATATATGGTTTTAGACGTTGTGACACTAAGTTATTTTTTTATCGTGCCTTGACCCATTTCTAGATAGTAATAATGGACATTAGGAATCTCTACCTCTTTCGAATGAGAAAGAGTCATAGAGGTTCACATATTAAGTGTTTCCATTGCTCAATTAAATTATATTTAAATTTAATTAATGGAATAAATATTATTCATAGGATCGAGGAAGAATTTTATTCATTTTTTATGGATTGAAAATATTTATTGAATGTTTAATAAATATTTTTTTTGTGAATAAAGTATTTATTTATGAATAATTTCATAAAATGATTAATGGACCAAAATCATGTCCTGTAATAAATTTTAATTTATAAGCATGTACAATAATATTTATTATTGCACCAGCTAAATCATGACATTAAATAATAAAAAAAATATTATTTTATAGAATGGGGTTTATTAAGGATTATTATATTATTTAAGGGATGATACACAATTAAATATTTTGTTAAAACATAAACACTATATCTATAATTTGATGGTTATGACTATTGTGTAGGGTTAATCGAATAATCAAGAATTGATAATTTTTTTGAACAACATACTTCTATCTAGAATTATTCCTTCTCTCATACTCTCAAGTACAAGAAGAACTCATTTAAGACTATGGTTCTTGAAGTGAACCAAACAAACAATGCAATATGGTTAATCCACCATGATATCACCCATAGACCAATTAGTGTCGTTCAATTATTAAAAGAGGATGTTTGGATTGCCACTAGAGAGTTTCTATACTTGGATCCTTATAATGCTGTTATGTTAACACAAAAAATGGTTTTCATATGATCAACAAAATCTATAAGGAAATATCCTAATACTATGAATCCTTTTTCTTATCTAATATAAATTAATTAAAAATTATAGTGAAAATATCATCTCTATGTTCTTGATTTTTTTAATGTCAATATTTTATGAATATTTTTATCATTATGTTTACATCTTTTCCAAAGTTTTGAATGATCCATAAATTTGAAAGAAAAACCTATATGGATAATATTTGCACAATGGTTCTTTTACTATTCCCAAAACCTTCAAGTGGTATCATGGTAAGGTTACATTTTAAATTTAGAATTATTAATTTTTGATTATTGATCATTATGTGCAATAGTGGTTAGATATTTCATTTCTAGAATATTAATTCTTTAATACGATTTTAGTTTACATGGTTTAGACATATTTACCATCATTTTTATGTATTTCATTTTTTTAAATGGATATGAATAGATGATGAATGAACAGAGATACCATTGAGAAGTGCCAATGATTATGGATATTGAGATTAGGTTGTATGATGTGTAAGTGGAGTGGACATCATTTACCCAAATGAATTATACCTATATGTGTTATGGGATATATGACATTCAAATCACTAACTACATATAGTGAATTTTTTTCATACCATGTTTAGATCGGTCCAAACTAGAACACACCTTTTCATATTACATGGTGTGTAACCAGATTACACGTCATGTAGTCTATACAATTTAGCATATAAATTCAAACAAACTGTGTGGTCAAATAAATAGTCAAAACCACATGAGACTGACACCCTAGAGAATTAATTAAATAAATGACATGTAGTTGGTGTACATAACATGTAGTAAATTATTTCCCATGTATGAAATTCATGCTAAGTCTTTGGTGGGTCATAAGAACACATGGATAGAGGAACACACAATGTATAGTTGAAGTATACGTCATGTGGTACCAAATCCAATGCACATATTGAGTTCTTCATCAAGTCTAGTGGACACACAACAAGTGGATCCCATATCAGGTAACTAGAATACATGTCACATGGTCCCACATTCTAAGAACATGATGAGTACTTTAGTGGGTTGTGTAAACACACAACAATTATAATACATAGTGTGTAGCTAGTTAATATGTGTAATGTAGTTTGTCCAATGTAAATGTTGACGTCCCAAGCATTTATCCTAGGTACACGATAATTGAGTAACATGACATTTATCTCAAAAGTAAACATCTTATAGTATCCTTATAATTTATAGAGTTAAAAATTCAATTAAATAGTTAATTTCATAATTGAAACATTATTTTAATTATTGGCATCTGATGTGTTTACAATTTTAATAAATGTTTTAAAGAATTTAAAATACACAATTAATTTATCATAATTATTTTTAAATATTGATTATGCCACTTATTTTCCTTAAATTCTATTATTATGGGTATCTCTAAGAGAATTCAAATGGTTATTATGGTAAAATAGAATTAATTAATTAATTAATGTACATTTTTCTTATTGATAAATAATGAAAAGATATGAATATTATCTGGTGTACTTTTGTGTATTCATTGCATGTATGGTAGTTCATGAGCTTGACTAGGACTAGGGTATACATTAATTTAATTTAATTTAATTTATTTCATGGTTCTAAATTTTTTAATTACTAAATTAATTATGATAGATTTTGATTTGTCCCACCCTCTACTATTTTGTAGATCTTACATGTCAATGTTTATTTATGGAATTCCAATTAATAAATAATTTGGTTCCCGTTACCTACATGTGAGTAAAAAATACATGTAATAAAAGATTAACCCAAGGTGAACAAATAAAGTTAAATATGGAACCAAGAAGACACTAATTTAAGGTTATACACAGGTGGATAAGTTGAATTCGACAACTCATGAAAATACTGGCATAATGAGTTTTCCCCTGGGTCATAGGATGGTTTATTTTCTGCCTAATAAATCAACTGTTAGATAATCTCATGATTGGGTCATTTATTTATTTATTTATTTCTATCTAATGCATTATATATTTTATTAATGAATAACCATTATCACATAAATAAATGGGATAATGTGTAAATATAAATAAATTGATTATGTATATATGTTTATCAAAACATAGTTAATCACTTATGTAAAATCCACTTAATATTAACAAGATATGTAAAGGATAAAATAATAAATCTTTATGAATAATAAATTAAAAATATCTAAACTTAATATTAAGTTTTCTTAATCCTTCCATAATTGTAATTGACATGAATATATAGTTAAGGTGTCGGTTCTCCCTATTCCAAGAGTGATTTTAATCATCAAGAAGTCTTAAATAAGATAGTGGATCGACTTAACTGAATCTGTATTGGGTTTAACAACCTATATCTATCTGATACAAATTCAGAGTCATGTTTTGAGGGAATATGAGTAAGGGTTTTTAGATTGGGGAGTCCACTCAATAGATCACGGAGCTGCAAGACCACAGTTGTAAATACCACCTATCTAGAAACTTTTTTATAAATTTTAGGGTTTACATGTAAATTAAAAGAAAGGAAATATGGATCCTTTCCACTATAATGTATTTTTAGAAGGGGAATTCTGAGTCCATTAGTGATGAATATTGATATTTGAAAAAATATTGGGATACTTAATAAAATTAATTATTATTACATAATATTTAATAAATCAACATACTAATAATATTATCCATTATAATTTCACAATAATGGAAAGTCTATCATCCAAGCTATCTCTTTGATCAATATTGGAGAAATATCATCTCCTTACGTGAAGTAAAATAAAATACTGGTTTATACATATTCCAGTTGTGTTACCCCATGAACAGAAATCTTACATGCTAGAATGCGCATGTCTTGATCCTCCAGTAAATGAGGAATGTTATGAAGAGTCCACTATCTTTGAAAAAAATCCTAAACTACTCAATTGAAATTAAATGTTTAATTCTTTTATTTATGTCTAGTGAAATCATGAATTCTCATGAAAAAATGGATGATAATAACATTCCCATGTATCTGTGTGGACTTTTACTTGAGATATCATGACATTAACGGTTTGAGATATAAAAAGCACTTTTTTAGATTATAGTTAGAGAGGGTTCACCAGCTGGGCCTCACTTAGTCAAGAAAATTTTCTACATTGAGTGTCTATAGTTTCTAGGTTTTAATATCCCTGAAGAACTATACACCAATCCCATTATTTCATCATTTCCTCATATATTATCTAGATTTTATATGAATTTAAATATGAACAACATTGAGAATGAACTCCCATATCTACTCACAACTATTCTCCATGTCCATAAGGTGATGGATCCTTAAAATATTTTTGTTCTTATTGTGAATAAACATAAAGGCCATGGAAAGATCTTTAAGACCAAATCCACTTCACAAAAACCTACAAAGAAGAGAAATATCATGGGGCAAGAAAGGGAGAGATATCATATTGGGTTTTCATATGGCATAAAGGACCACCGGAAGAAAAATTACACCCATCCAAAGAATAAAGTGGAAGCTTTAGGTGTGTTTTTTTATCAATTTTACGTTATAAATTTCTACAATGTGGGTATTAGATTCAGATTGGGGTGCTCACATATCTATTCAAATATATAAACCAAGTAGATTCATAAATATTGAATGTGGGTAGGCAGATCTATGAGCATCCAAAAGAGCAAAAAGTTTTGTTGTGGTAATTTGTAAATACCTCCTCATATTGTTAACTAGAATGTTCTTGGTTTTAAAAGGTTGTTATTATGTGTCATTTTTCACAAAAAAACATTATTTCTATCTCAATACTTGATACATATGGATTTATTTTCAAATTTAGGCATAAATATTAATTTTTTATAAATATATCATTTGATATGGTAAGTTGTATTTAAATAATGTTCTTTATGTGTTTTTTTAGATAAACTATGTAATGACAATTGATAAAAAAAACTACTTCACTTGACTCATATCACAACTAAGTTTGGAATCTCTTGAAAGGTCATGTAAATTAAATAAAATTGAATAAAATTAAAAAATATTGATATTTAGATTCTTTTTAACTAAACAACTTGTTGTATGTCAAACATGTTTATAAGGAAAATGACCAAATCTTCATTTAGTGGAAAGGGTGAAAGGGCCAAAGAGATTCTTGAATTATTTCATACAGATGTGTGTATACCATTTCCAGTTCAATCAAGAGGTGGGTACTCATACTTCACATCTTTTATTGATGTTTATGTAGATATCGATATGTATAATTAATGAGTTATAAGTCTAATTCCTTTGAAAAATTAAAGGAATACTAGCTTGATGTTGAGAACCATTTTGGTAATAAAATTAATAAACTCAGCTTAGAACATGGTGGAGAATATCTTAATAAAGATTTTATTGATTATTTATGGGAGATAGTGAATCTATATTAACTCACACCTCTCCATACTCCACAATGGAATGGTGTAATAAAAAGAAATAACTACACTCTATTGGAAATGGTGAGATAAATAATGAATCATGCGAGTTATCCATTATCCTTTAGGGGATAAGTGTTACAAATAACATCATACATACTAAATTTATTTCCATGTAAAGAGGCAGGCTGTATTCCATATCAATTTTTTGGTGCAAATAAACTGATGCTATCATACATAAACGTGTAGGGATTTTAAGAATTTATTAAGGCCTATTCAGGTAATAAAATTTGATCTCAGGACACAAAGTGTATCTTTATATGATATCCCACAAAAATAAGGGGATGGTACTTATACATTCCTTCAGATAAAAAGACCATGGTTGATAAACATCCTACATTTCTTGAGAAGGAACATATATCTAAAAGAGATAGTGCAAGATAGATACACATAAATGAATCCTTGGTTCAAGATATATAAGAGTCAAAATATGAAAAATTCCACAAATACTTGTGTAAGAAGAAGTTACAGAGACATAAGTACTATGTAAGAGTACAAGAGTGGTTAGAGAACTAGAATAGTATATTTTTCATATCATTAAGGATGGTGACTCTTTATTATTTTATAATATTTATCCTCTAACATATAAGAAATTAGTAAGTGGTATAGATTTTACCATGTGGAAAGAATATATGAATTCTAAAATGGATTCAATGTATCAAAAAAAGTCTATATATTGGTAGATCCTCTATTGGATGTAAATCCAATTGGTTGTAAATGTTTATTCAAGAATAAACTGGACATAGATGGACGAGTAACTAAAATTAAGGTATGATTGGTTACAAATATATATATAAAACATCAAGTCATATATTACAATGAAACATTTTTACCAGATGCAATGGTGAAATCCATAAAAATTATGCTTTCCATTTTGACCTTCCATGACTATGAGATTTAGAAAATGAATGTCAAAATAATATTCCTTATTAGAAACCTTAGGGAAGATTCCTATAAGACACAACCTGAAGGGTTTATGTATCCAAAGGATGCCAACAAGTTAAGAAAATTGTAAAGATCCATCTATGGATCCAATAAAGAATTTATGTTATAGAATATTTTGTTTTATGAGTCTATAATATAATTTGGTTTCATAAATAAAGAATGTGAGCCTTATATCAATAAGCAGTTTAGTGGGAGTGTGATCATTTTATTAATAGTATATGTCGATGACATACTACTTATTTGAAATGAAATACCAGTATCACAGTCTATTAAAGCATAGTTGAATGAATGGATTTTCATAAAGTAATTAAGAAAAGAAGAATATATTCTTGGGATCAAGATCCATCTGATTGAATTAAGTGACTACTCATACTAAGTTAAGGTAAATTTATAGATAAGATATTAAAGGGATTCATTATAGAACAGTTTAAGAGAATATTTTTTCCAATGTCCCATGTCATTCATCTTTATATAAAAATGTTACCTCAGACACTTGAGGAAAGAAAAATAATATAAATAATTCCATAAGATTTAGTTAGTGGGTTTTTCATGTATGTTATTTTATTTACAAGGATATATTCCGCTTATGCCTTGAGTAAAGTATGAAGATATAAAATTGACCCAGGTGACCTCTATTGGATGGAATTCAAGACTATACTTATGTATACAAGGAATACTAAGGATATGTACCTAGTCTATAGAGGATATAATGAACTGGCCATTATATGATATGTATATGCAAGTTTCTAAATAGATCAAGATAATATAAAATTAGATATGGGATACACCATTACACCAAATGGAGGCATTGTGAGGTAGAATAACTCAATACATGTAGTGGTTTCATATTATACATTAGAGTCTAAATATGCTGCGGATTTAGAGGTAGATATACAAGTATTTTGGATACAAAACTTCATCCAACATATTTAAATGGTACCTAGTGGTATATATCATACCAAAATCTATTTTGATAATATTGCTGTGGTGGATCTCACAAAGGATCCAAGGAAACATCAATAGAAAAAGAATGGATTTAAAATGTATCATCTCTAGAGGTATTTTTCTCAAAGAGGTAAAGTCACAGTGATAAGAATATCCTTGAAATATAACATGGAAAACACCTTGATTGGATCCTTAACTCAATTGAAACAAGATTGTATTGTGTGGTCTAGTGGATTGAATTTCATATGAATTTCACTCCAGTATGAGTGGAAGTTTGATAGAGTTAGGATTCTAGAACCAATTATTTTTACTTTGGATTACATGTATATTTGATAATTTGAATATTAATTTAACATATTATTACATATTATTCAATCTCCTTCAAGACTTTGATGTAATAATATCATAGGGTATCTTTCGCGTTGATAAGGTCATAGTAGTTCCCCCTTATGATGAGAACCTTGAAGATCCATGCAGATATTCATAAATATAGTTTTATAGATAGATAATGTAGTATGTTAGGGAATAGAATATGTAAAATATCAGTAGTGAGTACTCATTAACATATGAGATTTCTTATCATGAATTTATCACATGGTAATCTTCAAGATGGGGGATTATAAAAGCGTAACCGCTCATATAAATTATGTAAGTTTTAGCATCATTGGATATTCCTATCTACAAGAATGCAGAATGGTCCTTAGACTTTAATATTAATATCATTGCATGTTACAAATCACACATTTAGATATATTTCATAATCCATGATGATACAATTCATGGAAAAGTTAGATATGTTGGGTGTGTCACATGATACATATGATTAATGGATATGTCGAGAAATATCCCTTTCATCTTTATGAAAGTTGATATCTCATCCCTTTGATTGGAATAGAATCATCACATTAAATTTCATTTCTATGGAGTAACGATGTGTTCATTTCATATAGTCAAAGAAATATATATCAAGCATACAAGTTTATGACTTGGTTTTGTAACCTACTTGATGATATATTGTGAAAAAGTGAATATATTACATAGTGAGTATTTGTATGTAGTTTTCAACATTGTGACATTAAGTTCTTTTTATTGGGAACCTTAACCCATTTCTAGATAGTAATTTGGTAGTTTAGGAATTCCCTCCTAATTCCAATGAGAAATTATCCTAGAGATTCACACACTATGTGATTTTATTGATCTTGATTAAAAAATCTATTTGAATTTAATTAATAAAATAAATTTTTTTCTCATAGTCAGTGAATAATTTTCTTTATGTTTTACCAATAAAAAATATTTATTGAGTATTTAATAAATATTTATTCACTGTGTTCTGAATAATGTATTTTTTATGAATATATATATATATATATATTTATTTGTGTACTTGATTAATGCATAAGAGTATGAATAGAACAAGATCAATATAGTGATAGATATCAATTTACAATCTAGTATATTAATATTTATTATTGTTCTAGCTACCACACACTATCAAATAATAATAATATTTTTATAATACATGGGTTTATGAAGTATTATTATATTATTTATGGTTCGGTAAAAAATTAAATTAATTTTTAAACCAAAACCCTAGCACTATAAATAGATATTTATGTCTATTGTGTAGGTTTAATCTATAAATTGGGAATTTAGAATCATTGTGAACAAGAGAATTCTCTCTCAAATTCTTCCTTCCCTCATCTTCTCAAAAATAAGATGAAGTTCTTTAATCACAAAGGATATTTAAGTGATCAATATGAACAATGCAAGATGATTTGTCCTCTACACTAGCACCCAAAAATCAATTGGTGTCATTCAGAGATCAAAAGAGCATGTGTAGATCACTACTAGAGGGATTCTACATATGTATCCTTATAGTACCTTGAAGGTAATATGGAAAAGGGTTTTTGGATGATCAACATAATCAATAAGGAAATATCCTAAGACCAGTTATCATTTGTTATAATAGAATATAAACTAATTAAAAATTTAATGTGAAAAGATCCTCTCTATGTTCTGGGATTTAACTGTACCAATATTTGGTGGAAAAATTTCATTAGTCAGGATGTTTAAGTATTTTAAAAAAATTCAAATCATCAATTAGATCAAAAAAAACATTATAGTTAATTTACCAACTAAAGTACTTTTTCTGCACCCAAATACTTCATATTTTATCCAAGTATAGGTAGCCATTTGGATTGATTTGTGATTTGATATAGAGGTAAATATGTATAATTATAAAAATGGGTTGATTATTTTTTGATATATAAAATGAGAAATGTAGATATCCATTTTGGTTAAAGAGTAATTAAATATCAAGAAAATTCATGTTATTTTGGGAACAAATTAATATCTTTTGGGGGTATATATCACTAAGATATATATTGAATGATATGTGTTTTTTTGAGTGATTAATATTGTTAGGGGATAAATGTTAAGTATACTTTTTATTACACATGTTTCTATGATTTTTGGGTTTAGGATGTACTAAATAATATTTTTAATTATTATTGAGGTTAAATAATTTTTTAGATAATATTTAAGTTCATTATTGAGTTAAATGTGATCAAATATTTCTGATTTTTGTGTTTAGAACATGGTCAATGATATTTTTGAAGAGTTTTTAGAATGATTTAAGTTGAAAATTGCGTTTTAATTTTTAATTTTTAGTGATTAATTTATTAATTCTTTACGTGAATACTTATTCATATTGATTATAATCTTATCTTGTGACAACCATTTTGGTTTTAATAAATGGATAGAGATAGGAGGAATAGCATGTTATTATTTTATGGATATTATAATCCATTAAAATTTTATTTTCCTGGTTTATGCATGAAAATATTTCATGGTTATTCTTTATTTATCACATTCAATGACACATAGGTGGAAAGAAAATCGAAACGCACCCAAAGGATGAATTATTCTTATAGAAAAGAAAGAAATAAAGTATATTTTATCATATTCTCTATCTTGATAGTAAAATGATTCCTCAAAAATAAGGAATATTATGATAAATCTATCAAGTATTTGGTGGAAAATTTCACTAAGATATCAAGGTATGCTTTTGGAAAATCATTTACAAGTATGAGCCTTGTAAGGGTACATTCATGGTTTTAGAAATATTTATTACTAAGTTTTCAAGTACCAACTTCGAAATGATTTTTAAGTATAAAATATACATCTAATATTCTACCTATGTCACAATGCATTCATTTTGTTAATGACAAATTAATTTTACAAAGATGAAATTTATTTAAGGGGAGAATATAACATCTTAGGATTTAATATGTATTATAATTTAGCTTATATAAGGGACTTATAGCAAGATTACACAAATAGGGGGTGAATTAGGGTATGCAATATATTTTAAAAATAAAACCCTTACATCAAAAAATATCTCACTAGTCATTAAGGATATTGAAATCTCAACCTTTAGTGTCACGTTTTATGCTCCTTAATAGGATATTATTTATATTTCCTGTTCTCTATTGGTGTGAATTCATAATGTAAATATGGAAACAATTATTTACTTGGATCATCACAAAGGTCTAGTACAAGGAGCATGATACCAACATTATGTTGGTGCACCAAAATTACTAATCTCATTTATTATTGGAACAATCTAGATCAATCCAATTACCATGATAACTACTGTAGAATTTTTGGTATATATCACTACTTACCAAGGGTTACTCCATCAAACCTTTCTTCATTAGATCAATACTAGTGGAAATGATCACCTTCTTGCTCTTTATATACTCACTACTTCAGAAAGTATCTACATAAAATTTTTGGACATATAGTTCCATTATTTATAAATAATAAATTCATATTAAACTATTGGGGGATGATCTATTGAATCTTACTTTTATTATTCTTCACAATATATAAAAACAACTTGATTCAACACTTGCACTTTCCAGAATACCTAGTGAAATTATACTTTTCTATAGTTATAACAAACAATCTTATTCTTTGGAAAGATATTCAATGGTTTCTAATTCTGTAAGCTTCCATCCCCTCATTAAAACTCCACATTCTTCTAAGATTCATAACTTCAATATGATCTTGGTTTATATTTATATTTATTTATTTTCTAGATATGTATGATATACGTAGATAACCATATTTTCTTATTATTTTTATATTCTAAGTTTCCATTTACAATGCTCTATTTATGGATTGGAAATAATGTTCCAACTAATCTCTTGTAGTTTCTTCATAATTGGGTTATTCAAACTACCCAATAAGAGCCCTGATTTTTTCTATAACTGCTTGTGGAAACCTAGTGAAAACCTATGTACAACATAGAATAAAGGAAACCAACATAACACATCCCATTATGAAATTTATATGGCATGGTATTATCTACCATGGTGTAGCCTTCAAGTCAACACGCATCACTATGGAATGGTCACACACTCTATGGCATGGACATCTGTGCTTTTCCATATTGAAATCTCTCACGTGTAATAACTCCTATATAACTCATGCATGTTTCGCATCCTAAGATAATATGGGTATTCTTTATATTATTCACATGGATTTATTAAATTAAATAATAATACTCAACATGTGATTTATTTATAATTCTCATTATGCAGGAATTATAAACATAAATATTCCTCACACATAAATGTCGCATGTATTTGGATTTTTCTCCACAGTAAAAATAAAGTCACTACAGCATGAGAAATTTTACTTCAAACTTACTGAAACATAGAAAACTAATTTTTGTAATTGATTTCATTCCTTGGTTAATTGTGGTTCCACGAAATCTAATATATCATAGTTGTTTTTTCCTTACATCATAGGGATTCTTCCATGGCGTAGCATGCACTAATTCTTTAGAACCATCAAAATGCCCCAAACATAATATTATGGTGAAATCACATTGGTAATAGAGTAGTCCAATATAAGTTGATAATTCATAAAAATATATACCTATGTCACTTTTCAATCCTCCATGACACATATAAATGTTACGACATGGAAAACTCAACATCCATGGACTTATAAGGAATTGATCCTTCATATGATATATGGAAATAGTAAAGTCATGGTTCACACATAGAAAGAAGTAAAATTAAGGATAAATATGATGTTTTTGATACATATGTGTCGCTAGATACCGATTAATCGAATGGACTTTGTTATGTTTGTATAATTTTAAATGTATGAATAGTGCTTTATGGGATGTAGTCCTACATAGAAGTTTGGAACATTTTTAGGCCTCTTAATAAAAAACTTCATGACACCAGTAGATCAAGCTAGTAGAAGGGATCATCACCTAAAACATCTTTGCACACTGTCCTTACAAAAACACAACACACCCCTTCATGGACTACATGAACCCCTTCTGGTGTTATGTTCCCTCTAATTCTCATACTTATCCTATGAATGCACTGTAGACATTGTGATCCCAATCTCACACACATTACACTCATGACTATCCAATTTTACCCTCTCTTAAATGGTTTTCCCCTTGGGCCTCACATGTGGTTGAGGGTGTCCTTGTTCAACTATGTTCTGGCCCATTTTTTATCCCACTCAAATATATACTTAGTGACCTTTTCCAAGATAAATATTCATGTAAAATATAGATGTATTTTCTATTTGTTTCATTGAATTCCAATATCTTCATGAAAATAGAAAATATTAATATGAAATCATTAACATATGATTTATCTTAAATAATAATCTATAGGATCAACCAATATCCCAATCAATTCTTAGATCACATTCCCCAAGTGTTTTAAACAATGGTATTGTCAACAAATCCATTCCATTCTCTTAGGAATTAAATTTTTTTCCCCTTATATTTATTTCACAATATTACATTGACAATATCGCCTTGAAAATATCACCATAAGATTAATGAAACATTATTTTCACTTAGTTACTTGTTTTAAATAAAATAAAAGGGGGTTAGTTCATATGTTTCTACTCACACTATACTTCTTCACTTTATAGGAAACAATCCATTGATTTAAGAAAGTTCTTCATTACAAAAATAGATTCTACCCACTTTATTTTGAAAACATTCTCCCCCTTGGTGTATGGGAAGAATATAAGAAATATCTACCCCCCATTGGGGATTTATTATTCACCTATTTCATCAAAAAAATGGGTTCAACCACATGTTGACCGGAGAAATTCTTTGAATCTTTTTGGACACAATTTCTGGTTGGAATTCCATACTCTAGAAAATTTCTTTAGCTAATATCTTTTCTTTCTGCACTTTCATAAGAGAATCAATGAGTAAATTTACAATTTGGAAATTGATAATTCATATAAATCCTATCAATCTACAAATATGGATCTTCGTTCAATAAACAATAGGATCTATAAAAAATTAAAAACGTTTTCACTATCACTAATGAATTCTAAGAAACACATAACATGTTTCACTTTCCATTCTTAGAAGATAACATGTGATATCTATCAGTTTACACCAAACCATTAGTACATAAAAAATTAAAATTTTGCGAGAAACATACCATACAATGGGGTAATTAACACCACTTGAAAAATAATCCCCACTAATTATAAAAGAGGTTCAATTTGAAAAAATTATATCATTTGAGCTCTAGTCCTTTCAAATATTCATAAGATTCATCAAAAACTTATGATGAGGCTTAGTAGCCTTTGATTTTCACCACAAAGACCCATGAGTCTTTTTCTCTAGAAACCACTTTCTAGGTTTCAATAACAGAGGTACCACTTTTTTGGGACGAAAAATATTTCAACAGATTTTGGATACTCTGAAAATATCTAATGATACCAAACACAGAACCACTTATTAGAAAAACATTTTATGAAAAATATGAATCTTTTTTTATATACATTTGTTTCCCATTCGATCCTCTTCAATAGGACTAAAATCACCTAATTTTTCCCCAAATTTAAATGCATATCTGGATACCAACATTTTTCTACACAACATATGACTTCTTCCCATGTAATTTAAGTATAGAAATCTTTTAAAAGCACACATATTTAGCCCTGAAGACAATTTATATAAAAAACATAAATTGATCTTTAGAACACAACTAAAATCATCATATTACTGAAAATTTCTTCTTGCCTATATTTTGAATAAACTCCATCCACTCATGCTCTTCTAGAAAAAACAACCATGAACCATTAAAGCACGATAAACCATGTGTTTTTAAAGAAAAATAAACCAGGTAATTTTCAAACACAACCACCCCATGAATCATATCTCCTACATAATTGTTCACCTATTCATAAATAGTAATAAATAAAAAAAATATGTGGAGAGGGTACCTCAAACTTCCTCAAGTTATTATTGATGGTGAGTTACTATAGAATACCATTTTTTCCATTGTATCAGTCTTTAAAATTATATTCAGATGTAAACATGATTTTATGGAATCAAACCACCTTTCATAATCTATAGGTTTGTTATCTTTCACACAATATATTATTTATTGTATAGGTTTATTACAAATGGATTCTTTTCCCAGAATATAATGATTTTTCGTTTTCCAAATCTCCTTACTTCCTTGACTATACATGACAAATCATCAATCTTTACAACTCTTTCCTTTCTTTAAGATTTCCCTTTCTCATAGACCTTCTGGATTTCATCAATAATTGATATATTTTCTAGGATTTAAACCATTTTGTATCTCTACAAGATGTCTGATAGTTATAGATATATTTGGGGATTTTTTATACCTTATTTTCAGTAAAGGAGTCTTCTTCATAAAATATTTTAAGTCAATTTTTTAATGAAATAGTTTTCCCCTTACATGTATCCAAAAAGATTCTTTTAAATCATGCTGAATTTCCTCAAGAATTCCATCTTTGTACATGGTTATAAAAAAATAATTATTAGGATAAGACCCATACCTCCTTTTTTTTCATGGTGACTCGGTCTTTCATTTTTTCCACTAGCTTCGCATGATTTGATATATACCCATGCCTCAACATAAAAATGAATGTGTTTGCATGTAAACCACAAAAGTAAAACATGTTTCCATGTATTTCTTGAGTCTAAATATTTTTTTACATCTTATGTGGTTCTTTATATTTCCATTTCATTAACCTTCAAAAATTTCTATTTTATTTGGACTAGTAATAGTTATATTATTCTCATTCCTTAGTAGAGTTTCATCATATCCAAGACCAAATTAATCTATGAATCAATATCTTTGTGACATGATAATATTTTCATGTTTATCTATAGTGATGGAATGGTTTTATTTTCTTCACCATCGCCTACCAAAGGGTGATAAAAAAAATTTAAAGAATTATTGAGATTATGATTAACCTTTTAATCTATCTATTCGTTGGTTGAAACTAAGTCTCATTACAACCGGTGGATATTATTGATCCTTGATTCAATTTTGAGAATGAAATTCTTACTTGAGATTCATCCCACTAGACATCTACTCTTACAAGTCTTGGTTAAGATTTTACAACATGTTCTCCAACTCCTTAATTTTATATTTCATTTAAACATTATATTATTTGAAGTATACCTTTTCTTGTTTAATATTTCTATTATCATTATCCATTTCAGCCATATAACTATCCAAATCATCATTTATCCTTAAAATTCTAAAACTCTTCTGAGTTTAGACACTTTTATTTTGAATATTTTATGAGTTTATCCACCTTTTTGGATATCATATTTAACTCTTATTGTATATAACCATTCTTCTCCACAAGATCAATTTCAACTTCAAAAAGACCTCTTTTTATAACTCTTAATCTTTCTACCTCATTTTCTAGAACTTGAATCCAGATATCTTAAGACTTTGTCTTCATCTTAGACTTCATATTATCTTTTCTTGGTTGATAATCTATCTCCTTTGATATGTAGGAAACATAAACTTTTTCCCTTCTTGATATCTCATCATCATCATTTAAAATATAAGGATCCTCATTAATTATTTTTGAAAAAATAATTCCACAGAAATAGATTCCACTTTGTTTGTGATTATCCTTTTAAATTATTCCTTTATATATGTCATTCCACAAGATAAGGTGAGATTAGAACTTCAAATTCCAGAATTAGAAGAATAAGATCAATGAAAAAAATAAAATGAAGAAAACTAATTATCTAACCAAACTTTTTAGAATTATATGAGAGGCTTAGAGTGAAATTACACTAAAAGGGGGTGAATTAGGGTATGCACTATCTATGAGAAATAAAACACTTACTTCTTAAAATATTTCAAAATCAATTATGGATTTCGCAACCTTCAGGGTCAATTTTTATACTCTTTAATAAGGTATTCTTTAGATTTGTTGATCTATTTTTGTGTGGATGCATAAGGAAAAATAGAGAAATAAGTATTTACTTGGTTCATCACAAAGGGATAGACCAAGTATCATGCTACAAACATTGTGTTGGTGCACCAAACTTACTAGTATCAAAACTTTTTGGTTCAGGCTAGGTCACTCTTATTCCTAAGATCAATAACTTTAAAATTTTGGGATAACTCAATTCTTATCAAGGGTCACTCTCTATAATCATCATTTATTGGATCACTGTTAGTGGAAAGGATAACCTTCTTCCTCTTAATGTTCTCACTACTATGGGAAAGATCCACAAACAGTTTTTGGACATATAGGTCCCTTTATCAACAATACTGAATGCATCGTTAACTACTGGTAGATTCTATATTTAAGTATCTTTTTATAATTTTTTAAAATATGTGAAAATTTCTTGATTTAGCACTTACGCTTCCAAAATACCTTGAACAATTCTAATTTATTCTGGGAACAAAAAAAATCTTCCACTTTGGAAATATCTATAATTGATACAAAATTTTCAATATTCTTATCCCTCATTGGAACACCACCTTCTTCTAAGATTAATATATCCAATATCCTCTTGGTTCATATCTCTGTTTCTATGTTTTACGGATAAGTATTATGTTCATAAAAAACTCTCTTATCTTCCTATTTTTCTCTTTTAATTTAGCCTTCATGATATTCCTTTTATTGATAGGAAATATTGTGCTGAATAATATCTACCTATTAATCCATAATTATGCTATTAAAATTGACCAATAAGAAAAAAAATATTTCACTATAACTGGTAAGAAATTACCACTTTTGGAAACTTGTAAAACACCTGGTTGCGGTATGGTCTAACGGACTATGGTATAACACTATACATTGTGTAACTTATACGGAATGGACATATATACCTTGGGGAAACCTTTAATTTAATGTGATTCACTATGTAATGGACATGTGTTTTACCATATCCACATTTCTTGTGTGTAGTAACTCCTCCATAACTCTCATACATTTTTTCCTGAACATACTTTGGGAGTTCTTCATATTCCTCATGTGGATTTATAACTGTAAATACCAAAACTCATCGCATGGGTTTATTATCATCCTCATTATTATTGAATCATAAAATTAAATATTACTCATGCATAAATGACATATGTATACGGATTATTCTCCATGATGAAAGGAAAGTCTCTACTGTGTGAGACATTTCACTTCTAACAGACCGTAACATGGAAAACACATATGTTCCATTACCTTCCTTCCTCAGATCATTATAGTGAAATGACATATATTATAGAGTATATAGTTTTCCATTATAGTGTAGGTATTCTTCCATGTTGAATTCAATAATCATCGAAAAACCTGTAACCTAATATTATAGTGCAATCACATGGACAACGACACAGTCCACTATAAGTTGAGAATTCCTAAAAATATTTTCATTTAAAAATTTTTAACCCTTTATGATGCAGAGTGAAGTTAAGGCATGGGAAACTCGACAAAAATGGAATTATTGGGAATTGACCCTTTATATGGAATTAGAGAATAGTGGAATTGTGGAGATCACATGGGATGTATGCGAACAAAGATTAATGATGAATATGTGGAGCCATATGAATCATTAGATAAATATCAATCCAATAGAAAACATTATTCCTATAAATTTTAAACAGATAAATAGTGTATAATTGGTCATTGTCCCACATGGTTGTCTAGCAAATTATTTGACCGCTTAATAAAAAAATCAGTTCCACCAGTAGCTCGAGCTAGAAGTGGGGTTCAGCACTCGTAACACCTTTACACACCATCCACAAGGGGTGATCCACAACCTTACATAGTCCACAAGAACCTATGCAGGTGTTATAAACCCTATGATCCTCACACTTATATCGGGCATCCCCTAGGGAAATTATTCTCCCATTCTCACATGCATTCCATCCACCACTAGATTAGTTTACCCTCTCCTATGTGGTCAATCCCTTGGGTACCACATGTTGTTGAGGGGGTCATTGGTCATTGTGGGCTAGGGAAGTTTTTGGAGCACTCATATATGAACTTATTAACATTTTACAAGATAATTATTCATTAAAAATACATATATATTTTCTCTCTTTTTCATTAACTTCAAACACATTCCTTCAAAAAATAAATCTTCATATGAAGTCATCAATATATGATTTACCTTGGCCAATACTCTATAAAATCAATCAATCTCCAAAGAAATACTTTAATTACCTTCAACATGTTTTTTCAATAATTTTACAATCAAATAATCCATTCCATACTATTAAAAGTTCAAAAAAACTGTTGTAAATATAAATATAGTAATAAATTATAAATGCATACATTTATAGGATAAATAATTGATATGATTTATGTCAAGAAGAATTTTCATTCCAAAAAAAGATTTAAATTGTTTTTTATTTTATCCTATTAAAACAAAATCATAAGTTTTAAAATATTTTTACAATAATATGTAATATTTCAATGTCTAAAATAATATATTAGAATTTTTTAATAACTAAATAATATGAGATAATATTAAAAAAACATAAAACATAAAGATAATTTTTTCTAGAAAATTGGTTTTCTTTATATTTGTTATTTTCATTTAAGATAAAAATTTATGGATTTTAGAATATGAATTAAATTAAATAATTAAATTTTTTATGTCATAATTTTAAAATTATCTTAGGGTGAATTTTATATATTTTTTGAAATGGTTTATTTTTTGGCTAATAATGAAAAATATAGTTTTTACAAATACTATCACTTTGGTGACATCATCATAACATATAACTGACATTAATGTTTAAGGAAACTATTTTATTGAAAAAATATGGGTTTATATATTAAAATAAAACATTTAAAAATACCATGATGAACTTAAAAACCTATTTTTTCATTTAAAAACCTATGTGATAGTTTATTTTAAAAAAGAAATATTTTGGATACTTTTTTAATAAATTAATTATAAGAATAAATTCAGTTTTTTATTTTTTTAAATTAAAATTATTATCCTTTTTTATTTATAAATCAATAAATGTCATGTAAATCAATTTTATGCATGAATTTTATGTACATTCATTTTTATGCTTAAAAAGTAATTTTTTTAAAACTATTTTTCATTATGTTTTCCATACTTTTATTAAAATTAATTTTTAACACCCCTATAAATTGAAAATTATAAAATGGAATAAATATTTTGAATCATAATATTATCATTATTTAATAATTTACACTCTATTTAGTGATAAAATTAAGTAACCATAATAAAATTTGATCACTACGGTAAGGGTTAAATGGGTTAAGGGGTTGAAATTTTTTAACGAGGTCTAAAATATCATAAAATACTATCTAAAATTTGATTATATGAGTTTATGTTTACCTATTATAGACTATATTAAAATATAAGTTCCCTTTATTCCAGTTGATCTTGAGAAATACATTTATATTATTGTAAAGTAAAGATTATTTAATAAAGTGCCACCCCACTCATTTATAAAAGGTCCTCTCCTATCCACTCTTATCCACACTCCTTGAGAACCTTATATATAACAATATATAAACAAATAAATTAACAAAACCATTATACACATATTAGGGATATTTTTATCACTAATATTCCAACCTAAGAAGGCTTGAGGAGAGATCCAAAAGAGGATATCCAAGGAAAGGGTAATTGTCATAGTCAGGTTCTTTCATATTTCATTCTTTTTAAAACTATTTAAAATATTATATAAACATACTAAAATAATTAAATTTGTATTATTATTTTACTTAAATGTAATTATATTTATTTTAAAACAACCATATATCTTTGTTCCATTCATTGTAAAATGAAAATGGTGCTCATTTTATGCGTGGAATATCACACCCACAGATGGTGTATTTATTTTTTCTTAACTTCCTAGCATAGTTGGTTATAAATATGTATTTAATGAATAAATATGATATATATAAAATAATTATAATTTTTAAATTATAAATAATTATCTACCTCCTTTACCACCCATCCATTTTAAAATTAAAAAGTCATTCATGTTACGTAAAAATTAACACCTCCATGAACCATGTATTCCATTATTCATCACCACCACACATGGATCATTCAAAAAATTGATTTAATGTATAAATATTATATTTATATCATTATTAAGGTTCTATAAAGATAATATTTTCATTATAATATTAATATTAACAATATATGTTCATCGTAAAATTTAATCGTTTAAAACTAGCATTCAGATGCACTTTTCTTAATTTGAGTCTATTTTTTACAACCTATTAAACTACAAAATTGTTGTTCTAATGAAATGATAAATATACACTAATACAAATACTCCCTTTAACATCAAACAAAAAGTATTTAAACAATGTTAAATAAGAATTGTTAATCACAACACTGATAAAGGGGGTCCTTTATTCAAACAAAAAAATCCCTGATAAAGGTCACCCTTTATCAGTGCTTGAAATAGAACTGATAAAGGCCTTGCTGGCTGTATTCTGCTATTAATATAATAGAAAACCCAAAAAAACCTATAATTTCAAACAATTATATATAAATTTAATTGAAATCATGAATACAAAAATATCCCCCATTGTATATACAAAAAACACCTCTATATACATTTCAAATAATGTTTTATACAATTACATTTACAATTTTCCAATAAAAATTTTAAAACATTAATGTTTCATCATTTGATGCCTGTGATCCCCTATCAAAAATGTCTTCTCATGGTATTAGTTGTTTAATAAATCTTCTCTAACCTTGAAAAAGATTATTCCTATATAAGAAAACAAATACTATTTTAGTAATAATATACAGAAATAAATTAAACATTAATATGAAAGAATACATTAATAAAATGTCAATTTTTAATAAAAAATACACATTTGGAGTTATAGTGGTCACACTATGGGTCTTATTGAGGTGTGTTTGACTCATACAAAATTTAAATGAGTTATAGATCATTTTATAAAAATATCAAAATAATATGAATCTATTTTCTTGGATTTGAGTATGTTACTTATTATTTCACTAAAGTTAATGTCAATTTTACATAATGACACATATGTAGTTATACTGCTCACACAATGCATCATAGTGAGGTGTAAATTATTCCTACATGTCATAAATTACTGATGTATCATTTTCTTAATGTTTCAAAACAATCTGAATTGTTTTTCTTAGTTTTCAGTATGCTAGTTGTGTTTTTTTACAAGAATGTCATTTCAAACTGGAAACATGCATTTTGAGTCATAATAGTTGCATCATGAATTAGTTTTACATGATACTGATTGATACATGTTAGAAAATGACTTATTAATCACTCTTCTAAATTAACAATAAAATCAGACCACATTTTTTGGTTTTCATTGAGTGACATGTTTGGAAGTAAAATGTTAATTTTAAACTAATAATGAACACTTTTAGTCATACCAATCACACTGTGCATAATATTGAGGTGTTCTTGATTCCTACGCATCAAAAATTATTCATGGATGATTTTTCTAAATTATCAAAATAATCTAAATTTCTTTTCTTGGTTTTTAGTATGTCGCTCATTCTTTTTTACTTAAATTAATGTAAATTTAAAATTAAAAAGTCACACTTGTAGTCGTACCAGTCCCACTGTGAATCATATTGAGGGGTGGTTGACTCATAAACATAAAAAAAGATTCATGGATCATTTACCTAAATTATCAAAAAAATCCAAATGTGTTTTATCAATTTTTCAGTATGTCACTTGTTCTTTTTATTAAAATTACTGTCAATTTTAAATAAAAAGAGACGCTTTGAGTTATACCGACTACACCATGCATCATATTGAGGTGAAGTTGATTCCTACATGTCTAAAATAACTTATAAATCATTTTAATTAATTATAAAATCAATACAAATTTTTTTCTTAGTTTTTTGTATGTCAGTTTTGTTTTTTTACTAAAATTTCATTTCAAACTAGAAACACACATTTTAAGTCATACCGGTCGCATTGTGCATCTGTTTGATGTGAAACTACTTCATAAAAATTAAAAAATTACTTATTAATTTCTTTCCTAAATTATCAATACAATCAAAGTGTCATTTCGTGGTTTTTAGTGAGTGACATGTTTTGAACTAAAATGTTAATTTTAAACTAATAATGGGAAATTTTAGTCATATCGGCCACACTATGTGTCAGATTGAGGTGTAGTTGATTATTACACCTCAAAAATTAATCATGTATAATTTACCTAAATTATAAAAACAATACGAATTTGTTTTCTCAATTATAAGTATGTCACTTGTTGTTTTTTACTTAAATTACTGTCTATTTGAAATAAAAATATACACCTTGAGTCATACTGGCCACACTGTGGATCTTATTGAGGTTTGGTTGACTCTTACAAGTAATTAATGACTTAGGGATAATTTTCCTAAATTATAAAAATAATCAGAGTGTGTTTTCTTGGTTTTCAATATGCCACTTGTTCTTTTTACTAAAATTAATGTAAATTTTAAATAAAAAGAGACACTTTGAGTTATACTGACCACTTCATGAATCTTATGGAGGTGTGGTTGATTCCTAAACATATAAAATGACTTATATATCATTTTATTTTAGTATCAAAACAATAATAATTTGCTTTCTCCATTTTCAATATGTGTGTTTTCTTTTTTACTAAAATGTAAGTTCAAACTAGAAACATGCATTTTGAGTCATACCAGTCTCATTAAGAATAATTTTGATTTGATAATTATTTTTACACATCAAAAATTACTTATTAATCAATTTCCTAAATGATCAATACAATCCGAGTTCATTTTCATGGTTTTTAGTGAGTGACACATTTTGAACTAAAATGTAATTTTTAAACTAATAATGGAAAATTTTCATCATACCAGTCACATCGTGAATAAAATTGAGGTTTGGTTGATTAATACATGTTAATAAGGACTCATGTATCATTTCACTAAATTATCAAACCAATCTGAATGCATTTTCTCAGTTTCCAATACGTCACTTGTTCTTTTTTACTTAAATTAATGTCAATTTTAATTAAAAAGTCCCACTTGGAGTTATATCGATCCCAAAGTGAATTTTATTTAGATATAGTTGGATCCTATACAATAAAAATGACTCATGGATATTTTACCTAAATTATAAAAATAATACTAATGTGTTTTCTTGGTTTTCAATATTTCACTTTTTTTTTACTAAAATTAATGTCAATTTTAAATAAAAAAGAGTCACTTTGAGTTATACCGGACAAACCATGCATCATATTGAGGTGAGTTTGATTAATATATGTCACATGTGACTTATATATCATTTTACCAATGTATAAAAACAATTTGAATGTGTTTTCATAGTTTTCAGTATGATGGTTATGTTTTTTTACTAAAATTTCATTTTAAACTGGAAACATGAATTTTGAGTCTTATTGGTCACATAATCTATTGGTTTAATGTGATAATACTTTAAACACATAAAAAATGACTCATTAATCATTTTCCTCAATTACTATCACAATCACGACATGTTTTCATGATTTTTAGTGAGTGAAATTATTTGAACTTAAATTGAAATTTTAAACTGACAACGAACAATTTTAGTCATACTAATAATATCATATGTTAGATTGAGTTTTGGTTGATTAATATATTTCAAAAATGACTCATAGATCATTTTTATAAAGTATCAAAAAAATATAAATGTTTTTATTTAGTTTTTAGTGTGCCACCTTTTCTTTTTTACTTAAATTAATGTCAATTTAAAATAAAAAGACACACTTGGAGTTATACCAGCCACATAATGGATCATATTGAGGCTAGGTTGACTCATACATGTCAAAAATGACTCAGGGATTATTTTACTAAATTATAAAAATAATATGAATATGTTTTCCCAATTTTCAATATGTCTCTTGTTCTTTTTACTAAAATTAATGTCAATTTTATATAAAAAAGAGACACTTTGAGTTATAACAGCCATACCGTGCATCATATTGATTTGAGGTTGATTTCTACACATAAAAAATGACTTATAGATCATTTTTTAAAATTATTAATACAATAAAAATTCGTTTTCACAGTTTTTAGTATCTCAGATGTGTTTTTTTACTAAAATGACATTTCAAACTAGAAACAAGCATTTTGAGACATACCGGTCACACCGTGGGTTAGTTTGATGTGAGACTACATCATAAAATTTAAAAATTACTTATAAATTACTCTCCTAAATTATAAAGAAAATTGGAACATGTTTTCTTGGTTTTTAGTGAGTAAAATGTTTTGAACTATAATGTTAGTTTTAAACTGATAACAGTCACTTTTAGTCATAATGATCACACCATCTATCCGATTTAGATGTGTTTTGATTCCTACATGTCATGTATAACTCATGGATCATTTTCCTAAAGTATCAGAACAATATAAATTTGTTTTCTTTATTTTCAACATGCCACTTGTTATTTTTTACTTAAATTAATGTGAATTTTAAATAAATTGAGACACTTTGAGTCATACTGGGAACATTGTTTTTCGTATTGAGGTATAATTGACTCATACACATCAAAAATGACTAATGGATCATTGTACCAAATTATTAAAACAATATGAATGTGTTTTCCTAATTTTCAGTATGCCACTTGTTATTTTTACTAAAATTAATGTAAATTTTAAATAAAAACATAGTATATTAAAAAAATTACCTTCTCCTTGAATTCTGAGTTACAAACTCATAGTAATATCTTTTATGAGAATGCATATCTTCGAAAAACCACCCTAACTAAAACAAAGGAATCCACCTATATAAGAAAACAATTCTTATGTGATTAATACTAAAAAGAGGCAATGTAAACATAAATATGAAACAATCCACTACTTCTATGGAAGTCACATCTTCATGATATCTGTGTATATTCTTCCATCAGGTATACTACCCATTAATTTCTAAGATAATATATATCTTATTTGGAATATGATTCTTTTTAATAGTCATAGTAGTGCTGAAAAATTTAAATTCACAAAGGATTAATAAATATTTTAAATGAAATAGTAATTATCTTAAAAAATACCTCTTTGGGATGTAAGTTTGTTCCTAGAATATGATCTCTCTCATAAATTTAAAAACATATTAACCACAATATTTTATATTTTTTTTGTTTTAGACATTATATAAAAATTGATAATAATAGGTAATTTTTTATATGTGTTTGGATAGTTAAATCTTATTATATATAACCTGATACTTTTCCATCCATAGAACATATCAGGGTCCTCGTGATCAGCCCCTAACCTCATTCCTTATTTTTTATGATATTGATGCACCACCTTATCATAAAATAATCCCCATTAAAAGATAATATAAATTATATAACTTTTTTTAGTACTAAAATGTTTTATGAAGTTTATCAAAAATTAAAAAATTCCATCATGTATAGTTAGTCTATTGGGTATCAATACATTGAATCTAGAAAATAAATCTTTGAAGTATTTAAATTGACCGCAATGAGCATTCAAAATTGCTTAAAAAAGGAATAAGTAATGAAAGATATAAAAATATATTTTTTATAATTAAATTTTAGAGTTTTACCCATGCATCATTGGCATTAAAATGATTCAATCATCAGTAAGTTCTCTTTCAAACAATTTGACCTGGGATGCCACTATTTCAACCTTTTTTTGGATTCAATTTATTTTAATAGAGGTAGTGTAAGGACTAATGAGTCCAAAAAAATAATTGGGAAATCCGTTCAATTTTTTTGATATATATGCCTACCAAAAATATGAAATGTATTTAGTCATAATTAACATAGAATATATGGTTTTGGAAAATGAAATCATAAAAACATACCTCTGTATACATTTAAAACGGAGGTTCTTATCTAATCATAGCCAAGTATTTCATTTACCTTTTGAATACCAATGTACTCTTCAACTTCATCTTTGTACATATATTCTTCAAAATCAACTATGTGACTACTACCATTTTTTAACATTTTATCCACATGAACCTTTAATGATAGTAAATGAGGATATATAATAGGTGGGGTAATTGTGATTTTGGTAGATCTTTTCAAATGGTTGGTCGATCATTTAGATGGTTTTGAGTCGGACTTTCATTTTACCCCTTTCCATAAGCCAGTATATAATAACATTTATCATTTCATACCTTTTTCATTATTTGTTAAACTTTTAACTTGAAAAATAAAATTGAAATGAATATATCCTTGTCGAAATTCTTTTGGAAGATGTAATGAATATGTGATGAATGTTACAATTTCTTTGTTGACTGTATGTATATTTTCATCATCAAGTGGAATAGGTAGTTTGGTTCTTGGATCATGAGATATGTTAATCACCATTCTTAGATGACTTGATGGAAGTGGTCTGTTGTGTGGACTATAACCTTGGATATTTAAGACTTTATCCCTTGCTACAAGGTGATGGGTGAGTGTTGATAGATATAAATCATAGTCATTTTCACCTTGTAGAATATCAGTACAGAAAAGGTATCAATATCTTTTTGATTCACATTTCATAGAAACAATTATTATACTATTAATTACCATGACTAAGACAACTCTTTTATGGGAATGGATTTCCACAAAGATGGTGGGGGTGGGGGTGGATATTCATGCAATGGTTGTTCTGGATTTGTTTCCTCTCTTTACTTCCCCCCATAAAATTTGATAACAACTCTCTCTACTATTGGAATTATTCTTCAATGTTATATATTCTTTCTCTCTTCTGTTTCATTTATTCACCTATATCCTCCTATTTTTTCTCAAATATGTTCGAGGTGTCACCCCAAAACCGGCACCTCTGATGCCGTCATACTGTTATGGCTACTTCAAGGCCACCGATAGTAGGTGTTCATTCAGTACTGGTGTTGTTGATTCCTGTGACTATGTCAGATATAAAATATAAGAAAATAAGTAATAATTGTTATGTAATATCAATTTAATGAAAAAAAATTATTATGTCACACATAAACATGTTTCCCAGACTTTTTTGTGTTTCCATATATTAGTATCTCATATTTGTTTTCATATGCCTCCTTCTATAGAACATGGTGTGAGATAGAAGTGGATTTTGATTTGAATACATCAATATTTATATAAACAGAGGAACACAATTATGTTTCTGTTTCATTTCACATAAAATTATTATATTAGATTTAAAATACATACCAATTTTTTACAAGTTAAGCATACCTCATCCTTACTTTATGGTAGGGATATGTTGGTTTTCCTGCTCATTCCTTATTTTTAGAACTCAATTGTGGTTTTTTAAATAAAAAAATGTGAATAATAGTGATGAATACATGTATTGTCACACAACATATTACTAAACACAAAATACAATAAAATACACATCCTCATGACGACTAGTAAATTCATCCAATGATTCTTGGGTTATCAGGTGTGAATAGACAAGTAGTGGGTGCATGTTTATTTTCCATTTAGCATCTTTAAGATGATGTCACATTAGAATTGTATGAAATACTCTATGAATCCTTCCAGAAATCATTAATACATATTTTATATGGGAGTCATATACTATAAATTCACTCTGTAAGGGATAATGAAAATTAAGTCAATGTTTCATCATTTTATTTTTTCGTAAAATAATGAATTGATTTCATAATGTTATCATAATATCTTCCCACATTAGTGTCTTAATCATGAACACAGCATAGTTCCATGAATCTACATTAATCGGAATGCGTTGTCGAGTGAGGATTCTAATGTAACTACTGAACACAACATTGTTGGGTCAAACATGTTGGGCCCACTCATTCCATCCAACCTCGCATTTGATGCCTTTGATTTTTTTTCCTTAATAATTTTTTCTAACACCATCAAACTATGGTGATCCTATTATTTCTATGTCTTTAGTCCTTTATTTCCTAACATGTCCTTGAATTCAAAATCATCAATATGTTCCTCGGAAGTAGTAGCATTTTCATGTGTATAAGTTCATTGTACCTCTACACTAGGGGCAGTAACAGGTTTAGAAACATGTTCATCCTAAGGATTGGGAGCACCAGCACATACAAAAGGTCATTGTTCCTCTATAGTGCGAGCATCAACAGGTTGAGAGACCTGTTGTTTCTTAGGATTGGAAGAACCGGATTGTGTAGAAGTCATTATTCAGAGAAGTGGTTTAACATTTAATTTAGAGTATAAAAATGCAGCAACAAATGTACAATAACATGAGGTAACACAATTTATATTACAAACATATATATAACTAGATTATTGAACTCTTTTTAACACTGAATGGATTTGACCCCTCTATTGACTATCCAAATCCTTTAATTTTGGTCGCTTATGACATAAAAAATGTCATCTACATTGGAAACACTATTAAATTATTGTAACATCCCACTGAAAGGGTCATCTTCAATTGAATTTTCATCTAACCCTTTTTCAGTTTTTGTCTACAAAAAACCATTGAAAACCTTTAGTTTGTGGGATTTTGAATATAAAATACTAGTAATACCTATGATTCCATTATAAATGGTTCATATTTATACCCCTCCTTATTAAAATAAACTTTCATGAATCCTAATTCATCTATTTTAACAACTCTCCTATTATCAACCCACTTTCATTGAAAAAATGACACTTGGAATATTGTATAATCCAAATCCCATATTCGTTTGATAATGGAAAATATTCATATACCTGTAAATTGGATTTATAACCTTAGTACTAGAAACATGCATCTCTTTATCCACAATTGCAAACCCACTATTTTTCATGGTACTGTCTCCATCATGTTGATTTGTATATAACACATAACCATTAATTACATAACCAATGTAAGATAATTCATACACACTTAGTCCTATGGCTAGACATTGATGTCATCCTAAAATTGAATCCGAATTTTCATTTGACTAGTTAAAAATATGGTCTTTAAACCATCTTATAAAGTATTGATTATGTTGATTTGATATCCATATTTTATCCACTTAAGGATTAAAATTCCTTAGAATTTATTTGTGGGTTTCAACGTATGGGAAAACCTCCAAACTATTATACAAAAAGTAATGGTGGGCCTGTACCTGATATGTAATATTAATTATTACAACATATCTTCTAGAAATTACTTCACCCGTATGCCACCCAGTGTGATGATATTTTGGTAGAGAAATGCATTCCACACCAGACATGTATTTGGTACATAATTCAACAGCTTCCTCAACAATATATCATCATGCAATATGTAAAATAAGGTAAATTTTTCTTTTCATATTCAATAATTTCACCTAATATTTATCTTTCCACATATATCATTGAATAAGAAATAGTGCTTTATGTATGATATACATTCTTGGTAAAAATGATACGTAAATATTTATACATTATATCTTGCATGAAAACATTGTATTGATGTGATTTCAGAACCTTTAACTTTAAATCAATCATTGACACTATGTTCTTGATAATCGAAGAATACCCCTCTAGAACCTTTTCATCATTAAATAAGATGAAAAACTAATATCTCTCCTAGATCAAAAGAGTATAATCATAAATAGGAATAAAAGATCATTTTTCACCCTTCATTTTTGTCAACTCTTCTCGTATTCCCATGCCAACCATGTCCATAATAGCCTTAATTACATCATTTGTTTTTAATGTGCATTTAGTAACATGTCGATGAAACTATCAAATACATTTTTTTAAAACATACATAACATCATTAAATTTTTTGATATATAGGAAATTGTAGTATGGTAATTCAAAAAAATGATCTCTTTTTTCAAAAAAGTTTCATAAGGTTTTTTTAAAATAGTTTACCAAAAGAAATGTCTGAATCTTTTACTTTCTCAAACAGTTGATCACCTATTAGTGGAGATAGTGTTTTACATTATTCTAAACTTCCATAGAATGATTTCATCCAAGATTGATACTTATTTTGCTGGGGTAGAAATATTGGATGTCCTAGAAACATAGTTTTCAATGAATGTTTCAACTAAATTCACTATATACCTTGTCCATAAATGGGACCCATTGAGTTCCATTAATGTTATATCCTAACAAATTTACATAAGTAAGAAAGAAATTTATCATCCTGTACAACATGTATCTCTATGTAAAATATTCATTTTTATAAGATTCATACAACATAACACCTTAATCCCATAATAATTGAAAGACCTCGATCAATGGAGCCAAATAAAAATCAATATCATTACTAAAATATTTTAGTACTGATATAAGCATAGATAACATGATGTATCTGTATTTCATGTATAACCATGGTAGAAAGTTATAATTTAACAACATAACCAACCATCTATTGTGAGTGATTCTTTGAAAACCAAAATGATTAACTTCATCTGTAGAAAATGCATAACCAAGGATTCTCGGCACATTTCCAAATTCAGGATACTAATGATCAATTCTATTCCAGTGAGGTAAATCTGTTAGGTGATGTAGTTTTCAATATTTATTTCATGTATCTGCATTCCATTTTAATTTCCCTGCAGTCTCCTCACTTCCATATAGGCACCTAAACCATGGAATGATTGGAAAGTACCATAAAAATTTTGTAGGACCAAATTAATCTTTCTGGTATCAAGAATCACTACACTTTGGTTATTCCGTAAGTTATTTTGGGTCCTTGAGAAATATTATACATTCATTTGTGTAGGCGTGTATTGTTTTAGAGATCATACCCATTGAGTGTAGTATTTGTTTTGTGTCTTATATTCAGCTTGGGAGCTCATTATATTTTGGGATCATGTCATTCAATTGAGAAAGTAGTTCCATAAAATTGGAATCACTCCATCTGTTTCCTACTTTCAAATTATACAACTTCAGTACTGCTGAAAAGGCTGTATATTTAGTGAAACCAACATACAATAGAAATTTTCACAACTCTTTAACTTCTCAAACAATTTTGGTCAATCATGAAGTTCATATTCAAATATCCTTTTCATTTCATCAATATGATCTTCATCATCATTCACATTTGTAATAACATCCTCGATACGTCCTTATTCATTGTCCTTAATTGTAATCATATCAGATGATTCATAAAATATAATGTTATCCCAGCCACTTGCTACATTAACTTTTTCCCCCATGTTTCATCCAATATTTATAACTTTGATCTAATATATTTCATACCAAGTGTTATTCAAACTCCTCTGGACTAATTATTCTTTAATGAAAATAATATATACATGGAAAAATGATTTGAGAAGGGTCATATGCATGATCATTTTCAAACATGATGAAATCTTTCACTCCATATTCGTGCTCTTTTGTTAGACAATTATAATTCATCCATTCATTATTCATATTCGTCCTATTTAATATGTAATGTTAATATTTAACAAAGTAAATACACAAAATTTGTTCAACTTGGGTCATAATCCAACTATATATCCCTCACATAAGATCAACCGGTTGTTTATACTTGGTATCATGTGCTTATTTATATAAAATTTGTTTCCTGATTATTTGTTTTCGGTTGGGGATCATTATCAAAGGTGGTGTGTTATAGGTGGGTTGGTTACTTGATTGTTATATATAATGTCTTAGGGAGGTTCTCTTACCACATGATTTAGTTACCTTGATGTTGATCCCATTTGTATCCATGTAATGAGTAACCTAGTTTACTAAGTGAAAAATTTATGGATGTTTTCTAGCTAGTTAAGTGTGATACCTTGTCTAGTAAACCCTAGTTTTAATACCACATGGATAGAGGTGTGTCTCCAGTAAGGCTAGTGAGAGAGTGATTTGGTAAATGAGTTATGTGACTCTAGGCCTTCCAAAATTTAGTTCCACCTTTAAGGTTAATAAAAACATGTTCCATTATTTCCTGGAGCATTTTCTCATAGTTTTTACTTTATGTTATACTTATTTATCATTGTTGGAATATGATTTATTATTCTATTTTTTGATTTTTTTGATGATTTATGAGTGAGAATCATGGGTGTGAGATAATATTTGTATGGTTATCATCATTGATTTATGAATCTCATGCTTTTAATTTTTATTATGATTTCCCTTGTTTCTTTACACTTTTTTGTGAAGTATAAACATGAGTTAACCTTTTAAAAATAGAAATAAGCGTCATTTTAAAATGTAAATTTTTTAAATATGATTCTTTTTGAAATGGTTTCAAATAATGTGATGTTTTTTTGGAAAGGATATATATTAATAAAAGGAATGGATTAGCCTATTTCATTAAAAGAAAGATAATTTAAATACACATGGTTTAGTTATTTAAAATAGTTTTGTTCTATACATTGTTATTATTTCTTGTTTTATAAATTCTATTCTTTGAGAAATTACATGTAGTATACTTTATTTTAATTTATTTTTTTTATAGAGGCAATGAACAAATATTTTTTATTAATATATACTTTTAAACTAGAATTCATGGTTTCTTTATAAATATATTGTGGATGGATTCATGGATGTATCATACTAGACTATGGCTTACACCATCTATAATCCAATTGGTGGGTATTTAGTCTTTATGTTTTTTTGTAGGTTCATTGGTTGTGGATTTTAGGTTGTCTTGTTACCACTTACCACTGAGAATTAAGTGTGATTCGGGATTTTCTAGTTTCTTGAGTGTCACACTGAGTCATTAGAGTAATTACCCAATTTAGTTCAACCAATTGGTTCAAGTGTTATATCATCCCTTTAAGAAACTTTTTTATTTTAGTTTAGTTTTAATTTCCTTGTTCTAGAAATGTAAAATATTTGTATAAAAATGATTTTTTAGTGAAACTTTTATGTAAATTATTATGTTTTTTTAATTTATATAATGATTAAATGTTCTAATTTTCTTTTATACATACTTTTTTCATAGTAATATAATGTAAGGTGACCTCCTGTCAGGTTCCTGATAAAACCATTTTTGTTTCGATTTTTCTTGATGTAGAAATCATTCCCACAAGTTCTCTTATTATACCATAGTTCATATCTTCATCCTTGGGTGATCCAGAACATGTGTCAGGAATTATTGAAGAATGGTATTGGGTGATGTTTCATGTCAACTTAGACTAGTTTTCTATAAAAATAGCAACATATACATCTTTTTATTTAGTGTTAAAGGTACATTGGATCTAGGACCATCATAACCTTGATGGTAAGTCTGAGGAATAGGTAGGAAACTCTTAATTTTTTCAAATCTAAAGTTTCCATGGGTGTTCGGGTGTTTTATTTGGTTTTTTGAATTTATGGTGGTTTTTATAGAGGTATATTGATGTGGTGTCATGATATTCTATGTTTTTGGATGAACCATGGAGATATCTTGGAAAAATCCTCATTTTAGATTGAAATTAGAGGCAATCTAGGGTTTCACGGGTATGGAACATAATTTTTCAAACTATATATAGGTCACGAAGAGTATTCTGGAAAACTCTAGTAGCACTCAAATAGTTGAAGCATAAACTAAAAAAACATGTGAACAAACATTTAAAATAGATAAGGTTGGTGTTTCTTTTATTTTTTTCCTTACCTTGTTTCTTTTAGCCTTTATTTTGTTGTATGGGTCTTGGTTAAGAGGGTTTAAATAAATATTTGTGTATTTTTAAAGTGGTATTACCATGTTTAAAAGAATTTTTTTATAATTTGGTATTTTTGTTTCTTTTCAAAACCTTGTTTGAGTTACTTGAGTTGATTTGGGGAAATATATTTGAATTCCAGAAAATATTTCTGTGTTGTGATGGTTTTCAAGGAAATAATTTCAAGGGTTTTAAGTGTTGGAATTCTTGGAATGTTTACAATGTGTGATTTAAATGGAAATAATTTTTTTCAAGAAATGAATTATTTACATTTTTGGTTATGTACTATTTCAATTACTTTATCCGAATTATTGTTTTAAAATGGAATGAAGGTTATGTTATGATTTTTTTAAAGATTACTTGAAATATTGTTTTCTAATCTTGTTTTGTTTTGTTTTTTGTGATTTTATACCTTCTGTTAGGATTTTTGGTGATTTGATAGAGTGTTTGTTTTTGTGATCTTTTAGAATGAGACCCTCATAAATGAGTAAAAATGTGTAGAATTGAATCTATTTGATATTCCTCCTAGGTATCTAGAAGTAGTTCTTCCATCCTCAGACTATTCTTAGACTCATATATGAGTGGAATAAAATAGTCTTTTTTGGATTGTGGATGATGTATGGGAGTTTTCAAATCAGCATCTTCTAATGTTTTATGGTTCCCTAGAACTCATGAGGTGATGAAGTGGATAACTAACATTAAATTGATCATTTATAATATGGAAACAATAAAATCATCCAGGGTGCGTTGTACCACTCTCTTATTTGAAGTTTTGGATTTCGATTGGTGAAGGCACAATATCTATAATCATTTTTTGATGTTTTTATTGATAATTATTAAAGTATTCCTTTATCAAAAAAATTTATCTTAAGGAGGTGATGATTTCTATAGTGATGTAATTCTTGAGTTTCCTCCATGGTATCAGTCAATGAAAGATTATATGGTATGATTTACTAGACTATTTCATTTCTCTCTTAATATGGTTACTGATGACTTGAAGAAGGATTGGTTATTTTCCAGAGTCCATATTTTGTATCTCAGTTTTTTGGTGTTTTATTCCATCTTGAATACTTTCATTAAATTTATGTGTAAGTTTGTCTTTGTGGAGGCCTTTTCGGTAGGGAAACCTATGGGAAGTGATGTCATAAACTCTTCTAGTATCATAATGTGTGTTCGAGTGAGTAATAAGTGGAATCAAACCATATTATAATAGTTCTAGATTTCAATGAGTGTTATACCTTCTTGTATGATATCTATAGGGTGTTGTAATTGGTGTAGTTTTATTGTCACCTCTAAAGGTTCTACAATTTGGTAGAATGATTGAAGAAGATGTATCAGACTTATCCTTGATCTGAGTGGTGATTCATTATATTACTTCCTCTGGGAGAGTCGAGAGTTGTTTTATGGTTTTGGGGAGTTTATTTTCTATAATCCTTTATTTTGTTAGGCTTAAATATATCTCTTTTTCAAACCCCATTTTTTTTATTTAATTAAATATATCTTGGATTTTTTTTGTAATATTTTATTTTATCTTTAATTGTTACTTTTATTATTATTTTATTCATTCATGGTGTTGAAAATGGTTTCAGTGTTGTCTGATGAATGAAATGAGAATTAATTGGGTGCATATTTGTATATCAGAGATAAGCCTTTGGTTTCTGGGTATACTGTAAGAGATACCAAAATGGGATTTTCTTTTAAAATTTCTATGGTTATGTATTTTGTGAATTTGGATCTGAATTATCCTTCATGTAGTCTCATGGACCAAACTTAGATTCATCTCATTCCATGTTGATGAATGTTCATGGTTGGGGTTTTTCTACCAATTTAGTGGTGCGAGTTTCTTGGATATGTTAATCATCTTGGTGTGGCTAGTTGATGTTTCACCATTTAGGATCAATTTTAAATTTTTTGGATACCATCATCCGGTATCCTTGTATTTTCCTCATTTTCATAGAGTTTCTTCTATGATTAATTTGTTTCGGGACATGCTATTATTTCTTGAGATTTGGATCATTATTGTTTTGGATGTGTTGTTATTTTTTACTTTAGTTTGTTTTGGGACTCATAATTCATTGAGGGTTTTGGTATGTGTGTTTAGTGGGGTTTCCTAATTCAAGGATAAACTTGGAAGTGGTCATCCTAATGTTTTTTAAGGAATCTATTCACAGGTCTTGTAGTACTTTGGTGGTCAGGAAATCTCAGGTTGGTTGGGTTTTCCCAAGAGGTGGGTTGTTAGGGTCCCATGAATCTATTTTTATGTTTGGGATTTGACCTTTTTGGTTGGGTCCATCTTATTAGTCAGTTAATATTGACCTTTATATTGAATTTACGTATCAACTACAATCTGGGACTTGACATTTTAGGGACAAAAATTAGTTCGTTGGGGAGAATTGGGAGACCCCCAAATGAAAAAATCTTACAGATGCTGATCTAGTTGAACTATCCCTTAGGTTTAGTGTGTCCCAACGTTAAAAAATTTAGTTTTTGATGTTTTTTTGATGCATGGTTAGGCGTATAGTTTAAAAACTTTGTAGTAGAAACCATGAACCATTTTTGTTTTTTAAAGAATTGATCTCATAGTATGGACATGGTTTGATAATCTGTGTGAGACAATCGTGTCACCTCAAAAGTTTGTAGGTAGTGGTAGACACATTATATGTTCACGGTTTGGTAAAATATTTGAGATAATTGTGCAATCTCTTTATATTAGGTTATTTTTTCATTTTGGGTTTGTTTTAATTGGGGTTTAATTCCCATGATACCCTATTCGACTTCCCCCAACTTAGGAAACTCCAAAGGATCTCTCTCCTTCATCCAAAATCTTCTAAGTGGATTTAGAGTGGATTATTGGTGGTTATTGTTTTGAATAAATAGGTAAGGAATACTCCTTAATTCTCTTTATAGTTACTACCCCATATTTTACTTTAACCATACTGGCCACAAGGGATGATTTTGGTGGTTATGGTCATTTTATAATTGGGTTTCTTATTTCGTAATGTTTTGATCCATCTCTTAAGGCCTCTTTTTGAGGTTCTCATCAAAGGTGAAATTTTTCCACCATTTTTGGTAAATTTTTCCATTACATTTCCATTTTTAATGATTTCCAAGATTGGTGTTTAAATATATTTTGTTGAATTAAATTAAAGATATATGTTAAATTTCGTTTTTTTGTTATGAAATGTTTTCCTTGTTTGGTTACTTTTCCCCTTGGAAAAATTTAATGAAATGCTTTGTTTAATGTAATTTTCATTCAATGTTGTTTCATGTATTCAACACGAGTGATAAAATTTCATTGATAAATTTTTATGATAAAAATATTGTTTTTCTGGGTTTTTGAACCAATTTGGTTTTATAAAGTAAAATTTATTTTTTAAGGAGGGTTTCTTTGTTTTAATAGGTTCACATGTTTTTCAATGAAAATTACTTTTTTTAAAATGGATTTTTTTAGTATATGGATGAGTTTGTTTTTTTATAATGAGATTTAAATATTTTAAAAGGGGGGTGTTATTACTTTTTGGTATTTTTATTTTGGAAAAAGCCTTTTGTTTATTGATCATGTTGATACTTTTTAGTGGTTTTTGAGTTTCCATAATTTACCTTATTTAAAATTTAGTATTTGAAATTGGATTTAGAAATATATATTTTGGATATTCTTTGGTGTTTTGTGTGTTTGATGTTCACTTAGGATGTATTTGGGTGAAAAATGGTTTTAAAAATGGATTTAGAATGTATGTAAGATTTATGTATTAAAATAAGTCATGTTTGGGAATTTATGTGATTCACATTGATTGGATATTATTTACAACCTAGTTAATCCTGTTACCAACCATTATTTATACTTCAGGGAATGTGATTGTTTATATGAATTATGATTCATGTTTAAATGTTTTAGGTTGGGCATTATTATAGAAGGTGTTTTTTGGAGGGGATATATTTATTTGATTGCTATGTATCAACCCTTAGGGTGGTGTGATGGTCATATAATGATGTTATATTGAAGGAAATAATCTATTTTAGTTATATCATGAGTAACCAAGGTTACTAAGTGTTTATTTTAGGGACATTTCTTTTTCTATTTGGTTGTGATACAAAAGATAGTAACCCCTAGTTTAATGTAACACCTATCTATGGGGCTTTCCTCTGATGAGGATCGTGTGAGAGTTATTAGAGAGATGAGTAGTGTGTCCTTTAACCTATTGGTAGTTTCCACATTTTTACATTAATAAAAACTTGTGTTGTTAGTTACTAGGTTGTTACCTCATGGTTTTTTACTTTATTTTATACTTATTTATCATTATTGGAATATGATTTTCCAATTATATTTATATACTTACTTCTATGTTTTATGAGTGATAATCATGGAGGTGAGACATGATTTGTATGGTTATTTTCACAGATTTATGACTTATATATTTTTATATTATTAAAATTTAACATGGTTCTTTACCTTTGTTTTGAGAAGTGTGGGTGTGAGTAATATATTAAAAAGGTAAATATGTGGTGGTTTTAAATTCAAGATTTTGGGGGAATTATTCTTTTAGAAATGGTTTCAAATCATTTAATGTATTTTATTTAAGATGATGCCTTAAATTTAAATAATAGTTTAACCAATTTCATTAAAAGTTATATATTTTAAATATAAGTGATTCAGTTCTTTAAAACAATTTTGTTCTATAAATAATCCTTATCACTTGTTTTATAAATGGCATGCTTTGAGAAATTATATATAGTATACTTTGTTTTATTTCCATTTTTTATTAATGAAATGAAAACATATATTTCTATATGTTACATTCAAATTAGAATTCATTGTTTCTTTATAAATGTAATGTTAATGGACTCATGCTGGTGTCTTAATGGACTATATATCACACCCTACATACTCATATTGGTGGTTATGCAATGATCATGTTTTCTACAGGTTCAAAAGTTATGAATTCCAAGTTATCTTATTATCAAATTCTATTGGGAAGTGGGTGTTATTATGGTTATGGAGGTGATTTGAGAGTCACATAGATTTATTGGGTTTTTTAACTAGTTTGGTTTGATAAGTTAGGTCGTGTGATATAACATACTTTTAGGCCATCTATTTCATTTCTGTTTAGTTTTATTTTCCTTGTTTTGGAAATTTAATATTTTTTTAAATAAATGGTTATGTTTACAGAAAATATTATGTGAATGAGTAGATTTATTACATGTTTGTATGTTAATATTTTAATTTACACTTTTTTATTTTTGGTATGTTAATCTAATGTAAAGAGACCTCATACTAGGTTCTAGGGTGGAACCATAATTATTCTTGGTTTTCTTAAGGGTGAAATTATTCCTAAGAGTTATCTTGGTATACCGTAATGGTTATTTATAGCTAGGTCTGATCAGGAAAATTTATCATGCCTTGAGGAATAAAAATATTTGGTTATGTTTTAGTTCAACTTAATCTGAATTTATACATGATTAAACCATAAACATGGTGCATGTATTAGAACAGCTGGATTAAAAAATTCATGGAAAATAGAAGAGTTAACAAAAAATATTGATTTTAAGAAAGAATTATTAATAATGGGGTAAAAATAATTTATCATTGATGGATATATAGAAATATATATATAAATATGTATATGATATAAATTAATAATAATATAAATTTATTATATAGGGGTTTGTAATAGATCCGACCAAGCTGTAATCCACGGCAAGGGTTTCTCATCTCAAACATCCTTATTTGGGACATGATTGAAATTACAAACCTATTTACACTATATGGTGTATATAATAATTCTTTTAAATATTATATTATGATCCACTCTTTAATAATGGAAATTAAATTTCTATTTCATGTTCTATATTTCAAGAGTTTTTTATTCAAGTGTTATAAAATATGTAAGGATTATTTACCTCAATTTCAATCTCATAAGAAAATTTTCATGTTGTGGGCGAAGATTTATTTTATATGGTGTACTTAATACCCTACGAATATATTTTAAAATATTAGTTCATGTAATTTAGAATATTTACATAATCATATTATGCTCTATCTTTTGATAGCAATAAATTCAAAAGTTACCAAACCCACAAGGATTTATTTTACAATCTCAGTTTTTATCATGATTATTTTTATTTAAAATACCATTGGGGGAATAATATGTTATTTATCTCCTATAAATAAATATTTTCAACTTATTGGATTATTTCTAAGGTTTTGAAATATTATTTCCATTTTAAAAGTCTTTATTATTCAAAAATATTGAATGAATGTTTATATGAAAAATTACCATAATTATTTATTTTTGGTAGGAAAAAAATCTCTTATATATCAATATTATTCACTTTTCTATAAGAATCATATTTTATATTCATATGTTATTCATTAAAATTATATTTACTTTTAATTTCTATTTATAAGTTTTTAAAGAATATTTTTAATTTCTTTCCATGCAATCAATTTTTTGATTTTCTTTGCAAAAGTTTCAAAAGAATTTCTTTTTAAAAAATTTATACCTGAACTGATTTTACCAACATCTTGACCAATATTTATTATTAATATTTATTTTAAAATTTTTATGAATTTTCAAATTAATATCTCTTACCATTATTTTATGAATTTTTCACAAGAAAATTATATTATTTTTTAAAATTTTTTATAAGGGATTTCATTCCACTTATATTCATTTTTATTTTTCATTCCACACTTTCTTAAAAAATTATAGTCTATTTTAAATATTATATTGTTGTAAATTAGTTTAAAAATGTTTTTTTCAAAATCCATCCTGGCATCATAAGAAAATAGTTTTAGGAGTGACATATAATTTCTTTTTTGAAACAAAGTTACAAAGTATTTAAGTAAAATTATTTTTAATATTTTTCTTCAATTTTATACATTCCAAAAGACTATCCTTTACTAAAAATTATTCATTTATAATGAATTGATGTAATACTTTCATTACCTATTGATTTGATTTTTATTCTTTAATTTGTGTTTAGGTATTGTTCTTAGTTAACTCACTTCCTAGTGATTATGTTTTTTTATTACTCTCCATCTATAATTGGACTTGTTTTTTCTCCTTCATTTCCATGTTATTTATTATCAAAAATATATTCTACACTGTCTCTAGTATATAATTAATCATATAGTCATTAATATATATGGTTTCAATACCCCATCATACACAAATAATATTTTGTTATTTTCATCAAGAATGATAGTTTTGTTGTTGAATAAGAAAATATTGATAATCCATATAGATGAGTGTTGATTAATAAATAAATATTGATTATATATAGGGAAAAATTTAAAATATGTTCACTCAATACATTGGATTATTTATTTTCAATATAATTTATTATTTATTTTATTTCTCATTAAATATATGATGAATTCATTGAAAAACATTTAGTGATAGGTGGGGCTTGGAATTATATAGTCCCATGATGCATCGATATCTCTCAAAAGAAAAACTATAGTTGATATTATTTGGTTTATTACTTCCCATAAAATTATAATGTCTTGGATGAGGCCATGATTTTATGTATTATATTATTGATAATGTCTTGGTCCATGAATTGATGATATGAATTAGATTATTAATATTCCTATTGTTAATGGCCTAGAATGACAAGATGTCCAACATTGTACATTTCATCACTATGAAGATGGTTATTAATTCTTATCTGATTATTTTCTTTGTTATGTTATCTGTGGATTTTGTTTCTAAATTTAATGATTATATATTGCATTTATTGATTATTTATGCTTCCATATTACTCAAATTTTATATCTCTATGACAAATTTTAGTATACAATACCCTTACTCAACATCTGAGATCACCCTTATTAAGTTTCCATTTCCCAGGTTACAAGGAAGAGTGATACTTATTATATATCTATAATGTTGTCATGTGTGGATTATTTAATGGGATATTTTTAAGACTTATAATTTGATATGAAAATATGGTTATAATAGGAAATGTGTCCATTAGGTGAGAAAGACATGGGATTCATTAAGTAATTTTTTCTTGGTTTACTAAATCCCTAGACCTAAAAACGTATTTTTTATATAAGTGAATCAATAATTTCTTTTAATTTTGTAATTATGAATTGTTAAAATTGAGACTCTTCATTTAGTATCAAATATAGTATGTAAAAATTGTGTTTTTAACAAAAAATATGGGCATATGGGTTTGGGGTGTCTCCATTTGAGTGGATCTACATGAGATACAAAATAAGACTTGTGATGCTATAGGTAAGGTCTCATATTCTATAATGTGATGATTAGTTATAGAAAAATATTTTTGATATCAATGTATTGAGTATCTATATCTAACATGGCTCTACTAAGAAAATAGATTTTTCTCACTTTTCCTGCATCATTATTATGGGAAAGGAAAGTGTCGTGAGATCTCTCTAGGGCTACCACATAGAGGATGATAGGATTTACTTCTATGATAAGTGTCAATACTAGTGGGAATTTAATTTGATAGTTGAGATCATCAAAATAACTCTCACAATCTTCATCCCATCGATTTGTGACTCCCTTACTCATCAATTTTTGTGATGGTCAAGAAATATATGGTGATATTAGTAATGAATTATCTAATTTAGGAAAGATTCCCCTATAGTCCCCTTAGTTTCTTGAGATTTGTAGAAGGTGTAATATATAATATCACTTGAGTTTCTTTGGTTTTACATAAATACCATGATGGTATACCAAAAAAGTGATAATTATTTCCACCATTAACCCAATTTTTTAAGGCATTCACCTTTGAATTATGTTTTCACATTTTATTGAAAAATATATGAAGGTCAAAATAGGTTTAAAACACTATAGATAATTATCCACTCAATCATCTACATAACACTCCATAATATTACCCAAGAGGGGCTTGAATATTTATTTCATGGTACATTAATATGCAGCCCCAAATTTTTTTAATCCTTATAATATCCATTTATTGTAGTATACCCTTGGGGTGCTATGATGTTAGAGAAATCCTCATCACATAGGGCCATCCAGATTTTCTTATAGTCAGTATTCAAATTAATAAAGGATATGTCCTTAAAACCCCTCAATACATCAATTGTTTTCTCCATGATTAGGACTTGGAAATAATCCTTAGTATTTTATCAATTTAGATCCCTAAAGTCAATGAAAAACTATATTTCATCATTCTTTTTCTTGATTGGAATAATTTTGGGAATCCATTTTGGGTTTTGAACTTCATGAATGTAATTTTATTTGATGTGGTTATAAAATTGGACTACTACATTGGAATTATGGGTTGGATACATCCTCTAAGATTACTGACTAAATCCATATAGTTCATCTATAAATCCTAAATGATACAGAGATACATGAATATCTAACCTCTATATCTTTATATAGTCCCATGAAAATAAATTTGGATTATTTTTAAGAAAGGATATATATTTCTCCTATTATTTGGTGTTCATAGTGGTACTAAAAAACATAATCTAGATGTCTTCTTCTATACCAATATTCACCTACCAATGTTCATCAATGCTTGTAGGGACACCATCCTCAAATGTTTTTGTGTAATCACTGGGATATTCTTCTCCCTATTATGAATTTCTATTTTTCAGAAGCGTAAGATAAATTGGAATTATTGGATTTGTGGGATGATATGGGGGTATATTTATATCTTTAAGATTTTATAGGGTTATCCAAAATATTTTACCCCTAATAAAAACTATAACACAAGGAATATGATTCATATATATCTTGAGATTAATAAGATGACATATGGGAATTATTATAGAGGGAATTATCATATTTTTTAAGATCATGTCACTCTTTTATATGGTTGTGTCCGACTGGTGCAACCAATTCCATAAAGATAGGGAAAAATGTTCCCAAACCTCATTGATTTATTATTATCCTATGATTCATTTCCACCTAGTAGAATTTTCTCAACTATGTTGAATGATACTAACGATCAGTTAGACTTACGTAGTGGTATATATGATTGGGAGTGAAGTTGATACACATGTATTGTAAATTAATATTTTCATTCCTTAGTGGTGTTTGGTTTTTAAGGATATTTTCATAGAAAAATATTTGAAAGAAAATTGGTTTAATAATTTGGGTTATTTTCAAATAAAACTCACATAACTTAATGAATTCTCTTATTATGAGATGTTTCCTTGATTTGGTTAATGAGAAATACATAGTGTTTACTGAGTTCGCTACTTGGGAGGAAAAGGTTTATCCATCGGAAATTTGGGTCATTTATTTGGATGAAATTTTCAATGATTGGTTTCTTCCCCTCTATTTTAGAGAATCATTCATCTATATACTCTGACTCGTATTAATCAAAGAGGGCATTGTCACTTTATAGCATAATGATTTTTTTGTTGGATTATTATTAGAGGAACAGATGTTATGATGAAGGTATTTTCACATTTTTATGGATATATGACATTACTATAAATATTTTTAACTCTATTTATTGGTGAAAATTTATGAATTTAGATTTAGATATGAGAACATTGAATTGGGGTCTGGGATTGATCCTCCCAAATTTCTTCAACTCACTCTTACCATATCCTTGAATTTTCTGGTTGGTGGTAGATAGGGTGGTCTCATTGAAACCCAACTGTAAGAGAGTATAGATTGGTATGAGAATAAACCCAAACCCATTATAAATAATAACCTTATAGATGTCAATATTAACATACTTTTTGAATATGTACAAGGTCTTAATGTTCACATTTATGTCTTTGTTCTGATCTTGTTTTGTGAAGGAAATACTCATGTTTGATTCAATGGGACTAAAATTCACACAGTATGACTTTACAATAAAACTTTCACTCAAAAAATCTATATTTATTAAAAGTTACTCAATAAGGGGTTATTTTATTTCTATGGAGAGGTTAAGGGTATCCAGGATAAAGACCATGGCTTAAATTATTGACCACTTTTTAGGATTTCATATTTTGAGGACAAGGTAATGTGCTTCCTATCTCAAAGAAACACCATAGAATAAGGTTTGGAGGTCACTAATAAATATTTCAATAACACCCTATAATTTATAAAACCATGGGTATTTTTTCATATATAAGATGGTATGCATTATCCTTCCCACAGTCTGGTGTTAATCAAAAAAACTAAAAATCTACAAGTTAGCCTTCCATTATGATTAGATCCAAATGAGCCATAGACGGTTCAAGGTATGATAGATTCTATTATTAAGATTTATGGAGTTATTATCTCTAGGTTAATTTGGTGTATATTTCCTCTGTGTAAATGATGACTAAACATAAGGGCCTGTTTGACCTCATGTTCCATGACCTTCTAAGACTCTTCCACCTTTTCCCTGATCATGGGTTCAAAGTTATAGTTTTTAAAATTCCACATATTCATTAGTGAATTTGTCTATGAGATGAATGGTGGTGACAAATATATATTAAGATTCTTAATATGGGAAGGATTTGGAATGATTGAGTAATTAATGTTTTCTAGTTTGGTGGGATAGTGTGTGTTCTCTTAGTGATGGAGGTAGGAATTATACTAAATTATGGATTGGATTGGGTGTTGGTATGGATTCATTATCCTATGTATTCTACTATATATGATTATTATGTGAAACCATAAAATATTATGGTGATTAAGGTTCTATTTTTGAATTAATATGGTCATCAAGGGTTACAACTAGCTGGTGTAGTTAAGTGATTAGAATAACATGAGCTCAGTTGATTGATTTACTAGTCATCCAATCATTAAACTCCTGTGCCCAGATTTCCAATAGATGGGAAAACAATCAAGGTGGATTTTTTTGAATTTATTAGTCTCCTTGAAATTTTTAAAATTGAGTATATTATTATCCATGGAAGTGGTAAAATATCATAGAACCTTATATCTTTATAATTAATATGTTTTATTCCACCAATCCTTTAACTTTAGGTGAGGTTGATCTCTCCTCCTTTCCCAACAAGCCCATTTAACTGATTTTTTGAGGTTGACGAACTACATGGTATTGAAAGGGATTTTATGACTAATATTATTTTGGTTTCAAATTGATCTTAAAAAATTAAGACTTAATTCAACTAGGTTTCCTTCCTTGAGTTTTTAACATTAACTAAGATTTGGATTTGGAATGTCGCTTAACATCCACCAACCGCTATACGACTACTACAACCTTCTGAAATACACCTATATACTTTTTCGGAACTAATAATATTTATAATTTATCTCAAATATTTTATATTCATATCTCTAAAAACTTATCATGTATTGTTTTATATACAAGGTGTATGTTAGTTATTTATACTTAGAAATGAAATTGGTGATCCTCTCATTTTTATGTTGTTTTCTATTTATGACGTAGATAAAAATATCATTCTTTAGCATGGAACTAAATTGGTATTGGAATTATCATCACAAATCATCTAAATTAGTTGTAAGACTCACTAATATATTACTATACAAGATGAATTTTAGATCTTCAGGAGCCTAAACAAAGAATCTAACCATTGTAACTTATTTTTGTTTACATTGACAGACAAAGTGAATGAGTTACTACTATGGGTCACCTATTTTGTTGATGATATTGAATTTTGTGTTCATAAAATTTGGTGGAAAAGGATTATCATCCACCCAATCATAATATGACTTTATCTCTAGCTATAGTAACATGTGTAGCCCCTCTATCACTTCCATTTGAGTAACAAGGGACTTGATTGAGTTAAGTATATCTTATGGAAATATCCCCTGGGAATATTACCTAGTGTTAGAAATAAGAATGTTCTGATTTGTTTGGATCACCAACTTCATTTATTTATATCATGATTCATCCATCCTACTACAACTTTCCAAAAATGGTGATAGTTTTGACATCAATTGAGGAAACTATATATACTCTTCAGCCATTAGGTTTAAATAAATTGATGGTGTGGACTAGGTCCTAGTTGGGTGGTTGTACTCTTATTTTATCAATTACGTATTTCCTTCTTATGGGATGTGTACTAGGTGGGAGATATTAGCCTTCTCATTAATATTTGTAATCATTAAGAATATTTCCTCTAAGTAGTTCGACATTGAGTAACTTTATCTCTTCTAGATCATCTTCATATCATGAAAGTATACCCTCGACATAAATAGGTCTCTCAACCATATATGTAAAGTGATTTTTGGATTTATCCAAAATTTTCATTTCCTCTTTGACTAGATCACACTGAGCTTGTGGTAGTTGAGCAGTTGTAAAAGATCCCAGATTTTAATCCTACCCCTAATTCTAGGTATTAACACCCTCTACAATGATATAGAATATTTTATGAGTAGATGTTTCTTAATTGTACCCTTCCATGTCAGATTTATACTCTAGGTTATTTTTATTCCAAATCCAATAACATTTAATAGGAGGGAATTGTGGAGGAAATTCCTATAAAGTTGAATCCCATTTAGAGAAGACTAATTTCCTTTAAGGGGGGTTAATAATTCCACCGACCCTATAATATGGGGTTTTCTTGGTTCAAGAACCATCATAAACTGAATATATTATGGATTTTAGGATCCTATGGGTGGTAGTGGTGGTAAAAAAACTATTCCTACAGGTTGGGAATGCTCCTATACCACTATAGAGTAGCTTTTGTTACAAATATCATAGTTTTTTGGGCCTCTAAATAGGCATGATATGGATGAAATACATTTTTTGGGTAAGAGTTTCTTACTATTGAACATCATTTCATGGATTTAGGCTTGGCTTACCCCAAATAAGTTTTTAGTTCAACCTTCTTGTCTTCTTAATGTGGGATTCCATCAATAGATCTTTCTTGTATGCCCTATTTTTAGGATTTAAGGATATTGGTAATTCAATGGATAAACTAAATGATATATGTAAAGCCCAAACTTGAGGCCTATCCTAAATTAATGATGTTGTATTTGTGCTTCTTGATGAAATGAGTTGATCAGTGAGTAGATTTTATTGTAGATATGGATACTCTCTCCATCCCCTAATATGTACATTGGGTGGGGCATCTATAATTATCTAGAAGAGTGCCTTAAATTTTTTTAGATAAGACTATTAGATGGAATCCTACTTATATGCTTCCATGGGGTTTGAGGCCACTGAGAAGGAAAAAAAATTAATTTTATGAATGTTACCTCTCATCAACTTGATGTGGTTAACATATTCTCTATATGAAAGATGTTATAACTTGAGATAGTATAGAGTCACCCCGTAGATTCTGTAATAATTGGGGTATGATTTTTCCACTTCATAAATTTGGAATATCATACCATTGTATGGATAAGGGGTGGAACATGACCATGATATTGTTGTCATCTAGTTCTTTCCACATGACTATAGTATTCTTTTCAACCTTATAGAGGGATTCATCAATTGATCTATCCATAAATGTCATTTCATCACAAATTTTTCAAGGGAAGCGTGGTATTTTGAGATCTCCTGAGATCTATCAAATGAAAATGGATCTAATGGAGGTACATATGATGACATTCACCACAAACTATATTTCATATAGGATGATATTTTTTTGTTAGTTATACAGATCTTGGTTTCATAGACATTGCTCTATCAGCTGCATGTCGATATGAGGGAAGTCATGGAGTGATGTTGAAATGGAGAAAATATTTTTTATATGAATATATGTCATTGTAGGGAGGGCCTATGTAGCAACCAATATGGAGAGAACCTCCATTTTTAGAACTCTTGGGAGGGCCTATAGATTTTTTGATATTTATGCCAAGAGGAGAATCACATAAAAATTGTTTTATTATCTTATTGATATGGATTTAGAGGGTTCTTGGGATGTTGTATAAATACACTAAAGGGACTCAAGTGCCAATGAGCCTGTACCCAAGTGGTATAGGCTCTTACTTGGTAATCAAAAGACCTAGGATCAAATCTAGGAAGGGATGAATTTCTGGGCACTGTAGGAGCGACAAAGGCACTGTAGCAAGAACTATAGTAGTGTGGGTACTGTAGCAGTACTGTTCACGGAGGGGTCCTTTGGGCCAAAAAATGTTCTTTCAATCCTTGTATTCATGCGACTTAGCCTTGGGCCTTCAGGCTATATAATGGGTCTCTATCTACCCGGTCTTAAAGGGTTATTTTCTTTAAAAAATAAATTCAGGCTTTGACCCGAACCATTAAAAAAACTAAAGGGCCCCCAGAATATTATCATTGATTGGGGAATGGATATGATCATTATCTTTTGTTATGTTTATAGAAACCCAAGATTATAATATATAGATATTACATCATTTTATATGAATATTAATTAAATTATACAAACACACACCTCAGGAACATAATAGTTTAGTCACATTGGAAACATGGAACACAATAAACATCTCCATAGGTAAACCATACCATCTCCAACTACGATCTTCAGAATTATCACCCTTCTTAGAAATATCATATTTAATACATTTCTTTATAACCTTGGGAAAGGAAACATAAGAAAGAGTGAGTTTAGATGCTATGTATGGGTAAACATGGGAGATACATACGCATAATATAAATATAATGGTATAATAACATGAACATAAAATTTGAAAACCATACCCTACATATCAAAGATCATAATATTGAGTCATGAAATAAAGATTGAAAATTAATAAGACATGAATCATATGGTAATAAAAGAACATGATCCATGAGAGAATAACATTGGCATAAGAAATAGATTTTTGGCATACATATAAGCATAGAAAATCATTTCCATATTATTAAAGGCTCACTCGGAAGGATTTCATAGTAGAATTAGTTCACTCCTCATACCACTATAGTTGTCAAGGTACACTTCTAAGGCCATCATATAAGGAAAATTACCTTATTGAACCAATTTCACTCCCCATTCCAGTCTTATCAATCTCATGAGATATAAATCTTTACCCAATGCATTATAGGGATATATAGGTCCCACCAATATCATAATGAAACTCATATTCATGTTTTCCATAATATTTTAAAAAAATCATCATATAATAACCCATGAAATGAAATGGGTTTCATAAAAATTTCATTATGTCATAACTTGTGGAACAGATACATATTTCATAATTATTTCACCATATCTTTATAGCATAACCCATGGAAAAGTAACCAGGTTTCATAATAATTTTATCATAGTATAACCTGTAGATAAGAAATGTGTTTCATAAACATGTTTTCAATATAAACCATTTAGATAAAGAATAATAATGGTATCACTGGTTCATATCATTAGCAAATCATAAGTTACATCAAATGATGTTATGTTATATAGAGAATTATTTTGAACGATAAATCACTTTGAATGTTTCTTGAAGAAAATAAATTTTCTTCAAATTTTTTTAAAACATAAAACATTTTAAAAATAATTTTATTTAGAAAATCCTAAAAACTTATAAATGAATATTATAAAATCATTTAAAAAATTCTTGAATAAAATATCCATTCCACTCTTAAAAACAATTTTTAAAACATAAAACATTTTAAAAATCATTTTCTTTAAAAATAACATTGAAAACTTATAAATGACGATTTAAAGATAATATAAAACACTTATTGAGGAAAATATCATCTATTCTTTAAAAAATAACTTTTTTAAATAGTTTTTTTTAAATCATTTTATTTTAAGATAAATTTGAAAAATAATAATTTTATCTTCTAATAAATAATTTGTAATGATTATGGGGTGTTAATTAATCCCATACATGTTAAAACAATGATTCCTTTCAAATTTTCATTAAAGAAAAAACAAGAAATGTTTGGAAAACATCATGAAGATTAATTTCAAAAAAATAAAAAAAATTAAAACATAGAAATAAATTATATTTTAAAAATTATCGGATAATAATAAAACATTTTTTGAATTTTTTTATAAAACATAGTTTTGGAAGAAAAAGGATTTCTGATCGAAGAGAGAAAAAAGTCGATTTTTTTTAAAAATATTTTATCAACTATTTTTAATACCAAATAGTGTAAAAATCATAATTTTACTTGATAATGTCATGAATAAACAATTTATAATAAAATAAATGAGTTTTTTAGCTATATAGCATAATATTTTATCATCAGAAACATCATATTAAACAATCTTGATAAATAATGAGATTGTAACATAAAATCTTTGCCATATTGGTAACTTTAAATCATAAAACCAATGAAGGTATAACATAAGAAAACATAAAATATCATTAGGATAAATAAATTCATGATATTACATGTTAAAATATTATATATATACACCTTGTGAAACAATTTAGGTGTATAAAATAACATATGTCTCAAAGAAAGAAAATTGAGACAAAAAATATCTTACCTTAAGTGTTAACATCTTTCATACTCATTCAATCCTAATATATAAATAATATAACTTTATTATAAATCTATTAAATAACTATATTTATATAAACCGTCCCATATATGATTTTCTTATAACCTTTCATTACCCATTTATTAATAATTCCATGTTAAAGTCATGTTTTGTGTAATAACTGCTTTGTTTTTCATGTATGTTTAACCTTTAATTTTTGGTATTATTACATAGAAAATGGTTTCATAATCCTAATAATTTTAACCAATATATAAAAATCATATATATAAATTATCTATTTATTTTAATTAACTCATAAAATTTAGTGATAGAAAATGAAATACACTGTTTCTGGAAATAGTAGGTCATACACACACATGACATCTATTTCCATTTTCTTATCATATTGAAATAAATAAAAGTAAATAATATATATAATAATTCCATAAAAAATTTTATTTCATATATATCACATTTTTTTATTAAACTCATGCTTAATATATTTCATTTAATGAGTAAAAGAATCTCATCGCTTCGTGAGGCGATAGTCTTTCATACACATGAGTGACATTATCATATTCCCATAAAATGGAAAGTATAAAGTTATGTGTGATATAATAATTATATAAGTATAATAGTATTATAAAAACAATATATAAATATTTAATCCATCATTATAAACATCCTTGATAGGTGGTAATGGAAAAATGAATGACATCGATTTGTGAGGTGGTAGTCCACCATACACATAAACGATGATTTCATAACTCATTTGATGGAAGTGGAGTTGGTTGTAGGTCATTACCTTAACATAAAAACATCCAAGTATATGAAATATACTTATATTATTATATCATCATGGTATAACAATAATTTAATTCTGTGGAGGAAGAAATAAAATTAAAACACTCATTTGTGAATGTTGCCTCTTCTTTGGGTATCCTTCTTAGGTTTGCCCAAAAGCATTTCTAGGTTGGATTTACGTCTAAAATATGGATTATAGGATTATATGATTTAATTTTTGAAGGTACTGGGATATTTTTTGGATGATCCAAATGGGATTGAAGGTGTGAAGAAGATAGGATAAGGGTTTCCTTTTAGAAGTGAGGTGAGTGGCACACTTGTAATATTTTGAAAGAAAGAATTAAACCCATGTTTTTTTCATGTCACAAAGCCCCAATAATGGTAAATTATAGATAATAGAAGATATAAGGTCAAAATATGACCATATAATTAGTGTTTTAAAAGTTTTTTAATACTTGTATCCCTTATGATTTTAGTTTAACCCCTATGCATACTCATTTTTACATTAACCATGATATTTTTTCGTGTATTTACTATTCATTTGGGTCAAAAATTATGTTAAAAGTATTATTAAATATAATTTTTTATTATTAAAAATATTTAATATATTTTTTAAAATTTCATTCAAATAATTATAAAATTGTAATTTAAAATTAATCCTGCATATGTAATAAGAATGTGGGTTTTTAAAGAGAAAAGTTTCAGAAGATTACAATGTTATTATATTAAAATTAGATATGAAATTGATTTAAATGAACTAAATTATTTTAATATATGTATAATTGAGCTAATTATACTTTAAAACCAATTTAAACTACAATTCAACTTTATGAATAAATTAAATAGAAACATAGTTTTCAATTAAAATTCAGTACTATTCACTATTTATCAAAAAATGAAACTTTTCAAAAAAATATAAAAAATTCATACTTAGATAATTTTGATATAATGATTTAATAAATCAATATTATTTTATATGTTTTATTTTCTAAAAGTGTGAAAATTTAATTTTATTATTCTTTACAAAAATAAATTAATATAAGCATTTTTTAGAAAATAGTATTTTTGAAACATATAATGAATTTATTAATAAATTATTTACTTTTTTGTCAATATATTTTTTTTATATCAAACAATTATACATAATATTTTAAAATTAGTTAATACTATTCATATCACAAAGTGTAAGATCTAGATTATAACAAAACATTTAAATAACAATATTAATAATATATCATGGTTTTCTTAAAACTCAGTGTCATGTGTACACCGACTAACCTAGTGTTGTGTGTAGAAAAATATAAAATTAGTGTTGTGTGTAACATAAGCTATCGAAGAAATTTAATTTATTCAAAAAAATCATAAAAAATTAGGTTGTTTAATTTTATCCCACCTTAAAATGAATTTATCCATCAAAATTATTTACTCTATTACAAAAAATGAGGATACGTATACCTCTTAATATACTCAAATTCCAAAACTATCCTCAAAATGGTGGTTTCACTACAAAAAATTAACCATGTGAGTGGTATTGTTTCATATAACTTCCTATATATGGTCCATAATCTCAATCAGTTGTTCCTTATAAGATATATATTACTCCAATGGTATGACCTATGAGTTTAGTAAATTTGAATGGTTGCGTATGTTCTTCCTCAAGAGAGATTCATGGAAAAAATCATAGACTTGGGAGAGGTTGGGTGAAAGAACCAACTGATAGGACATTGTCTCAATAAAATCAAGAATTTTAAATGTATTTATATACTTGGGGATATGTTTTCATTTCTTAATGAATCTCATAAATTTATTCAATGTATAAATTATTAGAAACACCTTGTCACTAACTTCTAATTCTATATCACACTGATGATTATCAGAGTAACATTTCTGTCAAATTTCAGGTGACTTTATGTGTTGTTGAATGGAACTAACCTTCTCGTCCATTTATTCAGCTACCTCAGGTCCCAATAGTTTTCTTTATGTGAAAACATTATATCATTTTGGAGATATGCACTTATTTCTATATAAGGATTTATAGGGATCCATCTGAATGTTTGAGGTAATGATATTCTTGTAAGAAAAATCAACTAGAGGAAGGTGTTGATCCCAACCACCTTTTAAATCCAAATAACATGATCTTAACATATCCTATAGGGTTTTAGTTTCACTCTTAGAAAAACACATTTCATAGAATGATATGCAATTTTTAAAATCAACTATGTATCAAGATATTGTTGAAGAGATTTCCATAACATTGGGGTAAACCTCATATCCCTTTTATAAATAATGGAATATGGAACTCCATAAAACCTTACCACTTAATGTATATCTCGTTGTTGGACTCCTCATGTGTTATTCATGATTTAAATATCAAAAATCTTGTACATTCTCTAAATCTTTATAATCATGTTTAATCTATCTCAAATCATATTTATAGATGGTTGGTTTCTTTATGCTTTAAATAAACCTTTCCAAGATCTTAAGTGCTATGTTTGATTATTGTAAAATATATTTAACTTTGATCCAAAATTATTTCTTTTATGAATGATTAGGTCTAATTCACTCTGTGAATATTACTACTCATGTCTATATATAGATATTTGGCTATGTTTGAGAAACCGTGAGTCTACCACCAGTTCTATTTTTCTTGAAAAAGACCCAGACATTGTGACCCAGACACTGTGACCAGACACCATGACCCAGACACCATGACCCAAATACCATGACTTAGATACCGTGACCCAGATACTGTTACTAGAAACAGTGACCAGACACCATGATCTGAACACTGCATATGTGCTACTAGTTCCTAATCTCTATACAACAATTCCATCATGATTGTCACATCGCTCAAAGTCAAAGAAGGAGATGTCGTTTTTTGGTGACACTGTTTCCAAGTGACACTGTTTCTAGACAGATTATAACACCATTATTTAATCTATTTTGTTTTTTTCAATTTAATTTCTAACGGTCACATTTGAGTCTTTTAAATGCATTGATGTAATTAATATTTCTTTGTAGACATATCACTTGACAGTATGAGGTATGAGGTGAAGAATACATGCATCATGTTGGATCCAACAGATGCACTCCAAGAATAAAAATAAATTATAGGCCAAATACATAGATGTGATAGAGAAATAGAAGTTTGAGGATTCTTGTGAAAAGAACAGACACATTCAACAAGATAAATTTAATGAAAACAAGAAACATTCTTGATTTTAAAATCTGGAATACCATAGATCAGAGTCAATAGAATCTTTACAATACCAACCCCATGAAGATGACAATCCAGATTTAACTGGAAACCAATGTATCAGACTTTCTATACTCTATTTATCACAAGAGGAATCAATTATTTCGTCTGCTTCATCCAAGAAGTCCAGAGTTTCATAGAATAACACTCAGAACACTTATAACCTTATCTTATCATCTTTTCCCTATTGTGTAAAGTTTTTAGCTTTTGAGAAGTGTGTGTGTGTAGAGACCCATAACTTGACATACATGTACATTACATTACTTTTTCGGAAAACTTAATACAAAACAAAAACAAACACCGAAGGACCGTAATAGTTTAGTGTCTTTGGAAACTCGGAACATAATCTTCTAATCGTGGTGAAAGATCTTCAACATATTCCATAAATATCTTACCCTTTTTTTTACCTAAAACCTTTCTTTATATCATGGGGAAAAGAAAACATATAAAGGGTGAGCTCAAATTCTCAGTAAGGGTGATCACGGAGAAAATAAAACAAACAATATACATTTGAACATAAAAACATGAACATAATGTTTAAGCATCAAAGTCTTGAGCACTGACATAAAAAATGGCAATGCTTAAGGCATAGATCATAATGGAACATCCATCATGATAAAATAGCTTGGCAATAAAACTCTGAATTGTGGAAAAACAATAATCACACGATATTATTTCCATAGTAGCCAAGGCATTGCTTCCAAGACCATCTTAGTGGACAAAGTCCCTTTCTAAATCGAGTTCACTCCTCGTTCTAGTCCTATATCACTGAACCAGATTAAATTACTGTTCTCGCCATGTCTATCTCATGAGATATAAATATTTACCCAATGAATTAGAGGGAGATATAGGTCCCACCCATCTCATAATGAAATCATTCTTACTTGTGCCACAATATAAGCATACATCATTCATCATAACCCAATGAATAAAAATGGGTTTCATAAACATCATCCCATCATAACATAATCTATATAAAAAATGGATATCATTTCATCATAAGAAAAGTGAAACCATCTAAATAATAGAGAAATTATACTTGAAACATACACATATGAAATAATTCCATCTTATATGTAAAATGGTTTTGATAAAACACTTTAAATGAATTCCTAAGGAAAATATCCTTTCTTCTTCAAAATCATTTTATTTTCACAAAATGACTTGAAATTTTAAATGAAAAGGATTTTGTTGAAAATAGTAATTTAATATTGTAGAGTAAGCTTCATGAAAATGAGGCATTATAAAACCATAAATATCTGTTCATACCGTACAAGTTAAAAAAACATTCTTCTCATACTTTTTCCTGAAAAGTCAAAAAGTACCTCGTATGGTATAAAAAAGAAAGATTCCTTCCATATGACTTGGTAAAAGTAAAAAGGGTAAAAATGAATTTAAGAATAAATGGAAGAAAGGTAAACATTTTATGAAATTTTTTTGACAACATATGGACATGGATAATAAACATAACCCCAGTAAATACTTACGAATAAAAAATCCCAGATAAGAATGAGATTAGAATAATTATCCCTTACCTTAGGTCCGATATGCTTCGTACGTATCCCAAAAACCTGTATAATGATTTAAATAATTTCATTGAATTATTAAAGAATCATATTCATTGTTATGATATCATATATGGTTCAATTATTACTTTATAATACCCGTTCTTTTGTAAATTCCATATTAAAGCAGCGTTTTGGGTAATATCGTTTCATTTATCGTACGTGTTTATATTTGTTATTATTAATATTATTATTACCTATATCATGATTTAATTACTTCCATAATGTAAATCATGATTTATATATCATATATATTTAGTATATCAATATATATAATAGATAGATGAATGAAATGAAATACACCGTTCATGGAGACGGTAGGCCATACATATGCATGAACACTGTTTTCCTTTCCTTATTGACATGAATGGAATTAAGTAGATGATATATATATATATATAAATAAATAAAGTTGAATTATTATTTCATATATTTCATTATTACTTATTATATATACTTTATAATCATTTTTGAATTGTTAACATGGAAAATGAATCTCATCGCATCATGGAGACGATAATCCGTACGTACGCACGAGCGATGATATCGTTCCCATAATTATTGAATTTAATTGGGGTGGATGATATAATATATCAGAATTAGTATGATGTTATAAAAACTATATATATTTATTCTTCACACCATTATACCCATCCAAGTAAGGTGGTGGTGGAAAAACAGATTACACCACGGCGTGGAAACGGTATTCCGTACGTACGCACGTGCGATGATTTCGTTTTCGATAGGATGGATAAAAGGTGAAATGGGGTTGTTTCATACTTATAATAACATATCAGTATATAATTGATACTTATGTTATTACTTCAAAATTAAACAACTAAATAAGAGGAAGTATAAGAAGAAAGAAACTTGAAAGAGTTGGTAGAAGAGATTACCTCTTCCTCGACGCACCTCCTTTAAACTCCTTCTTAGGGCACTAGAGTTGGACTTTTGAGAAGACCAGAACCTCTATGATATAACTAGAGAGGTTGATAAGAGTAATTGGTAGGTTTTTTCTGAGCTTCAAGGTTCAAAAGTCTGTTAATAGAAAATGTAATGGGTGCCCTTTTTATAAGGGGGGAGAGGGGCACCTTTGGAAAAACAGAAAATATTATTTTATAATAACGTCATATTCGGTTTTAATAGCTCAAAATTGATTTATTTCTATTCTAAGGCGGGTATGGGTCTAAATACTCTCAAAAAATAGGTTTTAGACATGTTTAGGTTACTATTTTATCCTTATCGTTTAGATTTAACTCTAAGTTAAATAATTTAACTATTACCATGTCTTTTTTGTTTTCTTACACTATATGGTTAATAAACTTACTATAACCAGACAAAAGAACCCCAAGTGGTTATTTTTTAATATATAGCCTTATCTAAGTCATTTTTATGAACCTTAGATTTTTAGGAATAAAATAACAATTAAAATATAATATTTGTTTTAAAAACTATTTTATGTCGATTTTGACACTATTTGGAACTTGATTTTTGTGAAAATCATAACAGCATGATTAGTTGAAAAAAAGTTAATTAAATAAATAATGACATGTCATATTAACCTAGAAAATTATTTTAATTCATAAAAAGTCTCAAATTACATTTATTTGGGTATTTATAATATCAATTAATTTAATATTTCATTATTTAGGTAATTACTGCATCACCCTTGTGTCATAAATAAATTAAATTATTTAATGTCTAAAAATTATAAATAAAATTCCATCAGGTAGGAAATATTTTAAGATTTCTAATGAATATTTATAGTCTAATTTATCTTATATAGAGGCCTATATTAATTTTTTTTAATTATTAAACATTGATTTTAACTATTTTAACTCTTTTTTTAAATAAAATAATAATAAATGTCCTAATCTAATCCAAGTGGACCTAAAGGGTAATATTTTATTCCTAAGGTTGTTTTTGGTCGAATTAAACTTATCCAATAGAATTAGGACATGAGTTAGGGTAATAATAATATCATTTTTACCCTCAATTACCCCATTTACTTTTAACCGTGGTAAATAAAAGTAAAACATTACTATTCACCAAAAAATATTTTTAACATTTTGAACAAAATTTTACTCCTTGATATTAAATTTCTATTGGATTTTTGAAATTCCACTCACAGAAGCGGTAAAATTAAGTTTTATCAATATTTTCAAATTCTCCTAGGAGGTGGGTAAAAGACGGTGAAAAGTTCAATAAAATTTTCATATATCTAAAATTATTATAAAATGACTCCAATGAATTAGATTGAACTTATATAGGTATTACATATCAATTTTGACCTAAAATAAATTTAAATAAAATAAATAATTATTTAAATAAAAAGTCAGTTTTTAAATAGTAACCCAGTGTTTTAACATTTCATCAAAAATTGAAAGTCTTCAGAAAAATACCAAAACATTACCCTAGGCTAATTTTGATATTCTGAATCAAATAATGAAGTCCATTTTGAAAAATAAAATTTCTAAAAGTGGGTATTACTATTCAAAATTGCTAGTTCATAATAATATAATAGTAATATCTCGTTTAGTGAAACTCGGTATTACGTACAACACTCACTATCGTGGAAGGTAGCGATTGCGTGTAATGCAAGCCAAGTCAGGTATGTGTGTAGTGCACAATCCTTTTGGTGTAGCATACAAAAGAATACATCAATGGAATTAAAAAGAATATTTTTCATAAAATATCGGGGTGTTACAATGTGTGTGTCTGTATTAAATCACACATTGTCTCCTGGACTAAAATAAAGGATACAAGATATCCTTCCTCTCATATATTTTTACACTTATTTACTCCCGCAGTTAAGTGTGGAAGAGGTTACTATGTGACCAGGTAGTTTATACCCAACAAAACTGTGGAAGAGGTCATGTGACCTGGACAATCTTGTGCACTATTATTTACCCTGATCTAGGGTGTGGATCAAGTCTATTAATATAAACTTCTTGGTGGAAGGTGATCACTATGTAGAGTTGATTAGGTCTTGTCGTAATACTGAACCACTTATTTTATATCTGTTGTGTTGTTGAATTTAGTTTTCTTAATTTTACTGGATAATTAAGAAATCACTAGATTTACTTTGATTGTGAATCTTAGAAAGAAGTTATAATTGTTTTTCCTTATTAGAATAACTTCAAAAGTAATATTAATAACTGATATTAAGATTACTGAGAATTAATCAATCTACTGAGAATTTATTTAAACAGTCAATCTTTTCTTAACCATTTTATGTTGATCAACTAGGTTGTATTTATTTTTATTGGAGAAACTTTTATGAAAACCTTTAAAATAGAAATTTTTATTGATACTCAATTCACCCTCTCTTGAGTAATCTACTCTGACCAACATTTGGTATCAGAGGGTAGTTTTTATTCCTGTTAAGCCTCTGTTTTTGAAACTATTCAACTTTGATTTTAGTTTCACATTAAAGATCTATAAATTTTTATTAATTCTAAATGTCTAACTCTTTCAAAATATTTTCCTGTTGTAAATAATAGACTAAAAGGTGATGCAACAAACAGAACACCATTACTGAATTGAACTAATCATACCCAATGAGAAATTAAAATGATAATGCATTTAGAAAGTATGGGTTGTGAAATTTGGTCTTCAATTATAGATGATTATAAGATTCCTACTACTGATAGAATCACATGGGATGACCCAACCAAGAATACCTATAATAACAATTAAAAATGCATGACTTCTTTATATTGCTTCTTTGGAGATGAAGAATTTAAAATAATTTTAGCATGTAAAACTGCCCCTAAAATTTGGGATACTGTGTCTGTTTCACATGAAGGAACTTCTACTGCGAAAGAAATTAGACTTAATACTTATACTATTAAATATTATAACTTTGAAATGAAACCTGATGCGCCTACTTTCAACATGTAACATAGGTTCAACGAAATAGTCAAAACAATGATTTCTCTTGGAAGAGAAGTCACTTCCAAAGAACAAATCATGAGGATTCTCAAATTCCAACTTGATAGATGGAGTGAAACCTCTATCTTTATTAAAGAATCATGCGACATCAACATGTTACCTATAAAAGAACTAATTGGGAACTAATGATGTGTGAAGATGAGATGAAAGTCAACAAGGAAGAGAATAATGAACCCAAAATAATTTTTTTGCATTTAAGACCACCACCTCTAAACAAAAATAAAAAGGTAAATTGGAAGCCTTTGCAGAAAGTTCCAGAAGTGAACAATTATCACCTGAAAGTGACAAAGAGATGGATCAATTAGCCAAAAGGTTTAAGAGATTTTACAAGAAGATGATTTTTTTTAGAAATCCTAACATCAATATTTAAAGGAAGACATGATCAAAAAGGATGCCGGAAGAATTATGGGAAGAGAAGTGACAAGTCTAATGAGATAGTATTCTATGAATGTTAGGGAAAGGGACATGTAAAGGCTGACTTTCCCAAGATAAAGTACAAAAAGAAATATGATTACAAATATAGAAACTATAAAAAGTCAATGAAAGTAAAATGGAGTGATTCTGAGGATAGTTCATGTGACTCAGAATCTTCACATGATTAATAGGCTAACAAAGACAATATACATTTTAGGAAAAAAAACATCTAAGGTAACACTAGAATCTTCTGTACACAATTCCTATTATTCTGTAGATGATAGTGATTCTGAGAATATGTCTAACGGAGAAATGTTTTACTACTATAATATTATTGAAGAGACATGAAATTAACTAAAAGATAAATACACATATTTAAAGTAATAGTACGATATTACCTTAACTATTAAATCTGAACATACAGTATAAAGGGAGAAAAATGTTCAATTTCTTAAAGAAACAATGCAGAAAAGTTATCTAATGAGCAATTAAAAAAATACCTTGAATGGTTTAATAATTGTAAAGATACATTGGTAAAAATTCTAGGTAAATAGATTGGTCCTAAACATATAACTGGTATTGGATATAAATCTAGTAAAAGAAATTTTGGAAGGACTAATTTTTTTTCTAAATCTAAGACACACAACTTTACTCCTAGTTCTAGAAAACATTAAGATAGTTCAAATTATGATGCAATCTCTACAGTATCAAGATTTTTTGTACCAAATAGAGTTTATTTTTGAAGCACATTACATAATTCTTATAGGAAACCTATGTGGAAGATATGGGTTCCTAAATCCCTAGTCACTAATATTACTAGACCTAAGAAAATATGGCTTCCAAAGTCTATTTTTATTTGACTATTTTGTAGGAATGTTTCCTAATGAGATCCAATAAAAGATTATGGTACTTGGACAGTGGTTGTTCATGAAACATGACATGGGACTATTCATTCTTCAAGAACTTAATAAAAATTGATGGTGGACATTTCACTTATGGTGACAATGCCAAAAGAAAAATCATTGGCCATGGACAAATCAGTAACTCCAACTTAGTTTTAATTTCCAAAGAACTTTTTGTTGATGGATTGAAATATAATATGATAAGTATTTCAAAACTATGTGATGATGGATTTCATGTTAAATTTTCAAATTATTCTTCCAATGTTTTTAATTATAAAAAGGAAATAGTGTTTTCTGAGTTAAGAAATGAAAATGTATACTCTGTTAACATAGCGTCTTTAGTTTCTCAAAATGCTTCATTTTTATGTGTATTTCACAAAGAGTCTTGGTTTTTTCATAAGAGACTAGGACACTGTAATAGTCAATCCCTTATAAATATAACTAGAAAAATAATAGTCAAAGATCTACCCAAAATTGAGTTTTTAAATGGTAAAGTGTGTAATCCTTATCAAAAGAGGAATCAACAAAAAATTTCCTTTAAACCAAAGAAATAAGTGTAAACTTCTCAACCTCTTGAACGGGATCACATGGATTTTTTTGGACTATCTTGAGTTTCTAGTTATAATGGGAAGAACAATGTTTTTGTTCTTGTAGATGACTTTTCTTGATATACTTGGAATTTCTTTTTATCTCACAAAAGTGAAGACTACTCTCACTTCACCAAATATGCTAAAACTGTAGAAAATTTTAGTGGACTTAGAATTAAATCCTTAAAAGTGATCATGGTCATGAGTTTGAAAACAAAGAGTTTGAATCCTTTTTTTTCACAAAATGGATATTGTCATAATTTCTCTACCCCTAGAACACCTCAATAGAATGGAGTTATAGAAAGAAGAAATAGAACCTTGCAATAGATTAATATAACCATTGCATAGTGAATATGACATACTATTTATTTTTTGGTTGAAGCTATAAATACAACATGTTATATTATTAATAGAGTGTTGATCAGACCCATTCTTAAAATAACTCCATATGAGTTATGGAATAATAGAAAAACTAAAGTAACCTACTTCAAAAAATTTGGTTGAGAAGTCTATATCCTTAATACTAAGGACAATCTTGAAAAAATTTCATCCAAGAGTGATGAAGGAATCATTCATGTATATTCAATCTCTAGTAAATCCTATAGAGTGTTTAACAAAAGAACTAAATGTTTGGAAGAATCTGTCCATGTCAAATTTGATGAAACATATACAGATGAGCCTAACACCACTCTAGAGAACCTGGAGGATGCTCTTTCATATCTAGACATCAATTTTAAATCCTCTAACCATTCAATAATGGAATATGTGAAAACTTCCAGTTCTCGAAATTCTTCTGATTTAGGTCATAATGAACTGGTACCTGATGAAGAACCTGAAATCACTAGTCCTTAATTTTCTAGAGCTGTTATAACTCTTAAAAACCATACATTATATTCAGTTATAGGATATTTAGATAAAGGAAATCAAACTAGAGATTCTCTTAGAAATCAGGTTGAACATCAAATCATATTGTCACAACTTGAGCCTAATAACATTAATGATGTTATAAATGATGAATTTGGGGTGATGTCTATGCAAGAAGAAGATAATTAGTTTTAAAGTAACAATTTTTGGAAACTTGTTGATAGACCCAAAGACACATTTACCATAGGCACTTAGTGGGTGTTTATAAATAAGGTAGATGAAGATGGTAACATAGTTAGAAACAATGCTATACTGGTTGCACAATTATATAGTCTAGAAGAAGAAATTGACTATGAGAAAACCTTTACACTAGTAGATAGACATGAAGCCTTCAGAATTATCCTTTCTTATGCTGCACATCTAAATTTCAAACTTTATCAAATGGATGTTAAAAGTTAATTCCTAAATGGGTATATAGCTGAGGATGTCTCTGTTGAGAAACCCCATGGTTTTACAAATCCTCATTTTCCAAATCATTTCTTTAAATTATCAAGATCTTTATATGGTATAAAAAAAGCTCCAAGTGATTGTTATGATAGATTAAGTACAATTCTTATTCCCAAAGGTTTTACAAAAGGAATAGCTAATCCAACAATTTTTATAAAATAAATTTCCAATGATGTTTTATTAGTTCAAATTTATATAGATGATATTATCTTTGGATATTCAATAAATTCTTTATGTATTGAATTTTCTAAAATGATGAAAAATGAATTTGAAATGAGTTTATTGGGTGAACTAAAATTCTTCTTAGATTTCAAATTTTTCAAAATAATGATGGTATTATTTTAAATCAATGAAAATATACTATATATCTTATAAAATGTTTTGGCTTGGATAGCACTAAAATTATTGACACTCCATTGATTACTACTTGTAAGTTGGATCATAATGAAGATGGAAAATCTGTTGATCAAACCAGTTACAAAGGAATGATTGGAAGCTTACTCTACTTAACTGCTAGCCGACCTGATATTATATTTAGCATATGAATGTCTGATCATTTTCAAGAAAACCCTAAGATATATCATTTATATTTTGTTAAGATAATTTTCAAATACCTCAAGCATACACCCAATCTAAGACTATTCTATCCCAAAGGACAATCCTTTGAGTTTGTCAGTTATTCTAATGATGATTTCGGTGGTTGTAATTTTGATAGAAAAATAACCTCTAGAACATGTCACTTTTTAGGCAAGTCACTAGTAGCATGGTGTAGTAGGAAACAAAATTTTTTTCATTATCTATTTCCAATACTGAATACATAGATTCTAGTAGTTGTTGTGTACAAATTTTGTGGATGAAACACACATTACTAGATTATGGATATCAATTCAGGAAAGTACCCATAAATTTTGACAATACAAGTGCCATTAACATCTTGAAAAATCATGTTTCACACTCTATGACAAAACATATTGATGTAAGACATCACTTTTTGAGATATCGTTGTCAAAAAGGTGATATCACTTTGGAATACATTGGAAATGAATATCATCTTGATGATATATTCACCAAACCATTAAATTCTAAAAGGATATATTACATCATACATGAATTGGGAATGATAAATCTTAAGTAGTAAGTGTATTTTTTCACTACCTACTATTTAATAGTTTATAGTTTCACAAGTCACTATCTTAAGAGTACTGTCTAACTCTTACAGTTCTATAGTTTACTATCTTTAAAGTTGTTGTTTCATATTTAAAGTCTCACAGTTACTATCTCTCAGTTATTGTCTGCACAATAAAGTTTCAAAAAATACGGTCTCATAGTTTCAAAGTCATAAAGTGGAGACCTCACTGTGAAAACTTGTTACGGTCTCACAATGAAAATATGTTACGGTCTCACCATGAAAACCTGTTACGGTCTCACCATAAAAACCTATTATAGTCTCGCTGTGAAATTCTATTTCGGTCTCACTATAGAGACACATTATCGTTTTATTTACATATTATAACCCATATTTCTATAATTAATTATTTTATTCTTTTACATTATCATGATTTTGAATATGCAACACTTGATATCCCAGAATGATAAAAACGAAAGAAGTTTCACTGATTTCTTCAGTCGAGCCTTCTTCTCTCAAACCTGAAACCTCTATCTCTATCTCTCTCACTTGAACCTTCATTGAATTCCCAAAATGAACCACCCTTCCTCATAAACTCTTGAAAAGTGAATATCAAAGAAGAAGATGAAAATAGAACAGAAGATGGCGCCTGAAGGTCCTTTGAATTTGAACCTGGTGAACAAAATAGTGGTACCTGAAAAAGAAATCTTCCCCAAGTGGTTGATGTCAAGTAAGTATTCAGTATTGAATTTACTATAAGAGAAAGGATGGCTGGATTGGTTCACAAAAGAGAAAAGACCAATTTACCCAAATCTAATCGCTCAGTTTTATCAGTTCATTCAATTCGATTTTGATATAGAAGATTATTTGGTTGTGAGAAGCTGGACCAATGGCCAAAGATACACTGTTTATTTGAGGTTACGGGCTTTCATCCTAAGGATACCTCATGAGGTAATTTTTTAGGACTACCTGAGAGGCCCCCCTCTTCCTAGTGATATATTTATTTTAGGAGAATCCTTGGGAATCTTGACTGAAAATGAAACAAAGAGAAGAGATATTGTTGTTGTGCTAAATGTTGAAACCATAATATTGTTTAACTTTGTAAAGAATATGATTTATCCAAGAAAAGGATATTTTTCTACACTCAAGTATTAGGATGTAATTTTGATACATCTTATTAAGAATGGAAACAATATTAACCTATTCTAGTATGTTATACTTTATATTTGTGAGTTGATAAATACAACCTCAAACTCAACCTCCATGTTATACTCAATGTTAATCTCTGATATGCTTCAAGCTAAATGTTTTGTTGGATGAGATAAAGAAGTCATTAAGAACTATGAACTTTGTATCTGAAAGGTCATAGTCAAAAGAATGAAAATCTGTTGGAATCTGTGGAGAAAATCATGGGTAGAGGATAATGAGAGGTTCTATAAAAATTTCAACCTATTTGAGAATTATTCAAGACCTAAGGACATTTCTGATCCTGATCTAGAACTGGATGAAATTGTTGACTATCCTGTTGAGGAGGAAGAAGAAGAGGTTGTTTCACCTATAGGGGAAACTATCCTGAATAAGGAATGCAGTGAACCTATTCCTCAAGTATTAATTGAGAAGAAAGTACCTTTTCCTGAAGAAATTATTGATTTGGAAGAATAACATGCTTTTAGAAAAGAATATATTGTCATTGAAAGGGAAAAGGGTGTTCTAGAGGAGAATTTAGAAGAAGAACTTTATTTTGAGAAATAAGATGCCTCTAAGGAACACCTAGAGGAACAAGTTTTTCCTAATATTATCCCATATTCTGAATAAATAATGGATCAATCCATTTAATTGGATAGAAAAGAAATGGGTAAATATTTTGGGGATGAAATTTTGGAAATAAATCAAAGATCTAAACCTCTTAGTCTTATGAGAGATACACCTGTTGAGGGGGATCAGCACCCCAATCTAGAAAGTGTTGATGTGCCTAATCCAGTTGATCAAAGTACTCTAGATACTTGGTACAAATTCCAAATAAATTTTTATTTAAATGATTCCCATGAAGCATTAGTTAAAGGTTGGATCTATCTACTATGTTTCAATTGAACCTGATATCTGCTCTTGATATTATCTCCGTAAAGGAACCTGAGCATGTCTTAGCATCTATTCATGAACCTTCATAATAACCTTCTACCTTAGTGAGTAAGGATCATTTGAATGCCTTTTGAGATACCATTTTGGATGGATTTGAAAATATCATGAACACTCAACCTGATTCTATAGCCAACTTGAGTGAAAAATATGTTTCCCTCTTGTTAGAATTGATCATTTAGAAGATTCACACAAAAATGCTTCATGAAATTGAAGAGGTCATAATTAAGAACAAATAGCTAAGTGATGAAGTGAAATATCTCAAATATATGGTTGAAGATATGTAGGGAGTGTTGAAATAGAGACCTGAACCTGTTGCTCATCATGTTTAGGATGTTAGTGGTCAGATTCCACAAGAAGATGCCTCCCTGGTTCAACCTAACCTAACTTCCTTTTCTATCAAGGGGGATGAAAGAAACAAGAAAACTGTTCAAGAAATGTGTGATCTTGTTATTGGTCTCAAAAAAATAACTGATGAGTATAAGGGTTGTCTATAGAAAGTTCTAAATCTACTGAAGTCTCTTACTTTAGCTGTTACAGCTTCTAGTACATGTGGACTATCATCTCAACCCTCCTAATATAGTGATATGCTCAGAATGGTTGTTAAGGAAGAAATTCAATCAGTTCTCAGTGGCTTTAACAAAGAGTCTCTATCTGTGGTTTTCAGGAATAGTGATAGAGTTCTTTATTTGGTAATTATTTATTCCGAATTTCAAATGGTGCTCAAGAAGAAATTACTAAGAAGGTGGATTTCTACTTAAATAGGATTTTCTCTAAGAATGATATGAAAAACCATTTCAAGTACCTTGTAGAGAATATGAAAATCCATCTTCTCACTCTAGCTTTAAAAAATCATGTTTAAAAGCTAAAATATTTCACTCCTTTGTTGGACAAGTTCATAGAGAACAAAGATGACTTTGAGAATTCCATGCAGTATGGTGGTGATATTATTACTGACTTCACCAAGCTATTGAGGCCTTATCTTCATGTGTAGATCACTGATATTATGGCTCCTGTAGCTTCACCCTTGCGACTTTGTTTGCCTCCATTCTCATTCACTACCTTTTCCTCTACTTCTATGTATCTCTCTCAGGCTCTAAGTCAGTTCAGACAATTTATCCTTAACCAAAAATTACCTCAGTCTTTCACCAAACCTACCTTGTCCTTTTTTTTGAAGGCCTCCCTCTACCTTCTCTATCAGTTGGTTCTCTTCCTTCTTCAAACTCTTACTCTTCTCCTATGGCTTCTCCTGATGTTGCTTCCAAGGGATAAAAGAAGACAGGTAGTGCTGAAGAATAGTGAACACTATTTTTGATAGAGATGTTTTTGTATTTTGGTTTCCCACTATTTGTAATGAAACTTCTTTCTCTATATAATGCATTGTGAACTCATCTTTTTTATTTTTTGTTTTACTTTGGTACCATTTTTTATAATCCCAAAAAGGGGGAGAGACATACACTCATGCACTCTAAATGAACACTAAGGGAGAGACACATCCACTAAGAATAGATATCTCACTCACATGATTTGTGATCATAAAAAAGGAGGAGATGGTTGTAATCCTCATGTGTTAATCATGTTTTAATGTTCACAAATCCTTTACATTCTGTAAATATTTTTAATCTTGTTTAATCTGTCTCAAATCATGTGTATAGATGGTTGGTTTCTATATGCTTTAAATAAACATTTAAAAGATCTTAAGTGCTATGTTTTAATATTATAATATATATATAACTTTGGTCTATAATGATTTCTTTTATGAATTATTAATTCTAATTCACTATATGAATATTACTACTCAAGTCTATATAAAAATATTTGCATAAGTTTGAGAATCCATGAATCTTCCATCGGTTCTGTTCTTCTGGAAAAGGACCCAAACACTGTGACCCAAACACCATGACCAGACACTAGGACTAGACACCATGACCTAGACACCATGACCAGACACCTTGACCTAGACACTGTGACCAGACATCGTGACCCAGACACCGTGACCAGACACTGTGACCATACACCATGACCAGACACTGTGACCCAGATACTGTGACCTAGATACTTTGACCAGACACCATTTCTAGACACTGTGATCCTAAAACTGCATCTCTGCTCCCAGTTTCTGATCTCTATAAAACAATTCCATCATGACTATCTCACTTCTCATTAACAAAGAAGGAGGCGCCTTTTCGTGGTGATAGTGTTTCTAAGTGACATTGTTTCCAGTCAAATTGTGACACCATTATTTTATATGTTTTTTTATTTTCAATTGAATTTCTAACAGTTGTATTTGAGTCTTTTAAATGAACTAACATGATTTATACTTCTTTTTAGACATATCACCTGATAATGTGAGGTATGAGGTGCAGAATACAAGCATCATTTCAGCTCCAACACATGCACTCCAAAAATAAAAAAGAAAATAATGGAAAAAAACACAAATGTGATAGAGTAGTAGAAGTGTGAGACTTCTTGAAAAAAGAACCAACACATGAAACAAGATATATCTGAAGAACACATGAAGCATTCATGAATCCAAAAGATGGAATGCCATAGATCAGATTCAAGAAAATCTTCTCAATACTAACTCTACAAAGAACACGATCCAGATCTAATTGGAAACCCGAGCATCCAACTTGCGATACTCTATTTATCAAAAGAGGACTTGATTCTAGCATCTTCTTCATCGAAGATGTCCTGAGCTGCATAGAATAAAACTCAGAGAACTTTTAACCTCATCTCATCATCTTTTCTCTATTGTGTACTATTTTTAGCTTTCGAGAAATATGTGTGTGTTTGTATTAAAACACACACTGTCTCCTGCAATAAACTATATGATAGAAGATATCCTTCCCCTCATGCCTTTTTACACTTGATTACTCCCGTGGATAAGTGTGGAAGAGGTCACTGTGTGACATGGTAGTTTATACCATCGAAAAACTATGGAAGAGTTCGTGTGAACTGGATAGTCCTTTTCACAATTTTTTACCCTGATCTAGGGTGTGGAAAAAGTCTATTAATATAAACTACTTGGTGGAAGGTGATCACTATGTAAAGTGTTTTAGGTCCCAGCTTGAGACTGAACCACCTGTTTTATATCCATTATGTTTTTTAATTTAGTTTTCTCTATTTTTATGGAAAATTTAGAAATCACTAGATCTACATTGATAGTTAATCTTGGAAATAAGTTAGAATTGTTTTTACTTATTAGAATAGATTCAAATGTAATATTAATAACTGATATTAAGATTTCTGAGAGTTAATCAATATTCTAAGAAGTTATTGAAATATTAAAACTTTCATAATCATATTACATTGATTAACTGGACTGTATTTATTTTTATTGGGGAACCTTTTACGAAAACATCTCAATAAATTTTTTTTATAGATACTCAATTCACCCCCCTCTTGAGTACTCTACTCCAACAAACACTTGGAAATCTGATCCAAAAAGAATTTTACTCTGATAGTAATGGAGAATTTTTTCTTGGTATGGTGATCAACTAAAATCCATATAACATTATGCCCATTAGTTTTTTGGAGTCTAACGATAAAATCAATGGTGATTTTTTCCCATTTACATTATAGTTTGGTTTATTAATGTAAAATACCATTAGAATTTTGTATTTTACCCTTAACTTACTAACATACCAATCACTGAGATACAAGCTTCTTGATATCTTTCTTCATTTCATCCCACAAGAAAAACTCTTTCAAATCTCCATATATCTTTATACCTCCAATGTAACATCCCAAGTAAGTAATGAATAATATATATTCTTATCTATGTATTTTTATGAATTAGATAGTGTTTTAGAGGCTTAAAACAAGAATAAATCCAATATTAAGCATGGAATACACTAATATTTTTAAAAGATTATTTTACTGCCTTTTGATGGAAAACCATTTTTAAATAAAACTTTTGAAAATTTTATAAGCTCTATATGTCAAAATAAAATTATTATTTAATATTGGGACATTGAAATTTACTTTGGATAAATTGTTGGTATTTTTCTAACAATGTTCATTTTTTAATGAATAGTGAAAAATACTACATTTTACATCAAAACTGCATTTTCATCTAATTTAATTATATGGTTAGGTTATTTTTTTAATTTTTTTTAAGTTTAAATAGAATATATTTTTACCATGTAATCCAATGGTGGTAATTGGGATTAATTTCACTTTGGAATTGGGCATAAACAAGTGCCAAACTTTTCATAGATATTGTTTCTAAAAAACCCAAGATTTGTTTTCACAACGGGAATTATTTTTAAATTAATTATTGCAATTTCTATGTATGGAATTTGGTAAAAAGGATTAAATATTTGGAATCATAATGTCCAAATTATTTAATCAAGACTCTTTTGTTTTTGGTCATTATGAATAGTAACAATGGTAATTATCTTTAATTATCTTGATTAATTAGTAATTTGGTAGTTAAGGATAATAAAATAATATCATAACAATAAAAAATGACCCCAAAATTTGTCCTAATTCTACTGGTTATGTCATTTTCAGCCATTTGATTCCTTTTTCCAATCTTGGGAACCCCATGGAATCACTTTTGTGTGACAATGACTTTTTATCTTTTTATGTTTAATGAAAGTTAAATATAACAAAGAATGTATCACCTGAGTAAAAAAATTTAATTTTGTCTACATAAATGATCTATTGGACTATAAATAGTCATTCTAAATCTATAAATATTTAATACATCATATTATTTTTTTTATAATTTTTATACATTAAATAAATTAAATTATTTATGACATCATGATGATGCAGCGATTACCTCATTAATGAACGATTTAAATAAAATGAAAAGGGAATTTAAAATAGAAGACTTAAACTTGTCAAATACCTATTGGATGAGTATATTTAGAACCCATATCACCTTATCCTCGAAATATATCAATTTTGTACCTTTTAAATCTGAAACACATTTCAATATAAAGTAACATTTTATAACATTCCAAGAGTGGCCCTCCTCTCCTCTTATAAAAGGCCCCACCACTCTACCTCTTTACACACACCTCTCAAGCCATTTTCTCGAAAAATCTCTACTCATTTTATCTATCCACATACCTCTGTTCATCCTATAATCCTTACCTTAGGCAGAAAGCTCTTCAAGAAACCCTTTTGGTACAAACCAAGAGGAGTTACCCGATTTAAAGGTAAAGTCTTCTGTAATGTTCTTCTATTTTATTTTGCTTCTCCAACCCCCTAAACTCTTTTTATTCATTTATTTTGTAACAAAACCAGTATTTTAATTATACTAGTATGTTTTTATAAGAATTATTCGAGCTACACTTACACACACCTACATCTAATGGTTAAAGAAAATACTGTTTCCATGGATGGTGAATTTCTGCCTCACGAAACGATGATTGTTCTATATTCTTATAACACCTTCAAAGGTGGCCATTAAGATATCAATATATTTATATATGATATATAATATGTTTATGTTTTCCTTAAGTTTTTTTATTTTTCATTTATGGCATACCTTTATGGATTCCATTATGTGTAAACACGATATCTTCATTTTAGGAAGTGTGGACAACCGCCCCCTCAAAGTGATTTGATTCATTAGTGTCATATGTGGGAAATATAAAGGTTGGAGTTAATGATATTATATATTATATTATACTGGAATTATAATATACCTTTATATCATTATGACTCAATTCCATTAAATAGGAAATAGAAATGAAAGTAGCGTTCATGCGTACATACGGCTTACCGTCTCCATGAACGGTGCATTTCATTTATTACCTATAAATGATATGTAATATTATAAATTCATGTATATACTGGATATATATGATATATATGATATCTACATCATGAATATAATTATGGATATAATGGATATTTTACCACATGAACAACTTGTAATTATATAGAGTATATTTTTGACTCAAGTACCAATGATCGACAAAAAGACCATTATTAACATAAATAATTACATAGTGTTCATAACATGGTAATAAGTGATATAAAAGGAATTATGAACTTGAAAAAGGTTCTTAAGAAAGTATAAATTAACTCATGTTTATTATTTAGGGCGTTAAAGAACGATCAAGTCAAGTTGGACCTGAGGTAAGGAACTTCGTCTCAATCTCGTTTTATTGAGGCATATTTTGTTTTATACACAACATTATTTTATACAGTGTATAAAACACTTTGTCTTTTAGGTTTATTCAAAAGGAATATTTTTATACAATTCTTTTACTAAACAATAAAAGGGAATGTTTTTTTTCATAAGTATGCGGCGACAACGACTTCTCCGCCACCGTGACCATTATTTGAGCTTCGACTTCCTCTACAAGCCATAACGTTTTTTAAAATGAAAAATAAATACCACGTTTTACTTTTCTTTTATTTTGGTATTGAAAATGGTTTTCATAATTTTTTTAAATTAATCTTTTGTATTGATATCTTGTGATTGAAATGTGGATATGTTATGTTTCCTTTATGCATGTTTTATGTGATACGATTATGTTATGGTTCTTGGGAATTGTTATGAAGACGGGTGGTTCTGTGATAAACTAAGGGCGGGTGAGCCCGATATAGCTCTCTAATGCATTGGGTAACGCGAAGTGGTTAAACGTTAAGGTTTCTCCAAAGAGATTTAGGGAATATACTGTGATGGGTATTCCAAACATAACCATGAGGGTTACTCCCTACGTAAGAATGTTATGAATGCCTCAAATTGCCTTTATGTCTTATGATTTATATGATTTATTCATTATTTGAAGAGGTATGTTAAAATTCTAATGTTTTATGAGTAAAGTATGATTTCATAAATGGACTAATGTTTTCATTTCGTACTTTTATATCCCTTACTGAGATTTTTCTGCTCATCCCAAGTTTTTGAAATGTTTTTTCATAGGTCAAGGGAAAGGTACATGATGTGATGATAGTGTCAAGGAAGTGTCAAGAAAGAATCTATGTTTTATTTTAAATATGTTTCCGTTGATGGGAAAAATGAGTACTATATTTTATGTAACCACTTTGTTTAAATGTGGAATGTAATGAACGATTTATGATCTAATTCTCTAAAACTATAAACCTGAAAAGATCCTCAATGTGTATTATTGAAGTAACTCAAGATTAAGTAATGTTTAAGGTTGGGGCCTTATAATTGGTATCAGAGGTCAGTTTAGATAACTTTAGGAGTTAGAATTCTACTAAATGATAATGAAAAAATATTTTTTGTTATGGTAAAATTAAAATGATATAGCATTTGAAGATTATCATGTTGCTTCATCTAAGACATGTCTGTTCAGAATGGTTTTCCGCAGAGGAAACAGGGAAGCAGTGCTAGGAAGGCATACAGAAGGAAATGACCTTCCGAATCAGCATCCTAAGATGGTCAGAATTGGAACTGAATAGTTCATTACAGTAATGGAGCAGTTGACTCAAGAGATAAATGGTTATTGTATCCATGCATGAGGTCTGCCAGATCAACCGCAGAGGAACATGTCAGTGGTGGAACATTTCATGAGTTAACATCCCCCATCATTCAGAGGATCATCTGATCTTGTTCTAGATGAAGGGGGGATTAAAGCACTAGAGAAGATTTTAGATGTCATGGGGTGTTCAGAAAATCAAAAGGTTAGTCTTGCAATTTACCGTTTGGAGGGTGAAGCAGATCGGTGGTGGTCGATGGTTAAAAATATCAGGGACGCTGATGAGATTTATGCTCTCGACTGGGATGAATTAAAATGTATGTTTCTTGATAAGTAGTTTCCTAAGGATGTTCGACTTAGGATGGAAAAAAATTCTAGGAATTGAGGCAATAGGATGACTCAGTGGATGCTTATGAAGAGAGGTTCACTCGATTGTCAAGGTATGCTCCAAATTTTATCCGAGACCATGATAGTAAAATCAATCATTTTTACTTAGGATTAAATCCAAAATATCGAAGTTCATTGGCTTCTCGTGAGTTCAAAAGTTATGAAAAGCTTGTTCGATGTGCTGAGAAGGTGAAAATGGAGTTTTCCGATGATCACGTGTTTTATAACAACCCGCAGAAGAAGAGATCGAGGTGGTAGGAGAAAGGGAAGAATTCTTCAAAAAGGTCTGATGGTAAGAAAACTAAGTTTCCAGTTTGTGATAAATGTGGTAAAAGGCATGCTGGGGAATGTCTTCTGAATTCTGGGAAGTGCTACCGATGTGGAATGATGGGACATAAGGCTCGTGATTACACCGAACAAGATCAGGGTGATGGTAAGATCAAATTTTATTTACAATTAGTGAAATGTTTCAAGTTCAATGAGATGGGTCACTATGCAAACGAGTGTCCGACAAAGATCTCGAGTGAGTGGAAGTAGTTAGACTACAATCCGAAAGGGGTGGTGAAATCCTTTGTAACTACTTCAGCAGATGTTGGGCCATCAAATGAAGTGGTATCAGGTACTTTGTTTGTTTTTTCAGATTATTCCAGTGTGTTGTTTGATTCAGGGTCTACACATTCTTTTATCCCTGAAAACTTTTCTAGTAAACTAGGAATACAATCTCATGAAATGACTCCTGAAATTGTGGTAAAAACACCTGGGGGAAATGTTGAGGCAAAAATAATTTATAAGAATCTTCCTATCCTTATCTGTGGAAAGAACCTACATGAAAACCTTATTGTTTTACCTCTAGTAGAGTTTGATGTTATCCTGGGAATGGATTGGATCTCTATTTACCATGCTAAGATTGACTGTAGATCTAAAGAAGTTTCTTTTCAGAAAGACTTTCAGTCTGTGTACAAAAATGAACCCTTACTGTTGATAACATATCAAGAGGCTAAGAAACTTGTAAGATATTGAAATGAATGTTACCTTGCACACATTGTTGAAAACAAAGGAACTGTTCTGATTAATGATATGCCAGTGGTAAATGAGTATCCTGATGTTTTTCCTGATGAGTTGCCAGGAATAATACCAGATCGGGAAGTTGAGTTTACTGTTGACTTAGTTCCTGATGTTAAGACAATTTGAAAACCCCCTTATCGAATGGCTCAAATTGAACTTTTAGAGTTGATGGAGCAATTGTAAGATTTATTAGGGAAAGGTTTCATTCAACTTAGCACATCACTACGGGGTGCTCCTGTTTTATTTGTTAAAAAGAAAGATGGTTAAATGAGACTTTTCATTGATTATAGAGCCTTGAATAACATAACTCTTAAGAACAAACATCCTTTTCCTCATATTGATGATTTGCTTGATCATCTCCAGGGAGCTCAGTATTTTTCACAGATTGACCGGAGATCTGGGTACCATCAGTTGAAGGTAAAGGACGCATATATTCTGAAGACCGTGTTTCGTACAAGATATGGCCATTATGAATTTGTAGTAATTCCTTTTGGGATAACTAATGCACCTTCTGTATTCATGGACCTTATGAATAGAATTTTCCATGAGTTCTTGGAGAAGTTTCTGGTTGTTTTCATTGATGATATTTTTGCGTTTTCTAAATGTAAATAAGAGCATGAAAGACATTTAAGTGTTATTTTTCAAACCTTAAAAGAAAATAAATTGTATGGGAAATTTAGAAAGTGTGAGTTTTGGTTGCAACAAATTTCTTTCCTTAGTCACATTATTTCTAAAGATGGAATAACTATTGATCCTTAAAAAAAGGTTGTGGAAGAATGGGAAAGACCCACAAATGTAACCGAGATTTGTAGTTTTCTTTGGTTTGGCAGGCTATTACTGAAGGTTTGTTAGAACTGTTTCCCAGTTATCTAGTCCAATGACTAAGCTAACTCAGAAGTGTGTTAAGTTTATCTGGACAAAATAATGTGATGATTGTTTTCAAGAGTTGAAAAGAAGATTGGTGAATGCTCCAGTTTTGGCACTACCTTCCAGGAATGGTGAGTTTTTTATCTACAGTGATGCTTAATTGAAAGGACTTGGTTGCATCCTAATTCAAAATGACCAGGTAATTGCTTATGCTTCACGTCAGTTGAAAACTCATGAGGTAAATTACCCTACACATGATTTGGAATTAGCTGATGTTGTTTTCACTTTAAAAATTTGGAGGCATCATTTGTATGGAGTAAAGTGTGAAATATATACCGATCAAAAAAGTTTAAAGTATATATTCACTCAGAAAGAATTGAACATGATACAGAGGATATGTCTAGAATTAATCAAGGATTATGATTGTACAATTCATTACCATCCGGGAAAAGCAAATAACGTGGATGATGCTTTGAGTCGAAAAAGTAATTCTTCAGTAACAATGTTTCTTTTGGAACGTGATCCTTTGGTTAAGGATTTGATGAAATTTGGCATAGATTTTGTTGTTGCAGGATGTCCTTCTATTTTGTTTCAGGTATTAGTGAAATCTTCTCTATCAGATAGAATTGAGAAATCACAGAAGCAAGACAATGAGTTGTAGAAAAAGTTAGAGCTAGTTCAGAAGGGTAAGGTGCCTGAATTCACCATTGATAATGATTGTGGTTTGAGATATGGGAAAAGATTGTGTGTGCCTTGTGATTCACAGTTTAAGAGAGAGTTTTTATGTGATGCTTATAGTTCTCCATTTTCAGTTCATCCAGGTAGTACTAAGATGTATAAAGATCTTCGAGAGTATTACTCGTGGGACAGAATGAAAAGTGATATTGCTGATTTTATTGTGAAGTGTTTGACTTGTCAACAGGTAAAAGTATAGTGGCAGTTACCAAAAGGGATGCTTCAACATTTACCAGTGCTAGAGTGGAAATGGGAGAATATATCCATGGACATCGTTGTGGGATTTTCGAAGACACATCGAGGTAATAATGCAATCTGGGTTATTGTTGATTCCTTGACTAAATCTTCTCATTTCCTTGCCATACGAGATAATTTTTCCCTAGATCAAATTTCTGGTTTGTATCTTAAATATATAGTCAGGTTACATGGAGTTCCCTTCTCCATTGTATCTGATCGTGATCCCAGGTTCACTTTTAACTTTTGGAAAGGCCTTCAAAAGTTGTTGGGTACTGAATTAAATTTTAGTACAGCTTTTCATCCTCAATCAGATGGGTAGTCAGAACGAAAAATTCAGACTTTGGAGGATATTCTACAGGCTTGTTCGATGGATTATCAGGGAAGTTGGGACCATCATCTTTCTTTGGTTGAGTTTTCTTATAATAACAGTTTTCATTCTAGTATACAGATGGCACCATTTGAGGCATTATATGGGAAGCGGTGTCGAACTCCAGCTTTCCAGGATAAAGTGGGTGAAAGGAAGTTGATGGGACCAGAATTGGTAGAAGAGTTGGCAAGAAAAGATCAGCTGATACAGAGACACATGATAACAGCTCAGAGCAGGCATAAGAGTTATGCAGAGAACAGGAGGAAAGATATCTCTTTTGAGGTAGGTGATCATGTTTTTCTCAAAGTATCACCATGGAAAAGTGTAATGCGATTTGGTAAGAAAGGAAAGTTTAGTCCAAGGTTCATTAGACCATATGAAATCATGGAGAGTGTTGGATCAGTTGCATACCGAGTGGCTTTACCTCTAAGTTTATCTCAGGTACACAATGTTTTTCATGTTTCAATGTTAAAGAAGTATATGCCAGATCTATCCAATGTTTTGAGTCCAGAGGTAGTTCAGCTGGAAGATAATCTATCTTATGAAGAACTACTAGTCCAGATTCTTTACCACATGGAGAAAGTGTTGTAGAATAAGGTGATTTATCAAGTAAAGGTTTTGTGGAAAAACCACATGAGTGAAGAGGCAACACGGGAATCTGAAAATGCAATGAGGGATAAATACCCCCACTTATTCGATAAGTAGATAAATTGCGGGGAAATAATTTTCTAAAGGGGGGTAGGATGTAACATCCAAAGTAAGTAATGAATAATAGATATTCTTATCTATGTATATTTATGAATTAGATAGTGTTTTAGAGGCTTAAAACGAGAATAAATCCAGTCTTAAGCATGGAATACACTAATATTTTTAAAAGATTGTATTACTGCCTTTTGATGGAAAACCATATTTAAATCAACATTTTGACAATTTTATAAGCTATATTTGTCAAAATAAACTTATTATTTATTATTGGGACATTGAAATTTACTTTGGATAAATTTTTGGTATTTTTCTGACAATGTTAGTTTTTTAATGAATAGTGAAAAATACTGCATTTTACATCAAAACTGCATTTTTATCTAATTTCATTATATGGTTAGATTATCTTTTTAATTGGTTTTTAAGTGTACATAGAAATTATTTTTACCATGTAATCTAATGGTGGTCATTAGGAATAATTTCACTTTGGAATTGGGCATAAACAAGTGCCAAATTTTCAAAGATATTGTTTCTAAAAAAACCCGCTATTTGTTTCGATAACGAGAATTATTTTTAAATTAAATATTGCAATTTTTGGGTTTGGAATTTGGTAAAATTGATTACATATTTGTAATCAGAAGTCCCAGATTATTTAATCAAGACTCTTTTGTTTTTGGACATTATGAATAGCAACGACGGTAATTATCTTTAATTATCTTGATTAATTAGTAATCAGGTAGTTAAGGATAACAAAATAATATCATAATAATAACAAATGACCCCAAAATGTGTCCTAATGCTACTTTTTGTGTCATGGCCGATCATGGGATGCCTTTTTCCAATCTTGGGGACCCCATGGAATCAATTTTGTGTGACAATGACTTTTTATCTTTTTATTTTTAAAGAAAGTTAAATATAACAAAGAATGTATCACGTAAGTAAAACATTTTTAATTTTGCCTAAATAAATGTTCTACTAGACTATAAATAGTCATTGGAAGGATAAAGATATTTCCTAAATTATAGTATTTTTTTATAATTTTTAGACATTAAATAAAATAAATTATTTATGACCTCATGATGATGAAGCGATTACCTCATTAATGAACGATTTAAATAAAATGAAAAGATAATGTAAAATATAAAACATGCACTTGTAAAATACCAATTGGATGAGTATATTTAGAACCCTTATCACCTTATCCTTAAAATATATCAATGTGGGACCTTTTAAATCCTAAACACATTTCAATATAAAGTAACATTTTATAACATTCCAAGAGTACCCCTCCTCTACTCTTATAAAATGCCCCTACCTCTACCTCTTTACACAAACCTCTCAAGCCATTGGATCAGAGAAGATCTAATAATTTTATCTCTCAACATCCCTCTATTCATCCTAGAAGACTTACCTTAGGCAAAAATCTCTTCAAGAAACCCTTTTGGTAAAAATCAAGAGGAGTTACCCGATTTAAAGGTAAAGTCTTCTCTAATGTTCTTTTATTTTATTTAGCCTCTCCAACCCCTTAAAATCATTTTATTCATTTAGTTTGTAACAACACCAGTATTTTCAATATACTAGGATGTTGTTATAAGATTTATTAGAGCTACACTTACACACACCTACATCTAATGGTTAAAGAACATACTGTTTCCGTGGATGACGAATTTCTACCTCACGAAATGATGATTGTTCAATATTATTATAACACCTTAAAAGGTGGACATTAAGATGTCACTATATTTATATATGATATATAATATGTTTATGTTTTCCTTAAGCCTCTTAATTTTTCATTTATGGAATACCTTTATGGCTTCCATTATGGGTAAATGCGATATCTTCATTTTAGGAAGTGCGGACTACCGCCCCCTCAAAGTGATTTGATTCGTTAGTGCCATATGTGGGACATATAAATTATGTAGTTAATGATATTATATATGATATTATACTGGAATTATAATATACCTTTATATCATTATGATTCAATTCCATTAAATAGGAAATATAAATGAAAGTACCGTTCATGCGTACGTACGGCTTACCGTCTCCATGAACGGTGCATTTCATTTCTTACCTCTAAATGTTATGTATTATTATAAATGAATGTATATACTGGATATATATGATATATATTATATCTACATAATGAATATAATTCTGGATATAATGGATATTTTACCACATGAACTACTTGTAATTATAAAGTGTTTATTTTCGACTCAAATACCAATGATCGACAAAAAGACCATTATTAACATAAATAATTACATAGTGTTCATAAAATGGTAATAAGTGATATAAAAGTAATAATTAACTTGAAAAAGGTTCTTAGGTAAGTAAAAATTATCTCAAGTTTATTATTCAGGATGTTAAAGAATGATCGAGTCAAGTCGGACCCGAGGTAAGGAACTTCGTCTCAATCTCCTTTCATTGAGGCATATTTTGTTTTATACACAACATTCTTTTATACGGTGTATAAAACCTTTTGATTTTTATGTTTATTCAAAAGGAATATTTTTATACGAAGAGTTTAATAAACAACAAAAGGGAATGTTTTTTTGTCGTACATATGCGGTGACAACGACTTCTCCACCACCGTGGCCATTATTTGAGCTTTGGCTTCCTATACAAGGCATAAATTTTTTTAAAATGAAAAATAAATTCCATGTTTTACTTTCCTTTTATTTTAGTATTGAAAATGGATTTCATAATGTTTTTATATCAATGTGCAGTATTGATATCTTGTGATTGAAAAGTGGAAATGTTATGTTTCCTTTATGCATGTTTTATGTGATACAATTATGTTATGGTTTTTAGTCATTGTTATGAAGACGGGTGGTTCCGTGATAAACTAATGGCAGGTGAGCCCGATAGAGCTCTCCGATGCATTGGGTAACGTGAATGGGTTAAATGTTAAGGTATATCCAAAGATATTTAGGGAATATACTGTGATGGGTTTTCCAAATGTAACCATGAGGGTTACTCCCTACGTAAGAATGTTATGATTCCCTAAAGTTACCTTTATGTCTTATGATTTCTATAATTTATTCATGATTTGATGAGGTATGTTAAAATGATTATGTTTTATGAGTAATGTATGATTTCTTACATGGACTAATGTTTTCATTTCATACTTTTATATCCCTTACTGAGCTTTTTATCCTCATCCCATGTTTTTGAAATATTTTTTCACATGTCGAGGGAAATGTACATAATGTGATGATAGTGACAAGGAAGTGTCAATAATGAATCCATGTTTTATATTAAATATGTTTCCGTTGATGGGAAAAATGAGTACTATCTTTTATGGAACCACTTTGTTTTAATGTGGAATGTAATGCACGATTTATGATCTAATTCTCTAAAACTCTAAACATGAAAAGATCTTCAACGTGTATTCTTGAAGTAACTCAAGATTAAGTAATGTTTAAGGCTGGGTCCTTATATCCCAGATGAATAGTGAATGAATAACTATTAGGTTCCTCCAATAGCTCCTTTAATTCTGGTATGGATATTACAAAAATGTGGTTCTATTACCTTATCATTCCAACATGATCGAGGGTAAACTCAAGAACATTTGTAACTTTATTTTTCATCTCTATATCTTCTTTTCGAGCCTCTTTAATTTTCACTTAGATAGATGGTTAAACATTCAATTTGGAAAGATAATATTTTCCCCTTCTATTTGGATTTCTATATACATCCTTTTCAAATCAAGAAATAATGGATCTTTTATAATCATTATCATGGATAATCTTTCCTGATCCTTTAAATTCAAAGCATCAACCACCTTATTTACTTTCCCTACGTGGTAATGTATTGTGCAGTCATAATCTTTAATCATCTATAACAATATTATCTGGATCATATTCAACTCCTTCTATGTGAATATATAATTTAAACATTTATGATTAATATATAATACACTTTTCCCTATTAATAAAATTCCTTTATGTCATTAATGAAAAAAATTATCAGAGCCAACTACAAATCATGAGTTAGTTAATTTTGCTCATGAATATTAAATTTTAATGAGGAATAAGCTATAAAAATTTCTTTATATATGAGAACACATCCCAATACCTTCTTGGATGAATAATTTTTGATTACAAACCCATGTTCACTACAAGGTAATGTATACATAGGTTCATTGACTAATATTCATTTCAGTTGCTTTACATTTTCCTCACATTCATTTTTTTAGAGGAACATGGATCCCTTTAGAGTTAACTTGGTTTGAGGATTAGATATTTGTGAGAAATTCTCTAAAAATCATCAATAATATCTAGCTAAACTATGAAAACTATTGATCTTAGTCATTTTTGTTGGTCTAGTTCAACATTCAATAGCCTCTAACTTTGATGGATCCATTGATATACACTCTCTTGAGATTATATGACCTAATAATAAAACATTTTGTAGCCAAAATGCACACATTTTAAATTTTTCATATAGTTTCTCTTTCCTTAGTCTCATTAGTATAATTATAAAGTGAGATTTGTGATATTCCTTTTTCTTTGATTATATAATAATATAATCTATAATGAATACCAAAAATTGATCAAGGTAATATCTAAATAGTCCATTAATTAAATCCATAAAGATAGAAAGGTAATTAGTAAGACCAAATTGAATTACAATATATTCATAGTGTATGTTCCTTGTATGGATTGTTGTCTTGGGTATATCCTTCTTATTGACCCTAAATCGATGATATATAGAACAAAGGTTAATATTGGAAAAGAATTGATCTTTTCATAGTTGATCAAACAAGTCATCAATATAAGGATTAGGATAATTTTTCTTAATAGTGATCTTGTTCAGCCCCTGGTAATTAATGTGGAGTTACATTGATCCATCTTTAATTACAACAAAAAGAAAAACTGTAACCTAATATGACACACTTGGATGAATGACTCCTTATTCAAGATTCTCATGGAATTTATTCTTCAATTCCTTCTACTCAATCAAGGAAATTCTATATGGAGTTTTTAAAATTGGTATCACACCAGGTATGAGTTCTATTAAGAACTCAAATTCATATTTTGCTGTAAGGGTGGGAAACACTTCTTGAATGAAATAAAAAAACCCCACACAATAGGAATATTATCAATGTGAAGTATCCCCAACCATTTGAGATAAAAACCCCTTCTAAATTGGAATTAAGACCACAAAATGGATGTGATCTCCATCAGATGTTTTTACTTATCGTCAAATTGATAGATAATCATAGGTTGGTTTGGAATATAAAATTTTACTTAACTTCCTCAAAACTTAATGTGGGATTTATATATATAAAGAAAATCCATTCCCAAGATAACATCAAATTCAACCAGAGGAAGAATGATAAGATTTTCAAGATGCACATTCCCACCAATGTCAACTAGAGTGCAATCATAGACTTGAGATGCCATCATTATACCATTAGGGGTTTTAAAAACTAACTCTACATCTAATAATTTAAGTTGAATATTGATAACATTATAAAATTATTTAGATAGGAAATATTTGGTAGATATATATTCAAATTATACATTAGAATTTTTAAATTTAATTATAAGTATACCTTTCCCCACATCATTATCGCACCCCTTTTCAGAAATAGTGATCAGAGGATATTTCCCTTTTTCTATTGACCTAAGAGTTTAATGATGTAGATCATCATTATTAAAATTTTTATTTGTTAATTGGTTATAATAATTCTTATACACCTTGAATTTGAAACATTTTAGTGTGGGTGGTACATTTTGTACATATTTCTCTCTACTTGCATCATTGGTTAACTTTATTTCATCACTTCAGAAATAAATTGCCTGATGACCTTCCCTTCCATAATTAAAAACTTTAATAGTCACCTTAATATAATTTCCTCCATGTTTCTTCCCAATATTTTATCATAAAATAAATTTTTTCTTCTTCTCATTATAGTTTTCATATTTTTTTTGAATTCTACCTTCCTTTTCGTGTTAAAACCATAAGATTAATAACCCTAACCTCTATTTCCACATTAATTTAACATCAAAAAATATATTATTTTTTATTGAATTATATTATGGATGAAATTTTTTGAGACTTGGTTTTAATCCACTAATGAATAAATAAACCTTACATTTAGGTAGGATGATAATTCAAAAAAATCATACCTTGAAAGTCTTGTAAAATTTTCCTCATAAATACCAAGGAATTCCGTATCATTTTTCTTTATCTCAAAGAACTCCCCTATTTTCGTAAGGAGAATATGAGGAAAGTATTTATTGAAAAATATTTTCTTAAACTAATTCAAATATATAATGTTAATTTTATTATTTTTCCTCATATTCTTGATAAGATCCCAATATTGACCTGCTTCACATTCCAAATGATAGATAGAAAAAATGAATTTTTCATGTTTCAAACAACGGGGAATGGAAAATATCTTGTTGGTGGTGCTGGTTTATTTTTCAAAAACTAGTGGATCAGAAGACCCATTGAATGAATGTGGATGTTTCTTCATGAATGAATGACTAGAATGTTGTTCCCCATTTATTAATTTTTAATTACAGCATGATTCATATCATGATAATGTTGTGTGAGAATATCAATGAGATTTTTTATTCTAGTCCCCATAATTATTGGATAATAGAAGGAAAATCATTTAATTTTCAATCACACTATGTATTAAAATATTTCCTTGAAATTCCATCCATTGACTAAAACCAAAAAACATAGTGTAAGAAACAATAATCATAGTAGGGAACAACATAATCCTAAAAAAACATTTATATGATGTCTAAATTATGACACCATATTTTTAATCTATGACACTTTAGGTTTATCCAAGTTCATTCATGGTCATCAAATATTTAAATCCTTCACGATGGTTCATAAATAATTTTTGAATTTCCCAACAATATCCCCTATGAATATAAAACTAGGTATGCAGTAAGGCCTACTGTCATACACCATGTATTCATAATGTTTAGATCAATGTTCCCTTTTCATATTTATTACACCAATGTACCTTTGTTCTAGATCCACATATAGTTTTAGTATCTTTATAGAGATTCCAATACTTTGAAACCACTTACTATATCCTTTACCTAACTTATATGATATTTTAAATTACTTTCACTCATATTTAGACTTTTCCTTGGACATTTACTTAGGGATGTCACTAAGGTTTTCTCATCCTAATTTACATAGGTTAACTAAGATTATCCTATGATACCAATTATAGAGACTAGGGATTATTATACAAAGTTTTTACATCATTTTTTATGAATAATCATTACATTACACAAACACATACCTGAGGACCATAATATTCTAGTGTCTTTGGAAACTTAGAAACATAAAAAACTGGTCCATTGGTAAACTAAATCATCTCCCACTATGATATTCACAACTATAACCCTTATTATAAATATCATAAATAGTAAATTATTTCATAACCCAAGGAAATAAAACATAAGAAATGGTGAGTTCAGAAGCTTAGAAAGGGAAAATAAGGGAGATACGTAAGCATAACATGAATAAATGGGTATAAGAACATAAAAAACATTTTAAAATCATTCCCTACGTATCAAAGATCTTAATATTATGTCATGGAATAAATACTGGGAGTTTATAAGACATGAATCATAAGGGAATCAAATAGCATGATCCATGAGAGTATAAAATTGGAATAAGACATAGATTTTTTAGAATATAAATAATCATAGAAAATTATTTCAATATTAGTCAAGGATCAATGACAAGGCTATCATGGTTAAATTTTTTCACTCCACAAACCATCATAGTATAAAAGTTTCACTCCCAAGACCATCATAGCAGGAAAAGTCCCTTACGGAACTTGGTTCACTCTCCATGCCAATCCTATCTATATCATGATATATAAATATTTACCTAATTCATTAGAGAAAGATATAGGACCCACCCATCTCATAATTAAAATCTTATTTATGGGTGGTATAAGATCATTAATAAAATTCATCATACCATAACCCATGAAATGAAATGGGTTTCATAAATATTTTATCTTATCATAAACCTATAGAAAAATAAGAGATTTTCTATATAATTTTTTCATGGTATAACCCATAGAAGAGAAACGAATTTCATAAAAATCTTATCATCATAAACCATTCAGTGAAATAATAATAATGTTATCTTTGGTTCATATCCACATAAAATAATAAGTTACATAAAATTATTTAATCTTATATGGAAAATAATTTTTAATGATAAATCACCTGGAATATTTCATGAGAAAAATAACTTTTCTTTTAAAAACATTTTTTAAACATAAAACATTTTGGGAATTTTTTTCTTTAAAAATAACCCTCCGAACATATAAATGAAGCTTTAAAATCATATAAAAAATTCTTGTCGAAAATATCCTTTCCAATTTTAAAAATACCTTTTAAAACATTAAACATTTTTAAAATCATATTATTTGAAAATAACCTTGAAAACTTATAAAGTAATCTTTATAAATAATTTAAAACATTTCATGAAGGGAATATAATTTCCCTTTGAAAAAAACATTTTTAAACATAAAACATTTTAAAAATACTTTTATTTGATAATTTCCTTGAAAAATTACCAATGAATCTTTGAATAAATGATTATTTATGATGACAGGAATTTATTTTCATACTTTACACATTTAAACAAAGATAACTTTCACATTTTCGGTAAAATCCAAATATGTATTGTTTGAAAAATTACATGATTATTTTTTTAAAAAAAGTATAAAAAGTTAAACATAGGTAGAAAAATCTATTAAAAATATTAGGATAATAATAAACAATTTTTCTGAAATATTTTTATAAAACTCGGTTTTGGAAGAAATAGATTTCAGACCGAAAATAGAAATAAAGTATGATTTTCTTAAATGTATTTTCTCAATTATTTATAGTAAAAAAGTGAGTAAAAATTATAATTTTACATAATAATATCATTAATAACATTAGGATAATAAAATAAAATAGTTTCTTCATATATGGATCATAATATTTTATTATCTAAAATATAATCATAAATAATCCTGATAAACGATGAGATTGTAATATAAAATATTTACCACTTTCGTAACTTTCAATTGTAATTATGAGGAAGGGATAAAATAAAATGTACATAAAATATAATGAGTATATTTAAATTCATGATATTTCATGTTAATGGTATTGTATATAAACCTAGTGAATGAATATAGGCGTATAACATAACATATGTCTCAATGAAGGAAAATTGAGATAAAAATCCCTTACTTTAACTCTTAACTTCTATCATACTAATTAAAATCTCATGTATAAAAAATATAAGTTTTTATTAATCTATTATATAACCATATTAATATATATAATACCATATATTGTTTTATCATGATATTGTATTACCCTTATATTAACAATTCCATGTTAAAGTCACGTTTCGGGAAATAACTAATTTTTTCATTTAGGTTTGAACTTGTTATTTTTAATATATATAGATTAATTAGGGTTTAATCATATATATAATTTTAAAAATGATATAAAGATATTATATATTAATTATATATGTATTTATTTTAATTCATAAAATTTACTGATAGAAAAGGAAATTCATCGTTCGTGGAGATGGTTGGCCATTTATATGCATGAATATTGTTTCCATTTTCTTATTTGATTGAAATAAATAAAATAAAATAATATAAAAATATTATAATTATATTATAATTATATAATATTTTATTTTTCATATATATCACATATTTTTATTAAAATTATCCTTAATATATTCCATGTAAAGCGTGAACAAATCACATCGCTTCGTGAGGTGGTAGTCTCCCATAACATGAGTAAAGTTATCATATTCCTAAAAAATGGAAATTATAAAGGTATGTTTGATATAATAATTAAAAAGGTATAATAATATCATAAAAATAATATATAAACATTTAATACATCATTATAACCATCCTTCATAGGAGGTAATGGAAAAAATGAATGACATCGGTCCGCGATGTTGTTGTTAGCCATACACACGAATCGTGATTTTGTAATCCATTTGATGAAAGTGGATATGGTAGTAGGTCATGAAATTAACATAAAAACATCTAAGTATATTTAATATTCAGATTCTATTATATCTTGATGTTATAATAATAATATAAGGAGGTGGAGGAAGAAATAAAACAAAAAATTCATATTGATGAACGTTACCACTTCTTTGGGTACCCTCATTAGGTTTGACCAAATGATTTTCTTGGTAGTATTTATGTCCAAAATAAGGATTCTATTATTAGAGGAGGAAATTTGGGAAGTGATTATTTTAGGTATTTTATGAACCAAATGCATTTGATGGTGTAAATAAGCGAGGATAGGGAGTGTCTTTTTATAATTGAGGTGAGTGGCACACTTGTAATTATTTGAAAGAAAAAATTCCAACCATGTTATTTTCATGTAACTCAGCCCCAATAATGATTCATCATTGATCCTAGAGAATTTAAATTCTAATTATGGACATCAAATTACTGTTTTATATATTTTGGGTTATTTTTATCCATTATATTTTTAGTTTAACCCCCCCCCCCCAATACACCCATTTTTATCTAAACAATGGTAAATAATTTTTACTATTTTTACTGCTAATTTTGGTCAAAATTAATATAAATTATTATATAAATAAATTATTCTTATTAAAAATATGGAATCTATTTTTCCATATTAGATTCACATAATTGGAAAAATTTAATTTCCAATTAATCCCATAGATGTGTTGAGAAAGTGGGTTTGTAAAGAAGAAATGTTCCAAAGATTACAATGTTTTTATATCAAAATTCAAAATTAAATTGATTACAATTGCCTAAATTGGATTATTGGATGTATAATTGAGATAAATTTTCTTTAAAACCAATTTAAAATAATTTTTTACTTTATAAATAAATTAAAAAAAATAAAGTTTCAATTAGAATTTATTGATTTTCTCTATTCATCATAAAATGAAACATTTTCCGAAAAATTAAAAAAATTCTCCATAAGATAATTTTTATTTTATTATTTAAAAAATGAAGTTTAATTTATTAAATTAATTTTTTAAATGTGGGAAAAAATAATTTTAACATTTTTTACAAAAATAATTAAATAGATCCATTTTTTAGAAAATAAATATTTTTGAAACATATAAAGACTTTATTGAAAAATAAAGTACTTTTTTATCAATATATTTTTTAAATAAAAAAATTATAGATTATATTTAAAAATTATTTATTACTATTCATATCACTGAGTCTAACGACTAGGTTATAACTGTCACCTTTAAATAACTATATTAATAATATATTTTGGTTTTGTTAAAACTCAATGTCATGTGTAAAACAAGATAACCTAGTTTTTCATATAGAACAATATTAACTTAGTGCTGTGTGTAAATAGATATATAAAAAAAATCATTTCATTAAAAAATCACTAAAAATTAGGGTGTTACAATCTCAACCCCTTGACTATATCTCATGGATCATCATGTTTGAGTGACTGGGTTCAGAACCTCAATCATGATTTGAGTCACACAATGTTAGTAACATGATTCATATATATTAGTCCTTCTAGGTGATCCCCTACATGTAATTTGAATATTATAATTGATGTAGTTGGGTATTTCTAGAATATACTTGCCTACTTTGTAGGAATTAATATGAAGGGGGATATGAGCCTAATGTTTTTCTTTGATCACTGTTGGAATATACCTGTAGGACTTAATATACTGGTAGGACTTCTATGTGTGGTTTAGAATATGGGTATTTTATTCAATGGGTGACATTTGAATACAATTATGGGCTTAATAAACACGGGTAAGGTTATAATATTGACCCTAAATTATAACCAAATCATGTTAAAAAACTCCTATGATGGGTATAGTGATATAATATTTCCCCTAGATGACTTTTAAGATATGTCGATGAACCACAGTGATATATGTTGTAATATAATCCTTCCCCTAGTGATTTATTAGATATACTAGTGAACCCAGTGGTAGAGGATGGAATATATGCCTACTCTGAATTAATTCCTAGAATATTCGAACAATATCTAGGGTTAGTGGTAGGTATATGAACCTGTACTAGAATGTTATCCTGGATATAGAAAAAAATAGTTTTGAAGAGAGGATATAACCCCACCCTTAATCTTAATTCCTCACTAATATAAGATAAGGATCCTCAATAATGGTATTATGAATGTGGGAATACTCTTGAATATCCACCCAGATATGTTTAAATACTCCCTTGATTTTGTAGGGAACATAAATATGCGCTTTCCCCTGGGTAGCCATCAGAATATGTCAATAAGTGCCTTCTATTTTTGGAAGAATATATTATAAATTTTGTAAGCCATGAGTACGAATATGTGCCAAATATTTGGTTGTTACTTGAGTATGATGATGGTATTATTTAGTAGGAATAAGGATATAATACTTCTACCTTCCTTTAATATCCCCAAAATGACATCCTCTTGGGAACCCTATTCTGGGGGATCGATAATAATTCTTCTTTAGAAATCTTCTTATTAGGTTCCTAAAGATATGGGTTATATATAATTGGTGGTGATTATATCTTGAAGTATCCCTCCTAGGTGTCTCCTTTGTAATAGTAAGAATGTTGGTGACACCATCTTCTACCTCCCTAAGGTAATGGAAATGAACATTATCTTTCCCTGGGTAAATATTCCCAAAGCAACTATATGTGACTATGGGTGGAAATTTAATTATTATGATCATGTATAAGAAAATAGTTTTTGGATATTATCTTCTTGGACAATCTCATTATCTACCTATATTAGTGGGATGTATCCATTAATATAGTACTTCCTAAGTAGCTCACTTTCCTCCTAGAGTTAGATCCAGGGAAATATTTCCAAAGTGGTTTTATGTTATTGTGAGTTCCATTGTCATTATTATAATCCTTTGTTCACGAATTGGTCTATGGGGATTTGCTTCCTAGAGGATCTCATGAGTTTTACCCATTGTTGTCATGTATATATTATGATATCACTCCTTGATTAGCTCATTCATCACCTAGAATTAGATACATTGGGTTGGTGAAAATTTCCTTTTGGGTGGGAGGCCAAAACTCTCATTTTTGTTGAAGAGTATGTGGGATACATTGGTTCAATGGTAGTAATAAATTGGGAAGATCAATGGAAGTCAAGGATTTATACTGAAATACTGATGTGATATGAAGTTTGGGTAGATTTTTATATTTTTATTGACAAGAACTCTATGGGATTCACTAAAGGTACTGAAATTCATTAAGTTCTTGAGAGTCCTAAGAGTCCTAAATATTTCTAATGAGATCAAAAACCACAAAAAAATAAACCCATTAGTGAAAAATCCCAAGAAAGAGTGTCATCTTTTGATCACTCACATATGTAAAAGATATAGGTCATGTTCACTATCTTATGGTAGTCTTGGATCTTATTTTTAAAGATAGTTGGTCATTGGGGCATACTATTGATACATCAAAATGAATGTTGGTTAAGTGGATGGGAGTTATAAATCATCTTACCGTATTAAGGGTAATTATTTCTATATTTGGAACTCTCATATATATTTTATATAGGTTCATGAATATTTCTCAATTCCTAGTATTGGTATAGGTACAACTATTCTAAGGATTTGATCAAACCCATGCAAAGACATGAACATCAATATATGTCAATGTTTCTCAACTTTTCTTTTTTCTTGTTAGTTAATTAAACTATTTTTTTAAAACTACACAACTTGTATCTTTATAATTTATCTCCATCTAGGGAGGTGGTTGGTTTTTTAGATGTGTGATCGATCACATGAGAGGGATTTATTATGTATCCCTATAAAGAGAATAATAACCCATCTATTTTAGATAAATTTTATGAGCCACATTATATGTTTTAGGTTTATGTGGTAAGGAAAATTGTGGTGCCTTTTAAATTCATGTACCCATGACCAATTGTTACTGATATTAAGCTCATACATCTTGACCTATGAGATATTGGAATTGAACCTCAAAGAGGCATACTATATATCCCAGTTAACATGAATCAAATCCTATATAGATTATGTTTCAAATTTTAAGGTAATATTATATGACCATACCATACAGTTTAGTGTTATGTAGTGAGTATATATACTTTATTACTGAAAGTCATATAGTTGGTGATTCTTGTAGCAAGGCTCCCGATAAATATTTGGTGTGGGACTAATGTATGGATATCCCTCTCTGATTATTCTTATTTTTTGGTAACTAAAAAGTAGAATATATGGTTGTACCACAAGTATTATGTCCATTGTGTTGGTAATATCTTAGTGAATATGAATTTTGGAGGTGTTGGCTCATAGGGAACACAACCAATTACGTAATGAGTGACTCATAAGAATTATATCCCATTGAGTATGTGTTTCATTAGGGATATAGCCTCATGATAATGAGTTGGGTATTTTTTATGAGTTGATGATATGTGTTTGATTCATGGGGAATATAATCCTTTAAAAGAGAATACTCACAGGGGATATGCCCCTTTGAGGTGGGTTTCTTAAGGTATATGACCCTGTGAAAATTATTTGGGCTTATGCATAGGATAACCAAAGGTGTGGGTGTCTACCACCTATTTGTTGGTAATGATATCAAGGAGGAGTGGAATCATGATGAATATGTCCACATGATAAAGGAGTTTGAGCTTACACCAGATAGGAGGCCATGTTTCTATAAGGAAAACATAATGATATGTGAGTGGATTACACATATTCTACCCATATATGAGAGTTTTCACTTCACATCTACTTGTAATAGGCCTTGGAAAAATTAATGGACTCATGTGGAATATGGTCTTGAGAGGATGAGGTTGGGACTTACGCATAGGCTTCCCTCATATGGATTTCCATAGATCATTGAAAAGTAATAGTGATGAAATAAATAATGGTAACATGACCGGGGTATATAACTATAGAGTAATCTCATACTAACATGGATTATTGAGAGTAATAGGGTTTCAAACCAGATTGTTGGTAGAAAATATGAGCAGTATGGAATAAGGAAGGTCTAATTGGTATTTTCTTGGAAGGAACCATCATTATCAAGGGAGTATATAATTAGGGTTACCCAGATTTTCCAATAACAATATGAGGAAAACCTAGGAAACACATTTTATTAATGGAATATATGACCAACAAGGTTCACAACAGTGTGCACAATCTGTTCTTGTAATTTAGGATGTCATAGAGGGGGTCATGGTATATAGGCAACCATTTAGGATACCTTGGAAAGATCATGACCATCCATTAGGTTTTAAGAATGTTTTTCACCCCATTACAACAGTTGGGTAAGGGTTTTTCCTATTATGTGGGTAGGGAAAGGGTTTAACCTACTACAAGGAAAGAAAAATATGGTTCCCCTATAGTAGGTTAGAGATAATTCACCCCAATAAGGAGGCATAAGAGAGGGTTATCTATAGTATAGTGTAGGTCCAAATGGCAAACATGGTATAGAGATAACGGAAAATTGTTTCCATATTCATAATTTAGGGATAATATGGAACCATAATAAAAGGCCTGGGTGATGTTCTTCCCCATTAAGGAGGCCTGGGAAAAGGTTCACCCTAGTGATATGGGGTAGAGTGAATATGGAGACCTATTAAGTGTAAAGCTAAGTGGTCACCATAGTTAAATATTTGGGAAGGTGTCTCCATAGTTAAAGGATATGGGTGAGGTGCCCCCTTAGGAAAGGGACTTGGGTGATGTGTTACCCTAATGAAGGGAATAAGACAAAGTGTCACCTTAGTAAAGGGAATTGGAAACATTGTGTAAATTTCATTCACCCTATTCCATGAGGATTTATGGTAAGCAGTGCTACATGAAGGTTTTGATGTATTAAATATTTAAGTAACTCCAATACCTTGGGTTATAGTGATATTATTTGTTTTATTCCATTTAATAGGTTATCTAAAGAGAACTAAAAGACTTGGGTGCAAGGTTCTAGAATACCTAGGCATGGGTAATTCGATTTATACCTCTCTAGGTGTCCATATTATTACAGGTTTTAAAAAATGATAACCATATGGTTTTTTATAGGAAAAATTATGGAACATATCGAATAAAGGATGGGTGCATGAGGTGGTTTATGAAAGTAGGTGGGCACACGAAATGGGTGATCTAGTGTAATCATATAAGTGTTCTTATACAAATAGGTTATGAAAAAAGTTTTGTGCACATGTGTTTTCATATAATTTCAAAAATAAACACCTGAGAAAATCACCATGGGAACACATCTAGGGACATATGAAAAGCGACGTATGACATTTCCAAGGATTTTAGGAACAGTAATAATCCTCTTCCTATATATTTTTTCTTTATAATATCATGTTTTTTATGCTTTTCCAAATAAGATTACTAACACCTAACTTACTTTAGAAAATCCCCTTCCCCAACTCAAAAATCATCTCTATATAATATATACTCCTTACTCAACTCATGTAATGTTAGGAATGGAATAGATTTTGATCTCCCTTTTATCTCTTAAAAGTATCTCTAGTAAGAGTCCAACCACATGAATTTATCCCTTTTTTTGTAAAATTCCTTCAAGGACACTATAAAATGGAATAATTCATAAATAAAACTTCGATAATAACTTTTCAAACCTAGGAATTGATATATCATAAAGATGTTATTAGGTTATTTTCAAGAAAAAACTTCCTCAAACTTTTCTAAGTCCACTAATATGTGCACCCCATATATCACATTCCCCAATAATTTAACCTAACTAATCCAAAACAAACACTTTTAGATCTTGGTATAAATGCATTTCTCCCTCAGTAAAATCTGAATAATCTCTAAATATGAGCATGATCCTCCATCAATTAGAAGTACACTAGAATATCTTTAATGGATATGACCGTAAATGAATACAAATATAGATATAAGACCTTATAATTCAGGTTTATGAAAACTTATGGTGTATTTATTAATCTAATAAACCTTATGATAAACTTATATAGGGAATAGATACCCCTAAAATAAGTACATGAATCATTAAAAGGCCTCACCCTCAACTAATGATATTTAGATATCAAATTGATATTAAATAACCACCTAAACCCCCTTAGTTAATCAAATAGTTCATTAATATGAGAATGTAAATACCTATTCTTCACCATCACCTGGTTCGGCCTTAGATAATCCATACATAAACACAATCACTCATATATCTTCTTAGATTGATATATAGGATCACCCCTAGTATAAGTGCTCATGAAAATATACCACTTCCTTTTATAAATCCTCAAGTTAAGACCTCTTGTATCAAATTTGTACAAGATCCATATTATAATCGATATTGGAACCATAGAAGGAATAAAATAGATCATAAATTCAATACCACACTTGGAAGGTAACATTGATAAATCCTCAAGAAGCACATCCTAAAACTAGTCAATGGTAGTGGGAAATGAAGATTGAATTATCTCCTTATATTTCAAAGTAACACTACACAATAAGGCTATGATATCCCCCATATATTTATTTCTAAGTCCTAAATACCCTACAAGTAAATCCCACTCATTGATGGAGGTATAATGGTCACCCTCTACAGACATAAAAGATACACTCCAATGATAACAGTTGATGTTTTCTCAATATCTTGTCAACTAATACATCCAACTGATCATATAAATGCTTCATATCTCAAAACAATTAATCCTTCAAGAAACCAATATTCATTGATCACTATAACACAATACAGACATCTCAGATACCCTTTGATTTCACCCTTATAGGTGTATCAATAAAAAACACCCCATAAAAATACTATATTATAATGCATAGATCAAAACCTATTTAAAAAGATATGAATTTTTGTAACACACCCATATAAAATAAAATGGAAACTAAGTTTTATTCCATAATAATTGTACCATGAAATATAAATGAATCCTCACCTTAGAAAATAGGATTTTTCTCAATAGTGTAATATTGTATTGATACCAATAATTTAACTCTCATTTCCTAAATCCCCTAAGGGATGTCGCCCTAAGTACACTTCTTCCCATTATGTTGGGATTGATGAAATGAATAGTTAGAGGATCCCCAATTTCTTTATTACTAATATGCTCATATACCTTCCATTTAACCCCTAGTCTAACCAGAACCATACACACTATCTAGTCATGGTACAATACCATAGTACTTCTATAGATTACCCATGTACCCAAAGAAGAATCAATACATCCATAGACTATCATAATTTGGCTGAATATATCCTTGGTGTCCACACTGATAATACTCGACTAAAGCTCTCCCTCATAGAGGAAGTGATAATCCCATACCCCGGATGCTCTGCCTATCTTTTTCTTTTAGAGAATCCTCTAGAATTTGATTATTTCCACTCAATAACCTTCTCTTATCCCTATAATAGGATTTTTGATTCCCAAAAAAACTACCCTTAGTCTAGTTATTCTATATAATCAGATCCTGGTTTATAAATTTTGAGAATAATTTCAATTGAAATATTTTTATCTTAGACTATATGAAATGCCTCCAGATTTCCTCTAAATTCCTAACATTGACATTCTCATCACCTACTATCATATATGAAAATTATAATAGATCATTGAAGCGATTAGTATAATCTAACAATGATATACCATCATATACTAAATACATGAACACTTAGGCTCTATTAGTCCTAAGAGTCTCTAAGAATAAATAATTAAAGAAGTGTGATTAAAATTAATAACATGAAAATTCCACATGTTGTTTTTCTAGAACCAATACATTCTACAAGAACACTGTTGGTACTCAAATCATATATGTTGAAGTATTTTCCCATATCTTAGTGGGTTTCTGAAGATGGTTAAATATGGTATTCATAGTCCCTATCTAGAACTCAGTATATTATTATCTATCATCAATTGTATAGTTTAGTTGATGTTTAAATGTGATATCATGAATCAAATATAATATTTTCATCCCATATCTCAGTGCCAAATTCACCATAAACTTTAATACATAAATGTAAACTCTCTGTAATCTATTGTTAGATAGGAGGACTGGGTGTAACATATAGCTCTAAATTTATTTCTAGTGGGTAATGCTCATAATCAACCTTTTAAAGATTAATCATAGGTCACGGGAGTGGAATATCCCTATCATTCCAAGAAAAAAACTCAAATTTTTATCTTATCAAATGTATAACCACCATATTTTAGGTTATTTAATAACAATTAAACATCATTGTACTCTAAATTCACACCATATGATATATGTTTTTCAAAAACCTAGGCTCAAGTCTAGCCTATTCTACTAACTCTTGAGTTAGGTATAATCACCAAAGGGTTTTCATAATGTTCATATAAAATCACAATAATATTAAGTTGTCATGTGTCATTCAAGTAGATTTCCACTCATAAATTATATAGGTAAAATCTATACAAGTTGTTTTGAATCTTTAAATTACTTAACACTATATTGTAACCAGAATATTACCTATGAATATCATTCATAAGAAATAATTTTAAAGTCATGTGATCCCTATGTATAAGACATAATTCATGAATACACACCCTATTTCAACCCTAATCCATGAGTAAAAACCCATTATCCATAAATAATTATCACAATGATTTATATATAATCATGAAACCCAACCATAAAATTGAAAACCAAGAATAATAGTCTCATTTATAGTAACTTGGACTTCCCTCATATATAGTTTAGCTACTCTCAAACACAAGTACTATAAAAATCCATTAAAATCATATCTACTATTTACTGCATCCAAAATATCAAGATAAACGAAAAACAAGTCATTAATATCATTTATTTCTATCAGTAGTCTGGTTCACCTCCACTGTGACCAAATCGAGTCATTACATACCTTATATGAACCTCCTTGAATGCATGAAGATTCCATCTAACGGTAAGGGTTGATATAAAACAATTGGGGAGACTATACCCTTAGTTATGCATAACCATTAAACACAGTAGAATCAATATCAAGTAAACAATCATCTTAATATAAATACAAAATGAAATAAACATAATAAATAAATTATACCCAATATTTAATATCAACAACCTACAGTATCAAATTAAACTACTATATAAGTTATACAATCCATAAAAAATAAGTGAGGCTCTTCAGTGGTTTATCATATACAAATTGGTTCCAAAGTGAAAAAAGTAATGAGTACATCCATGACTGATCCCATGTCCAAGCTAGATCCCATCTCCTAACTCCAAAAAAGATTCAACAACTATCCCCTTGGAAGCTGCGTGGAATTTTTCCTTACATGGGATAAAAAAAATTATTCTCAAGTACCAAAACATCCAATAAGGGTATGAGTAAATCTAAATAGCTATCCTCCAATGGTGTCCTTAATAGGACTAGAAAACACATGTACATGATGATATGATCTGATAATAAATGAATAAATACATATCTTGTCACCTTACAGAGGTCTCCTTCTAAACCATATATAATTATACCTACTTTAGAGAGTGAAAAAATAATATGATATATCCATAGTTTGAACACACATTGAAAATAAACTATATATCTCTCCATGGAAAATATGCAGGGTTAATATTCCATGATCACCATATAAGCTAGGTGAATGATGCATCACCATCTCAACTCATATAGGTGAATGACCCATCAACAATTAAATGTAAACAGTGTATGAGACGTCACATGTTTAACTAAGAATAACTAATTTCAGGTTGGTAAAACACCACCACTGCTCTTGATCAGTTGGATGCTTTACCACCATTATTTCACTCTATGTGGACAACATACCACTGGTATATGTTCTCGTGTGGATGATAACTAATGTGACAACATCCCTAGGTGGATAATGAACCACCAATACCATTCTATTCACGTATGATATACCACCATTATCACATCTCAAGTTGTAGATACACCATTGAAATCAAATTATAGGTGGATGGTATGCCACCAAAATAGGTCCCCAAGAGGATGAGTTTCAACTAGGATGACTCTCATAAGTGGAAACTTATCCTCAAAAACAATATCTAAAGTGGATGATATACCACTAAAATGACATTCCAAAGTGGATGAGGTTCCCCCATTTCTTCAACCTCACAATGATTGATGAATCATGAGGATAATTTTGAGTGGATGAGATACTGATCATATAAATAATTAATGATATACTACAACTAGTATAATCTTGGTTGTAAGAGGCACCACAAAATACTAAATAAATTTCTATGTTAATGATTTATCTTTCTGAAAAAAAAAGAATTTATAATTATCGATTGTTCCAAGGTTATACTCTTATTCTATCTACCTATGTCAAGGTCCCATGCCTAAGATATATCACCTCTATCCTAGCCCATTATCTTTCCAATTATCACCAAGAAATAAACCAGGGTAGTTCATTAGGTTCCTAGGGTAAGATATCATTCATAGGTACCCATTTTGGGTCCAAATACATGGTTCCATAATATAACTCACAAGTGAATTATTCATCAATAATCAATGGTTTCAACAAACACTTCACATGGGACACTCATAAACATTTAGGTTCCACTCATACCATATGGAATAAAGGTAACCATTTTCATTTAGTTTTAGGTATTATGAAATACTTTAGATTTATCTTTATTTCATATAATACATTCCAAATGTGTAAAACCCATCAGGAAATAAAGGGACCTCCTACCTAAGACTAAATGGTTACCTCTCATTAATGATCTCTGGATAATCTAACCTCAAAGGAAAAAAATCAAGAAACCTAAAAAATATCCAAAATAAGGCGCAATTGATGATTTGTAAAAAAAATAGTCGGAGAAAACTAGAAGATATGGAAGAGGAGTGTTAAACTCCTTAGTAAGAGAATGAGAGACATGGTGACGGTGTGGCTTAGGGGAATAAAATGAGAAACAAAGAAGTTATATAAACATTATAATTACTTAATTAATTCAAATTTTGAAAAAAAACAAGAATAAACCCACTAGGTGCAAACTGGCTGACCACCGGGTACCTAGTGGGTAGTGGGTACCCTCCTAGGGGCCACCAAACACATAATGTCCCATCTAAAGGTACTTTCTTCCATGATTTTCCCAATGAAAAACCAATTCCAATTCATCAGGTACCTAGTGGAATTTGTTAAAGGATTGATGTCCTAAAACACATCCCATTTCCTCATAACAGGCCTCAAGAATCCCTGAACACCTCTAATTCTCAAGAATAATCAAAATACATATGGTTTGGTGAAAATTTGGTTGAAATAATACCTCTTATGGATGTAGGGTTTTACAATTAAGGATTCTAAATATAATAAAATACTATTAGGACACTATTTATTAAGAGATCAATCTAAATTGAATAATTTATTTATTGACTATGAATTTCATTTATCACTTTTTTGGAATTTTTTAAATCCAATTTAATATGTTTAGTGGGTACTAAAATATAAGTTATAAGTATTAGAACCCAATTGAACAAGATAAAAACATCGAGCATCCAAAAATAAAAATCAAATAACCTCATTAATATTTAATTCATAGGGGTATATTCTATATCTCAATGATAGAATCCAAATGTAAATATATATATAGACGAATTTTATCATTAATATCATAGTTAATACACTCTATTATTTCTAGATAGTCATCCATAAGTAATATATCATGATCAAATTATATAAAAAGAAAATATAGTTGAAAATCCAACCATAGCTTGAGGTCATTAGTAATTCTTTGAGGCATTATATTCTTATCAAAAATTATATGATCCTCCAATGTAAATTCAGTGTTGATGTACTTAGTTGTGTTAAATTATACTATTTATTATTTGATTAACAATTTTTAGTATTTCATTTTTCATTGTAGTGAAGGGGGATGAAAAGTATCCATGTTTCAACTTTGTTATGCCCTCACCCATAGACTGGTAGCTTAGACCTTTCAGATATGGTTGAAAATTTTAGTCAAGGATTGGTTCTGTAAATAAAAATAAGGCATTATCCAGATTGAGGGTTCTTCTTAAGTTGATCTTGAAATTGGTTTCTTGTTTAATAATTAATATTTCTTTCATTTACATGACTTCTTATCCGGTATAGAGGTTAATTTTTTTCTACCACTAACTTCTTGAATTTTTGGTAACTGTGTTGATAATAGTATTCAAATTTTGTGTCTTCCATGCTCTCACTAGAACATTAGAATGTGTCATAAACCTTCTTTATGTCAATATCCCCCAAATTTCCTCCTATAAGAGTCTTTTACTTTGGGAAATGCATTTTAATTAGTATCTCATACTAGTTTCTTATTCCAATTGGACTCTATAATTTTACACACCTCATCTATGTTCCTTACATCATCATTAAAAAGTGAAAAAATATTCTTAATTTCAACACTATATGAGATATTATAGGAAATTTAGAAGGCCTAAACCCAAGAAAAATACATAGATTCTTTACCTCATAGGTCCCCAACTTTATGTTGGTTACCAAAATACACGTCTAAGTTAGTTATATTGGATTTATCCAAATAAATTATATTCCAAGAATTGATTACAAAGGGATTTAGTACTTGCATCGATTTTTCTTCATGGAAACTAATTAACTACTTTATATTATGATGGTTAGGTTCCATTAGATCTAGACTAACTCACTAAAAGTGGCCCATTAGTATCCATAATCTACCTTTCCATACTAGTCAAAGTTATCTTTGGGGTCATCATTTTCTTGAATAAAATGTTTCCTATCTCTATCCTTAAAAGCTTCAATTCCATGTAGTAAATCAACATCAAGATGAAAAACTAGATGGGACCCATTTCTCCTATGATGTGAAACCTATGTTAGGTTTCCATTATGGTGAGTAATAGTGAATTCCTTATTTTGTAATGATACTCTAACAAATTTACTCCTATTTAAATCATATGAGGGTTTAAAAACATCAACCTCACTATAGATTCAGGGATCAATGGGAGGACGAGCCACTTGGGTCCTCATATCGGTACATAGTAAGTAACCAACTAGATTAATAATTTTCAGAATAATGGATAGATTTTGGAAAAAAAGAAGCAAACCTAGAATATGGATCCACAGTGCTACAGTCACAAGGTTATGATTCATACGCATATAAAGGACCATATAAGTTGTAAAAGGTGGAAAATATTGAAAATTTGTGGGGTATTTAATCACAAATGAATTAAATTATCTTCAAAGGAGAATAAAATTAGTATTTTTTATGCATTTTGTAGGTCAACTAATAGATTATTTTTTAGTTCTTAATTTTCATTGATGAAGTTATCAAAGAGATTGATAAAAGATATATACCAACTAAAATGGAAAACTAGGGTGATATTATATTAAAATTATGATTCTATGAATTCCATAGAAGATATTAGTAGTGAATTATCTCTATTGACAAATTAAAATAAATTTAGGATACACATGATACTTGGGAAAATAAGGGGTAATTTTGAGTCAGTTGTAAAACTCTATACCCTTTTAGGGTGTGAATTCCTGATGAAAATTGATTTTCTATTTTTAAGGGACGTCAGTTTTGAGAATTTAGGTTTATATCTAAGTTCAAAATGGTATATAATATCAATAGGTCTATTTTAGATGTGGTTTACAACCCAGTTGGTGGTATGGGTGCTCGAGTGAGATTCGAAGAAGGGATGAGTGCCCCAGAAGATGATTTTTCAGATATTATAGTCATTCATGCTGTCAACTATGTGCTTCACTTTATGAATGGGGTTATTTGAGGGGTATAGTTATCTACCTTAATGATTTCATGATGTGAACCATAGTTCATTCCATGAATAGAGTTTAATTGAGGGAGGATCTCTTTACCTAAGTATTTCATGGCATGAACCACCTATTCACACTGTGAACTACGTTGTATGCCTTAAATGATTAGAAATTAACAGAATTACCCTATGATATTTTTACCCCTAAAAACCCTCTTCTACTCCTTTTTTCACATTTTTAACTAGGGAAGATCACTCTTTTTATCTCATTTTAATCCATTCAATTTTGGAGTGCTTTGTATTGTTTCTTGGAAGTGTGAGATGTAATATAATCTTTTCCTTCCTCTTCACACCCCCACATCTTATTTCCCTCTAATTTTGTTTCTCTGGTTTTGGGTTTCAATGTTGATTCCAATGGAGTATGGAGGAATCAGATTATTTTTATGGTTATTTTGAATCATTTAGAGTTAGGGATTGTTGAGATGGTATATGCATGCCAACACACATCATTTTGATGGATGTACACTTCCATATTAGTTGATTTAGGGATTTTTCTTATTTTATATATAATTTTTATGGTATTGGGTGTAATACTTAGGTATTTTTTCAGGGATTTGGTTTGGGTACATGTCGGGAGTGTAACACACCCCGTTTCTTAAGGTCTCATTAAGCTGATAATTCCATGTTATTTTTAGGCATTATTCCTATATAAATTAAATCATGCAATTAATATATAATTTTTTAATTAATTATAAATATTTATAATTAATTAATTTGGGTTATTTAGTGTGAGATAGTGACTCTAAATGATGGGAAATGTCTAGTTGTACTAGGAAAAGCTTGTGCTAGAGATAACAGACTCTGATTAAAAATGATTTGTCTTCGACTTGATGTATGTGTACCTAATGCATTTTTATGTAGAATTATTTATGTTTTATATTGAAAGTGACATGAGGTATCACCACCAATGGGTGGAAAAATTTATTTAAATATAATTTTTAATTTAAAGTAAAATTATTATGAATTGGAAAAGGTTATAAGGTCCAAAATAGACCCCTTTTCACTGGCTGGATTCCATTGTTGTTGATGGCTGAGAGCATAATTTTAGGTATTTTCCTTGACATATATAAAATCCATGAGGGGTTTGAATTTAATAAAAAAAATTTAATGATATATAACATCCCTATTATTAGGTTCCCTTAGTATCCTCCAAGTGGAGGTGAGTGATGAATTATAATGGTTGGATTAGGGATTGTCCATGTGTGAACCATGAGATGATTTTAAGCCTTCATGTTAGTGAGGTGTCCATGGGGTGAGTGTTCCTTCCCCCCATGGAGATTGTAACTACCTTTTTGGGTAGGCCTCATAGAGATTAATGGATAAGTTGGTTAGTGGAATGACATAGGGATGACATGGGAATGGAGATGGTCCTTTTTTATCTCTTAAGAATAATGAAAATAAGGTTTTCCTTATAAGGATAGTGAGGTCATAGGACGATCATGATTATGACGGGGGATAAATTCCATTTGAGGTGATGATTATTGACCTTAGATACCTTTTTGTCCATTTTTTATGAAACCTAGGGGACCCTGGTGGGTTCCCTAGTAATATGTTAACCCTAGTGAGGTTTCTCATATGGGAAATGGGTAGTGATGATTATGGGTGCCACCTTAAAACTTGAATTGATGGTTTGAGTCTTGTATGCCTATGGTGATGGATGGTCATTCACTAGAGAGTCCAAATTTAGTTTATCGTATGGGATCAAGTATATTTAAAACCCATTAAGATGCATATTATGAGATACTTGGATTGGTATTCATTTACGGGTGAAATGTTCTATGGTATGTTTTGAGATGAGTTAGATCTGATCCATGGATCTAGAGATACAATGGTTTGGGGTGCCTTGGACATGATCATTTGATATATATAATGGGATTCAAAATCCACCAATACATAAATGTTACAATTTGGGATGTCTTGAATGTTAACCTTATATCTAGATGATACAATGTTTTGAAGGGGGAACCACACCCTTGGACTGAGATGAGGTGATATCCAACAGAGGGAATTACACCCTTAGACACAGATGAGGTAACACCCAGCAAGGGAGAGAGGCACACCTACACTCATATGAGGTGATTACTTTAAAAGAACAACATAGCTCTAGATAGTTATTTCCTGTTATGGAAATAACCTAAGTTACTAGATTCAGTTTTCCTAGTAGGTTACGCCCTTAGCTCTTGGTGATAGATTCTCAGGATGGAAGTCCCCCTGCTTCGGGTGGAGAATTTTTTGAAAGGGGAGATAAACAAAACTAGCTCCATGTAATGAATTTATAGAATGGTATTCCATGGATTAGGATGATGGGATTCCCGGAAGGGAAGAGGCATACCCAAGGATCTAGGTGATGAATTTTAAATAGGGCAACCCCTTGAGTTTCCAGATGATTTTTTCCTATAAGAGTGCACCCTGGATCCAGGTGACGAATGAACTGTGGGTATGATTTGGATTTCCTATGACATGATCATAGTAATCAGATTTAGAACATGATATTGGTAGGTAAGGTTGTGATACCTTCTCAGATGTACCTTGATACTATCTGAAATAGGGTTGGGTTTATCCAAGGTTTGAATGAATTACCTAAGGATCGATAGTGGTTATTTATTTATATTTCCATAGTTATTTATTTTTTATTATTATCATGACACATGAAAACAAATTATGTTTAATTATTATTTATGTGACAACAATGGTAGTTCCCAAATGATTTTTACTCACACCTTTCCTAGGAATTCATGATACATGGGTACCCGAGCATACCTCATTGTTTTCAAGTTCATGGCGGGAAATTTCCTAAGGTTGCAAGAGTGAGAGGGATAACTCGAATATTCAAGGAGACCAAGATCAAGGTATGTCTTATATATTTAGTATATCCTACTATATTCTATTCCTTTATTAATTTTTTATATGTCGTCATCTTGTTGGGTAGATGACTACTTCTTCCACATGTTCAATGATATAACACATTGTGTTTTATTACTTTTTTGTACCCTATTTACACATTTCTATGGATGATTTTTGGTTATTTTTTTGTTCTTTCTCACTCTCATATAGGGTAATAGTATACCCATGGAAATAACATTAACATTTTCTACTAGTCAATAGCCTCTGGTTTATGAGGTGGTGTGCTTGAAGAGTAGTGACTACTCTTTCAGTCTTGTAACTTCTCAATGGTTGTTCCCTAGGGGATGATGTTATAATGTGGTATCATATAATATAATTAAATGATATCATTTAAAGTATTAATAATTTTTTATTACTATTAGAGGATATTATATACAAGTAACATAGGAATGTGTTAGTGTTTTTGATAGATATTTCACTTTTGTGTCACAAAAACATTTTCTGGTGGTAATTATAGGTTATAAAGGATATGGGATTAATGTTATTTCCTTTTAATGATACAATTTTATTATTTCTCCTAGTGTCATGCATATGATTTTTGAGATTTTTTATTTGTGGTTTATGTGGTTTTGGAACTTCTCTCATTGGTAAGATGCTGATGTTCATGCGACATTTTAAAAATGTAGGATTCACATAAAATATGTGTTCTTGGTGATTTTTATCACTGAATACATATGGTTTGGTTGGATAAAGTTTCATTAATAACATATATGGTGATTTTCTATATAACTTGGTGGTGGAATTATACTCATATTGATGGTGATATAGTTTATTTTGATGACAATTTAAGTGAATTTATGGTAAGATTCTCACTAAGGGAGACTATACATCCCTTCATGCAAGGGATCTATATTTACCCTTAGTATGTAGGCATAAGAATTCATTCCTTATAATGAACCCCTTGATGATGATTGAGAAAAATAATTCATGTTATTTAAAGTTTCAGTAGAAACCTATATGGTTTTTTCATATATATCATAGTTGTGGAATTGTACATAACCAAACCATACAACTATACGTTACTTGACATAGGCCATGTAAGGATGATATCATTGTATATGTATATGATGATAGATGAGAATGTGATCCTAAAGAGGGTGGATTTCATATATAGAGTCCCGATGAGGATCAGATTGAGATTGTGATCCCCAAGGGGTAGTCCTATATGAAAATTCCTAGTGAGAATCAATTCCATGAGTAAAAAGTCAATTTGAAATGTGATATAGGTGTATACACACACACACACACACACACACACACACACACACACACACACACACACACACACACACACATATATATATATATATATATTTGTGTGTGTGTGTGTGGAGATGAGATCAGGATTCTTGAGTTGGTAGTCCGGTATACAGATGATCGATAAGAATAAATACCCTAGTAGGTTAGTGAGTTAACATGTGATGCTAGATATGGATATGTGTAAATGATACCCTAGTATGGGTAGTTGGGTGTGTGATATATCATGTCATGTTTGATATGAGAACATATAGGTGTTTTCTATGAGTTATGACCTATGCGAGATGTGACCTATGGGTTTGGTGGGAGAACCTAGTGCTTGAGTTACAACTCAAGATATAGTTGAGACGAGTATTATAGATGAGATAATATATGAAATGTATGTGGGTAACTCAATAGGAGGGTTATCCAAGTCTTATGAGTACCTTAGAGTTGGGAAACATTGGTATTTGTGTTTATTAGACAATATGCACGGGGTGTTATATGTTATATATTGTAAGGGCATGAAAATGCCTTAAAATTTTGTGTTAGATCATTTTGAGTGATTTCAGTATTGAGGTTTGGTTTTGAGGGGAATATCAATGTGATGCCTAAAACTATATATTTTTTAGGAATTTCTGAGTTGAACGGTGATGGGTCAAGGGTATAAAATCATGATTTGGAAATGATGCCAGTGGTACCAATGGTTCTTTTGGTTGGATGATATTGAGTTGAAGTGGGGAATAGTTAGTGATTTATGTACATGAATATGGATTTGATGATGTGAGACTAATGGGATCATGAGTCAGTTCCTATAATTGGGAGGGATAAGAGCGTACGCCATCAGATTTGGATGATATTGAGGTGGTATGTGATTTTTATGCATGGAACCATTTGAATTGTAAATTATTGAGATAGAATAAATGAGATGAGGATCAGTGGTTTTGGTGAGATGATATGGGCATGAAGGCCTAGGGTTTTTATGAGAACATGTAGTGTCTCCTCTACGATCATGATGAAACCATATATGTATGGTGACATGCATAGATAGGATGTGAGAATGGATCGAGAAGAGTGACGCATATTGGACGATGGAACTTTTTAAGGTATCACATGTGGAGTGGTATAAGGAAATTTTTATTATGGGGAGTCCACCATAGGATATTGGAGGGTATAACTCTATTTATAAAAATAATTTAAATGTATTTCAATGATGAAGTTCTTGTAATATAGTAATGGGTGGTGGTTGAGGTTTTTCATTAGTTCTCAGGTATGAGAAAATGGTCATGTCCAGTAGTTATTCATGATAATGGATGGAGCATGGGTAATGGTGGAATGAGTCCATGTGGGTAGGGTTGTTGATTCTTGGGACTAGTTATTGGATGGTTTAGTTATATTTTGGTTTTAAGCGTGATGGTGAATATGAATTATCTAGACTCATGTCAAATACCAAATTTGGGGTTTTTATGATGTATGGGATATAGTATGTTCATTGTCACTACACTTAGAATAAATTTTACCTAATCCAAGTGTGAGTAAGACCACTCATGCGTGGATGCTTGGGTGAGAGAACAGTGACTATTTTGGTTAGTTAAGGACTCAAACATTGAAATTAAATAAAATTTTGGGTTCTTACTTTGGTATTAGTTATTTTAATTATCTTTTGATATTTATAAGATTTTAAACATCATGTTTAGATGATGTGATGGTACACCAGTGGGTGTGACCAGGAATTTTAATGAATGGTCTACCATAAGAGGCATGATTAGTACTTTTTCATGAGATTAGATGTGTTGGTGTGGAAACTTCAGCTGAAAGTTCTTATTCAAAATGATGTATTTGATTTGAGGATTATTTAAGGATTATATTAGGAATGTTTTACATATTATTCATGTTCATAGATGATAGATACTCATATGATTCGCTTAAAAATCAAATAAAACAACTCGAAAAGGGTTTAAACTGGTTTTTTTCATATGTTTGGTTTGATGAGATGGAAACTATACCATGGATTTCATTGAACCACGGATTATTGCATTCAATAGGTGATTTGGATTATGGGGAGCATGATGGATTTGAATCGGGGCTTATGAGATAAGTCTTATGGTGGAAAGAGGTATAATCCAATAGATGAATTCATTATTGAAAATTTGGTGTTTCAAGATGGAAGGGTGTGGGTAAGACCTATCTCAGGGTTTTTATGGTGAAAAAAAAAATCAGTGAATCGGTTTTTAATTAAGAACATGCCTAATGTTGGCAGTTACATAGTGGAAGATTTTTTGGATTTTTTTGGTAGATTTTTTTTTCATGTTAATTAGAGACTAAGAAGGTTTTAATTTTTTTATTTTAAAGGTTGAAATTAATACTTGGGTATGAGAATTTTTATGATTGGGAGGTTGTAAAACCACATTCCCTTTCAAGGTGTTAATTTATAAGGAATTTGTTTTGTTCTACTGAGAAGGTTTCTTTTTAGAATTTAGGTTTAGATCTCAATTAGTGATGTTATGAAATCTCAATATATGTCTTTCGGATTTTGTTTGAGACCAGGTTAGTGGTATTGGTGCATGTGTGAGCATAAAATAAGGTTGAGGTGGCCCATGATCTAGGTTTTCAGCTATTGTTGTCATTGATGCTATGAAACATGTGGTTAACACCATGAATGGGGAAACTAAGGGGTAAAATTATCCACCTAGAGGATTTCATGGAATGAACTGTAGTTTATGTTGGGAGTAGATTTTAGCTAAGGTGGGATCCCTCTTCCTGAGTATTCTTGGGTTTGAACCTCTAGTTCACAACAGGTATGGTTATATGGATGAAAATATGGGAAATTAAAAGAATTTCCATTTGTAAATTTTACCCTTATACCCCCTCCCCCCTCTTCTTTCATGGGATAGACTAGGACGATATCTCTTGTCTGTATCCTCTGATTCCACTTGATTTTTGTGGTGTTTTTTGGTTTTTTGGTGGATTCATGTGTGATCCCCTCTATTCCATCCCCTTTTCTATCCCCTTTTCATTTATCTCTAATTTCATTTCTTTGGTTTAGGTTTTGGGTCCCATTTCCACCAGATCATGGTGGAATTGACCAATTTTGATTGGGATTTTAGATGTCTTGGTGAGAGGAAATCTCGAGATGGTATCTATAAAACATCTCATTTCACTTTTTTTTATTTTTATAATTTTATAAATTCTTGTATGTTTTTTATTATTTTGGATGCAATTAGTAATTGAATCAGGAAAAATGTTTTGGGATTTTTTCATGGATTAATTTCGAGTGCATTTAGGGAGTGGATCACAACTCATTGCTCAAGTTTTTAGTGAGAAGATGATGTCTAGTGAGTTATTATGCATTTTATATTTTGAAATTAAATAGATTAATTAATTTTTAATTTTTTAATTAATTATAAATGATTATAAATAATCAATAGGGTACGTTGTCACGAGATATGGCCTCGTGATGGTGGAAATGGATAGCTGGACATGGATTGTCTTAAGCGAGAGCTACCAGGAGATGATTAAATAGGATTTGGATTCAAGTTGAAGTAGGTGGTCCTAATGAATTTCCCTATGTTATTATATATTTTGTATATATGGAATATTACATGTGGTCTCACTGCAGATAGGTGATTGGCCTTTTTTATATAAATTTAATTTTTAATTTAAATTAAAATGTCTTTCAATTTGACAAGGTTACAAGGGCCATGACAGAATATTGTACACTGGTTGGATGCCTCAATCATTGATAGCCAAGATCATAATTCTAGGTGTATGACTTGATATGAAAAAAACTCCATGAGGCTTTTGAATTTAAAAAAATAGAATGAACGAGATATAGATGCCTTAGTGTTTGGTTCCCTAAGTAAGATATATATAAAGGGGAGTGAGGAATTGATGTGGTTGGACTAGTTATTTCCCATGTGATAATTGTGAGAGTCTTTTATGACTTCTGGTCAGTGGGATAATCTTGATACTAGTGTTCCTCCCTTACTAATACTATGATTACCTAGGTAGTTAGACCCTATCGATATGTATGGATATGTCGGGTGAGCATATTGACCTTTGGATGAATTGGTTATAGAGATGGAACTTCTGATGTATCTTGAGAGTAATGACAATGAGATATACCTTATGAGGATAGTGAGGCTATATAGTGATTAAGATTAGAATAAGGGGTGTATTCCCTGTGGGGTGAGAGTTTTTAACCTATGAGATGTGTTTGATATTAAGGAAACCATGAAGGGTGTATATGGTTGATGAGACCTAGGGGACCCCAGTCTGTTCCCCATTTATATCTTGACCCTAAAAAGGTTGTTCATATGGGAAATGGGTAGTGATGATTGTGAGTGCTACCTTATAACCAAGATCGATAATTTGAGCCTATTATGGATTTGATGATGGAAGTTCACACACTAGAGAGGTCGACATTGATTTATAGGATAGTCTTGTGAAGATGTCCAACCCATAGAGATGTGTATTATGAGATGATTATGGTGGAATAAATTTTACATTGAGATATTTTGAGGTATGGGTTGGGATTCCATTGATATGATTGATGTGTCTTCTTTTCAATTCATTTTTTCACATCATTTTCCCCATTTTATTCTCTTTTTTTATTAAAATAAATTACTTTAATTAATAATTAACAATTATTGTCCTTTTATACTAAATTTCTAAAATTTCAATTTTTTAAAAAATATTTATTTTATTGATTATTTTCATCATTCTTAATAATTTTAAAATTGAAATTATTCATTCTTCTTTATCTACCATTTTTTATTCTTTAGTTTTTATAATAATTTTCATCTTTCATTCTTTTAATTATTATTTTTTCTAAAATTTTTATATTTAATTTATTCTTTTTTCATTACTCTTAGATTTATTCATCAATTTTTTTAATTCATTATTTCTATATGTAAATAAATAAATTATAGTTTTAATTTTGAAAATTCAAATAAGTAAATCATGTTTAACAATTCATTTATTTTATATAATACATATTAATATTTTATTTTATTTTTATTATTTTATTTTAGGAATTATTTTAACAAATAAATTAGTTAATTAATTTAAGAAAGTTGACATGAAATATTTTATTTAAATTAATTTATAAATTAAAAAATATTAATTTTTGGTAATTTTTTGTTGAATATTTTGTAATTAAAATTATTTTATTTTTAAAAATGTTTAAATGTGAAATAGATTTTTAAATTCATTTATTTTTATAATTAATTTATTAATTTATTGTTTTTATTTGGTTTATTTTTTCAGGTGTTGCCTCACCCACCTCCAGACTCACTCACAATTAGAAAACTACCAATGGTGAGTCCCAACCTACCTCCAGCCACTCCAACGCCATTGGAAACTCCAATGGTGGCTCCCAATTCACCCATTGATGACTCCACTCTCATCCCACAACCCATTTTCTGCTTTTTCGTCTATGAAAATTGAGTAATCTCCATCACCTAGAACCCCATAAATGTTGAATCCCCTTAGTTACTATTTCACCACCCTCAACCACTACCCAAATTCAGTCATCGTCACTCAACCCACCGTTAGTCTTCAACCCTCCGATGACCCCAGCCCAATAGTGACTCAGAAGTCATCATTGATCCTCCACCCTCCATACCCACTATCACACCTCTACCTTCCACTCCACTTCCACACTCTGCTACTCACTATTCATAAAAATCTCCAACCAAGCATTGCGAACCATGCCTCTGCCAACTGATCAACTGCACAAAGATAATAAAAAATACAACGATAGTAGATTCGAATCCAACATCATCATAAATCCATAAATAGATTGAATACATTTTAGTTAAATGAAAACTCAAATTTACATGTTTTTATAAAAATTGAAACCCAATCATGTGCGTCCAAGTTTCTTATTACCGCCCAAAACTACTATATGAATTCGTCGCCGCAAACTGAAGGTTGCATCATTGGAGTTCCACGGATTGAAGGAGGTTGTACCCAACTATGAGAATCCTCAACCCAAACAATCCATCATATGAGATCGTGTACCACTAAGTAAAGTAACCACTTTCTCTTTCCAGACCACCACTGTCACGAGCCACTCCTGTACCACATCGTTGTCACTGCAAGCTTGCCTCTTCCCCTTTGCTTTTGCTACAAGCCGACCACCCCATCTTTCCCCCTTCTAACTCGATCGCACCCCCTCCTTCCCCTTTTCATATTATTATTTTATTTTACATATAATTATATATAATAACATATAATAATATATGTAATAATATATGTAATGATTATAATAATAAATTTACTTATTTATATATAATATTAATTACTTATATTTAATACTAAGAGGATTAAGTAATATTTTTTTTTAGTAATTATTAATAAATAAAAACAATAGTTATAATATATATATACATATATTGGTAATAATAAATTATTATAATAAAAATATATATTTAATATTTTAATTAATTAATAATAATATTAGGTATATATTTATTTATAAATACTTCTATTTATGTACATTTTTTGTATAAATAAATTAAATAAATATATATATATATACATATATATACATCTATTTATATAATAATAAATATAAATACACATTTTTATATATATTAAATAATATTAATAATAATTATAGGTATTTGTAATTATATAAGTATTTTTGTGTATTAAATTTTTATAATTATGTAATGACAGTAATATTTAGTTACTTTTTAAAGAACTAAAGTGTGACATTATCCTCTCTCTATCATCTCATAGGATTAGGCATGTGGTGATTATAAAAATTTTATTACAAGTTCAGGGGGAAGGGAGGTCGTTACAAGAGGTTGATTTCACCCACTTAGATTTTCACTCGAGAGTTGGTGATGCACATGTCAAGGAATGCCACATAAATTTGCTACTTGTTAGGATTTCAATTATTTTATGTTTAATCTTTTTAAATTTAAAAATAATAGGATATACTCTTCCTATATCTATAAACCCCCCAGACATAGGAACCATCTTTAACTTGGAGACATGAACCCTTCCACTCTTCTTTCTTCTTTATTTTCTCTGTTTTCTGTTTTTTCATTTCTATTCTGTAAATAATATCATGTTGTCTCTATTTTTGTCTCTATTGCGATATTTTGTTTGTTCTTACCAATACATGCTATGATCATGAATCTATAGAAATGTAAAGCTAATTTATGGAGCCTGATTCAATTAGTGAAACCCAACGTGACCTGGAAATCTGAGGGTCATCTTGATCATCGTCATCTCTTTATCACTCTAAGGATATCATGAAAGTGAATTGGGGTGTGTGATAGCACACTCTCTCACTAGGTCGAGTCTTATTCTCTTTCCCCTGGATAATTTCCACTTATTCACTTAATTTTCTCGATTAAGCTGATAGGTGGGGTTATTTGATTTATGATATCTTGATTATCACGACGGTTATGAAGCAATTCTTGGCTAGAGTGATTAGATTTGGATATTTTGAAAGTTATGGAGACTGATCATGTGTTAGAAGTGATTCTACACATGGGGGATCATATTTTTTTGTGATATAGGTGTTCATTGAGTTATCGACCATACACTGGGTGAGATGAGAATTTTTGATTTAATGCTTATGATGATCTATGAGAGGGTGTTGAGGCTAGATCGACCTAGGTCTGGACCTATTATTTCTTACATTCATCATTTTATTTATGTATTTTCATGTTCTCAGTTTTTTATCTTCCATTATGCTCCTTATATTAATTAATTATTTCATTTCTCTTTTTTATGATTTTCATGAATTTTGTATTTCTGTTTTGATTTACTATTTTCAAAATATATAAAAATGAAAAACGATTTTCAGAAAGACCATTGAGCCTATTGACATTGCTTACTTGAGAGAAGCCCTGAGATTATCCACTATGCAACATATTGGTTCTTATAAATATATCTTCGACCATCCTCACAATAAGTTTGATGTCTAATTTTGTCATCTTTACTGGGGAAGCAATGTTTTCCTGAGTGGGTTTTCTAATTTTTCTTTTATTAAAAAAAACTAAAACAAAAAATGGGCATTATCTTCTTCTTTTCTGATGATATTCTTGATTTCACTCTTGTGAAAGCACTTTCTAAGGATGATTCCTTATTCTAATTTTTGTTAAAAAACCAATCATCATGAGATATTTTAGATGCCATAAGGGATATAACTTATCAAACTAAACAGTAGTATGCACAAATATTCTATCATATCAAAAAGGTTTAAGTGGGGAATGAGCCAACCTAGAAATATTTTCTTGTTACAAAGAATGTCACATACTTCCTTGGACCCACATATTTGGTTTAATAGGACAAAATGAGAATGTTCAAACCTTATAATCCCACTAAAGTTGTATATTCTAAAAAGAAACTAAGAAGGTGAGAGAAAAGAGATAAAGAATGAAGAAGTTGGAGCTGTCTATTTTTTATTTGGATTTTTCCCAGGAGTCAAGGTTTAAATTCCTTAATCAACATCTAGAGATTGTTTCAAGGGATAATGAGAGATGATATTTTCTCAAATTCATGATACTAGACATATCATTTATGATCATTATTACCTTGATTTTCATACTAATGATTTTGATTGCATGGACTTTTCTAACGATTTTTCAATGATTCAACTTGTGTATCCAGTACAAGATGTCATCTCTTTCTTCATATATGAATTATAAAATGAGGTGGTGTGATTTGAATAAAATCTAGAGGAAGTTGAATACATCACATCTAACCCCATCATACTCCCAGGGGCACTAATTAATCTTTGAGAAGATAAAGTTGGCCAAACTTAGGGGGGTTTCATTTTATTGAAAAATATTATATTTTATTTAATTATTCTTTTTTAGTAACTGATGATTTTTTTATTTTCTTGATTAATGTTTTAAATATTTGACTGTGTATCGCGATTTCCTAGATATTCTTTAGGAAGTAGCACTTGTGGAAGAAGAATAGGGGTGCTTGGATCTCTTTATATAGAAAAAGGAGGATGATGGTACTCTTTTAGATTTTAATGAATAATTTATCATTCAAACTAAACTATAATAAAAGTATCATCCTAGAGCTAAAATCTCACCACTTGTGAACACGAACCCTCAAGCTGAAGAAAGAGGGAAGTAACACCACATTATTTTTCCCCTCCATTACTCTATAATATTTTTTCCACTGTTAAAGAGTGGGATTTGAATGAAGATGAAAGGGGGAACTCTACTAACGCCAAGTCACTAAAGATGGAAATAATCACATACGGTGGTTCCTATTTAAGAAGCTATATCCCCCATTAGACTGCTATTGATCTACTGACTTTCCATATATGGACAATCAAACTACATCTCCCCTTTGGGTGTTATCCCCAAATTATCCTATTTAATTTCCTACTTTATTTTCGTAATTATTTATATTTTAATTTGGGTGGTCTTTTTAATAGGATAATAATGAGGTAGTAAATTCCACATGGCAGTCGGTCAAGTTCAAAGTCACCAGCTCACTAAAATTTCTAGGATCAACTCCCTAACTCATAATTTAGTTTCATTTTACATTGATATTTAGTTTTTAATGACTAATGTGATTTTTTTTACATATATAGGGACTTGAATAGATTATCCAAATATCATGAAGAAAGAAAACAAATAGAGGTATTAAAAAATGATTGATAAGCTTCAACATTATAGGAGTGATTGTTTTAATTCTATTATTTTAATTCATTCATTTTACATGTTGATGTGAACTATGTGTAGGACAGTTCACATAATTTCTTATAATTTATAATTTTTTTTCTTAATGGGTGATAAATTTATGAAATCTAAAGAGTTGAAATTTTATTTCAAACTACATTTTAAAACCTACATGAACCCACCATTTTAACATTAATCATTCTTTATGTTGAAACATTTGATATCATGTTTCTGTTTAAACTAAATTGTAAAAAATTATGTCTTCTATTAAAATCCAACGGCATGAACTTTTTTTTAAAAAAATTCTTGATATTTTGATGTTGTATGGTGGGGTCCTTTTTTTATTTTGTTTTTATTATTTTTCTTTTTTATGTGTGGGAAGGTAAACATTTGAGCTTCCATACTATCCTATAAAACAAAACATTTTATGTACTAAATTTTAAACCTTTTAATTGTGTTTCCCACCATATGATTCAATATTTTGGGCAATGTTGAGTTTTAAGTGCGAGGGAGAGGGGTATTTCTAACACATAAAATTCCCTCTCAATTTTTTTTCAAAATGGTAAAAATCTGGTCAAATGTTTCAACATTTGTCAATCTATTTATAATATAAATTTTTCTTTTTCAACCTGAGGTCCTTTGGCTTCAATATAAACCTAAATTATATCATACTTTGTGGATAACAACTTGATGGTTGTTAATGGTTTCACTAAGTCTGAAATTATTGAGGATGTATTATTCATAACTGGAGTAACATTCTATTTTTTTTTTGTGTTTTCTATTTAGGAACAGATTAAGGGAGTGATATAGGATAGTTATTTGTGGAAATATGACCATAAATTTAGGAAACTTGATATTTTAACTCAAACCTAGGGGAATTATCTTATAAAAAACTAATCACTTTAGAGATCCAACTCAAATGGTAATATTATAATTCCTTTGAAAATAGAGTAAAATGGGTAAATGGGAACCCATAGTGAACATCTAAGACTCCTGGTACTAGTTGCGTGTGTTATCCTTCTGTACATAAAAAATAAGTTCCTTTTCATTTTTCTTTGTACATACATGGCTAGTTAAATTTTTTTTAAAAAAAATAAAGTACCTAGTTGTAAAAAATGAGTTTATTAAGGTGATGGGATGTTTGAAATTAGATGAAAAATGAGAAAATTTACGTGTATAAAGATTATTTTAGTTCTATCAATAAAGTGATTTTTAAAAAAATGGAATTTTATTTTTGGAACCTAAGAGAAATTGAAAATTGAAGGTTTTTTTTGTTAATATTTTAATTCCAAGTGATCTAAACTATTATCAGTCATAAAATTGGAAATTTGACTAGAATTCAAGTAGGTTAGTCGAATATTTCATATAGAAGGCATGACATATTTTATAGCGAATGAATCCGTGTTCCCTTGACTTTTAGTGGATGGTTGAATCTAGAGAGAACCTTTTTTGAACACATTCCCTGAAAATCCAATCAAGGTTTTGTTTCTCTATTTTTAAAAATTATATACATTTTCATTTTGAACTGAATGTGAAAAATCATTATTTCTGTTTTAAAAAGAAAAAAATAATGAGTTTACTTGAGGAAAAAAATATTTATGTTAGGGGGATTTTGATGTGGATTCTTTTGAATATACTTTTCCACATCATTTCTTACTTTTTATTCTCTCATTATTATTAAAATAATGGAAGTAAATTAATATTTAAAAATTGATTTTTTTTATATTAAATTGTTAAAATTTTCATATGTTGTTAAAATATGTATTTTATTTATCATTTTGGTAATTTTTAATAATTTTAAATTTTAAAATCATCATTTTTTTAACCACTATTTTTTATTCTTTTATTTTTATAAAAAATCTTCATCTTTAATTCTTTTAATTCTCTTATTTTTTTACTAATTAGTTTTTTCCTTTCTTATGTTTTCATTAATTTTATATTTATTCATCGACTTATTTAATTAATTACTTTTATTTATTAATAAATAAATTACACTTTTGTTTTTAAACTTTAAAAAATTAAATTAATTTTAATAAAATAATATTTTTCGATAAAACTAATTAATATTTAATTTTTTAAATTATTTGATTTTATTAATTATTTTAATCAATTAAATAGTTAATTATTTTAAGAAAAATAACATGACATATTTGTTTTAAAAGAATTTATATGTTAACAGTTTTTAATATGTAGTAATTTTTTGTGTGAATATTTTGTAATTAAAATTATTTTGTTTTTAATTGTTTTTAAATGTGAATTAGATTTTTAAATTAATTTGTTTTTATAATTAATTTATTAATATATCATTTTTTGTTTTTTTATGCGTTGCCTCACCCACCACCAGACTCACCCATCATTGGCAAACTGTCAATGGTGAGTCCCAACCTACCACCTGCCACTCACCCACAGTTAGAAACTCCAAAGGTGGCCCCCCCAATTCACTCATCATTTCCTCCACTCCAATCCCACTACCCATAGTCAATTTTTTTAGTGGTAAATTTTGAATCACTACTATCACTTGACACACCTTCCATGGTGACTCCCCTAAGTCACTATTGTGGCACCCTCTGCCACTAACCAAATTCACTCAGCACCACCTCCTCAACCCATTATTCATCTTCAACCCACTGGTGACCCTAACCCAACGATGAATTAGAAGTCACTATTACTCCTCTACGCTCTATACCCACCATCTAAAATCTACCTTCCACTCCACTTTGACCCTAGGGTAGGCACTATTCACCCACCTCTCCAACAAAAAATTTCAAACCCATACCTCAACTAACAGATCAAGTCACAACAGAAATACAAAAATACAATAGCAGCATATTCGAATCAAAAAGGATCGTAGATGCAATGATAGATAGAATAAGATTAATCTTAATGAAAACTCATATTTTCTATATTTTAAAAGAAATAAAAACCCACTCATGTGTGGCCGAGTTTCCCACTGCCACCTAGAAACACTAGATGAAGTTGTCACTGGAAACTAAAGATTGTGTCACTAGAGTACTACCTCTTAAAGGAGGTCAAACCATGATTTGAGAATCCTCCACCTGAACGATCCATTATCTCTGGTCATTCTCCACTGAGTTAGGCCTCCCCTTTCTACCATTAGACTATCTTTGTTGCAAGTTTCTCTTATACCACATCATTGTCACCACAAGCTTCTCTCTTCCCCCTTTATTCTACACCAAGTCGAACACCCCCTATTTATCCCTTTTGGCTCGAGTATACTCCCTCCTTCTCCCTTTTCATATTATTCTTATATATATAAATAATTATATACAACAACATTTAATAATAATATCTAATTATATATATAATGATTATAATAATAATTTTACTTATTTATATATAATATTAATTACTTATATTTAATACTAAGAGGATAAAGTAATAAATTTTTTAGTAATTATTAAGAGATAAATATAACAGTTACAATATATATATACATATATTAAAAATAATAATATATTTAAATAATAAATATATATAATAGTAAATATAAATATTATGTACATTTTTTATATATTTAAATTATATATATATATAATAGTAAATATATATTAATTTTAATATATATGGAATAATATTAATAATAATTAATGGTATTTTTAATTATATACATATTTATTTTATTAGTATTTTTTATTTAAGCAATGATAGTAATTTTTAGTTACTTTTCAATGAAATTATGTGTGATGTTTTTCTCTCTCTGTTTTCTTATAGGATTGGGAAGACGGTGATTGTAGGAACTTTATTATAAGTGTGAGGGGAAGCATGGTTGTTACAGGAGGTTTGTTTCCCTCATATATATTTTTATTCGAGAGTTGGTGATGTGCCCATCAAGGAATGCCATGTGGGTCTAATACCTGTTAGGATTTAATTTATTTTCGGTTTACTATTTTTCATTTTTGAAATAATAGGATATAATCCTCTTTTGTCTAACAACCCCCCATACATGGGAACAATTTTTCACCTAAATGCGAGAACCCTTCCACTCTTCTTTCTTCTTTATTTTCTCTATTTTGTGTTTTTTCATTTTTGTTTTGTAAATACAATCATGTTGTCTCTATTTTTTATTAAGTTGTGATGTTTTGTTGTTCTTCCTAGTTTTAAGCTATGATCTTGAATCTCCATAAATAGTTGAATAATTCATAGGGCCTAATTCAGGTAGTGAAACCCAACATGGCCTTGAAATCTGAGTATCATCACAATAATCATCATCTATTCATCACTTTGAGGAGATTGTGAAGGTGAATTCAGGTGTGCAATAGAACTCTCTTTCACTAGATTGGGTTTTCTTCTCTTTACCCTTGATCCTTTTCCCCTTCTTCACTTAATTTTCTCAATCGAGGGGATAAGTGTGGTTATTTTATTTCTATTCCCTTTATGACCATTTCTGTCATGAATAAATTCATGGATATAGTGATTATATTTAGATATTTTTTTACATTAGGAGAGTTCTCCTATTTTGGAAGTGCTTATGTTCATGAGTGATCAATTTTTTTTGGTGATAGAGGTGTGTGCATCAATACATTGACCATACACTGGGTGAGTTGAGAATTCTTGATTTTATCCTTAAGAAGATATATGATAGGGAGTTTAAGGTGGATTGACCTGGGTTTGGTACTATTCTTATTGAAATTATTCATTGTCATTATGTGTTTTAATTTTCTTTGTGTTGTTTTGATTCCTCTTTAATTCTTCTATTCATTGACTATTTTATTTATCACTTATGTAATTTTCATCACTACTTTTTTATATTTTGATTTAATATTTCAAAAAAATTTAAAAATAAAAAAAAGATTTTTAGAAAGACAACTGGGGATCTTGATTCTTCTTCCTTGAGAGAGACTTTGAGGTTAGCCTTTGTGCTATATCTTGGGTCTTATAAATATAAATTTGATCATCCTTCTAATAAGGACACCATCACTGATTCATGGATCTAGAGAAATAATAGTTTGGTATGCCTTAGACACACTACTTGGACCCATGTAGTGGGTTGAATAGTCCACCATGACACATATATTATAGTTCTGTATTCCTTGTACACACTCCTTAGATCTAGATTATGTGATGTCTAGCTAGGGTATCCACACCCATGGACACTGATGAGGTGATATATGATAGGGGGACCACACCCCTAGACGTAAAATGTGGGGATATACAATAGGGGAGAGTGAAACCCCTAGATTTAGGTTAGGTAATTATTGGAAGGGTATTCCATGACTCCAGATATTCCCTAATAGGAAAATCTCATGAGTTTTCTTATGTAGTTTTCTTATAAGGATAAACCCTTAGCTATAGGTGATGGATTTATAACGTGGCAGTCCCATGGTTTTCCATATGAGGTTTCCCATTCTATGGAGAGGAACACCCATTCCTAAATTTGATGGATTTCTGGTAGGTAATGCCCGGTTCATGATAATGGGATTCCTAGTAGGGAAGAGGCACACCCTTGACTCTAATTGATGAATTATTGGAAGCCTAACCCCCTAAGTTTTTAGATGAGGCTTTACAAAAGGGTATGTTGTGGTTCCAGTTAACGAGTGGATTATATGTGTGATTTGGATATCTGAGGAAATTCTCTTAAGAATCATATATTGATCATGATATTTGTAGGCATAGTTATGTGAACTTTTCATAGATATGTCAAAACTAGATAAAAGTTTGGAATGATCCCAGTGTTAATAGTAGAACCCTAGGATTAATAGTGGCTATTTATTTATGCTTATAAAATTATTATTTTTAGAATGATGCATGATTATACATTGCATTCACTAGATTTTTATGGGATTCATTTTGTTTTTTTCTACTGGATTGTACTAATACCCTACTCTATTGTCCATGGAACTTAGGCACCTAATAAGACCTCACTATTTATAGGTTTTAGCTAGGTAGAGTCTTGAGATTGTATAAGGGAGTGGGATAGCTTGAAAGATCTATGAGACTGGGATTGAGGTTTGTCTCATGGATTTATTAGTGGATCTTTTATTTTATTTCTTTATTGTTTTTATATATGTTCAGCCTAGTAGAAAAAAAGTGAGTCTCCATGACTTCTTGCTTCCATGAGTTAATTGATATAACAAGTTGTATATTATTTATTTTGATTACTCTAATTACTTACTATTGTTGATGATGTTTTGTTAATTTTTATCATTGTGCAGTCTTATATTGGGGTATATTCTACCTATAGTAACACTTTATACCTCACTACTACCTGGTGGCCTCTAGAGTATGTGTAGGCATGCTAGGGGAACAAAGACAACTCCTTTGGTCTAAGCACTACTTAGTGGACATGACCTAAGTTAGTATATTATACTAGTGAATGGAATTATAATCTAATATTATTTGACATGAGATGTTTCTTCTTCTTCGATAAATCCCTCCCCCTCTAGAGGGGGAGGTATTATAGGTCAAGGTCATTCAATGTATAGTCAAAAGATAGGTTACGACAAAGATGCATCCTTTTCCTCTCTAAAATATTTAATCTCTTTAATTAAAAACTTATTGACTATAAATATCAATTAGAATATATTTTCATAAATCCTCTTATATATAAAATATTTATTTTTATTAATAATGAGTTTTATTTGTTTTATTTTAATTATAAATTTGCAATTATTTTAATTTTTATTTTTGTGTGTTTTTTTATTTATTTTCTTACACATTATTTATTAATACATCAATTTAGTTATTATAAGTTTTTACTTTATATAAATTTTGTTTAATTCTATGTAATATTATTGGTATAAATTTACTTAAATTTATATTATATTTTTACTAGATTTTTTTTGTGTTTTCCAACACTTATAAATACTTAATTTTTAAACTAATCACTTTTTATCCTAAAAGGGTAATATGAAACTCTATATTTTTATAATATCTTTTTTAAACCCTTAATCTAGATAAATAATTAACAACTTTAAAATATTAAAATAAACTCAAATAAATTAAAATATGTAAAAAATAAGATGGATAGTTTTTATACTTGTTTTAGTGTATAAAAAATATTGAAGCGTCTAATACGTAAAAAAATATTCCAAACTGACCAATCTTCTAGTTAAACAAAATAAATCATTCATTTCAATATTATAAACCATCAAATGTGTTTTCCAATTTTTTTTGAGACCAATCAACATCTAATTTAACTTAATCTATCAAGTATATACTCAATAATGTTTTATTTTTTTTATCAATTTCAACCAATAATTTTATATAATTCAATCAACCATGTGTTTCAATTTTGAAAAGTATATTAACCTAGATGTGTTGAATGACAATCATTTTTTTAGTTAATATATATCAACAATGAAGAAAAAATTCATATGTCAAGTTTCAAATTCAATGTAAGGATATTAATTTTAGTTCAAATGTCAATAACAATTTTTAAATTGAATTTAAAATAGAGATTTATTGAAAAGGACTAACATATTGGGATTTTAATCAAGTTTAACATATTTAGAATTTTATATTTCTTTATTCTTATAATATTAAAGCATAATTGAACTTAGGTTTGAATCCTAAAGAATATCCCACATAATTTAAATAATTTAAGAATTAACTTATAATGTATAAAACATAAAAAAAATATTTTAGATTAAAATAAGTAAATACAAGATCATATAAAAAATACTAAAATTCTTAATAAACTAAAATCAATTGTAAAAAATATTTTCTACTTACCATGAATTAGAATATCAAGTATGAAACTTAATAAGAGAAAGAAAAATAATTCTTAATTATTGTAATTTTATTTTATTATACCTTTATCATTTTTATATTTTTATATAACTTATTGGTAATAGTTTTGCCTAACTAGAAAAGAATCAATAACTCACGTGATTGTTCTTTGTATACAAATTTAAAATAAATCAAATTTTTTGTCCAAACAAGTTAAAATAAATTTAATAATAATAAAAACTACCAATAATAATACATTGGAAAAATATTATTGATATAAACCATATCAGTGAAATTTTATTGAATTTTATTCCACAAATTCAAGGGAAAATTTAATTAAGAAGAAATGAGTGCATTCACACTTCTATCAATTTTCCACATCCATGTATCTTGATCATCTTTACTTGATTATTTTTATTATTCTCTTGATTTCATTTACCACTCTTATACATTATTTTTTCTTCTCTCTATTACCAATCATATTTTTCCTTTTTTTCCTTAATTTATTTTTTTGAATTAATGGATTTGGCATAGCATTGTGATAGATATTACACAGTACCATGTAATTTTTTGGAATTCATGTTAGGTGTGACTTATTCAATAAATTATCTTTAATTTCAAAGTTTATAAAACTTATAATGGAGCCATACCACTTTATTTATGGATTTATTTTGTATTTTTGGTGTGCTTAACTTTTTTCAGGACAATATGTTATAATAGAATGAGTATTATGCATCTTGTTATAAAATTAACCAAAATACATTATTTTATTCTTTTCACATATAAAATCTATTATAAGAAGAGTTATTATAAAAACACCCAAAATTAATAAAAATTTAGTTCTAAACATATAAAAAACTATAAATAATGTTAAAAATATTAAAAATATCACTATATCACCCACTACTCAAACATTTCAGAAAGAAAATAATGATTTCTTTTTAATTTTATTTCAAAAATTTTAAAAAATATAAATTTGATGAAGAATCCCATTAAATAAGAGGCTACTTAAATTATTGGTAATACAAAACAAATTATATTGTTATTCATATAGAAGAATGTATTGTCAAATTTTAGAAAATTAATGAGTTTACTGGTATGAAGGATATCAATAATTCAATTCCTCAAATCATCATTGAATCATTCATAACTATATAAAAAAATCGAAACTATCTGTTAAAAACCTTCTAAAAAGTGATTATTTTCTATTTAATTGTTTGTTAATTTTTTTCTTCATATAATTTATTCTTATTGTTATTATCATTACAATTTAATTAAAATATTCACATTGTTTATTTTTTCTTGTTTTTCATATTTATTATAATAACCTTAGTAATTTTATTATAAAAAATTATAAAACTAAAAAACAATGAAGTTTCATTTATGTTTTTTTAATTTTTTTACCTTCATGATAATTTATAAAAAGTTAGATAATGATCAATTTGACAAAATTTTAATAAGTTCTTTAATATATAAATTTGAATAAATATGATCTATTTTTTTAAGTACTTTTATTTTTGTTTATAAACAATTTATAAAAAAATTTATTATGTAATTATTTTAAGTGTGCAATACTTGTACTAAGTGAGAGAATAAAATGTAAGGAAGGCCTCTCTTTTAAATAGTTGTGATTAAAATCCTGTAATTTGTAACCTAAGTGGTCATTTCTTATATTCAACTCTGAAGGATCACTAACTAAAGTATCTATCAACTAAAAATCTCCAAACCCACACTGAGAGTTAGTGTAGAGAGATTATGATCTATTTTATTTATCATTTCAAAAAAAAAAGAATATATTTTTTTAGAAATTATAAAAAATTCCATAATATAATTAAAGAGGTTAATATAAATTTTATTTAATTAGTTACATTAAAAAAATAATTTTTCAATTTATCCATTTGATTCATTTTAAATTTACTTGGATAACGAGAGAACATGTTTTATTATATTTTTTTCTTTTTTTAATATAATACATTCTTATATTTTATTTTTCATATCAAATTTCGAACAGGCCTATACTCTGAGTATTTTATAAAAAAACATTTATTGTAATAAAACCTAAGTTCTGTGGTTTTTTATTTTTTTATTATATATGATATTATATATGTTATTCCATATATTATTTTAAATTTTTTACAATAAATGCATTTTTTACTATTATTAGTGAAAAAAACGTGTTAACCTTTAAAAAAAATTGTAGAAGAATATAATTTATATTTTTATTTGATTTATTATATGAAATATGAAGAAAAAAGATTGTTATGAATTTTTTAGTTAATATATTTATTATAATGGAACTTGTGTTTTTTGGGTTTTTAGGTATTTTATTATATACCATATAAAATAAGTTTAATCATTTCGATTTATATTTTTATTCTCATAATTTTTTTTATATTTTTTAAATTTTTATCATTTAAAAAACATGTAATTTTTTTAGGGTTTTTATGTTTTTATAATATAACATGTTTAATTTATTTTTATTTATTTTCATATAAAATATAAAACAAAACATACATCAATTATTGTTAGTTATCTTTTCTTATAATCATAAAACATGTGTCATGTGATCTCTTTAGTTTTTTTTGTTATATATTCTATCTCACTTGTTATTTTCATATTTCTTGTAAGAAAACAGGTCTTCTTATTTTTTGTATTTTATATTTTTATTAATGGCATAAAATATATTATGATTTACTTTTAAATGAAAATTTTTAATAGATCATGTTTTTTATTTTTCTATTATATTTTTAAATTAATTATAATATGAAAGGTATGTTGTATTTTTTTATTTCAAATTTTTATTATAATAAAATATGCATTGTGTGATTTATTTTAATTTTTATTATGTATATAAACATGAATATTTTATAAATTTTATATTCATTTTAATTTTTATATATAATAAATTATAATGTTTACTCTTTTTAATTATTATTAATTGTGGTGAATAATTTTGTTATGTTTTTTGTTAATTTTTTATAATATAACTTATATTATGTGTTATTTAGTTTTCATTTTTATGGAAATAAGACAAATATATTATTTTTAATTTTCATTTTCATTTTCCTTATATTAAAAAAATTGTTTTATCATTTATAAATTTTTTATTAACTTTAAATCATTTGAATTGATTTATTTTTTCAATTGACTTAAAACCCATTATATTTTAGGTATGGTCCAAATGACTTAAATTTGAGCATTAAACCAAAAACCCCGATAATACCTTCTTATGATTGGGTCAACATGATAAGTTAAAATAGTTAACAAGTGACTTAGAATCCCCAAAAGTTCCAACTTAAAGATAAATTCTGATTGAGTATGATCTTGAGACACACATGATGAATATTTAGTTATAAATATTGGGGTATATTTATGAAATTCTCAAAGACCATCTAAAGGGAATTTGTTATAGTTGGTCCAAATATTGAATTTTATTATTTCATTTTATGATACAATACTTATTATATTGATTTATATAGTGATTTATATAATTTTTTATAGTAACCGAAAAATTTTGGTGGGTGTTAAGATTCAAACTTAGGACCGCTTGGATTTTAATCCATTTTAGGAATAGAATTTTTAGTCATCTTCATTGTGTTTTTTAGGTGTTGGAGATGATTATGATAATTTAGTGGATATTTGTGAAAATAATTTGAGTATTTTTTGGGTTTAGAAAAAAACCCATTGGTTAGTGTTTCTACACCGTGATTTTATTATTGGTCATGGCCATGGTCTTTATAATGGTGTTCGATCATAGTTTTAAGGGATGAGTGTTAGAGTTTTATTTAGCCACCATAATAAACAAATAATATCATGTTAATCCTTACTATGATGTTGTTTAATTGAAGAAATCATTCTCCCTATTGTGGTTTTGAGATGTATTTGTTATAGGACCTATAAAAAATATGAAGAAACATTATCATGGCTCGTTATTATGGTTTAAAATGTCATGGTTTATATAAAAATTTATAATGATTTGGTCTTATGGTTCAAAGTGTAATCAAGGAAAAAAATCATGGTTTTTTGGAAAAATTATGGTTTTAGTTAAAGAAGCATTTGTAATAATATAACTTTCGTAAATATTTGAGGGGTTCAAGTTTTAAGTAATTGTGTTGTTCTAATCATAATTTAATTACATAAATAAAACCATTATTTAGGGAACTATACCAAGGTTTAGTCCACATGGTTTTAAATAAAAATTAGAGTACCCTTCTTTTTCTCTCATTCATTTATGTTACATCCTCTTATGACCCTAGATGACTAAGAGATTCTATTTGACATTTTTAATGCTTATAATGGATTCTTGAGTTCTTAACATCATGATATATAATTCTCGTAATCAATGTTTTGATTTTTCCTATATTATTTACTATTTTCATGTTAATATATATCATATAATTGGTATACAATTGATTATGTGTTGTTATGATGATGAATTTATTTGAGGATGATGGTATTTAGATATACCATAGGTTTTTTTATGAGAACATGTATGTTTAACAACTTGGATTTTATATTTTAGGGACCTGATGAATGAAACTTCAATTTAATGTAGGAAATTCAAAAATTCTACTTATACTTATTATCATTTATGGTTATATATATTTATTTGGTTTTCTTTGGACATATTATTGATATTGTCCTAATTTATATACCTAAAACTGAATCTTATGAGGGGTATAAATTTCTTATTATGATAAATATGATTTTTTATGTTTTTTTGAAATATTGTATATTTTAGTCATAAATAGTGGCGTATTTTTTCATATTATAGTGAGAAGCATATTGAAAATTAATATTAACATGGAAATGAATATAGTTTGGTGTAATTAATTGATGTTGTGGTAAAGTGCGGTTAATTTGTTTAATATGTTGTAGTTTTCCCTAGATAATGAGAATAATCAAATTAATAAACAAACTTAATAATGGGAATTGGGATGGTATGTGTATTGATAAATATTTTTAATAAATAACGTGTATTAATTTTTTGACTTAAATTGGTAATTTTTGGTATGTGGATGCAAGGAAGAATAATTTATGAAACTGATTAACAATAGGTTATGTAAATAATAAATTATATGGGATTTCATAAATGATGTAAATTAATGTTTTATTGTTTTTAGTGGGTTAGAGAATGTGGTTTGAGATAAATTATGTATTTGATGAGATTAATTATTCAATGTGGAAGATAGATGATGTGGAATAATAATTGTTTTAGAAGTAAAAAAATTGGGAATTTATTTTTTAGATAAATTTTGTGATTGGTGTATTGATATAGTCATGTTGTTAGAAATGGTAGTGGTAGTTTTTTAGAAGTGATTATACAAATGATTTAATGGTTGTAAAGTTTTGTTATTATTGGATATTAACCCTAAAAAGTAATTTCCTATTTTATGATTATCATTGTATATTCTATTATTTATTACTCACCACCACATGATTCAGGTAACCTGAGTGATTCCCATATTATTTTTTGGGTACCATATGAATACTCAACATCTATAATATATTTGAGATAGATTTATAACTCCTCCCCCGTCCTTTCATCTATAATATGGTGATGTGTCAGTGGTATTAGTTTTGGTTTCTAATAGATTTTTCTCTGGTATGAGGTTATGGTATGTGGTTGTGACATGTGATTGTGGTGTATGGTTTTGCTAACTATATGTAGTGTGTGGCTATGGTATGTTGATTTGAGAAATAATTTGAGTTACATGAAGTATTTTATTAGGTCATTAGGGTGACTAGATCCCACGGGTAATGGGTGTGAGGTTCCTATACTATTTTTTCAAAAACAATTATAATAATATTGTATAAAAATTTAATGAGAGAATTTTTTATGATATAGATATTGAGATGACCTGATATATGATATGATTTTTCCTCACTATTTATGTAAAAAACATATTGATTCATGTCGGTGGAGTAAGAAATAAACCGGGTTCTAAAAAGGGAAAAACTGGGATCAGTTTGAATTTTGTTTATTTTAGATCGGGAATTGAAAGTTGGGAACTATTTTTAAATTTTTAAATATATATTTTTGAGGTTATGGTTTAGGTGGTGGAGGGTCATATTGACATCTAGGGGTTTAAATAGTGAAAAATTAATGATTAGTGTCTTTAAAATTCCACCAAGTACCAGGTTTGGTGGAACTAGGTAAATAATGATGTGTATAAGGGAGGTTCCGCCAAGACAAGGATACTAAGTGGATAGTTCTAGGGATTAGGTGGCTTGTTATAGGGGCCCAAGTACTTAGTTTTCTTAAGAACCATTTTATTTTATTTGTTTTTGGTATTTTAGTCCTTTCATGGTTTTTATTTTATAAGACCTTTGGTTTTTTAGTGTTCAATTAAGCTAAATGGTAGAGGTATTTTCCCTCTGCTTCCCTCCTTTCCCTTATATCATATGAATTTATCCAATTATCCTTACTATAATTCTACATTTTTTGAAGGGTTTTTATACAAACTCTTTCATAGTATGGTGGAATCAAGCTTGGGTAATGAGGCTTATATTTTTCTTGGATAGAGGTAGCACTTAAAGTATACACACACTAGCTATTATGTTGTTTCGCTTAACCTATGTAACTAAATTTAATTATTCATATATTAGAATAAATTTATATGAAATTATTGGTTGAATTTAGATAGGAATGTTTTGAATTTATGTGTTAGAGACATGGCTAGATTCCATGGGTGGTGCACAATCCATTGTATAATGTTTAGGCCCTGATAGATCACCTGGTGGTTCATTCATTATTTATTCATAAAGAACTAATTATGAAATTACTTATCTAATTATACTTTTTTTTATAATTAATCAATGGTTTTATACATTATTGATAGTTCCATATATTAATGGATAGAAACTAATTGTTCTTGGAGCAGGTAGCGAAAGGGAAAAATATTTGTTTAGGTAGGTAGTCCCTAATTATTTTCCTAAAATATTGTACCTTTTTTCCATGGGACATGTTATATGTGTTCTTTACACTTATTTTTAATTGAACTGCATTTATTAAATAACTACCCTTTGTATTGAATTATTTGGATACGGATACATATGCCCACAATGAACCCTTTTATCATTAAGCTTTGACACCTCACTCACTAGTATCAATGATATGGACCTAAATTGGGAGGAAAGTGATATGTGGACCCTATGGGGATATAAGCATAGAGAATTAAGTCATATTAATCATGGGATAAGTTTACATAGACTCCTCTAAATATGGAAAGCGATTGAGTGTGGGTGATCAGCTTAAGGATTGGCCTATGTGGGGCCTTTGTGTTCCCTTATCATTTTAACTAGTTGACATGTATATGGGGTGAGTGTTCCTCCCTCAAATTAATATATATTTTTTGATATAACAAATTTGTTATGATTATATTTTTAGGTTCAATATTGTAGGACTTACCTAGAATGAATTTGTAAGTGAGATGTATTTTATGCCATTCCTTAGTGTTTTACCAAAATTTTATGGGTTTATCCATCTATTAAAAAAATGTGAATGTGGTTTTATTTTTGGGTATCCATTCCCATTGAATGATAGGTTATGATTTGAGAGTTTATAAATAAATAAAGGAACTCCATGAAAGGTGTCCCAATGACGGTTTCACCTAGTGGACCTATCCTACGTTTCCTAGAAATTTCCTTGGAAAATGATTGGTAAACAAGTGGGGATTGTATATTATTAGACTTAAATAAAAATGTTTATAAGAAATAATGAAATTTTAGTGGTAACTAACCTATTTTTAACATTATATTGATTGGTGTTGGATGATTTGTAACACCTTTAGAATTTATGAATTATTTGAGTTTGTTCACATGTTATAGATATTTATATTTAAAATGTAAATTATGAAATGTTCTTTGTACTTACTTAACATCATATTTTTGATTGATTATACTATGATAAATATTTTGGGAGTTCATTATATCCATGGATGTGAGTGGTTGAATGAAACATGTTGTCTGGATATTATGATATGGGATGAGAGATCATGATTACCATGAATGTGATGAAGGGGTGAGTTGGGAGCCATGCTAGATGTCGACTAATGGATATTTTAGTTTGGGATTCTATTCCAACCATGGGTGATGGATTAATGTGTATTGATGAGTTATTTGGGTTAGGAATCCATATAAATCATTGATGATTATTGAAATTTGATTTATGTGTGTTTTGGTTTGGATTTCATGCCAACCATGGATGGATTGTGAGAAGGGATGATTTGAGATATTTTAGGTTGGACATACTTCCTCTCATTAATTTGTGGTATGAGTTTGGATGTCTCATAAAAATTAGATGTGATGTTTCTCGATGTGGTGGTGATGCGGTAGATTTTATGTTATTTCTCTATAAGGCATTTTTATGTGGGGAAGATGTGATGCCTCCTTTGTTAGTTATGATGTGGTGGGTTTGATGCGATTCCTCATGGGGATTTTGTGAGGTGGGTTGGATTTAGTCCCTCCTGGGATGGTTGTGACGTGGTGGGTTGGATGTGATTCCACCCAAGGACATTATGATGCAGTTTAGACATGATTCCTTTAGATGGGGATGATTGGTTATGATCTAATTTGGTATTCTATATGATATGGATATAGAAGTATGCTCTTTAAATATTATTTTGATGTGTTCAGAGACACTCTAGCACTGATCAAAATACGAATAGTCACTCCTATATGGCTTGGAAAGAAATTTTGGTTGTGAAAAGAGTTTTTATACAATTGTTTATTAATTTATTTCAAGGATATTACATTATTCGTACTCTATTTATAGTAGATATGTTAAGGAGACCATTGGTGTTGAACTACATATTTGTACTCACACCTTACTAAGGTTCCCATAGTAGTTTAGTATCTGAGAAGAACCCATGATTATAAGAATGTGTATATGTATAGGCTTGAATTTGGATGGTTGATTTGGATATATTACATGGATTAAAGATAAGGGAACATGTTATGGCTCATATAAATCATTTGTATACCAATAAAATACACTTTTCTTAGACATATAGTAACCACTTCACATAGAATGTATATATCTATAATTATTTGAAATATACTAACCAAGATAATTAATACATCACATATCATTCATATAGAAGATAAGAACATCACATGTCCATCTTCCAAGTATCTAAGCACATCACATGTCACTTAACTAAGTATGATAATTAATTTCCCCATTATAACTCAATAAAGGACCAAGATGTATTTACTAATCATACAAGTGGAAAATCTTATCTTGGCTGTGCTCCAATTTATAACATGATTAATAACATACCCAACCACACTATTATTAGATAATTTTCAAGTATTTCATAAGAATCATATCAAAGTTTGAAGGTTATCATGCTAGTTATCTCTTTAACCTCAAATAATGAGAATTAATAATAATAATACACCCTTGAGTATAATAATGACTATATGAAATTACATGAGATATACTTTGGTGGGATAGTTTAGATAATATGTCTCTACTTATAAGGTCTGGAGTCCATTATTTTTATATCATCAACAACTATTTAGATCAATTACAACGTTCTTCTCATGTGAATATTAACAAATCATCACAACCTATAATACTCCAGGATGATAAATGATTAAGGATAACAAAAAGTATTACTTTGAGGGGATGATTCTCATTTCACATCACACAAAATATGTATCCAACATGGAAGAATTTTGAAGTGTCTATTTATTTTTATATAACATGATACAATTTATATTCTTAAACTTATAAGATAATACAAAATTATACATATTCTATTTCCTAACATATCAAATATGATAGACTGTCTCTCTTCCAGTTTGGGGATGGCGGCGGCTTCTTCCTCAGCACCAATGTGGGAACGTTCGTCGTGCAGTTCCTCATTCGTGCCTTGAGGGCTCGATCCTTGACTCATCCTGTTGCTAGCATGTTCTTCTCCCTAGCCATCGAACTGGCTAGGGTTTCTCTTGGAGGCGGCGCGGTCGAGGTTGTGTTTCCTACCTTAGAAGATAGAGGGGTGGTTCCTCATTTCAACATCGGCTATGGTTGCAGTGGGAGGTTTGTTGCGGTCTCCATGTGTGGATCCGAAGGCAGCGATGGGATTGCAGCTTGCGGCGAGGTCCACTGTAGGTGTGGTCTGGCTACGGTGATGCTCAGGTTTTTTTGTTTGATTTCGTTTTCCTGAATCTAGATATGTTCCAGCCTTGGTTAGTTCACAGTGGTGAATTTTTTGGGTGGTATCCTCCTACGGAATTCCAGTTCGATGATTGGATGCTGTGATGGTCTCTTCTCAGGGCGGCTTCAGTGGTCTTTTTGTGTGTTTTAGTTTTCGTTTGGGATGCATTTGTTTTTTCTATGTTCGTGTGATGAGTTGCTATTTTCGGGCATTGGTTGATTAGATGTGTGGTTGGTTCTTTGGTTTTTGATGCACTCATTTTCTGTTTTGGATGGAAAGGTGGTTAGTGCTGATTTTCACCTCTTTGGATACCTCTTTGGATGTGTGATGATTGGAACATCTTTGGAAGTGATGGATGAGGATTGGTAGGTCTCTTTGAAATAATGGAAAAGGGGATGGTTTTTTCCTTGGTGGCTTGTGGCTCAAGGGATTTTGCAAAAGTTTGTCTACAATATGCTGCTCCAGATGAGGTTATGGGCAAGAGTTTCTCACTGTTTCATGGCTTTTCGAAATCAGATGTTTGAGAGGGTATGGTTTTCACCATCGAGACCAGGCCTATGCTCTTTAGCACGAGATAGTTTTCCGTGTTTCAATGAGACAATAGAAGATGATTTTAATGTTTTTTTGTTGGGAGGAGCTGATCTCTTATTGTGAGAGTTGTTTTTGATCTTGAGTTTTGGTCCGTTGGGGTCTGGATTGGTGATTAAGTCCGGATGTCATGGGTTTCCCCCTTCTTCCCTTAAAAGGGGGCTTTATCATAATAAAAAAATTAAAGGCCTTCGGGCCATTGGATGGATGGATGTAATTCCTACCAAATCACTATAAAACCACTAGATAAAATCCACCCAATAAACTCTTTAGTGACTAACATATATAAAATCATCTAGTTTGAATAATAGTGAGATTTAGGAATCATATTTCTAATATCCATATCATTCAAGTTATTTAAACTCAATAAATTCACAATATAAATGTTTAGATGTTAATAACATTGTTTTTCTACTTAGAATACATTCTATGTTTATTATTATCATCACCGGAACCCTTTCTATAAAAAAGAAATTTCTTAAAAAACTTCTATAACTAATGTAATCAATTACATTAATCATTTACCAAAATACCATAATCCTATTAAGGTATTAATTTACATTGGATTTGAATTTTAATTATAATAATCATTTATTTATTAAAATTAAACTTATATTGGTTCAAAAAGAATCCCACTAGCCTCATAGACACTATATTTTTTCTATAATATCATGATAATATTTAAAAAATATTTTTTGTTTAGTTAGTCTCTCTTATTTTCTTTTATTATGAATATTTAAGAAATAAACCATTTTTTCATATCATATATGATATTTTAGGTAATAATATAATTATATTGAATATATGGGTTATTCTTTAAAATATTCAATTGATGATAGTGATATCACATTTCAGAAAAAAAACACCAAAAAACTCATTTATCTTAGATAAAAAAACATGTATCCTTAAATTTATCTCACACGTGTTATAGAAACTAATGAATCAAAAATCATGTGTATTGATCTCATATTAATTAAAAAAATATATTAATATAAAAAATATTATCATTTATAATGAATATTAATATACACATCCATAACATGGATCTACCTGATATTTATATATATTCATTTTCATTTAAATATTTGGTTTTTAAACTCATTACGTAGTCACTTGAATGAAGACCAAAATACCTATAAATTATTCCTTTTATTTTTAAAATAATATAGACCACCAACATTTTCAATGTTTACATTTGGTGTCATATAACCATCAAAATAAAAAAAACAAATTTATATAATACTGAAACGTACATGGACATTCCATGGATTTTCAAAACCCATTAAGGTATCATTATATTTCTATAATATTGAATCATTTCTCCTCATTATTGATAACAATAGGTTTCAATTACCATTATTATCTATTATAAGAAAAATTATAGGCCCTTCCAACTAAATTTAATTATTCTTGTTTGAAATTTTACCCAATTGTATTATTGACACAACATTAGAACCTATATATCACATGCCTAGTTAAAATATTCTCAACACTTTGAGAATATTGGGTAAACTTTTCTTGAATTTATTCACATTTTTAGAATATTTACATAAATGAAAATATAATTTATTCATTAACAATAATAATCTTTAGAGGAAACCCTTTGTCTCATCTATTTATTTTTATACTAAAACATATTGAATATATGAGTAGTGACTAAAGTTACCTTATCCGTATTGTATCTAATGCATTTAAAACCTCGGGAAAATCATTTTATGCTTCCCATAAGCATCAAAATTAACATCTTAAACAATTTCAACAATTTATTCATGAAGGTATTTCTCTAACACATATAATTTATTATACTTATGAACTTTTCTTAAATTACCAGCCTTATGGTTTGGTTATATTAATATTCTCGTTCAAATCATTGATCTCAAAGTTAAATTTTCTAATGGTGATTATATTTATCTACAACCAAATATTTGATCAATTGAGTATCATTTTTTAGATTTTTTCATCAAGGATTTTTTTTAAAATGATTTCACTAAAATGTGACCTCTTTTGAATTCATCATATCCATTAGTGGGATAAGATCCATTTTTCATCATGGAACACACCAGTTATCATGAAAATAAGATGTGACTATATATGGTTGAAAACTAATTTCAATCATACTATATATGACTCTTATAAAAAAAGAGGATAACTCTTCATCCAAAATCATTATATGATGTCAATCAAATCAATTATTATAGAATTTTAATTTTTAGCGTTTCCCAGCAAAGTCTAACCCAAATTAAATTCCAATAATAAGGATCCTTATAGTTAGATCCACATCAATACTTGATTTCATTACATAAAATAACTAATGATCACATAATGGTTTGGCTCAACCATACTGAATAATCAAGGTCTTGATAAGTGCCAATTTTTAAGGAATATTTCATTTTTTTATTATTTAGAAGATTTAATTATCATAATTTTATATCATGTTATTCAGTTTTCGTATTAATGATTATAATTTTTTAGTTTAGAATCCTTTTACATCCCCCAAAACAACATGTTCAACCCATATTTATGTGTAAATTTTTCTACAACTCTTAGATTGTGTTACTAACCTAAATTTGAAACCAATTTTTCCTAAACATATACAAATACATTCTACATTTAAATTATATGAATCCCTTTCATATGAAGTCTTATTATTATATGAAATAAATACATTCCACACGAGTAATCCTGAAACCAAAATTTTTTGTTGCAACCAGGAGGTTGAGTGTTTTATTTATTGATAATAAGATTTGGATTTTACCAATTAAATACATGAAAATTAAATTTGAGTACTATGTATGAGTATATTATTTCTATTAATGTATCATTGATTTTGATATAATGGAGAAAAGTTTCTTTTATATCACTATATATAAAGGATATTTTTTTGTCTTAAAAATTTATATCTCAATTTCATGCATACTTATTTTAATATAAAATAAATTATTTTATTAATTTATGTTATTATTCTTTACAATACATTATAATTTTATTCATTTATGGAAGGAAATAATAAATTTTTGAAAATAATAAAAATGATAAAATAGGACCAATATTTATAGAGTAAGAATATTTTCAACAATGTTAAATTTTCTTCACATGTTTACAATGAACAGAATCAAAAGATCAAGAAAAAAAGGAGTAATTTTTTTTTGGAAAACCACCATTCATATCATGAAAGACCTATTGATGATTTGAAACTCTACATGACTTCAAGACATGAATCCATGGAAGGAAAACCCACATAAAGAGACATAACATGATTTTTCAAAGTGTGAAAACAAGTTTTATGATGTAATTATAGTGGATAAGAAAAACCAACATCCAATTTTTAAAAATCATTTCCAATTCCCACACCTATTTACCTGATACCCCTATTTACCCTTGAGGTTGGTTTATGAGGAATTAATGGATGAATTTATATGTGATTAAATATGATCTAAAAATAATTTATTCCTATAAATACAAGGGTAATCTATTGTTTAGAGTATGATTGGTTAGAAAAGAATGAAAATCAAGAGTAGGTTTTTTATTTTAGATTTTGTTGTCATTTTAGATTTTGTTTACCATGTAACTTGATAAATATATTTTTAATTAAAGTGTTATTACATTTTTTATCTCTCTATCTCTCAATAGTGATCTCTTACACTCACACAAGTGAGTGACTAAACCATGTATTGGGATTGGTGGAGGTTTCCATGGTGTTTTTAAATTATATTCTTTAAATATTCATATTTTAATTCTTTTTTGGGTGAATGAGAGATAAGTGTATGAGTGAAGTAATCATACACCATGAAATAAATCTTAAAATCATCTCCACTCTCTACCAAACCATCATTATTTCCCTTCCCTAGGTTAAAATCATCATTCAATGAAGTTTATTGTTCCCAAGGGATGAAACGTCATATGACGGAGTCGATTCTTGGTAGGTAGTACACTCTTGATCGATGTGTGTTTATCACATATGATTATTGGAGAAGGAGATATTTTTTCTTCCAAAGAGGTCCCTTGGAATATTAGATTTAAAACTCAATGTAGAGGGTAACAATTTTTATATAATGGTATAAATTTCCAAATTTAATTTAAATAAAAATAATGAATAATTAAATAACTCTATTAACTAACCCTAATACCTAGAAATTTCTTTCTGTGTACATTCTTTCTTTATCAATATTTATCTTTATGTTTTATTTTAATTTTTCATTGATTTTCCAAACCCCCATTTTTATTTTTATTTCATTAAATAATAATAAAAGCATGAAAATATAATAAGTAAATTAGAAATAGTTTTTGATCAACTACAAATCTCCTCAAGTGTGACAAACCGGGTCGGCCACTATAATTCACTAGGAAAATTAATTATTGATTTTGGAATTCCCTTCAACTAGCATGTCAAAAAATGGAATTATTACTAGTGATCCAAGAATACATTCATTAATTATTACCTTTTCACATTTTGTAAATTTATTTATTTTTTTTCTTTAAAAATACTATAAAAAATCCATAATGTATTCAAAATAAAATAATTAAGCATGGATTCATTACTCACATATTAAACACAAATAGAAAGTGGATGACAATGATCTTATAGCCTAATTAGAAAGGATTAGTGACACAATACAATACGGGAAGAGAAAAATGGAATGGATAACTAAATATTTCCATGCACCCTGGGAGCAGTAACCAAAACAAGAACCTAAGCTTGTGGAGGAAGATATTTTTTCACTCATTTTTCAAATTAAAGAACCTAAAGAGGTTGAGAAGGAAATACATGAATATCTAATCCACCTCTCTCAACCATTGTTGTATAATATTCATGAAGTAAACCTACCTTCTTATTTATTTATAGGATATCAACAAGATTTGTATGAATTATTTGAGGAATATAAAATGAAGTAATACTCCCCTATCTCTAGAAAAGAAGAATCAAAACCTTGGTATCTCTCTTCAGTAATGGAAGAAGAAACCACTAAAGTGGTGTATTATGAAAAAATATTGTAGTATCTTGAATACCTACTTACATATATAACTTATCAACTCAAAGTTTCACTTTATAATAAAGAATCTATTGAATCTGAACAAACTTAGTGATATAATATTTTTTTGATCTCATTCTCATCTAATTTTACTGAAACTAGATTTGAGTGTCCCCTCTCATTATTTTAAATTTTAGGATTCATACAACTCTTATTTCACCATATAATAATATAATAAAAATGAATATACACCTGATGTAGAATATATGGATCTCCCTGAATATGTCAAGAACTTATTAGAGTGGGTGTATGAGGATATCCGAGTAACTTTTCCTAAGGAAACAGAGACACAATTTTCATAAAATAAAGGTGAAGGATTTTATATTGATTTTCAATGTTTTAATTATATTAAAATATAATTACACTTTTAGTTTCCCTTTGATTATTACATTTATTCAGAATACCTTAAGAAAGTACTGTTGATTTAATATGGTGTTGTGCTTGTCATAGCCAAATAGGTGAAGGACTTATTCCTTATCTTATCCCCACTATGAAAAGTATACCTTTTTACTAAATGGATAGAATTAGTGTACTCTATCTGTGGAGTTATCAATAAAAATGAAGTAATTAAATATACATGGAATAAGTTTTGGTTTCTTAAATCAAATAAGTTCCACCCACCATCAGATTTTTGATAATGGCTGGTACTACCCATTAGGTGGTAGTCAAAACCTAGGTCCCACTTTGGGGTTCAAAATATAATGTATACTAATTTTATTTTTCTTCAATTTTATTTTTAGGAATTTTGTTTTCAACTTATTTCATATTAATTAGTTTTAAAAATATATTAATATGTATCTTAATCACCCTCATTATTTTTTAGCTTTAATGATATTGTGCATTTTTAGGATTGATTTTCTTTTGTAGGTACATGATGATTCTGAAAAAAAGACACAAATAGGATAAAAAGGAAGTAACAGAGATTAATTTCAAATGGATTTAACTTGTAATTTTTTTATCTTTTAACTCCAAATATTTTCATTTGATAGTATTTTTTTAGGTTTAAAAGTGATTTTTCATACCCACACTTAGAATTTGTTTCTTAACTTGACTGATCTAGTAGACATGAGTTCCTTAAGAATAAAATGATTTCACATTTTATATTTTGATGATAATGAGATTAAATTAGTAATATAGATAATTTAATTATTATATTGTGGTATAGATGTAAATTTTATGAATTTTGATTTAGAGGGATTGGTTGATTCATGTAAATGAAATTCCCCTTCCATTTTCATACTTCAGATTTATGAAATTTATATTGATTAATTTTTTATTATATCCATTCTAAGAGAGATTTTACTAAATTTTATATTCCATTAATAATAGTACTTTTAAACCTAATACTTCTCATTCTATCTTGATAATATTTCTTGAGAGGTCATGGGACATTTCACCTGCTAGGACTTTCATTGGAACTTGTCAAAGTTATTATTATACAAAGTCACGTTTAATATGATTGCATCATTTTTACAGATTTAAACCTTATCCTTGAGTACACATTTTACATTAATCTTATGTTATCATATATAATTCATGAATGACCTTTTTAGGAATGAACCACATTTTAATCCCATATTTCCCATTCTTACCCTATTCTATGTATTTGACATGATATTTTAATGTTTATTTCTAGGGTTGAGGAAATCCATGGAATATGGGATGCACTGAATTAAAAGGAATATGTGTGGGGGTACCCTTTTGGTTATTAGGAAAGGATCAAATACATTCAATGTATTTCAATTTAATACCTCTTGGAAATAATAAAATAGTAAATAAGGGAAAAAATAATTTGCTGTGACTTGGGAGAATCAAAAATAAACATTATAGGACCAATGATTTTATCATATCGGGTTAGGTGGAGAATGTGAGATTCATTCCAATATTAACATTCAAAAATGTAAAAAATAAATTTTTTAATAATACTCACTATTATTATTTTCTTTTTTATCATTTATTATGATTTAGAGTTAACATCATCTTTGATCCTTACAATTTTTTAAAAAAAATTATTCACCAACCATATGCCTAAGAAATTTTAGAACCTTAATTGAAATATCCTCATGATTTCATGTTATTATTTTCTTAAAAAAGTAGATTATTTATTAACTTTAAAGTATTATGGAAAAGTACATTTATTCAAGGTATGATCCCAACTCTTTAATTTTTTTTACCTTGAGTAATGCGTGAAAGAAAATTAATATAAGGTATACCACAAATTTCCAATTTTTGTAATAATGGATTATGATATGAGGATGAATGGAAGGAATAGATCCATAAATTTTAAAATGGGATGATGTAAAATACTAGGGTGATTGTTTCTTTAAAGAGTGTGAAGTTGAATTGATATTTTATGTATAGCATTAATGTTTTTATTTCAACTGATAATCATTATGTTACAATTCTTTTAAATTTAAATATTGGTAGAATTATGTTCCTATTTAATTTATTTTTTAGATTACATGCTTGTGGAAAAGCAAGTTCTAAGTGTGGGGAAATTGATAGAACCATTTCATTCATACTTATTTTAATATAAAATACATATTTTATTAATTTAAATTATTTTTATTACTGATATTTTATTTTTTTTAAAAATTTATGGAATGATACAATGAATTATTGAAAATAATACAAATGAGTAAAAAGGATCAATATTTACACCATAAGAGTACTTTCCATGATGTTAAATGCTCATGAATTGTTAAAAAGGCTCAGAAATAAAGAGTCAATCAAAATAAAGAGCAAGAGTTTCTAGAAAAGAATCATCCATGTCTTGAAGAAACTATTCATGTTATGAAACTATATGGGACTTCAAGAATTGAATAAAAATTGTAAAAAACAATACTTATAGGCATAAAAAAAATTTCATGGCATGTAACTATGTGGCATGCGATGGATATGGATTATGGGAAAAATAAATATCATATTTTGTGAAATCTTGACCAAATCCCATTCTTATTGACCCAATACCTCCATGAAACCCTGTGACTAACTTAGGAGGAATTAGTGGATTCATTTAAGTATGATTAATGATTCATTGATCAAAATTTATTCTTATAAATATGAGGTCAAACTGTTTTGTTGAGGATGATAGGTTGCAAAGTTATTGAAACTAAGATTATGGTGTGGATTTTAGTTTCTGTTTTAGTTTTAGGTATTCCGTAAAATATAAATTCATACTAATATTTTTTTATTAAATTATTATTCAATTTTGTTTTTCCCTCTATTTCTCTCTTTATCTTTCTCCTCTATTATCACTTACACTCATGATGGTGAGTGATTGGTACCTAACATAGCCTTTGGGGAGGTCCTTTCATTTTTCCTGAATTATAATATTTAATTCGTAATGTTTTAATATCATTTGTGGTGAATAATAGAGAAGAATATGGTTGTGGTGATCATCCACCACAAAATGACTATTAAAATAATCTTTATTCTCTATCAAACCATCATTATCTCCCTTCTCTTTGGTAAAAAAATCTATACAATGGAGTTGAGTGTGATTTGGGGATGAAATTACATATGATGGATCTGGGTCATAGAATGTATTACACACTCGATTGAGGTGTTTTTATCTTACTTGAGTATTGAAGAAGGTGAGATTTGGTGTGATGAAGAGATATCCTAGGCATGCTAAATTTCACTCTCAATGTAAAGGATAACAATTCATGTATGGTGGGACAGATTATTAAATTTAATTTAAGCAATAATAATGAATATGGAAGGAACTCAAGTAACCAGCCATAAGAACATGGCCATTTATTATAACTACATTTATTCTATCTGTATCTACATCTATATGTTTTCTTTTAATTTTGTATTTAGTTTCCAAACTGCCATTTTAATTTTTCATTAAATAATATTAAATAATATTTATAATAATTGAATTATCAATAGTTTGTGATCAACTGCAAAGATCCACAAGAGAGGCAACCATGGTAATCCACTATGATTCACTACGAATATTAATTGTAACATCTCCACCGACCTATGAAAATCATGTCAAAGGGCATGAAGATTACTAAATCTAGAATTAGTGGAAGTATAGATTTTATGAACATGATTATTTTTGTTTTCATATGGTTTTTGAAGAAGTTTAATATTTCGTTATGAAATTTGAAAAAAGGATGGTGACAGATCTTTGAAAGAATATTACATCATGTCATGGGGTATGAGGTATCTCCATGTGGGTGATGTTTCAAAAAATTAAAAGTACCTAGGAATTCTATGAGAGAGTTAACATTCATATATTATGGAGATGTGAAAAATTCACATATTATTATAGTGGTATATAGTATATACGTGCATATTTTTAAGATATTTGGAAGAGTTATAAATTAAGAATTCTAAAAGTTTATAGTACACATAGAAAATTTTAGAAGATTTATAATATATTTGTAGGTGGTATAAGAATATAAAAAAGGGATAAAATCACCCTATATATATGATGTTTTTTAGAAAACTTCTCAAGATTTGTAAGGTTTTAATTATATGAGTAATAATTTTTTTACAGAAAATGAAAAAGCTATGGACCCACCTTATGTGTATAATTTTTTTAGAACCCATCATAGGATGCATAAGCTTGTTTGAAATATAGAATAAATATATATACTTCTTAATTGGGATAGAAAGAGAAGGTAACATAATGGAAAGGCTTTCTAGGTTGATAATATTCTTTGGTGAGTTTCAATGGCTCTGATAATACAGAGGTTACCATATCATGGAGAATGAGAATGATGAAATAGGTTTAGTTATTTAGAATACCTGAATTTTTTTAATATAGTTCTATTAAGAAAATTTCATGATTAAAGGGATTTCACTATGACACAAATCCAAGAAAAAACAAGTAGGGCCATGACACTTAATCTTTGGGATATTTACCTAATCAAATTGATTCAACAATATGAAGCAACAAAAACTACTATGATAGGCTTTAGGTTTGTGAAAAATAATAGGATCAGGTTTTGATATTTAAAATAATTAAAAAGGAGATACTTATTAGATTTTGCGGATTGGGATATTATTTGAAAAATATTTTTTAATAGAGGTAACACACCATGATTTGGATGAGGTATAAGAAGACCACACTGTGGTAGTGGAAGAAACACCATGAAAAGGTGGTTTTTGTATCATCTAGATATTTCAGTTAGAAGTTTTATTGAGTAAGATATAAATAATATTTTAATAGTTTAGTCTGGTACACTTAATACCCCAATTTAATCATGTGGTTTATCTGGAATGATTTTATAAAATCAAGAGAATATGGATTGATCCCGACCATCATATAAAATAGTTAGTTTCATGGAATATATTTAAAAACTATTTGTATTTTTTTAAGAGATATATAAGTATTGAATATATATTTTTCATGGTAGGAATCAGAGATATCTAAATATTAATGATATATCTAATTTAGAAAAATGATAAAAATAGAGGATTCCATTACATTATCTAGTTCAGCTCAAGAGAGAATGCTCAAAAAATGTTTTGTTATTACCCAAATATATCTTTTATATGAAGAAATGGAGAAACAAGATAATTCTAGTTTGGAATTATCTTTATCAAGAGAAGAGGTTTTACTATCATTATTTGTTAAAGACAATAGATCAACCCCCTCATCAACGAGTTTATTGACTCTGGAATTAATTAATGTGCATAAAGGCATATCATAATAGTGAATCTACCTATAGATAAGTATGTATGTTATTTCATAAACCTATATTATTATGAAATAGACCTTCATGTCTATAAACTATTAAAGTTACACTCAAGTCTATAAATGAATCATTAATTTTTCTGAGGTAGTGTATATAGGGAATAAGAGGTATTATAACTAGGATCAATAGTGTGTCTTTACTAAACCTTTTTAATAACTTTAGTGATTCGTACTAACCCTGGAAAATTTACACACCATCGATGTATACTCCATATATTATCCCATAGTAGCGAACCAAGTAAAATATCAACATCCATTAAATGATTTATATTTATATGTTAATTTTTTAGGTTCAGTGAGGTTGTGTGAAAAATAAATTGATCAATAGGTTTAACACTTTTCATCATAACATGGGAAAAATAAGAAAATGGGAGACAATTGAGTAAAAAAACTTGAATTGGGTAACACCCTGATTCACCCCACCTCTTAGTGTGTCTTGGGTCAAAATAAGTGGTATCAAAGAGAATATATTTCATTAATGATTCAACCTAACATTTTTTTAAAATTGTGAAATATATGGATAAAATAGGTTATATTCATTCATTTGATATAAACTATTTCTCTAATTGGAAGAAATAGTTCATGTCATATTTGGAAGTACATGTTTGAATCCCTTGAGATATTCTGTTAACTAACAAAATCAATTTTGGCATGAAATTATGTGTGGTAAGGATATAAGAAATTTAGATATGGATTTATGTGTCATGAATTTATTGAATGGTACCTTAGATTTAATGGTGTGAGAGAAGATATATCATTACAGAAATTTAGAGGAAATGTGTATGAGTTTTGGGTGATTGTTTGGTATAAAATAAAATTAAGTTTTATTAACTAGGGAAATATGTTAATTTATTGAATATATGAATGAAAATTCTACTGAATAATAATTACATTTTTCTAGAAGAAAAAATAAGAACAATATGAAGAATTAAAAAAAGAAGTTGGGTATTCCCATTAATGTGAAAAAAATTTATTCCTTGCGTATATTTGAATCTATCTCAACAATATATGTTTCTTGTAGATCTAATGATGAAAATTATATATCACTTTAATAGTTTTATGATAATAATAAAGAGGCAACCACAATATGTGGTAAATTTGGAGATTACTTGTATAATAAAAAAGAGGATATTTAAGTCTGTAGGAGTGGATTAAAATTCGTTAAGGATAATAGTGAAAAGAACTAATCTTACATATCAAATTTATAAGAAGATAAATATATATATAAATAATTATGAGATAAATTCAATGGTTATCATTACAATTATGAGTAATAAAATTAAGGAACCAAGTCACATACACGAATAACTTATTCATGAGTAAAATTCAATCTGGAAAAGATGAAACTTCATGAATCATCAACGCCAACCCTAAAATTTCAAGTAAGGAATATAGATAATGAAAATAATGCCCACTTTGATAATTTATAATACTAACTGAAATAGAAGTATTTTAGGATTAATAAGCTTTAGGGATAGCATCATTTTAATGGGAAGAATTTAAAAATTAAATATTCTCCCTTAAAGACATAATTTATTAGTAAAAAGAGAAAAAACATAGAATAACAAAAAATGATAGTAAAATCCTATTATAACTAATGAAAATTGTAATCAAATAATGTTACAATTATAATTCAACTTTTATTATGTTTAAGAAAAAAATATTGGATGTGTGTGGGGAGAAATTAGAGATATACAATCAGAGGAGACCTATTGATACATCTCATCAATGGAATCATTTTCAAGGAAACCTATGTAATAGAGGTGTCAATATAGGAAAAACTATTCCCATGAAATTAATAAGACATGAATTTTATAAATAAAAACCAATTTTATATAAAAAATGATTCACGGTGCTAGAATATTTTAAGGGTATAGAGAACATGATTAAACCTCATGTATCATTGATGGATTACTCACTACAGCCCTTATGGAGAGAAAAAAAGAGTATGGTTTAGGAACCAAAGGTTATTTTCTCACAAAAAACATCATCAAAAGAGAATGAGAATTAATGGGGAGAAAAAAATAGACAAATTTTTTCTCTCATAGTTATAAAAAAATTCAAATAAACACCATCACTTTCTAAGATAAAGGATGTTTTCCCGTCAAGAAAAAAGTGTATGGATATATATATAGAAATTATCTCCAAGGATATAGAAATATGAAGTTGTTTTTATGGATATTGAAGAATAAAAATATGAGTCATGATTAATTGGTTTCATCTATACCAATATGAAGAAAGAGTATACGACCGAATGAGTTGTCCTTTTATAGAGAAATAATCATGGAAAGGAATGGAAAAATGGTACATCACAGGATGAAAACTTTCACTAGTGAGATGATTCTCATAATGGATTTTAAATGTGAATAAATTTAAGAAGAATTTTCAAATTCAAAATTTCTTAGAGAAGTTTACACTAGTATTTTTACCCATATAAAATATTATAAGTAGATGAAAGGTAAAGGGTTAATTCATAATGTTCAACCAATCTTCTATATTTACGTAATTATAGAGGTTCCCCTCTCCCCATGTGTTTATATGTTTCTAAATATTATTTTAGGTGACATAAGATTATTGGGGATATACAATCCATGGGGTAATTGAGCAAAAAGAAATCATGTATGAGCTGAAAAGAGATAAATGTAACAAATAGAGTCCTAGTGTTTTTAGTTATTAATTATTATCATACATAGAAAAAATGGTGTCATGTCCTTGATATGACTCAAAATTTGGTGTTGTGAAATCAGTTTTGTTTTTAGGTTAAAAATGGAGTTCTATATAGTGATGGAGAAGCCTGAATTATGGAGTTCCTGATCTTCATATAATGTGTTGTCAAGTTCATATATGAAATTTTCAGTTACATAATGTCAACTTGTAGATCAGAAAATTATATCTGGTCATACCTAATGTGTTATATGACCACTAAAAGAAAGAGTAGACATATATAAAGGTGAAAAAATAAACTTTTTGAATTATTTTTTATATGATTATATAATATAAATATTTTATTAGTTTATTTTCATAGAGGGTACCAACATGAACTAGGAATAATGTTTTATAACTTAATAATTATTCTTGTAGATGAATTATATAAAAATAATTGATGTCTAGAACTAATTAAATTCAAGGGGAGTTGTTCATACACAATCAAAGGATTTTTAACCCCATTCATAAGTGGAATATGACATGTGAAGAAAAAGGATGAATACAGATATCAAGTGGTATCAATTGATTCAATATGTGGTATGACTCACACACATGGTAATTTTTTGTTTATTTATTTATGGTATTTTTAATTATGGTTGAGATTATATGATGTGTTTAAGATATTAAAAAACTCAATCCATATATTTTTATGGAAGTTAGTGAGTTACATGGAAACATTTTATGTTGTTAATAATAAATTTTTCTTCCTATAATGAGTATTGAACAAATAGTCTTAGAGGATATTGCAAAAACTCATTGAAAAGTGGTAAAATCACCCATTAAAAATCATTTAGTAAAATCTAGTTGATATATTACAATTTCTAAAATTCTAAAAGATGAAATAATTTATAATTTCTTTATTCACTAAGTGGTGATAAGGATAAATATCTATATCTAGAGTTCCACTAGTGTTGAAAGTTTCAAAGGTTTAATACATGAGTGGTTAAGAGAACCTAAAGGCTTTAAGGTGGTAGATGGTGATAAAAATTCCAGATATAAGGATGACATGGAAATGGTTTATATGGACCAATGTTTCTGATGATAGTTTCAAATGGATAATAGAGAAAAAATAGATGCTAACTATTGGTATCAAGTGGGACATGAAATTAATTTCATGTAAAATGGAGAGAAAAAACTCTCTTAATAAAGATTTTAAAAGGTCGGGAAAATCAAATTTTCCCAATAACATCTTTATTTTGAATAAGGATAATATCCAAAACAATTTTTTTATTGACAATTGAGTAGTACATATGAGGGTATATCCCCTGTTGAATTCTAGTGTAAATGGAAAAATAATGAATTTATACATATGCTAGTGAGTAAAACCTTTTAGTTTTATTTAAAAATGGTGAGAATGAACAAAATATAATGAACAATATATCCATTTTTAAATTGAGAATTATGAAGAAGAATTAAAATTTAAAAGGTAAGAATAATTGTTTATAGTAATACTATAATATTTTCAACCAATTAAAAAGATGAATAATGTTACAACCATGGGGTTTTATATTTTATTTTTTTGATAAAAATAGTCGGATATTGTAAATAAAATACTTAGTAGTGGAGTTTAAAAAATGATGGTGAGTCTGTTATATCTGGTAAGGTATCATTGATGTTAAGGTAGTATAGGAAAGTCTCTTTGTTAATACTATATATCAGAGACATGTTTTTTTATTTAGATGTGTGAAGATTATTTATTTTTTTATTAGTGAATGTTTTTATTTTAAAGACACGATTATTTAGGTTTTCATAAGGTTGTGGAAGAAGTTAAATTTTTCATGTGGCAAATTAGAATTTTATTTGTAGATTATCTATAAAAGAAGAAAACATTATGTTGTAGGGTATAAGATCATATTGTGTAGGTGAAGCTGAAAAAAATGAAAAAGTCCCTATAAATGCTTTAATATACATAATATTTATAAATTCTAAAGATTTTATAAAGTATCATATCATTAAGTGATGTCTAGTATATAAAAGTTTATGTATATGATATTTGGAAGAAGTAAAAAATGAAATGGTTATGAAGTTTCCTGTATATATAAAATATTTGAGCAGTTTCATAAGATATGTAGAAGATGAAACATAATATGGAAAATGAGCACAGTCACCCTAAAAATGTAAGATTTTTCAATAAAATTCTTGAGATGTTAATTGTTTTATTATCATGAATAATATTTTTTGTTAGTACAGAAAAAGTAAATTTCAAGAAGTTAACCTATGTGTGTAAGGTTTTTTAGGAACCTTCCTGATATGCATAACCTTTTGTGAAATATAATATAAGGATTTATACATTTTTACTTAGAGAGAAGGAGGAGATCATGTCATAGAAATGTTGGGCACATTATGAATATACGTTAGGAAATTTTATTGGAACTATTAATATATATGTATATGTAATGTAGATAATGAACATACATCAATAGGTTTGGTGATTGAGAATACCTGGAAGTTAATTATGTTACATTACTAATAGATTTTTATAATTAAAGGGCAAAGAAGGCTCGGGTCCAGGCTATTCCTGGCACCCCCCAAAATTTATTAAACAAAAGGACACAAACACTGCAGACAAGGGAGGGGAGGGGTCGAATGACCCACACCCAAAAACCCTTACAACCCACGCCAAAGAAAGAAAAACAAAGAAAGAAAAAGACACAAAAACAGACAAAACCGCACCATCATCACATCACATCCAGCCAGTACCAGCATCCAACATCACTACATCCAGCATTAACCAGTATCCAGCAGCTCACAGCTAACCAACAACCAGCATTCAGACTACAGCAACAAACAACATCCAGCAGCAGCAACCAGCCAACCAACATCCACAACAATCCAGCAACTTGCATCCTCATTTTCAGACAGCTAGCACCTCTTTCGACCACCAAACATCCCCCAGCATCCCACTTCCACTCCAACAGCATTTTTTTTCACCAACACCAACATTACCATCAAATTCTGACCCAAGCAGATCAAATGAAACCATTTCAACAAACCAAACAACCCATCAAACCAAAGCAACACAAGAAAACCAGAAACACAAGGCCCCCCTCCCTCCAAGCCGCTGGATCCGACTTCGAAACACCGGTGCACGCCAAGATGACGACGAGACAAGGTGAAGCCAAGCAGAAGAATTGGAGCCGGAGGTCACCGTGGTAGATGATGCGCACACCGGATCCGATGCCAGAAGCCGCAATATAACCAGCAACCATCGTGGCCGACGGTGAGCACACCGGAATCGAAGAGCACTCCGAAGCCGCGGTGAGATCCTGAAGTCGAAGACACTCCGCAGTCGACACCAATCCAGTCGACATGAAGCGCCCAAGGCCGCGGAGAGAAACCGAAGCTAAGCGAAGCGAATTCAACACCGGACTGAAACCCCGAAGCCAGGAACACCGAGGTCGTTGCACGTCGACGCAGATCTGAAAACTCGAAACCACAAGCAAAACAGGTCTGGCGTCAAACATACTAGATCCAAAGCGAGATCCCGAAGTAGGGTTCGAAGCAGTTTCCATTGGACCAAAACCGAAGCCGATCCAACCAGATCCAACACCGATCTACGCCGAGCCAAAGCGAGGCAACCAGCGATGAAGCTAGCCCGTGCCGGAGGAGGGGAGGGGAATATCGGTCGGAGAAACCCTAGCTGCGCGAGGAGAGGGAAAAAGCCGCCGCTCTGAGGTCTCTAAGGGGTGTTCTTAAGGTTTTTCTTATAATTAAAGGGGATTCACCATGATGTCAAGTTGTGAATAAAAATTTAGGGCCATGATGTATAAGATTTAGTATATTTATATAGTCAAACAAAGTTAATTCCATGAAGCTATAGACAATTCCCTGATCGGATTGTGGTTTAGGAAAAACCTAAGGATAACACCATGATATCTAGGGGAATTAAAAAAGAATACATTTAGTATATTTTTTTCATTTTGGTATTTACTGGGAAACAAAATATATAGAATATTAACTCACCATGATTAATATATGGTAGAAAAAGACCAATATTTGGTAGAGGAATTCATACCGCGATTAGGTGGTTTCTAAATTATCTATAATTTTTTTTGAATATTAAAGTGAGGATGAGTAAGTCATGATTTTTGGTGTTGACATTGTTTGATTGTTTTTTAATACCCACACTTTATTATGTGGTCTATCTAGAATTATTGTAAATACTCAAGAGAATATGGATTGATAACAACTCTCAGATCATGGAGTTAGTTCCATGTAAAGTCTATAAAAATATATATTTAGTATTTTAGAAATAGAGTGAGAAATATTGAATATTTGGTTGTCCTATGTAGAATTATAATTATCCCTAAGATATTGATATATCTAGGTCATCAAAAAAGGATAGAAATAGATGATTCCATTTTCAAATATGATTCATCTCATGGGATAAGGGTCAAAGAATAAGTAAGTATTATTTTCCTATATTTAGTTATTGAGGAAAGAGTGAAAATGATAATTCGTGTTTGTAATTATCTCCATACATAGAAGAGGTGTTTATAATATGATTTGTGGAAGATAATGACTTAACGCTTCCATTGAGGAGTTGGTTATAGTTAGATTTGAATAAAGTTCATCAATGTATATCTTAATAAATAATCCACTTGGATATTTTTGGTCAGAGTATAATCTCAAGAGGGGGGTGAATTGAGTTCCTACTTAAAAATGATATTAGAAACTTTATTCTTAGGAAGCCCCAATTTTAAAACAGACTAGTTAATTAATTCAATAGAGATATAAATGTTTATTTGGTCAAAAAGTTTCTCAAAAGGTGATTAGACCTTAGCTAAATCAGTGTAAAACACTTCTTTAACTTTTGAAACAAGTTTACTAAATTAAACATATACACACACTAACTATAACTAACTATCAAAGTCAATGCTAAATAGTTTTCGGTTTTTGAAATTATATGAAGAGGAATATAGACAAAACAATGTATTACAAAATACAGTACACAATGGAGTTAAACAGGAGGTTCAGTCTCAAGCCAAGACTTAATCCTCTACACTTGGTGATCACCTTCCACCAAGTGGTTTATATAAATGATAAACATGATATAAAACCTGTATCGAGATTTACAATAGTTTTTCACAAACTTTATTGGATTCACACCCTCTACCATAGTTATTTGAGGAAAAAACAAACAATACAGACCACACACAATCTCTTGTACAGTTTTATGTGGAAAATAATGTGTATCTGACGTTTGATGTGAGGATTTTCAGTATCCACTAGTTCAAGCATAGGAGATAGTGCGTGTAAAAGACATACCCACACACTTCTCAGAAATGTAAAATAAAAGAACACAATAGAGATAAGATTGTAAGATTGAGTTTAGAAAGCTCTATGTGTTTGTAGTTCAGATCTTAACTCCTTGGTGTGAAGAATTTTCGGTTTGAGTTTTTCTATGGAAGTTGTCCTCGAAACAAAGTGTTACAACTCTAGGTTCTAGCTTTCAGGAACTGAGTGTTCTACTTCTTGGGTTCATCGAGATTTCATGAAGCACAGAAGCCAGCCATGAAATTTCTTCTCCTAAAATGATCTTCTTGAGACTCTTGGGTTCACAGTGTAAGTGTTTTAATGATTCTTCCTTTTTCTCTTTAATCTAGTGAGTAAGTTCTTTCTCATGCATTCCCCTATTGTTTTATGCTTCTTCTGTACACATGGTTTCTTCCACAATCTTCTCTTTTATATTTGAGATTCAAAAATAGGAATAATTAAACAACATGTGGTCCTCCTCGTACCTCGTACTGTCCCTAGATACAGTCTCTTGATATGTCTATAATTAGTATTAATTATTGTCAGAAGCATAAAATTTACCAAATGTGGCTGTTAGAATAATCTCAATATTTTGAATAGGTATATAAGGGTATGAATCGGTAGAATAGTAATGATAGCCTTCAGAATGGTAGGCTTAAACAGTAGGTGTGTATTGGTAGCCTTTAATGGTAGCCTTCAGTAGTAACCTTGCATCGGTGACCTTCAATGGTAACTTTATCATCAGTAACCTAGCATCGGTAACCTTCGTAATGGTATCCTTGAATCAGTAACCTTCAGTAGTAACCTTCATCGGTGACCTTTCATCGGTTACCTTCATCGATGAGCTTTCATCAGTGACCTTCATCGGTGACCTTTGAACGGTAACCTTCCTCGTTGACCTTTCATCGGTGACCTTCATCGGTGACCTTTATATCGGTAACCTTTCTATTGTTTACCTTTCTATCGGTGAGATTTCTATCAGTGACCTTTACTTAGAAAAAATTTGCATTGCAAGCATAAACAATAGAACGGTGAGATTAAAGATACATAGGTCTCCCTGGATAAAGAATATAAATATTAATGAAAAATGATTATTCTATAGTATAAACATGATTATCACATAAATGAAACATGAAATGGGATTATCAAAACAGGTGAATCCAACAATCTCTCCCTTTTTGATAATCACAAATCATGTCAGTATTTTTTGAATCAGGGTTAAGAAAATTTTCTAATATCCTCATAGGTGTGTATAAGTACAATTGAACCATGTTTGTTATAGATAGTATATATATTAAAATATTCAAGTTAACTTAAAAACTTCTCCCCCCTTTAGGAAACTTAAAATTAAAACTTAAAACTTCTCCCCCTTTAGGCAACTTAAAAATAAAACATAAAACTTCTTCCCCTTTGTGATTAACAAAAGGCGCAAAGACAAAAAGTAACAAAAGATGATTTTATGATTAATGAAGCAAGAATAAAAGATATAAAAAGTGTACTAATATACATATCAACTAAGACATACCATATTCAATCCGCATCAGATATGTCCAAGGGAGATTTGTTTTTGGAAGTTTAGGAGCCAGGTCCAGAAGATAGAGGAATAAGCCTAGGGATGGTAGTAAGCAGTGTAGGAGGATCTTCTATAGAGACATAAATAGAATGATAGTGAGTAGATATCTGAGGAATCATAGGGTTCATGCTTCTGATGGTATGTTCAGGATTCATCATTGATGCAGTACTGGTAGATCTTGAAGTAGCTGAGGAAGAAGGCAAGGTTGGAGGAACAATGATGGGAGTGCAGTCCACATGGAAGAAGGGTAAAAGAAGATTTATAAAATCCATAATAATGCTTCCTCCTATTTCTATAGATGATATAAAATCATCCTTATTCTCCATAAATTTCTCAAATGCAGTATTTAACTCTCTAAGTCTGCTAACTTGATCCTTAAATGCGTAAGTGACAGGTCAGATCCTCAATTTATCCAACAGTAGCTTAAAGTTTCCATCCATTTGATTCTTAGTATACAACCTTTTGTAGTATAAATAAAATTTCTCCTTTATGGACTTATGATATTGATTAGCTTCACTTAGATAATCTCTTACATGTTTATGAATTTCCCTGGTAGTGGAAATGACCTTAGTCCTAGATTGGGGGTCTGAGGTACTAACACCTGAGAAATTCTGCACTTCTTCTCTGACAACCAATATGAAGGCTTCTAGATCAAATAGAGGAGAGTCTTAAGAGGATGAATATACACAAAGAGGTTCCATAGTGAAATCCACTGTCTCCTTAAAGGATCTAGTCATCCCACTAATCAACATCTTCATATCATCATCTTGGCCACTCACATGTGTCTCCATAGACTTCTTAAAGTCTTCTAACATAGTGACCATCTGCTAAACCACACAATTAACATATCTAAGATCTTTTGAACTCTCAAACATGAATCCATATAGGAGTATAATCTTGAAATTGACTGCTTCATAGATTTCATAGAATCTGCTAAGGTTCTGATCTGATTATGACAATCCTTCACATCATGTAACAGATTTGAGTGAGAGGTGGAAATAACTCTCTCTAAGGAATATGGTACAACTTATTGTTTTAGGCCCACTTCTCTCTCTGACTCAACATATTTTTCATTAAGAAGTCTCTTTATATCTAACATCAAAGTTTCTATATCATCCTTGTTCTCATAATATCGAGGAAAAAGTACTACTAGCTGTACAATAGTAGTGTCTGTAACATAAGGAATTGGAGGACTTCTAATAGGATGGTCATTGTCAAAATATCCATAGTATAATCCCAAGACCACAAATCCAGGGTCTTCTGACCAATCTTTTATACCATGAGAAACAACAATTGAACTTGTAGCAATAGGTTCCTCCCCCTCACTTGGAGCATTATCCTGATCAACCACAGTCATCTCTGCCATACCTCCTTGATCCTCTACATCAACAGGAGGGTCCACTACCACCTCCTCTACATAAGCATAAACAACTTCCAATGCAATTCTAGATTCAACTGAATTAGAAACATCTTCATCTACACTTTCTACCAATTCTTTATGTCTTATCAGAGGACTGAGACTTAGACATTCTTCTTCACTTTCACCAGCAGCTGTCTCAAAGTCATCATGACTAGATTCAATGTCATCTTCCTCCTCTGAGGCCTATCTACTGTCTCTTAAGACATTTTTATCACCTTCTTCTTTACTATTTTACTCATAATCATTGTCCCTTAGGACATTCTCTCTTCTAGGCAGTCTCTCTGGTGGGCTAAGCGCACCAAAAAATACAATATTGACATGAGGAAGGTCAAGATCACTTCTATCATATATAATAGAATCCTCTCTGACTTGTATAACATAAGTCTCTTATTCATCTGAGTAAGTAGGCTCCACTTAATTATGAATTAGAATAGGGTCTATCTTATCCTTAGACCTAGTAGGATGAGTAACTGGGTAGAATTACTCATATAGATTAGCCTCAACATTTACCCATCTTCTTTTCCAAGGGTTTTAGCTGGTCTTCATAAACTTTAAAATCATATTGGTGATGCAGAAATTGTCCCTTAAAACAACTATTTCCCCCTTATGTATTGCAGATCCTTTTACTTTCAACATTAAGGATATCAATCTAGAATGAAACAAAGCATTGGACTTGGAATTTGGCTTTGTAATATCCTCTAATTCAATCATCAGCAATCTTTAAAAATTTATCTTCTATCCATGCCTCAATAGATACAAAAGAAATACATCTTGATATTTCAAGGTAGAAAATCCCCCTATCCTAGGACTCAAAACATAATGAACAAACTTAAGTATAAACCTATTTTTTCCTTCCATTTCAAAAGTAATCACTTTCCTAGGGATCTCATTCCCTATCAGTTCAGCCAAAGATTCTTCATAACAGAAGAACTCACTAGTGGGAGGTACCACTCTTGAGTAGTAATAAAAAATCCCTTCATGTGGCACTCATAAATAGTCATCCCATTCATCAGAGGAAAATATCACACTTACACCATTTACCTTTGAAGACATTCTATTCTAATCCTTAGATATCTCATACTTTAGAGACTCATAGAACATCTTAACTATCTTCAGGTAATAGGGTCCATTGTTATTAGAAAAAAAATCAACTTAGTCCTGAACTTTAAGTGCCTTCAAAACTAGAGGTCTGCTTGACATCAGCCATTCTGAGCATAGTTCATTTTCATCCATGATTTACCTCTTCAAAAAATTTGGGTTGATTAGCTTTTCCACTACCTGGATTCCACTACTCGACCCAACTCTAGGTCTCTTAGGATCTGGCGCATCTCCTTCATCACTGACCAATGGTATCTTCAATCTTACCATTTTAATCTTGAGTGGTTCGAGGGTTTTAGTAGAAGATGAGGTTATAAGATTAGAGATTAGGAGGTTCAGAAGAGAGTATATGTGGATCGAAATGTGGTTTGTACTTTAATTTTATCATATAGGGATCGAAAAAAATCTAGTAAAAGAAATAAGTAATACTAAAAACGTTTCATATTATGGAAGAAAAACATGAAGTCTTGGTAAAGTTGACTATCAGTAAGGTGCCACCAGTGAGGTTCTAACGGTGTGGTCCTAACAGTGATATTCCTAACAGTGAGTTCCAACGGTGAGGTTCCTAACGGGGAGTTCCAACAGTGAGGTTCCTAACAGTGAGGTTCACTGGTGAGGATTCTATCATTGATGTACAACGGTGAGGTTCCTAACAGTGAGGTCCAATGGTGATGTTCCTAATAGTGATGTACAAGGGTGAGGTTCCTAATAGTGAGATCCAATGGTGTGGTTCCTAACAGTGAGGTCCAATGGTGATGTTCCTAATAGTGATGTCCAATGGTGAGGTTCCTAATAGCGAGGTCCAACTATGAGGTTCCTAACATAATGGTTTATCATACCTAACTTAAGTTTGATGTAATTTAACCTCTTATAATTAAAAGGGTTTGTGAATATATCAGTGAATTGATTTTTAGTGCCAATAAATTCAAGAGTTATATCACCTCTTTGATAATGGTCTCCCAAGAAGTGATGTCTCAGATCAATGTGCTTTTTCCTAACATGAGATATTAAATTTTTATAGATTTTAATAGGACTTGTATTATCACTATTTATAGAGACGTGTTTGAATAGATATCCATAGTCTAGTAAAGTGTGTTTCATCCACATAATTTGAGCAGAACAACTACAAGTAGCTACATATTCAGCTTCGTATGTAGATAATGAAACAAAATTATATGTCTTACTACAACATGATACTAATGACTTGCCCAAAATGTGACATGTTCTAGAGGTTATCTTTCAATCTAAATTTCACCCAGAAAAGTATACATCTGAATAACTTGTTAAATCAAATGATTTTCCGCTTGGATAAAACAGTCCTAAGTTTCTAGTATACTGAAGATATTTAAAAATACTTTTAACAGCAGTTAAATGATACTCTTTGGGATCAGCTTGAAAGTGAGAACACATGCATACACTGAACATAATATTAGGTCTGGTAGAAAAAATATAGATCAGACTCCCAATCATACCTCTATAATTATTTTGATCCACTGGTTTACTAGTTTCATCATCATCCAACTTACAGGTGGTACTCATAGGTGTATCACTACCTATATTTCTATCCAAGCCAAATCATTTAAAAAGATCCTTAGTGTGTTTAAACTGATTTAAAATGATACCATTTTTATTTTTAAAATTTTGAAATCCAAGAAAAAATTTAAGACCCCCATTAAACTCATTTCAAATTCATCTTGCATAATTTTTGAAAAATCAATTCATAAAGAATTTTTAAAGGATCCAAAAATAATGTCATCTGCATAAATTTTTACTATTAAAACATCTTTGGAAATCCTTTTAATAAAAATATTAGGATTTTCAATTCATTTAGTAAAAAATTTTGAAATAAAAAAAGAACTAGGTCTATCATACCAAGCTCTTGGAGCTTGAATTATACCATATAGGGCTTTAGATTGTTTAAAGACATGTGGGGATTTTTAAAACTAAGGGTTTCTTCAAAAAATACATCATCAAATATATACCCATTTAGAAATTCACTTTTGACATCCATTTGATAATGTTTTATATTTAGATGAGCTGTATAAGTAAGTGGTTTCCTAATGGATTCTATTCTAGCTACAGGTGCGATGGTTTCTTCATAGTCTATTTTTTCTTATTCACTATATACTTGTGCAACTAGTCTATCCGTTCTTCTAACTATGTCTCCAAACTCATCAAACCTATTTATAAACACCCATTTAGGGCCTTTGGTTAAATTTTCTTTAGGTCTTTCTACTAATTTCCAAAATTTGTTTATTTCAAAATAATTTAATTCTTCTTAAATATATATCACAAAAAATTCATCATTGATTGCATCGTTGATATTTTTAGGTTTATGCTATGAAATAAAGTCTTGATGTTCATCCTAGTTTCTCAGAGAAGCTCTTGTTTGTGTTCCTCTATTTATATCACCTACTACAATATCTGAAGGATGATTCTTGAGAGTAATAACACATCTCAGAAAAGTTGAACTAAAATCCTTATGGTTGTCTATAGGTTCAAATTCACCAAGCGTAGATTCTGGAAAATTTTCAAAACTAGTGGTTTTTACTAAGGGTTCTATGTCTTTATCAATAAGGTCCATAATTGATAGATCCTCTTCAAGATATTCAACATAGGTTTCGGGTTCATGTGGCTCAGTCTCATAAAATTTTACATGAACTGATTCTTCCACACATTTAGTTCTCTTATTAAATACTCTATAAGCTTTACTAGAGACTGAGTAGCCTTGTAAAATTCCTTCATCACCCTTTGAAGAAAACTTGTCAATATATTCCTTAGTGCTAGGGATAAATACTTTCCTACCAAAAAATATAAAGTAGTTAACCTTAGGCTTCCTATAGGTCTAGATCTCATAAGGGGTTTTCTTAAGAACGGGTCCAATTAAGACTCTATTAACAATTTAACAAGTTCTATTAATAGCTTTATCCCAAAAATATATAGGTAGATTATACTCATTTAGCATAGTCCCAAAAATCTCTTGAAGTGTCCTATTTTTTATTTCTATAACTCCATTTTTTTGAGGTGGTCTAGGAGCCAAGAAATTGTAATTATATCCATTTTCTGAGCAAAAAGATTCAAATTCTGGATTTTCAAATTCACAAACATGATCACTTCTCATGGTCTTAATTCTATGTCCACTGAGATTTTCTACAAACATGGAGTATTTAATGAAGTAAGAACATGCTTCACTTTTGTGAGTTAGAAATTATACCCATGTATATCTAGAAAAATAATCTATAGGAACATAATCATACTTCTTCCCAATTAAACATGAAACTGTAGATGGTACAATCAAATCTATGAGTACCAACTCAAGTGGTTGAGAAGTAGAAACTTATTTCTCTGGTTTGAAAGAAACTTTGTGATGTTTTCCTTTTTTACAAGGATTAAAAACTTTGTTATGTGTGAATTCCAATTTTGGTAAGTCTCTAACTAAACATTTACTAGTTAGTTTTCTAAGTGAGTGCACATTACAATGTCATATTCTTATGTTCCATAACCATGATTCCTTATGAAAATAATTTAAACAAGAAACATTTTTCAGAGCTAAAGAATTTAAATCAACAGAATATACATTTTCATTTCTAAGAAAAGTGATTATTAAAAAAAATTATAATTAAAAACATTTCATGGATCATTTTCAAACTTTATGTTGAAACCATCATCACATAACTAAGATATAAAAAGTATATTGTATTTTAACACATCAAAAAACAGGTACTTTTGAAATTAATATGGCATTAGGGTTACCAATCTGGCCTAAGCCGGTGATCTTCCCTTTAGCATTATCACTGAGTGTGACATGTCCACCATCCACTTTATTTAGGCTCTTCAAGCATGAATAGTCTACTTCATATGTCTTGAACATCTAATGTCCAAGTACCATAGAGTTTTAGAGGATCTCTTCAGATAATTTTTCTTTAAAATAGATTATGTGTAGGGTACCTTGGGTACCCAAATATTCTTGGGTCCAGAGACATTATCAAGTAAAACTTTGGGAACCCATACTTGTCTCATAGTTTTCCTATAATCAAAAGACATGTTTTGAGACATAAAGACTTAGTTAGGTCATTTAGATAATTGTTTTCACATGATGGTCCCGAACTTGAACTAGTAGTGAACTTTCCAAATTTTAGAAAAAATTTATTTATAATAATCCTTCTCTGTCCTTGTTGATATCCTAGACTAGTTGTATATTTTGGAGCAATTTTTTTCCCTAGAAACTGAGTCAATTTATCTACAACTATAGTAAAATTCTCGAGATCCCTTTTTAATTTCTCATTTGATAATTTAAGTTCAGTATTTTCTTTTAATAGGTGAGCACGTTTTTCATTCTCAATATCTAGATAAGATTTATAATTAGCATTTAAAGCATGTTGTCTTTTAAATAATTTATATTTATCCTTGAGTTCATTAAAGGTGTCCTCCACCATTCGACAATATTTAAATAAATCATCCTAAGTCATATTCTCATCATTATTTGATTTAATTTCATTCCTATAATAATAAGCATTATGTACAAAAGAATTGGGTGTTACCTCAGACTTTTCTATCATGAAACACAGGTTTGCCTATTTTTTCATCTCAATATCAGGAGAGTCAGATCCACTAGAGCAATCTTTTAAAGCACCCTAAGAAGATTTTATTTCCTTTTTATATCCCTTGCCATTGTCTTAATGTTTCTTGTTAAACATAATCTTGGGGAAATCATCCTTCGCATGGACTTTTCATTTACACTAATAGCATACTATTTCATTTGTGTTGTCATTCCATTTTTTGTCCTTTTTCCACTGTCCTTTACTATCATCCCTTCCTTTATAGTCTGATTTTCTAAATATCTTCTTCTTACAATAGAACTTCTTGAATCTCTAAGCAAGATGATCCATCTCATCATCACTCTCAGAGTATGAGTCTTCACCGGTGGAAGTGTCTATAGGAGCTTTAACTTTTCCTTTATCATTGTTCTTTGAGGAAGCAGTCTTGAGTGCTACAGATTTCATTCTTCATTGTTAATTTGCTTTTTGATTTACCTGAGGCTCTTACTCATACATCATATGTTTTATAATTAGATAATTCATTGGTTTCTTGCTTATGTCACATGATTATCATATAGAAATAGAAGCTCCTCTCCATCTGGCAGGTAGGCATCAATGCAACCTCATTATCAGATCCATGTTGTCTATTGGTTTCCCAAGAAGACTCATGGTGTTTACTATTTCATTGAACCTGAGATACATTTCATATATAAGTTCATCATACTTCATATTAATTTTATGATATTTAATAGTATAATTATTTAATCCCATTTCTTTAACATTGGTTTTTCTCTCATGAGAAACAGAAAAAGTATCCAAAATTTCATAAACAGTTTTACAGGTTCAAATTCTATTGAATTATTCATCACCTAGAGAACAGTACAATGAATTCATTGCATTACATTTATTTTTATTTTTAGCTTTAGTCAACTGAGACCATGTGTCTCTAGCAGTAAGAGGAAAAGCCTGTTTTTCTTCAATTGTGTCCCAAATTTTAGGACCCATGATTTCTAGATACATTTTCATTTTTAATGTACATTGAGCATAGTTATTACCACTAAAGAAAGGTGAACAATTAGTACCAACAACCTAGAATTTGTTATAAATTGTTAATTAGAATTTTATAGAATGAAAAATTTAGATATGAAAGAAATTTTAAGATCTTTAAGATACAACTAAAATAACAGTTGAAAATATTTTGACAACTTGCACAAAAGTTCAGATAATTGCAATTAAAATAGCCTCTGATACCAAATTTTGGTCATAGTGGAATCTCAAGAGGGGGTAAAATTGGGTTCCTAATTAAAATTTCTGTTAAAAAAATATTCTTAAGAACCACCAATTTTGAAACAACCCAGTTAATTAAGGTAGTAGAGATATAAATGTTTATTTGGTCAAGAGGTTTCTCAAAGGGTGTGTTGGCATCGGAAAACATGTCCATGTAATTCACCGAATGCTTCCATAAATGATCCCGGAGTGTAGCTCATTCCACAAGCTTCAATTTAACTGTTCATGAAGCCCAAACAGAGTTACAAATCATATGTTATGGTTGTTAGATGTCGGGCTGCTGGAAATGGCCATATAGGATAGTTTTGGGGAAACGTATGGATTTGTGCATAAAAAGGGAATCATGTGTGTAAAAATGGAATCTTGCACGTAAAAAAGTAATCTCGAATGTAAAATGGATTTGCATGGAAAATTATTATGGAATTTTTCACGCATCGACATTAAAGGCTTCGCCTATAAATACAAGTGCACCCCCTTCTTCTCAGGAGGGCCTTCGAAGGTCGACCGCTTCTCTAATGCTCATAAGTCTGTATTTTCCACATCTGCGCGTAAAACCACCTCTTGCGCAAAAAACATGAATTTTGTGTGCAAAAGCACCAACCTGCCCAATTTTTCACACAAAGCATAATTGTTTTCACGCCACAGTGCCACTGTGTCCAATTTTGAGCACACTAGTGTTGAAACTATGCAATTGCACACACACCTTCCCTATTGTGTGCAAAACTCCCATATTGCACACAATTCCTTCCCTGTTGTGTGCAAGGATCCCCTATTGCGCGCGCATCCCCTATTACATGAAAGAAATCCCCTTTTTCATTCCAACCACCCCTATTACACCCAATTCCTTACCTATTGTGTGCATTACCATTTATTGTGTGCATGTAGCCCCTATTGCGTGTGCATTCCCTATTGCATGCAAAGATCCCCTTTTGCGTGCCAACCCCCCTATTGTGTGCAATTCCTTCCCTGTTGCACACATGTCCCCTTATTACATGCACATCTCCCATATTTTGTGAACACCTCACCTATTGCATGAAATCCTTCCCTCTTGCATGAAAATCCTTCCCTATTGCGTGCTAGCCTTCCCTATTATTCACAACAGTGCCATGATGCCGAATATTTCGCGCACCTATGCTGCACAGTGAAATATTTAACATAGCCTGTACTGCATGTAGCGCATTTTATGTGCCAAAGTATACATGCTTGATCCATCTAGTCTATATTGTGGGGGTTGTGCCCCCACACAATCACTGACCTCCAAGAAAAATGGTGAGTCGCACAGTGAACTTTTCGGGTCAGGATGTCGACAATTTTTATTGAACCCTTATGCGCATCCACCTTCCACCTATGGGATACCATGATTTGAGACACTCCTTTGCACACCATGAAACACCTTGAGTCAACATATTACACATGGTCTATTTCTTATGTCGTGAGTTGAGATTCTCATCATTAATCCCCCCCGAGTTCCTTGAGTTGAACCATTCCTCAAACAACTCATCTGAACCCCATTACTTGACTCCTATGCCAGGTTGAACCAGAATGGGTCTCCCTTGCATAAATCCAAACACCGACCATTTCTAGGAAACATATTCCAAATAGTCCTCTCTACATGACTATAAATTGTATTACTCTCTATGTGAAAATCATATGATACCTCTTTCTCCAAATAAGAGATGCCTTATTCTCCCAGAATAAAATTCCAATAGTCCTCTCTACATGACTATAAACTATAGTACTCCCTATGTGACAATCATAGGAAGCCTCTTTCTACAAATAAGAGATGACTTATTCTCCAAAAATAATATTCCAATAGTCTTTTATACATGACAATAAATTGTAGTACTCCCAATATGACAGTCATAGGATGCCTCTTGCTCCAAATAAGAGATTCCTTATTCTCCATGAATAAGATGCCAATAGTCCTTTCTACATGACTATAAACTGAAGTGAACCCTATGTTACAAACATAGGATACCTCATGCTCCAAAAAAGAGATGCCCTCTGCTCCAATCATAGGATGCCAACAGTCCTCTCTATATGACTACAAACTGAAGTACACCCTATGTTACAAATATAGGATGCCTCTTTCTCCAAACAAGAGATGCCTTATAATCCAAGAAAATGATGCCAACCGTCCTCTTTACCTAACTATAAACTATTATACACCCTATTATTCAATAATAGGATTCCTTTGTTCCAAATAAGAGATTCCTTGTGCGCCAAGCATAAGATGCCAACAGTCCTTTCTACATGACTTTAAACTACAGTATTCCTTATGTAACCAATATAGGATGCCTCTTTCTCTAAAAAAGAGATGCCTTATGCTCCAATCATAAGATGACAACAGTCCTCTCTACGTGACTTTAAACTGTAGCATTCTCTATCATTCAATAATAGGATGCCTCTTACTCCAAATATAAGATGCCTTATTCTCCCAGAATAAGATGCCAATAGTCCACTCTACATGACTATAAATTGTAGTACTCCCTATGTGACAATCATAGGATGCATCTTGATCCAAATAAGAGATGCCTTATTCTCTAAGAATAAGATGCCAATAGTCCTCTCTACATGACTATAAACAGTAGTACTCCCAATGTGATAATTATAGGATGCCTCTTTCTCCAAATAAGAGATTCCTTATTCTCTAAGAATAAGATGCCAAATAGTCCTCTCTACAGGACTATAAGCTTTAGTACTCCATATGTGACAATCATAGGATGCCTCTTTCTCCAAATAAGAGATGCCTTATTCTCCCAGAATAAGATTCCAATAGTCCTTTCTACATGACTATAAACTGTAGTACACCCTATGTTAAAAATATAGGATGCCTCTTTCTCCAAACAAAAGATTCCTTATGCGCCAATTGTAAGATACCAATAGTACTCTCTACATAACTACAAACTGTAGCACGCCCTGTCATTCAATAATAGGATGCCTCTTGTTCCAAATAAGAGATACCTTATGTTCCAAGCATAAGATTCATTATGCCATGATCACAGTGGCATAACTATAAGAGAATTAGAATATGTTCCAACATTCCATCACACGACCTCACACTTTGTGTGTCCTTCATTCGAATCATTATCCTCTTCCATGTCTAAAGGGACCCCCGAATGACCTAGTCCTGTGCTACCTCGGCTCACCTACCATTCTGGGCCAATGCCCCAGAAGACTTTGAAAGACACTTTGAGAAGGTCTTGTGTTTCGAACATGGTCAACAATCGACCCTCATTTCTTTGTCCAAATTTTGGGATAACGCGATATGGTTGCTATGTTTTGAACACGGTCAATAGTTACCCTCTATCATCACGCCGCCATCCCCATGTTTCTAATTTTGGACACGTGATTCACACTTTTCATCCCCCTTTGTTTGGACTGTTTCAAACACCCTAGGCATTATCTCGCTTGTGCACTAGCACTTAGGTGTAGGCCTCAATCATATGCCTCTACTAACCAGTGAGTTGGGATGCCCTCATGGCGAGACATGAGGATGACATTAGAAGAAGCTTTTTTGTGTAAGCCCCATCTACCATGGTCACTCCATAGCGGCACATAAGAATCTTCCTTGCGTAATCCCCAATCACCATTGTCGCTCCATAGCAGCACCTGGGCATCTTTCTTGCGTAAGACCAATCCTCCATTGCTACTTCAAAGCAGCACTCGTACAGCTTCCATGCGTAAGCCCAATTCACCATTTTCTCTCTATAGTGGCACCTAGGAAGCTTCCTTTCATAATCCCCATCCACCATTGTTGCTCCATAGAGGTGCCCAGGAAGCTTCCTTGCGTAATCCCAACCCACCATTACCCCTCCATAGCGGTACCCGGGTAGTTTCCTTGCGTAAGCCCCATCCACCATTGCCTCTCCATAGCGGCACCCAGGCAACTTCCTTGCATAATCCCCATCCACCATTGTCTCTCCATAGTGGCACCTGGGAAGCTACCTTGCATAAGCCCCATCCACCATTATCACTCCATAGAAACACTAGGGAAACTTTCTTGCATAAGCCCCATCCACCATTGTCGCTCCATAGCGGCACCCGAGCAACTTCCATGCATAAGCCACATTCACCGTTGTCACTCTATAGTGGCACCTAGGAAGCTTCCATGAATAAGCCACATCCACCATTTCCGCTCCATAGAAGTACCCATGAAGCTTCCTTGTGTAAGCCCAATTCACCATTGTCGCACCATAGCAGCACCTGGGCATCTTCCTTGTATAAGCCCCATTCATCATTGCTTCTCCATAGCGGCACCCGGTCAACTTTCATGCGTAAGCCCAATTCACCATTTCCACTCCTTAATGGAATCCAAGCATACTAATGGCTGTTGTTTCTTCGCAAATACACTCTAATGTGGACCCCCAATAGATCATTCCATAACACCCCCCATTTCCCACGACATTTCTGATGCCTTACTTCGCTCAAGGGTAGGTGGGTGTCGGCTATGTAAGTCCAAGGGGTGTCGAGAGAACACACCTCGTCCGAGCTATGGGGCATTAAATTGCCAAGTACCATCTTCCTCAACACATGATGTTAAACTGTAACCATGCCCTGGACGTCGGATGTCAGGTTCCCCCACCCCATACACTCTACATGCCCACTGGTCTCCATGGGAGTGATATCATTCCTCACATGGAATGACATCCTCTTTCTTGGAATGGTGTTCATCCGTGGGGAAAAGGGAAACTACCCTAGTGTAATCCCCTATCTTTTCTTGGAGGAGGTAGCATCCTTGCTCCTCCTCCCTTACAGGGAGCCAAATCAATCTCCCACTAGGCTTTCTCACCAGCCAGGCCTCCACCCTAGAGTAAGTAACAATCTCCATCTCCCCAGGCTACTAACCAGGTGTAAGCCCATGTTTCCCCTTTGAGCCACTAACCACACGCAATCCCCCATTCCACTTCCCATGGACGCACCTTCCGTGACATGATCATCAGGTCTTTTCTGCCTCTTGTTTCTAACTCTGAGCATGACTCACGTGGGCTTAGATTAAGCACCGAACATGAAATCCTCTCTGGGCCACCTTAGAGTGTAATCCCCAAAACCAACCTAAACTATGAGGTCTTTAATCCTTTCCAAGGTAAGGTACATAGGAAGCCTACCTTAGGTTCATTCTCAACACCCATTGGTCCTGACCATCTTCATGTTGGTTCACCAAACCTACCAGAACTAAGTGGTCTTTGATCCTTGCTAAGGAAAGGTATATAGAAAGCCTCTCTGTGGTTCAAGACCACCATCTATTGGTCCCAACCATCTTCACATTAGTTCACCAAACCCAACCTGAACTATGCGGTCTTTGATCCTTAAGAAGGTAAGGTACGTAGGAATTCTCCCTGAGGTTCAAGACCAACACCCATTGGTCCAAAACATCTTCACGTAGGTTCCCAAACTCCTACCTAAACTACGAGGTCTTTGATCCTTTCCAAGGTAAGGTACGTAGGAAGCCTCTATAAGGTTCAAGCCCACCATCCATTGGTCCCGACCATCATCACATAGGTTCACCACACTCCTACCTGAACTACGTGGACTTTGATCCTCAACAAGGCAGGGTATGTGGGAAGCCTCCTTGAGGTTAAAGCCCAACAACCACTGGTTCTGACCCCCTTCACGTCAGAAAGCCTTTGTCCGACATGAAATTAAACTACATGTCCCCCTCTTGTCCTGCATGACGTTAAACTGCATCCACCCTCCCGAACTACGTGGGATTTGATCCTTGTCTCCTGGATAAGGTACATAGGAAGCCTCCCGGAGGTTCAACCCCATCTAGTGGTAAGACGTTGTGACCCCATCCAGCAATAATCCATTGTGACCCCATCCTGCGGTAAGCCGTTTTGTCCCTATCTAGCGGTAAGCCATTGTGACCACATCCTGTGGTAAGCGATTTTCAACCCCATTGGGCGGTAAGCCGTTTAAGTCCCCAATCGTTGGTAATCCATCATTAGATGAACTACGAGAACTTTGAGTCCATACCATAGGGATACGTAGGAGGTCTCTTCGAGACGGTAGCCCAACATCACCATCATCCCCGAGTCAAATCCATCTCATTCTCCACCCACTCCACTTAACCATCCATTATTCATTTTGATTCTTACCCAGGCCACCAAATCCTGGTGGGATCATGCCACCTCATTCCCCATTCTCTTTAACAACAATCGGGTAGCTAACTACATGTTATCCCTAACATTAGGGTTCCCTCCAGGGGTTGTACTCACCTGATCCACTACAGTCAGTCTTCCAATCAGCCCGATCTCTCTCTGATAGATGTTAAACCTACAGCATACCTTGTGTTAAACATAGGAAGCTGAGGAAAAACTCAGATACATACCTATGGCATATAATTCCCCACATTCGATGTGGGATTCCTTGGGCTTCTGCGCCCTCGACAAGGCCTATAATAAGGGAAAGAAACACAGATGTGCTAGTGATCCAGCATCCAGACATGTCAATGATGTCAAACATGACTAATCCCCCAACCAAAGGTTAATTCCCTGACTAGACCACTTGGAATGTCCCAACATAAGCAGTGTAATTAATTTGTGTCCATGAAGATATGGAACTAGGAATAGTTTCACGAACAACGTCTTATGTCTATAAAGGTGACCCAGACTAAGTGACGAGTTCTGAGGAGTAATATACGAAAGGAAGAACCGACATCCCATCATACCATTTCGATCAAGGAGAAAACGTCCCTGAACAAAGAACAAATTCAACCCGCCTTTGGAAAGTGGGAATGTAGGGCAACAGACAGCATCACCATCATCGAACAGACGGTTGTGTGCACCCCGGTGAAAGTCTTAGAAACAGGGTGATTAAACCTCAGTTGAATCAGTATAAAAAACTTCTTCAACTTTTGAAACAATTTTACTCAATTAAACATATACTCACACTAACTACAACTAACTATCAAATTCAATGCTAAATAGTTTTCTATTTTTTAAAATTATAAGTAGTAAAAAATAGACAAAATAGAGTATTACAAAATATAGTACATAGTAGAGTTAAAAATGAGGGGCATTCTCAAGCCAAGACATAATCCTCTTCACTTGATGATCACCTACCACTAAGACGTTTATATAAATGATAATCTTGATATACAGCCTGTATCGGGCTTAATAATAGTTTTTCACAAACTGTCCAAGGTTCCCACCCTCTACCACAGTTCTTCATGAAAAAAAAAACAATACAAACCACACATGGTCTCTTCCACAGTTGTACGTCGGAAAAAACTGTAAGTGAACATTGATGTGAGGATTTTAAGTATTCTCAAGTTCAATTAGAGAAGATTGTGTGGGTAATAGAAAAACCACACACTTATCAGAAATGTAAAATAAAATAACACACTAGAGATAAAATTATTGGATTTAGTTTAAAAGGCTCTATGTGTTTTCAGTTTAGCTCTTGACTCCTTAGTGTGAAGAATTTGCTGTTAGAGTCTTTCTCTCAAAGTTTTACTCAAAACAGAGTGTCGCAACTCTAGGTTCTAGCTTTCATGAATTAAGTGTTTTCATTTTTGTGTTGATCGAGAGTTGATAAAGCACAAAAGGAAGCCTTGAAATTTGTTATTCCAAAATGATCTTCTTAAGAATCTTGGGTTCACAGTGTAATTGATCTAATGATTCTTCGTTGTTCTATTTGATCTAGCGAGTACGTTCTTTCTCATGCATTCCTATATTGTTTCACACTTCTTCTGTACACATGGTTTCTTCCTCGGTCTTCTCTTTTATATTTTATATTCAAAAATAGGAATAATTAAACCATGTGCAGTCCTCCCCTTATCACATATTGACCCCAGATATGATCTCTTGATATTTTTACAATCAACATTAATTAATGTTAGAAGAATTAAATTTGCCAAATATGACCATTAAAATAATCTTAAGAATTTTAAAAAGTATGGAAGGGTAAGAATCGGTAGACTGGTAATGGTAGCCTTCAACATAGTTGGCTTCAATAGTAGGTGTGCATCGGTAGCGTTCATTGGTAGCCTTCAGCGGTAACCATGCATCGGTGACCTTCATCAGTAACCTTCTCATTGGAATCCTTTCATGGATATCCTTTGCAATGGTATCCATGCATCAGTAACCTTCAGTGGTAACCTTTATCGGTGACCTTTCATCGGTGACCTTCATCGGTGACCTTCATCAGGGACCTTTCATCGGTGACCTTCATCGGTGACCTTCATCGGTGACCTTTCTATCAGTTACCTTTCTATCAGTGACCTTTCTATGAGTGACATTTCTATCGTTGACCTTTACTTAGATAAATTTCCCACTATAATCTTAAACAATAGAACAGTGAGATTATAGATACATAGGTATCACAGGATAGAGACTATAAAAATTAATGAAACATGATTATTTTATAGTAGAAGCATGATTATCACATAAATGAAACATGATTTGGGATTATAAAAATAGGTGAGTCCAATAGAGATGAATATGAATGGTTTTTTAGAAAGCTATGTTGTTTTGGAATAGACCATCATTTAAATTAACCATTCAAGAAACCTAAACATATAAATACTGATTGTTTCCTTTACTAAAGTAGTGAAAAAAGTGGTGGAGAGGGGTTTTCACTAAGATTGATAATGTGTCTTTTGTGAACCATTATAATAAATTTTGTGAGTATTATTTCCCCTATTAAATCAACAAACCATCAACATATTCTCCTTGTATAATCCATTTGTGGTCAACCTACTAACATATCCATGTTCTATGCATGATTTATATTTTTATATTTGTGTTTGATGTTATGGGATGTTGATTGAAATGAAAATCGATCAATAAGTTGAAAATTGTTCCTGATAACATATTAAAAATATCCATAATATATATTGTTGAGTAAAATAAATATTGAAATAGGAAATTCCTAGATTAACCCCCTCTTAGGGTGTCTAAAGTTGAAATAAATTTTAAACCCCATATATCTTTAATAAGTAATAATCCTCCAAGACAATGGTAATTCACTCCCAAATCCCTACAATCCAATGATACTTTACTAAATAAAGATCCCAATTCCATTATAAATCTGACACCTAATATGTATAAATCCTAATTAATTAATTAATTAATGTTTATTACTCAATAAAAGAAATCATCATGGTAGAATAAAACTAAATCCATTATCATACCTATAATGAAACTCCATTGAAGTATGAATGACAACATAGATTCATTTTAACAACTTAAACTAAAATACACATGATGATTCATAATATTACAATTATATCTCGGAATAAAGTAGGTAATACCTCTTAAATAAATCAAAATTTGACATAATTAGACATGGTATAAATATTTATGAACAATTTATAAATAAAAATGATAATAAACACTTTATAATTTAGTTGATCTTATGGATATTCCATAATTTATAGTATAAACACGTTATATTCATTTCCTAATATGAACATTTCATGTTTTTTATTTTATGAAATTCACTTTAAATAAATGATATCATATGAAAAATTAATTTTTTATGTTTGAATTTCTATTATGTAAACTATTTATGTAATATAAATATCACATATTAATTATTATTTAAACATTGCTCAAATCAATAATCCAAACTCCTTTTAAGTGGTTTAAATTATTTTCTCAAATATGAACTTTAATTTTATCAATTAAAATTAATAATTATAATCAATTAATAATTTTAAACATAAAATCTTTTAAATTTATCATTTTTTTAATTTATAAACACTTTATAAATCAAACATATAATTTCAATATAAACATTTTATATCTAAACTATATGTCATGCAATATAAGTTTAACCAATTTAATACATGTTATATTCATATTAAATTTATAACTATCTCTTCCCATGCAATCTGTATTGTCTTGTGTTTTATTCCCCTAAGCATTCTTAAAAATCTATAAGTTTTAATTTTTTATCAAATTAAGACGTGAATCGTATTCAAAATATATAAAAAATTATATATCCAAATATTAAAAATAATTAAACAAAAAAATAAACAGTTTTTTTTCAAACATGAGATTTAAATATGAACATTTTATATTTTATTTAGGAATGAAGATTTTCTATTTAAAATTCCGAAAACTTATCTTTTATAAACATTTTATAAACTATAATAAAATAAGAAAAAAATATTAAATTTCAATATTCTAGACTGAATTGTATTTTATGATTGATAGGGAGGAATTATCAATTGTAATCCCTGATTATAACTAACAATTAACATTACATTTAAATTTTTTGGGGAAGGAAGGTTTCTTACATAAACCTTATGTAACATTTTTCACTTATGCAGCAAAGGGAAAATCTTACTTATCGAGTAAAGTTTTTTCATAAAAGGTGTTGACCATTACACATAGAGTATCCCATGATTAAAATATTAACCCATAAATAAGAAAATTTATTAAGTTAAATAAAAAACCTTTTGTATTGAGTAACCCATATATAAGAAAGTCTAATACAAAAAGTAAACTTTCTTATGTTTGGGAAATATCTTATGTATAGTCCAATTTCTTATGTATAGGATTGATATCATTAATGACATATTCTATATCATAAGTAAGTATCAATGATTTATTTTTAATAAACCTATGTTTCAATCATATACTATAAATCATCTGTATTGTAGCTTATAACACAAAATAAAATTGTGTGTTTCCAATCTATCATACTCTATGATACACACATATCAAACACTATAACTAGAAATACATATTACATTATCCAAAAACATAATGTCAAGTAGAGTGATTTTTTTGATCTCGTGACTGACATTTAACCATTACATATGACTTGCTAAAATATGGCTTCAATCATATTAGGTCACATCTATTCTACACAAAAATAGTAAAATAAAAATTGTAGTCATTGATTAATGTGGATATGATACCACTAATGGGTTTTTTTAGATTATATGAAAAACATTAAATTATAAGAAACCCAAAAATATTTCCTCATTTACTTCCAAAAATATACATGGTGTATGAATAATGAAAATATTAATATAAATAACTTTTATATAGTGTTTTCCATCTCTTATAATCTTGATGGAGTATTCTTGATGAAGATTACCAAGTGATAGCCTAAGCTCTCTCATCTCTATCGGTAGTACACCATCCAATAAAATTATTTTTCAAAAAGAGAGGGCCTAGAAACTCCAAAGGTTTGCTAGAACCTTCACCTTAATGATAAATAGTGAACTAGGTTGAAGATAGGTTCAAATATGACTAGTCATCATCACACGCATGCAAAAAGAGGATTATATCCTTTATATAGTCTCCCTTAATTCAATAAAGGGAGTCAAACATCATCTACTATTTCATAGCATCCAATATATGTTACGTTAATGTATTCTTATTGAGATTTAATAATCAATGAACATTTAAATAGTTATATCATGTATATATATCTATAAATGAATCGGCCATTTAATTAATAATAGAAGATAAATATTATTGAAGATATAGAAATGAAAATGTACTTGGTATCTTGTATCACTTATTTTTTATAATGATAATTGAATTTATTATATACATTTTTTATATTAAATTTATTAATTCAGATGAGTTTATTGTTAATTAATTCATGAACTCATGATGTTTTATTCATGTTTTTCAGGGTGATATAATTTTTGGAAAATTAGAAAAATGAGTGGAAGCAATCATGATATCCACTTAAAAGAAGGATTTACACAATACATGATGATCATGGAACAATTCTTGGGCATGGAACTAAAGAACAAGGAAAAAATGAGGATTTAGGAGAATAAAATTGACTTTACACATCATGTTCTTATTATATGTCATGAAAAAGTAAAATTAGAGATGGGTTCACAAGTCGTGAAGAGAAGAAAAGATACCCAAAGTGAACACCACAAGTGTAATGGTGTGACATGTATTATTATTTAATGATACATTCCATGAATGACCAAAACAGTCTTTTCAAGTCAGGTAGCATGTCATTAATATTTCAAGGCCTACACTTTACACATCTTGTAAACATTACAAGATGTGAAAAAGTCTAGATGACCCAGAAATAGCCAGATTCAACATATCAAGGGTTGAAGACCTATTTTATAATCCCAGAACCATCCATGACTACATTTTTACCCATTAAGATAACATTGAATGCTACTTGATCCCTATGGAATTCTATAAATAGAGGTCTAAATTGAGAAACCAATGGATGAATTTGGATACTAAATCTTGGAGCAAGAAGTTGCGATGTCGAGGGTCCTCTCCAATTTCGTCTTTGTCTTTCGTTTAAGTTTTAATTATTCTTTATTTTATTTATTTATTTCCCTCTTATTATTTCATCACTAGGGTGATGGGGGTAAATCCTCCTACTACTATGGTTATATAGCCTAAGGGGAATGTTGCCTTTTTATTTTTATTCTTTTTATTTTATTCCAGTATTTTTGTTTCAATAATTTTAATTTAATTTATAATCTATTTATTTTTATTTTCATGATAATTGAATTGAACATAAAATAACATAATATATTGATCAATTATTTACCCTAATTTATTCATGACCATTTTAGAAGTAGGGTAATTGAGAATAAATATTGTATCGATAAAAACTTGATTCTAAAAACCCCTAAATTACCGGATCAAGAGAAACAGTATATTTCCATGTTGAGGATCAGATACCATGACCATTGGATCCACCTTGTCTCAACTTTGACAACAATACCAAAAAAATAATTTAATTTCTAAAATACAATTGCACCTGAACGTTGAAACTACAAAACCCCGACCTTTCGAATTTAATTCCAAAACAACCAATCTGATTTGGTTTCATCTTTCACATTCTTCAAATTAATTAAACCTATATTTTCTTCACCTCTTTCTTCAATTTAAATAAATAAATTCTTTTAAAAACCTAAATAAACTAATTTCACTATATCTATGGGATTGATATCTATGTTTCTTCTATATTCATTTTACGTAATTAAGTAGCGTTGATATGAGTTTTATACATTTTAATTTTGATTAGACTTCAGGGAAATAATGATGTCGTTTAGGCCCTTCAAAACTAGCACCATTATTGAGGATAGTTGCAAGTTATTTTTTATGTTTCTTTAATTTTTAATTTTATTGTATTTCATTATTTCCATTTTCTTTTTATACTGGTAATTTCATGTTGTTGCCTTTAATATTGTAAATATTAATACATGATCACAACATGCACACAAAGCATAAAAAATATTTTTGGCTTCAATTCTTAACCTGATAAAAGTATGAGAAGGAATATAACTATGACCATGGTGGTCATATAAATCAACCAATTTTTTAGGGTAATTCAAAGAGATCAAGGGTTTTAGATTCTCAAAGACTACGGGATTCCATCAAACATATGATTAAAACCCATCATCTTGTTGCCTCTTGTTGTAGAAAATCACATTGAGATCAAGCCGGTAATAATTTTGATGATCTTAAAAGGCATGAAATTTACAATAATACTATATAAAGATACAAACTAATATCTACAAATATTCCTTTAGATTTGTGACACATTTCAATTCCATAATCTTTTAAGTGATATGGTAAGGCTTCATTTCAATTGATTTTCATAATAATAGTGATATCAGGAGTGGATTAAAAGCTTACCATAACATTCCATCATGACATAGGATGATATAGAATAACAATTTCTCCCCTGATTCTTCCCACCTTCCAAATCGATGGAAATATGGGTAAATATTTTAAACATTTTTTAATTTGAGTAAGATTCACTCTACTCTACATGAGAAAATTATAATGATACGACTCGTAAATTCCCATATCATGGTATAAATATATGGCCACTAATCCAAAATTTTTATAAGTGGTTTTTTGTAGGGAAAAAATTCAATTATTAAGGTTGTAGCTAGAGGTTCACTAAATAATAAGTCTCTTGAAGAGAGCTGTGAATTTTTTGATGAAATGGATAGAAATAGTTTACATTGGAAAAGATAAGGGATGCAATGAAAAGCCATAAATTGATAAATAACAATGACTAGATGGAAACACATATGGAATATCTGTCCAAGAATATGGACATGATGATTTTCCAATATAAAAATCCTTATGGTATGTATGAGAAAGATAAAAATTATGCCGATTACAATCATGGTACTCAATTTCTGGGTTGGTGGCCGAAACAAGAACAAGAACCCAAATGGCCCACACTGATAAGGTAAGGTCATATGTTGGAAGAGACACTGGACGCATTCATGAATGCATATGGGGATATAATAAAATAAATAAAAGAATACATGGAAATCCAAAAGGCCTCACTATAGAATCTTGAAATTCAAGTCGAGAAGATCACTTAACTGCTTATAGAAATTCCAAGAGGGGCACATCCACGATGCCCTGAAGTATACCCATAGGATGATTTAAAAAAAGTACAACATATGAGTGGAAAGAAGAAACAAGTAAGTGGTATAGAATTTATAGTACATAATAAAGAATAATCAGGGGACACAGGTGAAAAATAAGTTGCAAACATGAAAAATAGAAAGGAATAAAAAGATGAAATTGAAACTGAAGAAAAACCAACATAGTACAAACTGAGACTGTTATTTCCAGAGTGACAAGAAAAGGAGATAAATGATGTATAAAATGGTAAATTTCTAGAACACGTCAAAATAATAATAATATTATCCCTTTTGTAAAGGATCTCATGAATATATAGTTATGTGAAAATATCATAAAAGAGCTGGTAACCAACAAGAAGAAGTTGTAGGAAATTATAACTATTCCACTCACTTGAGAGTGATCAGAGGTCATATAAAGGGACCTTACTAAGAAGTAATGTGATCTAGTTATCTTTTTTTCACCATCTTTATCAAATATACTAAATGTGTAAATGATTTTTGTTACCTAAGTCTGAGTGTCAATATCATGTCATACATAACTTTCAAAAGATTGGGATTGGAAGGACTAAATCCTATAAAAGTATATCTTCAATTAGAAAAATCAAAAGTAAATTGCCCCTGACGGGTCATTGATGATATTATAACTAAATTCAAAAAATCATACTTTCCCATCAAGTTCTAAGTACTAGATATGGAAGAGGAGCTAAATCAACTCATTTTGGGGAGACCATTTTTAGCCACTGGGCATGCATTGATCGATGTTCAAAATTTAGAACTATATCTGATATTTGGTTGTGAGCATGTATGTTTTAATAATCATTGACCAATTAAGAACTATGATTTATGGTAAGACAATAAGTTTTTAGAAGAAAAAATACACAAAGTTGTGGGTATCAATGGAGTAGAATAATTCCAAGATATGGCTGTAGTTGTGGAAGAGGATACTCCAAATAAAATCTATGATAAGAAGAAAGAGAATATAAGGACCAAGACCACTGACTCCAAAAAAAGTGACTGAATCCACCACATTTTAGAAAAGGAAAAACATATGGATGGTAAATGACCATCCATTAAGTTCATCAGGATTGAGGAAAAAATAGTGGATCATTATGATGGAAATCAAGAAGGTTATACCATCAGGAGGAGTTAATATATTTAAAGGGAATGGACATGGACCAAATTATGTGGATGTGACACAACTAATACCATTTATAGACACTTATGAGGTAAAACAATTCAATCTTACATCACCTAAACTAAAACATAAGGAGGTAAGTTCGAGCCAATGATGTTAAACAAAAGTTCTTCTGAGAGGCAACCTATGTTTTTTGTATTTTTATTTATTTCGTTATTAGGAAAAAAATAACTCAAACCAAATATTTAAAAATTAATCGATAATGGATTTTTCTTTCACTAGGTTAATTTTAATTTGTAGGACCATCAAGACCCTGTCCAGCAGAAAGTAGTAGGAATCACTATAAGAGGTTTTAGGTAAAATCCACACCATGAAACACATTCATGTCATGAATATAAGGAAATAAATTCCATGAATTAAGATAAAGGAAAACATACATAGCCAACTTTAAAGAAAATTTCCAAAGGGAAGTAAGTGTTTCAATTCTTAATTTTTCTTCTGTATTCCCCACTTTTAAATTATTTGGAGCTTTTAATTTCTAATTTCAGGCCCCGAATTTGATTTCTTTTTCTTTAATAAAATGAACTGAGAGATATAATCTTCCTTGGATAATTAAAATTCTATGAATTTAGATTTATGTTCCAATAAATTTGAATGAGAAATTGGTAGAAAGGATTAATGGGGAAAAGTATGAGAATTAGGATTTTGGAAAATTGTAATTTAAAAAAATGTGTTGATTTTGGTAAATGATTTTTTGTATTTGGTCTACCATGAATCTTGTATATTTATTTCAATTGATTTAATTATTTACATGCATTTCCATGAGTGATTGTCCCAAAAAATTGTTCCCATTCTCATGAAATCATCTAATGAAAATATTTTGTGTTTTTCTATAGAATAATTTTTGACTAAAATTCAGGCATCTTCTCTTCAAGAACATTCATGTCATCTTATCAATGATATAATTAAATAGAATCAATTTTATTATCATTAGTACATATTTTGTTAACCTTTTATCCTTGAAATCACCTTATATTTATCATTTTAAATCCCATAATATCCACAAATAGTCTTATTAGGAAATTTTCCAAGTTACAAGATTATATTATCCATTCTTACTTTCCTATAAATATATTTCATGATATTAAAATTGTAAGTGTGGGGGAGATACTTTCCATGATTGGTCGTGTAACATCTAGTGATTTTATGAAAAAAAAATTTATTTTAAATTAATTAAAATTATTTGATAGACTGAGTTACTTGAAATTAATATTTTATCTAGCATTATATGCAAAACCAATTTTATCTTTCATTTCACATAACATCGAGTTTCTTCCATAACTAGTGTTACACACAAGGTCGAGTCGTTTCAGACAAAAATATATTATTAATAGTATTATTTAACAGGATGATTATCACTTAAACATTGGAATAATGAGAATGAATGATATTAACCAAATTTTGAAAATATGTTATGCACATGTTTATAAAATAAATTCATTAGTTACCAGTTAAATAGAAAATAAAATAAAAACCAATTGAATATAAAGGAAATGTTTTTATACGGCCAAAAGAATTTTTTATTAATAAATGTAATTATTACTGTTAATAAATGATATTAATTATATATATATTATATTCAATAAAATATTATAACTCTCATCCAAAATATTTTATAGGAATAAGATAAGAAATAAATCCAATATTATGCATAAAAATATGTATTTTTCTATAAGGTAGTTTTCCCGCCTTTTAATGGCGCACATGTTTTCAAAAAAAATTAAACTTTTTCAATTATTATTTTTCAAAACAAAATTAATTTTTTAAATCCTAATATAAAATTTACGTAGGGTTTTTTTTTGTATTTTTATGAGAAGATTCATTTTTTGATGAATAGTGAAAATATTAAATTCTAATTAAGAACTACATTTTTGTATAATTTATTTATATAGTAAAATTATATTTTAAATTTTTATTAAAGTATAATTAGTTCAATTATATATAAATAAATCCAATTTAGTTAATTTTAATCTATTTACATTGACATTAGATATAAAAACATTTCAAACTTTTGAACATTTTTAGTTTAAAAACTTGTTGTTTCGTCCCATCTGTGGGATTAAGTTTAAATTAAATTTGGAAAATTATATGATTATAGTTTGTAAAAATGGATTCAATAATTATAATTATACTAATTTATAATTTATATAAGTTCATCATATCTTTTACCAACAATTTTAGTGAAATTAATAAAAATAAATTATAGTGATTAATGTAAAAATGAGTTTACTTAGTGGTTAAACTTTAATCTTAAGGGAGGAAATGACCAAGAAACTTGTAAAAACCCCATTTTATATCCATATTTATAAATGTTTTCATATTTTATTGAAAAAATTTCCTTATTTAAATCAAATTAGATAAGGGATACCTCCCCATAGTTTTTACCGTTTTGAATTTATAAGATTGTCACTCCTCATCCACTATAAAAGGGTATTCACTCTCTCATCCCTTCACACCTCTCAATCCTTTTATATCATCAAAAAACTATCCAAATAAACTTCCCACATACATATACTCATCCTAGAAGCCTTAATTTTTTCATAAATCTAACAAAGTTTATCTTTTACAGCAAACCAAAAGGATTTACCTGAAGAAAAGGTAATGTTATTCAAGGAGAACTTCTGTTTTATTTATTTATCCAACCCTTAAATTATTTTTATATCACACTAATAGATTAAAATCAGTATATTTAATATACTTATATGTTTTAATGTTATTGTTTTGTCCTAAAACTTTAGAAACATCCATCAAATTGGATACACAATCATCGTCTGTGTGTACGATGGACTATCGCCTCGCGAACCGATGTCGTTCATTCATCCATTACCACCTCTCAAGGTTGCGAATAATGGTGGAGATAATATTTTTATATGATATATATGATATTTATGATTTATTTATTCATTTTTAATTATTATATAACACATAACTTCATGATTTCTATTTTACGGGAATACAATAACATCATTTTGTGGACATGTGGAATATTACCTCCTCAAAGTGATGTCATTTGTTCACACTTTACATGGAATGTATTAAGAATGGTTTTAATAAAAATATTTTATATAAATTAAATATATATTATATTAATGATATAATTATCATTCTGGAAATATAATATATCATTCTCTTTTTACCATTTCACACACTAAAAAAGTGATAACGTCATTCGTGGATGTGTGGACTACCGACTCCTCAAAGCGACGTTATTCTTCTTTTTCATCACCACATCACAAGAATAATATATAAAAGTGTATATAATTAAATAATATGGTATTTATGGTATAATTATTAATTTTTTATATATTAATGTTTCATACCTTATTTCCATAATAATCTTTTAAAAATAGGCACATTACTCGTGCATACATATGGTCAACCATCTCCACGGTCATAACATTGGTTAATTTTTCATAACCATATTCCATGATTGGGTTTAAAATAAAAATTTATGTATAAATATTACTATATTTTCATGATTAATATTATGGATATGGTCAAATAATTACCTCATTTATGTTAGTCCACCTACCAAAGTCAATTGTGACACATATTCCAAATAAGGTCAAACCACCCGACTTAAAATTAATTGATAGATTAATTGTATATAAATTGTTAGTAATGGGAATAAAAGATATAATAAACTTTAAAAGGGATATAAATAAATTAAATAATTAACATATGCTTATTATTCATGAATATTAAGACACACGTGACAAGTTAGACTCAAGGTAAGGGACTTCATCTTAATCTCCTTTCATTGAGACATATCTTGATGTTATGCTCCATTATTCTCTTATAATGTGTATATAAAACCAATTTGAAATATTATGAAATTAGTTTATCTATTATAATTAAATTTAAAGATATTTTTAATAATATTATTTAATTATTTTTTTTGATTCAAGTGCTTCTCAGGTGATAAGTTAAATTTCTTTTAAAGACAATACTCTTTCAGAGTTTTTCTTCCAACTCTTTCCATTTAATGTCCATGTTTTTAAAATGATTTTATTAATGTTTTTATATCTAAATAAAAGATTTAAAAATTACATTTTTCACTCTTTTTTAATTTATTTTTTAAAAAAAATTAAAAGTTAAATTTTTATGGGTTATATAAAGAATGTTTTGGAAAACGAAAAAATAAATATTCTATTCTTAATGTACATGGTGAGAATGAATTTTACACCACCATGGAAATTATTTCATCTTTGGATTCCTTTAAAATATTTCTTGTTGCTTTAAATGAAAAAATTGCTTTATCTTTTTGGTAATTTTGGTACTCTAAATTGGTTTTCAATTAAAATGGTGTTTTGGTATTGAAAATGGGTTCTTAAAATAAAATGGTATTTTTATCTGAAGTTGTTTTTTATAAGGGTTTAAAAATAGTTTTTCAAAGGGTTTTATGATGAATGTGATTTGTTAATTATATGTTACTTGGGAATTATATAAATTTTTTTATCCCAATATAGCTTATACGAAGGGGTGAGCCCCATTATAGCTCATGAGTGAGCCCGATATAGCTTATGTGAAGAGTTGATCCCTATTATAACTCATTAGAAATGGGTGAGCACAATATAGCTTATATGAAGGGTTGATCCCCAATATAAATCATGGTTCAACCTGATATAACTTATAAAAAGGAAGATACCCATTATATATCTTCAATATATTGGATAATGATAATGTTGGTTGTTAGTCATATGGTTATTCCAATTAAAAGGGTTTTGAAAGGGTTTTTTGTATATGATTCTCTAAGTCACCTAAAAGAGTTTTAATTTAATTATATGGGTTTTAATGATTTTATTTGATATAAATGTGTGTTTTTATTTCATGTGAAAATGTTTTATTTCATATTATCAAAAAACTTTGAATAGGTAAATGTTATATGAGTTTTCATGTGTCCATTGGACAAACAGTTTTCCTTATTTTTGTATCCCTTACTGAGATTTTTTTCTTATTCTATTTTTTTTAAATGTTTTTTTACAGAGTTTAATGATGGTTAAGGTAAAGGAATAATTATAGTTGAATTTCATGGATATTTTCAATGAATAGAAATTGTGATTTTTTTTAAAAGTTTTATATTATGGTAAAAATGGATACTGATTGAAATTGTCCACTTTATATTTTATAGTTTTGTTATGTATGAGTTATGGGATAATTCTCTAAAACTCTAAGCCTTTAAAGATCCTAATTGTATAATAAAGTAAAATTCTTGACCTAAACTCAAGATTATATAATTATTAAGTTCAGGGCCTTATAGTTAGTATTAAAGGAAAGTTTTATATGACTTTAGTGGTTATGATATTGTTAATAACATTCCTATCAAAATATTTTATGATAAGGTTAAGTTATAATGATATATAATTTAATGATTACAATGTTTTTGACTAAACTATTTCTTTTCAGAATGGATTTACCTTTAGGAAACAAGGATGCTATTGTGGGAAGGAATCAAGAGGAAAATATACTTCTAAATCATTATCCCAATATGTTTAGAATTGGAATATAATAGTTTGATGTAGTAATGGATTATTTGAAACAAGATATAAATTGTGGTAGTATCCATTCTAGAGAGGAACCCAATATATAATGGAGGAACATGTCAGTAGTTGAGCATTTCATGAGGCAACACCCCTTGTCATTCAATGGATCATCTAGCCCAATGATAGATGATGGATGGATCAATGCCATGTAGAAGATATTTGAAGTCATTGGATGTTTGAAACATCAAAAGTTAACTCTTTACATATATCATTTTGAAGGTGAAACTAATCGGTGGTGGTATTTTTTAAGAGTACTAGAGAGAAATATGATCTTGATGATATTAAATGGGACACAATTAATAATATTTTCCTTAAGAAATATTTTCCTAAGATTGTTTGGCTTAGGATTGAGAACCAATTATTGTAATTAAATCAAAAGTATTTTGATTCAATGGATGAACAAGATTAGATATGTATGTTATGGGATATATTAAAGACATTGACAATAAAATTAATATATTTTACTCAGTATTGAAACCAATTCAATGACGATATTTTTCCCCTTGAGAATTTATAAGTAATGAGAATTTTTTTTATTATGCAGAGAAAGTTGATATGGAGTTTTCTGACATTTATATTCCATGAGATAATAAGAGTAAGAAATGGTCATGGTGGAAAGAAATAGAGAAGTAACAAACTATGATTTCCATATGTAAGACCAAAACTTGTTCTATGTGTGGTAAAATACATCTTGGGGAATGTATGTTAGGATATGGAAAGTGTTATCGATGTAGTAAGTTTAGTCACAAGGTTGATGACTACAAATAAAAGACTCTTAAACAATCCAAGAGTGAGATAATAAATAGGAAGTGAATGGTGGGATATTTTAGTTATAATGATTTTTTAAATTATGCTAATTTGTGTCCGAAGATACTTACTCAAGGTGAAAATCACCAAGATCAAAAACAAAAATGGCTGGAAAAATCATTTTATACCTATTAAATTGATGTTGGTCCATCTAGTGATGTGGTGGCAGTTCTAGGGATCTCGGTATTTTTAAAAGGTTGTTTATAAGATCAATGCCTTAGCAACCCCTCTTTTGAGGTTTTAATTAATTAATGTACTTTGGTAGAAATTTACCGAGATTTCATAGATGTATGAAATATATGTTTTAAGGGGAAATTTGTTTTATAAATAATTCATTTACATTTTATAGACATAATTTAAAAGGTATTGATAAACTATAGGGTTAATATTATCACTAATGACTTTTTTTAAACATTTTGAAAATTAATTATTAATGATGAACCAATGGTGTTAATTATGAGGTTTATAGATTAATTTATTATATTATATTTCTTTTTCTAACCATACTGATTTTTTTAAAATGGTTAGAGACAGATAGAGATAATTTTAACTCTTTTATGGATATTAATATCTGTTAAAAGTGAATTTTAGTGATCCAGGAATAAATAAAGAAATAAAATGTTCATTATTAATGATCATCAGTTGGGTAAAATTGTGAGATTGTGGAGTAAATTGAGTAAATGATGAATCTATACTTATAAAGTAAGTATATTCCCTTAGTATCTTAGTGTAGATGGTGAATGAATCCTTTAACTTTAGGAAAATGATCTTAAAATAAAATTTTATCATATTACCATATTTTAGGATGATATCAATGACCTTTACACACCTATTTTACTTTTGTTTTTGTTTTATTGACTTCTTCTTGACCAAATTCTCTATCACTCTCTATTAGTCCATGATAATTAGGTTTCCCTTCCAAAAACATTTTTTAAATACTCACCAGTGTTATCCCTATGTAGAATCCTAGTTATACGTATCTTTAGGTGAATATATGTTTTCCACATTCCATTTTTAAGGGTTGTTTTTTTCATGATGTGCATTTTAATAAAGGAATTCTAAAAATGTTAATTATTTGATAACCGTGATGAATTTCAATAGTATTTTTTTAAAGGGGTTAGGATGTAAAAGTCTGAGATTTTATGAAATATATTTTATTTCAAATTAAATTAAAATATTTTATATATTTATTTACATGAATTCTGTAGTTTATCTTTACTTATATGAAACACTAAGTTATTATTTCTTCGCATGTAACATTAAGTTTCTTCTATAACTTGTGTTTCATGAAAGGTCTTGTATTTCTGGATAACAATATAAAATATATTTTATTATTTAAAATGATAGTTATCACCTATCCTTTTTAGTGGAATGAATGAACAATATTAACTTAATTATGAAAAAATGGTTCAAAAATTTTATAAAATGGATTCACTAGTTACCATAAATGAAAATAAAGTCCATTGAATATAAAGGATTTGTTTGTATGCTTCTAAAGGTGTCTTATCTTAATAAATATAATTTAATACTATTATTTAATGATATTTATGAAATATATATATATATATATATATATATATTATATTCAATAAAATATTTTGACATTCATCCAATGTATTTAATAGGAATAAGATAAGAACAAATCCAATTTTACTTATAAAAAGGTGTATTTTTCAACAAGACTATTTTGTCACCTTTTAATGCATCACTTGTTCTAAAACCAAATTTTAAAACTTTTATAATTTCTATATTAACAAATAAAATTTATTTTTTAAATATTAATATCAAAATTTACCTTGGGAGAATTTTTTGTATTTTTCTGAGAAGTTTCACATTTTTGATGAGCAGTGAAAAACATTTAGTTTTAATTGAAAAATAAATTTTTATATAATTTATTTGTATAGTTAAATTATATTTTAAATTGTTTTTAAAGTATAATTATATAAATTATACATTAATAAATTCAATTTATATCATTTTAATCAATTTTACATTGAAATTGGATATAAACACATTTCAATCTTTTGAGCATTTTTACTTCAAAAACTCTTTGTTTCATCCCATCTATGGGATTAATTTTAAATTAAATTATTTCACTTATGTGATCATAATTTGAAAAAATGGATTCCATATTTTTAAAAATATTTTATAATTTTTAGTAAGTTAAACATAGTTTTTTCCAAAAATATTAGCGAAATCAATTAAAATCAATTACAATGATTAAGGTAAAAATGAGTTTACTTAGTAGTTAAAAATTAATATTAAGGTGAAAAATGACCTTTAAATTTTTTAAAATATGATTTAATTGATATATTTCTACCATATACACACTTTTATTTAAATGTTTTCATTATTGGACGCATAATTTGCAATGGAGACCTCCCAATAGTGTTTACCTTTTTGTATTTACCAGAATGTCACTACTCCACTATAAAATGGCATTCACTCTACCCCTTCATTCACACCTATAAAAAAATTTGGATCATCCAAAACCTATAAAAATAAACTAAAAACATCCATTCTCTCATCCTAGAAGAATCACTTTGGGTATAAATCAAACCAAGAAATTCATTTTGTCCAAACCAAATGGAGTTACCCAAAGAAGAGGTAATGTTCTTCAATGATCACTTTTGTATTATTTCTTCCTCCACCCATTAAATTATTTTTATATAATTATTATAAAATAAAACCATTATATTAAATATACTAATATTCTTTAATTTTAATAATAAAACCTACATCTTCACACACTTCCATCGAATGGGATATGAAATCATCATTCGTGTGTACGGTGGATAACCGACTCGCAAACCGATGCCATTCATTATTCCATTAACACCAATAAAGATTGGTAATAATGATGTAAATACGGTATTTATAATATATATATATATATATATATATATAATATTTTTATGATTTTTATTCCTATTTAATTATTATATAACAAATACCATCATGCTTTCAATTTTGTGGGAATATGATAACATCGTTTGTGGACGTGTGGACTACTGTCTCCTCAAAGTGATGAGATTCATTCATTCTTTACATAGAATTTATTATTGATGGGTTTGATAAAAATATGTAATATAAATGAGAAATATATTATATTCATTACATAATTATCTTTTTGGAAATATAATATATCATTATCTTATTATCATTTCACACACTGAAAAAGTGATTATGTAGTTTGTGGATGTGTGGTGATGCAATTCTACTTTTTTAATAACCAAATAAATTTAATGATATATATAAGTATATATAATTAAATTATGTGGTATTTATTATATAATGATAATTATGGAAGTATGAATTTCACTTACCTTATTTTCATAATAATCATTGAAAAATTGGAATGTTACTCATGTGTATGTATGGATTACCATCTCTATGATCTTAACATTGGTTCATTTTTCATAACCATATTCCATGATTGAGTGTAAAAAAAAATTTATTTATAAATATTATGATTATTTAATTTTTATTATTCTAGATATGTTGAAATAACGACCTCGTTGACCCTGGTCATCCTACCAATGTCGGTTTTGACACATAATCCGAATATGGTCAAAACGTCCAACATAAACTTAATTGATTAAGTAATTGTATATAAATTTGTACTAAGTGAAATAAAAGTAATAATAAAAATTAAATAGTTTATAAATCAAGTAAAAAAATAACATAAATTTATTGTTTATAAAGTTAAAGAAAAACGTGACAAGTTTGACTCAAGGTAAGGGACTTCATCTCAATCTCATTTCATGGAGGAATATCTTGATGTTATGAACCTTTATTTTCTTATAAGGTGTATAAACAAATCCATCGGACATGTTATATTTGAATGAACCTAGGTCACCCTGATAGGGGGGTGAATCAGGGTGTCAACTTTTTCTCCCATTTATTGGATCTTATTCCCACATTGGTAGGAACTTAATTAAACCTGTATGATGGATATGTGCAGTTATTAAAACATTCACATTAATAAGGACAACACAACACTTTTACTGGGTTCACCACTAAGGGATATGTCCAAGGATCATATGCCGACCAACTTCAAGTTGTACCTAATTCAACTATTCTTTACTAGATGTGGATTACAAGGTTTAGGTATAGTCACTCTGTCCCAGGCACACTAACATTAAAAAAGTTCAGGGATAGCTCACTTCTTCTCTCAGATAACTCTCGTTGACTCCCCCTAGCTCGCTGCCCTCGGTGAAGTCACACTTAGTTTATGGACGTGAAGGTCCCTTCAATGGATAGGCATAAATGTCTTTGTCTCATATTTAGCATGAGACTTTTCTTGAATCGAGGCCAAGATTTGATGCTATTTAACGTTCAAACTATTCTATAGTTCAACAACCATAAGTAATAAGACTTCTTATTTGTAATGCCCTGGGTTTTGGGGTCCATTACTTGGTTAAAATCTGATGTTGGGGTGTTCTGGGTGGTCTGGAAGGCCATCCCAGCTTCTTGGTGACTCCTAGCGGTAGCCTCGGCCTACCAGTAGCCTCGGCCTACCAGTAGACCTAGCCTACCGGCGACCTTGGGGTACCAGTGGCCCTCGACCACCAGTAGCTCTCGGATACTGGTAGCTCTCAACTATCGGTAGCTCTAGGCAACTGGTAGCTCTAGGCTACCGGTACCTCTCAGCTACCGGTAGCTCTCGCCAACTGGTAGCACTCAGCTACCCGTAGCTATCGCCAACCAGTAGATCTCGACTACCGGTCGCTCTCGTCTACCCCCACGGGTTCTCCAGTAGCACCTCTTTTTTAGGCTAATTGGTTTTTAAACCATTTTTTGACCCCTTTAAACATGTTTTAAAGCCCATTAATGCCCGTTTAAATTAAATTATTGGTGAGGTACCCCCTTAAATGAAAACCCATGAGGTGTGCGTCAGTTTAAACCACCCCGAAAGGCGGGGACCTTTAAGTAGCATGTGGGGTGTCTCAACAGCGTGGTCAACCCACTATCCCGCTTGTTACATGGTTTTTATTTTTTTAACCGTCCCAGGAATGTTGTATATTAGCCTCTATAACGAAAGGCTTCTCCCTAGGTTTCTTTTCTCGATCATCCTGCTCAGAGTACCCTTCCTACCGATGAGTCGTACCCCTATTGCTCCTGTTTTCCAGTTTCTATGCGAGGACTTAACATTGATCCTTGATCTGTTAGGTAGGGATTTTCTCCTTCGTCTGTCTTTTATGTGTATCATGCAGGGTGGGAATGATTTTACCTATTTGGAAATTGATGAAACCTAACTTAATGAAGATAATAAATAGACCTTTAAAGAACAAAATGTGGGGTGATAGATGACCTATTGTGCTCTTTTATTGATATATGTTGTGAATTATATGGGCCTATGCTCATTGAAAATCATGGTTGTTGGTGGTCTCTCTATGTGTACTAATGAACCATGGTGTTTTTGGATATTTAAATAACCGTAACATGGAATTAGTTAATTACGTATACTCGGTTTAATAAATTGAAATCACCAGGATCAAACCTTTTCTGTGATAACCCCGGTTAAAGCATAGTGGTATTGAAACCATGGAGTGTGTTAAATATTTTAAATCTGAAAATACCTGTATGGGCCTGCCTTGTGTTGGTGGTAGTGGTTTGTTGTTTTTCATTCACGGTCCGTTTGCGGGTGACCTTATGGTTTTCTTGGAAGGGGGCTTAGATTGATGGGGTGATGCGGGTGGGGATGGGATCCCCTATTGTTATACTTTGAGCCTATGTGATTACTCTACTTATATCATGAATTGGGGTGGGATCCCTTGTTGTTGAGAAACCATTGGCTCCAAGATTTTGGGGATATGGGGCTGTATCTTGGGGTTTTCATTGGTTCCAATACATCGAGGGATCTCCCTTATCCCTTTGTTGTTGGGACATTGCAATAGAACTCGGTGTGAATGCTTAAATTGATGTTGGATGTAACTTTTTTTCTTGGTTTTTGCTTATACTGTTTGTTTACCAGTAGTGGAGAACCCTGTTTAAACGAATTACTTGAACATGAAGGCAAGAATAGCTTAAATGAGAATTGGTTCTATGGGTGAGTTGTGACTTAGCTGTGAACAGTGTACTTCCTTATGAATAGGAATGAGTGTGTTTGTGCTTGTATTGGATTTGGAAACCCTAGGTTGGGTTGAGTGTTTATTACTTATACATATATTTTATAGTTCTTATGTTTCTTATTCGAACCGCACCCAAGTTGAGCACTTAGGGCCGAACACCCCCATTTCATGGGGGAGGGTGTTTTTTCCAACACTTCTATTAGTGGATGGTTATTAGCTTTTTTCTGATCCCTTTCCCAGATAGCCCAAGTATCTTCGAGCAGGCTGTGATGACCTGAAGTCCATTATTAGCCAAAGAATCTTCGGGCAGGGTGGTTTCAGTGGTTGGCCTAGGAGTTTATGGGAAGGTTGTTTCCCAAGTATCTTCGGGATGAGGCCTAGGTGTCTTCGGGCGTGACAGTAGATTTCTGGCCCAGGTGTCTTCAGGCGTGGCAGTGGGTGTTCTGGCCTAGGTGTTTGCGGGCATGGTTACTTGAGATTGTTGTGGCCCAGGTGTCTGCGAGCGGGATATCAGTTGTGGCCTAGGTGTTTGTGGGCGGGATGCGTGGTTGTGGCCCAGGTGTGTGCGGGTGGGTGTGGCAGTGGGACTGCGGTGAGAATGGAGAGATTGGTTCGATGCGTAGGATGTCTTCAATAACCAGTGGAAAAGTGGCGCGGGGTACCCAAACATCGATGTGATATTAATATACTCTACTTGACTTGCATTATTAGGGGAGTGTTCCTTGGTGAGGATTGGGTGGATAGTTTACCTTGCAAGGTGTTTGGTTATATCTTCGTCCATGGGGCATTAGAATGTCTCCTCACATAGGCACGAGAGTCTTTGGTTTTCCCTACTGAGTGTACTTGTATTCTCACCATACGTATATAAAACTGCTTTCAGGTTTCCAGAATGACTTCAAGGATCGTGCGGGGCCATACTAGTTTAGACCTTTGGGGCAGTTTTTGTTGTTGTTTTCATTTTCTTGGTATCTTTTCACCTTTGAACATGCATATGGAAATGGTTTACTTCCAGCCGTACATGTACTTTCAGCTTTGGTGTTGTGGGATTTACTATCTTATCTCCCGAACCTATTAAAATAAAAAGGTTAATTCCATCAATTTAGTGTGTGGTTCTACACACTTAGTGCTGGTCGCCACTCCAGGACCTATTGAAGGCGGGTTTCGGGGGTCATTATCTCCCCTTCAACTTAAAGAAAGAAGGGCCTAGCAATCTGCTGACCCTTCCCTCTTTTTGGTGAAGGAGGGTTGTGACAGAATGGTATCAGAGGCTGAGGTTGAGAGATAGGATGGAGTATTGAGTTAGGCACAGTGAGGATTGCGTGGGATGTTATGGAAACAGTGTTGGGTGACCTTGGTGCATGAATTAGTCCAAGGAAGACAGGACAGGACATGGGATTTTAGGGCCCCCCCGTGATCCGATGCAAGGACTCTAGACCTACCGAATGACCAAGTGAGGCCATGTTGATTGCAGGGTAGAGACCCTAGTAAAGGTACATGCATAATAATGACTTGTGTTCTTGTGTTTTTGGGGTGTTTTGGGAATTTGAAATAAATAAGAAGTTTAAGAAGTTTTAAGAATAATATTCTGCACTACTTGGGCTTAGGCATTCCTTGTTTACCTTTTAGCTATGGCACTTGGGAGATGAACATGAGTTTTATTGGAGATCGAGGCCCAAGAGGTTGACTTGGTCGATCAGAAGAGGGATGATCGAGAGGAGGAGGATGACCAGTGGCAGAAGATGCTTCAAGCTGTCCAGCGACAGACCCTCGAGAAGTATGAGGTAAGCACCTCTAACATGAAGATGGAGGGCTGGCTAGAGGACCTGGTGATAGCCTTCGGCTTGATCCAGGCTCCGACTGAGTACGGGGTTCCTCTGGTCATTAGCTAGATGTGGGGAGTAGCACGTCAGTGGTGGACGCTCTGCCTGGGGGAGAGGAGAGAGGATGATGTGGCATGGGATGATTTCGAGAAGGAGTTCTTTGTGGAATTCCTCTATTCTATGATAAAGCCAGAGAAGAGGCAAGAGATAATCTCTCTCCATCAGGGAAGTATGTTGATAAGGGATCTGAGGATCATGTTTTAGGACCTCCTCCGATTTTCTCTGGACCTCTTCCTGGATGAGGAGTCTCGGGCGAGACGTTTAGAGGAGGCGCTCTGAACTTCCCTCCAGTACGCTGTTACCCCCTTCACCTTGCTGACATACTTGGAGGTCCAGAAGAAGGAAAAGGTGGTGGAGAGGATGCACACGCTGGGCCGTGTGTCATGAGAGGGGATTCTGCTAGGCCTGTCAAAGGGAAAGGCCCTCAGCACCAGACCTCCAGCATCGGGACCCTCTAGGATTCAACCAGCAGGGAGCAGGCCGCAGTAGTTTCAGTTTCGGTCCCCCAGTCCTCACCCATTCCCTTTGGGGCTAGGACCAAGGTGATTCATCTGTGGGAGCCGTGGACATCACTAGAATCAGTGCCCAGACTGAGTTCATTATGGTAGTAGCGGATAGGCCCAGCACCCGCCTCAGTAGCAGCTTCCAGCTAGGCCCTTTCAGCAGCAACATTAGGGGCAGTGAGCTCCCGCTCCTCTGAGGGCAGACATTACAGGGGGATACCGACCTCAGGGACCTCTACCAGGGCATGGTCAGGGAGGCAGCCAATAGCCAAGGGGAAAAGGAGCTGGGCGTGGACAGTTGCACGCCGCAGAGGCAGTAGTTCTAGCACGACCGATGGTTGTTCGAGGTACGATCAGTTTTTTTGTACCCTTTCTTAGGCCTTGTTCGATACCAGAGCTTTTCACTCCTTTATTGCACCCGGTCTAGCCCGTGATCTGGGTCTAGATGCCGAGAGACTTCCAGTTCCCCTAGTTCTGATCACACCAGTCGGAGGTCAGAATGACTTTTTATATGTTTGTAGAGGATTTAGACTGATGATAGGGCCACATCAGTCTGTTAGGGATCTATTACTGCTATAGATATAGCCATACGATATCATCCTAGGAATCGACTGGTTGTTCTCTATGCGTGCCATCATCGACTGCTTTAGAGGAAGGGTTGTGTTCTCAGACTTGGGTGGCCGATGTGTTACATTCACCGGCGAGCGGAGTGGACAGAAGGGAAGCAGGAGAGAGGAACCCCTCCTCTCCTTGTTAGTCGAGGAGTCAGTCGAGTCAGTGGATTCTGAGATGGTGGAAGTACCAGGGATTGTCAGTGAGTTTATGGACTTCTTCCCTGAGGAGGTGATGACTCTACCCCCTCGACATGATATCAAGTTTGGGATTGACCTGCCGCCTAGTGCTCATCTGATTTCGATGGCTCCAAACTGGATGGCGCCTTCGGAGCTACGGGAGTTGTGGATTCAAATTGATGATCTGATGAATAAGGGTTTTTTTCGACCGAGTGCATCACCGTGGGGTGATCATGTGTTGTTTGTGAAGAATTCAGATGGTGGTTTAAGGCTGTGCATAGACTATAGGAGGTTGAATCAGGTAACTGTCAAGAATGGCTACCCACTTCCAAGGATATACAATCTCTTTGACCAGCTGAAAGGTGCAAGATGGTTCTTGAAGATCGACCTGTAGTCTGGGTATCACTAGTTGAGGGTAAAGGAGGGAGACGTCTCAAAGACGTCTTCAGGTGCAGATATGGGCACTTCGAGTTTGTGTTCATGCCTTTCGGCATTACAAATGCTCCGTCTTTGTTCATGAGGCTTATATACTTCGTATTTCAGGAGTATCTGGATCAGTTCTTAGTCGTGTTCATTGAATAAATCTTGATCTATTCAAGATCAGAGGAGGACCATGCGGAGCACCTGAGGATGGTTTTGGAGCCCCTCCAATAGCACTAGCTCTATGGGAAGCTGTCGAAGTGAAAGTTCTAGGTGCGAGAAGTGCACTTCCTTGGGCACGCAGTGTCCAAGTAGGGGGTAGTGGTGGACCCATCAAAGGTTGAGGCGGTTGTTTCTTGGGCAGCACCCATGAACGTGGAAGAGGATTGTAGTTTCATCAGGCTGGAAGATTACTACCGGAGGTTCGTACCCAACTTCTATCGAGTTGTGGCGCCTTTGACAGCCTTGACCAAGAAGGACAAGGTTTTTTTGTGGAGTGAGAAGTGCGAGGCAACCTTCAACTATCTGAAGGAGAAGTTGGTTAGTGCCCCAATGCTGAGACTACCTGAAGAGGGGGAAACGTATGAGGTGTTTTGTGATGCTTCATGGCAAGGCCTCATATGTGTGTTGATGCTGTTACAAGGGGTTATATCCTATGGGTCTAGGCAGCTACACCCTCATGAGCATAATTATGCCATCCATGACCTGGAGCTTACAGCAGTCATTTTCGCACTAATTTGTGGCGACACTACCTCATCAGAGAACGCTTTTTGGTATTCAAAGATCAAAAAATCTTGAGGTATATCTTCTCCCAATGGGACCTAAACATACGACAATGAAGGTGGATGGAGTTCCTCCAAGATTTTGACTTCGAGATTTCCTACACTTTGGGAATAGGGAATATAGTGGCCGATGCTTTGAGTAGGAGGTCAGAGAAGGATGTGGTCCGACTGTTGGTAGACCCTTGGAAGGTGATGGAGGAGTTGGCTACCTTGAACCTAGATGCAAGGATGGATAGTGGTAGAGGTTGCCTATATCGGATGACATTGTAGTCTTCTTTGTTGCGGAAAGTGGAGGAGTCTTAGTGGGGAGACCCAGAGTGCGAAGTGATGCATGACCGAGCTGACCAAGGTGATGCTCTGGAAGGGTGGACATAAGATAGTCAAAATCGGATGCTCTTCCAGGGGAAGATGTTTTCTCCAGAGGAAACTCATTTTAAGGTTCTTATTGTGTTCCACAACTCACCCCTAGCGGTATACCTAGGAGTTTCCAAGATGTACCAGGGTCTGAGGAGATAACTTTGGTGGCCTAGATTAAAGCGGGAAGTGGCAGCGTTTATGGCCATGTTCCTATTCTATCAGCAGGTAAAGGATGAACACCATGTTCTAGGAGGGTTTTTACAACCTTTAGATGACCTCGAGTGGAAGTGGGATAACATCTCGATGGATTTCTTCACGGGACTACCCAAGGTGCAAGGGGGATGCGACGCCATCTGGGTAGTAGTGGACCGCTTGAAAAAGTCGGCTCACTTTCTGGCGATTGAGGAGTCGTGTGCAGTGGACGCTCTAGCACGGAAGTATGTGGACGAGGTAGTTCGGTTGCATGAATTTCTGAGATCCATAGTCTTGGATAGGAATTCACATTTTACCTCATGAGTCTGGAGGGGTTTGCAGCATGCTTCTGGCACACAGCTGCGCCTTGGCACTGCTTTCCACCCCCAGACAGATGGGCAGACAGAGCGCACCATCCAGAAATTGGAGGATATGTTGTGGGCAAGTATTCTGGACTTTGGGGGATCCTGGGTGCGACACATGCCTCTGGTATATTTCACCTATGATAATAGCCATCACTCTACCATTGGCATAGATCCATTCAAAGACCTATATGGAAGGTCGTGTCGCTCACCCGTGTGCTGGACTGAGGTTGGGGAAGAAGGTGTTCTTGGCCCGGAGGTGGTGCAAAGCACGACAGTGAAGGTTCATCTTATACGAGAAAGGATGAAGTTGGCTCAGGACCGGCCTAAGTCATATGTCGGTGATAGGAGGAGACCCTTGGAGTTCGAGGTCAGAGACCATGTGTTCTTGAAGGTCTCCCCTCAACGTGGATAGTAGAGGTTCGGAAGGGGAAGTAAGCTTTCTCCCAAGTTCATTGGACCCTTCGAAGTGTTGCGGTGGGTCGGTGAAGTGTCTTATCAGCTAGTGCTACCACTGCCGCTACTGAGGAAACACGATGTATTACATGTGTCCCAGCTTCGTCGATATCTACACGACGACTCCCACATCATCTATTGGGGAGAGTTAGATGTTGAAGACGATGTGACCTTCATAGAACGACCAATAAAGATCAAGGATCATAAAGAGAAAGTGCTTTTTGGACAAACCATCCCCTTGTTTCGTGTGTTGTGGAGGCATGGTGGCTTAAAAAAGAGCACATGGGAGCGGGAGGCCCAGTTAGGTGTTCATTACCCAAAGCTGTTTTGAATTCCTTGTTTTTTTGTTCTGATCGTTGAGATATTGTACCTTGTGCTTTAATATATGAATTGATATTTTTCTTAGCTATTAGATGATCTGTTCCCTATCCTCTGTGTGTGTTTGTACGAATGTGTGATGATGGGAAAACCTAACTGCTAATCATGATGCATTAATGTGGATGCAATTAAACCCGTGTGGGCGATTCAGTACTGCGCAAAGAAAATAATATCCCAACATGTAGGAGGGGACTCCCTAACTAATATGTTGGACAGTGTGATCCTTGTGCTTGTTGTGAATGATTGTGGCTCTTGGGGGAGTATTCCTGGATGTAGGGGGAGGGTTCTCTTCCAGCTTTCAAACAACTCTGAGGTTTACCCCTGAGAAGTATCTTTAGGGGGTTTTTGTTTGGACCCCACTTTTCTCCTTTTTGGGTTGTTATTATATTCTCAGGGATGATAATAGTTTGAGAAGTATCTGATGTAATGGCCCGAGTTTTTGGGGTCCATTACTTGGTAAAAATCTGATGTTGATATGTTCTGGGTGGTCTGGAAGGCCATCCCATCTTCTCGGTGACTCCTAGCGGTAGTATTGGCCTACTGGTAGCCTCGGCCTACTGGTAGAACTAGCCTACTAGTGACCTTGGGGTACCTATGGATCTCAGCTACCCATATCTCTCGGCTAACGGTATCTCTCAGCTACAGGTAGCTCGCGGATACCGGTAGCTCCAGGCTACCGGTAGCTCCAGGATACCAGTAGCTCTCAACTACCGATAACTCTAGGCTATAGGTAGCTCTCAACTATCATTATCTGTCACCAACCGGTAGCTCTCATCTATCGGTAGTTGTCCCCAACTAGTAGCTCTTAGCTACTGGTATCTGTCACAAACTAGTAGCTCTCGGCTACCGGTAGCTCTCGCCTACCCCCACAGGTTTTCCAGTAGCGCCTCCTTTTTGTGCTAATTGGTTTTTAAACCATGTTTTGACCCCTTTAAGACTGTTTTAAAACCGATTAATTCCCATTTAAATTAAATGATTAGTGAGGTACCTCCTTAAATTAAAAAACATGAGGTGTGCATCCCTTTAAACCGCCCCGAAAGGCGGGGACCATTAAATAGCGTGTGGGGTGTCTCAACCGCGTGGTCAACCCACGATCTCGCTTCTTACGCAGTTTATAGTTTTTTAACCGTCCCAAGAATTCTATATCTCAGCCTTTATAACCTATGGTTTCTCCCTAGGTTTCTTTTCTTGATCATCCTGATCAGAGTACACTACCTCCCGACGAGCCGTACCCATATTTCTCATGTTTTCCAGCTTCCACACGAGGACTTAACGTCGATACTTGATCCGTATGGTAGGGATTTTTCCCTTCATCTCTCCTTTCTGTGTATCATGTATGGTGGGAATTCTTTTAACTATGTGGAAATTGATGAAACCATACTTAATGAAGATAATAAACAGAACTTTAAAGAACGAGGGGGGGTGTGATAGATGACCTGTTATGCCCTTTTATTGATATATGTTGTGAATTATACGGGCCTATGCTCACTAAAAATCATGGCCGTTGGTGGTATTTATCTGTGAAATAATGAACCTTGGTGTTTTTGGATATTTAAATAACAGTAACATGTAATTGGTTAATTACGTATACTCAGTTAAATAAATTGAAATCACCAGGATCAACCCTTTTCTATAATAACCCCGGTTAAAGCACAATGGAATTAAAACCATGGAGTGTGTGAAATCTTTTAAATATGAAAATACCAGCATGGGCATGCCTTGTGTTGGTGGTAGTGGTTTGGTTTTTTTCCTTCACTGGCCATTTGCAGGTGACCTTATGGTTTTCGTGGATGGGGGCTTAGATTGATGGGGTGATGTAGGTGGGGATGGGATCCCGTGTTGTTATACTTTGAGGCTGTGTGATTACTATGCTTATATCACAAATTGGGGTGTGATCCTATGTTGTTGATAAACCTTTGGCTCCTAGATTTTGGGGACATGGGGCTGTATCTTAGGGTTTTCTTTGGTTCTAGTACTTCGAGGGATCTCCCTTATCCCTTTGTTGTTGTGAATTTTCGATAGAACCGGGTGTGAATGCTTAAATTGTTGTTGTTTGTAACTTTTTCCCTTGGTTTGTGCTTATGATGTTAGTTTCCCAGTAGTGCAGAACCTTGTTTGAACAAATTACTTGAACATGGAAGCAAGAATAGCTTGAATGGGAATTGGTTCTGGGGATGAGTTGTGACTCGGTTGTGAACAATGTGCTTCCTATGAATAGGAACGAGTGTGTTTGTGCTTGGATTGGCTTTGGAAACCTTAGGTTGGGTTGCGTTTTTGTTACTTATACATATATTTTGTAGTTCTTATGTTTTTTTATTCGTGCCCCACCCAAGTTGAGCACATAGTGCCGAACACCCCCATTTCACGGGGGAGGGTGTTTTTCCCAACACTTCTATTAGTGGATGGTTATTTGATACTTTTTTCTCCCTTTCCCAGATATCCCAAGTACCTTAGGGTAGGCTATGATGGCCTGAAGTCCATTATTAGCCCAAGAATCTTCGGGCGGGGTGGTTTCGATGGTTGGCCCAGGTGTTTACGGGCATGCTGTTTCCCAAGTATCTTCGGGATTATGCCTATGTGTCTTCGGGCGTGACGGTAGCTTTTTGACCGAGGTGTCTTCAGGTGTGGCAGTGTTTGTTCTGGCCTAGGTGTTTCAGGGCATGGTTACATGAGATTTTTGTGGCCCAGGTGTATGAGGGTAGGATAGCGGTTATGGCCCAGGTGTTTGTGGGAGGGATGTGTGGTTGTGGCCCAGGTGTGTGCGGGTGGGTGTGGCAGTGGGACTGCGGTGAGAATGGTGGGATTGGTTCGATGCATAAGATGTCTTCAATAACCAGTGGGAAAGAAGCATGGGGTACCCAAGCATCAATATGCTATTACTATACTCTACTTGACTTTTGTTATTTGGGGAGTGTGCCTTGGTGAGCCTTGGGTGGATAGTTTACCTTGCTAGGTGTTTGGTTATCTCTTTTTCCATGGGGAATTAGAATGTCTCATCACTTGTGTACAAGAGTCGTTGGTTTTCCCTACTGAGTGTACTTGTAGGCTCACCATACGTATATAAAACTGCTTTCAGGTTTCCAGGAGGACTTCAAGGATCGTGCGGGGCCATACTGGCTTGGACCTTTGGGGAAGTTACTGTTATTGTTTTCATTTTCATGGTATCTTTTCACCTTTGGAGTTTTGTGACTTGTATCTTTTCCCTTTCAACATGCATATGGAAATGGTTTACTTTCATTTGTACTTGCACTTTCAGCTTTGGTGTTGTGGGATTTACTATCTTATCTCCGGATCATGTTAAAAGAAAAAGGATAATGCCTTTCATTTAGTGTGTGATTCTACACCCTTGGTGCTGGTCGCCACTCTGGGACCTATTGAAGGTGGGTTTTGGGTTCCATTATCTCTCCTTCAACTTGAAGATAGAAGGGCATGGAAATCTGCTGACCCTTCCCTCTATTTGGTGAAGGTGGGTCGTGAAATTATTCTTCTTGGACAGAGTCACAAATTATTTTTTGATTATTCAAAAACTGAAAAATAGATCCCTAAGAATCATCAGAATCAACCCTTCTTCTTCCATGTGTGCATGTGACCATGCATGTGACAATTTAGATATGCTCTTTCTCTTCACTTCATTACACACATTCACCCTCGGTTTAGGATTCTTCTCTTCAATTTATTCACATAGACATGTGCATGCATGAATGCTTGCACTTCCACTTCTACTTTCTTGGGTGAAGGCCCAAATGGATATGGTTTATTTAATCACACACGCAAACTCCATTCTCCTTTGATTTTCAGTTGATTCAGTTATTATTGGGATTTAATTGTGTTCTTCTTCAAATCATGCATATGAATGCACACACTCACTTACCCTCACTATGCAAAATCTTCCTTCTCCCTTCCACAACACACACTATCCACTTTGATTTGTTTATATATATAAGTATGTTATTTTTTTCAAACATCAATTTGTGCATTTCTATATGGAATGGTTCTAGTTTTATACTTTTATAAACCAAGGGTATAAATATATCTTATGCACAACTGTTTTTATCTTCTCCATGAATCAGGATGATTCACGGTCCCTCCTTGCGCAAGGGATGTGTGGGCTTCCTTCGTACTGGAGGTGTGGACCTCCTTCATGTACCAAGTGGTATGTAGTTCTCCACTTCATCAAAATATATTTGGTTTATGGGAAATCCTCTTCGCAGAACCATAACGGTATGCAGTATTGTTTCCTCGCGAACCTGGAATGGTTCACAAGAACTCTCTTCACAAACCAAGAATAGTTCGTGGCTCTCTTGTGTCACATACTGAATTTGTGCACGGTTCCTGGCTTCATGAACCTAAGAGGTACGTGGAACTCCTTCTCTTTGCAGAAATAGAGTGGTTTGCAGTTTACTCTTCACAAACCCAGAATGGTTGGTGGATCTTGCTTGCCCTTTGTGAATTGGAAGATTAGAGAGACTCTATTTCTCAAAACAGGATCCTTAGAAACCTTGGGAGCAGCAGCCTCTTCTCTAATTGGTGGGTCTCTTTTTATAAGTAGATATTAGATCTTTTCCATGTACAGAATCCACATGATACACTCTTCAAGATTCTACCTTGAATAACTATGATCTTAGGTTATTTAATATCTTGAAACCCACATAGAGATATGCCACATATCTTGGATGTTTCCTTTTTCAAACTCATGGCCTTATCTCTGATCGTTCATGCATTCAAGATGGAATGTATCAATTATTCAATACCATCTTGAATCCACGTGGACATGGAAACTTTTTTTCCTCAACCAATCGCTTATTCTTTGTTTCATTAAAATGTATGATATTGTAATTTCATTCATGTTTCCGTAACATCCATACGATCATTGTGGGCTTGAACTTAGCTCAATCAGTGCTCAGAGTTGTGATATCATCATTTTGCATGACCACTAGATTGTGGGTGAATGCAGGCAGGTGTCCAGAGGTTGAAGACAACCTAGATGGAGGAGATTGGATGGCTCTAGCAGAATCATCCATGGCGCAGGGAAAATTAATAGCTCAGATTGTATCATTAGACACAGGATGCGATGTGTGGCGGAGATTTCACACATGATCTGATGGATTTCTAGATTATATTGTTCATGAAAATATTCACCCACGTCAAAATAGATATGTGGAAGAGCCATATTTTATCAATCAATCAATGTGGCCTTAGTTCAAGATTACTCCTCTTCCCCCCCCCCTCTGGTATCGTCCTGCATCAGTTCTCCTTGAACATGCTCCTAGAACCCACTCTGCCTCCTCAGGCACACTTTTAGTACCCATTATACAAACCCTGTGGCTTATACGTGGCCCCCATACACCTCTTGCAGGCTGGCTTGGTTGGTTTCCCCATGGGCGTGGTCGACCCCTGTGGTCCCACATGAGCCTCGAGATGAGGCAGGCTGGCTAGCTAGTGGGCTGGACCCTTTTTTAGGTAAGGCTTATAAAAATACATAGTATAAAAATAAGTATGCATTGAAAATCATGGCCACTTTCTATATCCAAACCCACGCATGGACACCGTAAATTTCCAAGCCTCATCACACCCTCTTCTTCTCAATTTCGTTTACTTCTTCCAAAGAACACTTAGGATCCGTTCATCAATCATCCGAAATCTATTCTTCATTTCACCTAGGAGATTTTATTTCTTTATTTAAATCATCATTGACATTCATTGAAAAACATTGGCAAAAAAATAAAAACGTCATACGCAAATTGGTCCCAATAATCTTACCTTTTGTGTTTGTTGTCAATACTTAAACATTCTCTAAAATGAGCATGTCAATGGAAAATTGAGAGTCTCCTATTTTTTATCTCTCTTTCACTCTTCAAATTTCATTTCACTTTCTCTCCCACTTATTGAAAATAAATATGAAGTTTATGGTAGAGAGGGTATCAGTCCATACTTATGAAATTTTTCCATCAATCATTTCACTCTAAGTGTACTTGAGAAATGATCGATGTAGAAAGTAAGAGATATTTGATCTAGACAACAAAGTTGTCCATTATCCCCTAATCATGATACCTCATTGTGATGAGAACTCATGTACTTGTCTTCAAGGACCTTTCCAATTTTCTTATGTCACTGATTGATTTATTTACTCCCCCTTTATAAAATAATTTTTGTTTTAGGTAAATGAGGATGAGAGATTGAAAAATGAAATATCTTTTCCAATGAAATGATCTTCAAAAAATTTTCAAAATAATTGAATTTGATACGAACTGATGTTGATACTTAATTGAAATAATAATTCTGGTAGCTTATTTATGTGTCTTCCCCTCAAGGGAACACTTATCAGTTTCTCCCCCTTAGTGTTTGCTTCAACTTCAATTACCTATAAAATTAGTACAATACACACAGTGTTAAGGAAATAAGGTGGATCCTTCTTGATTCTTCAATTTGAGCTGGAAGTCTAAGATGATTTTCTCAACCAAGAATCTATGTTTTATCCACTCCTCACACTTTCACAGTTGATCATAATTTATGACATTATATTTTTGGATCTCAATATTTCTTCCATATATTTGTGTGTGAATATTAATTCTTCAAGAGCTTTCAAAGAACTATAATCCTTTTCTGCAACTATCATCTTCTTAAGGAATTATTCTTTGGCTGGAATAAATACATTGCAATTCATAACAGTGTGACCAGCCTTGTTTCACCTCACACACAGGACTTATCTATCATCATGTATAATCTTCTTATTTATTATTTCACTAGACTTAGCCCATGAATGTCATCTCAATCTCATTATTTCCAAATCATTAGGCCAAATAAAAAGTATCTCTCTGGGAATAATGGAAGCAAGTTTGGATTTTCCGCATGGACTCTTCAGAGTGTCATCATTTTTAGGAATTCTTTTGGATGTTCCACTATTCAAATTCATGTATTTTGAATCCAAGGACTTCTCACCTTTATTTAATGGAGTCTTCTTGTGAGAATTTTCTTCTTCAATAGTCTTCTGATTACATCCCAAGGTAGATTCTACTTTCTTAGCTGGACTCTGTGATCTTCAATTATTGTCAGTTCTGGACATATGTTGAGATAAGCATGCTCCATTCTTATGACCACTCCCATTACATACATCAAAAATGTTTTCTATCATTCCAAATCAGTTTTTGGTATATAGATTCTTCTGGATCTATTTATGTTTCTTTTTCTTCTCTGGTTTTCTCCCTTTTGACTTAGGCTTTCTCTGTGCTTTATCATTTAAAGAATTGTACCAACAATCCAGTGCATAATACCCAAATCTGTTGTAGCACCTACATTGACCCACAAATATTTTATTCTTGATATATTATGTATAAGGTTGAGGGGACTTCTTCTTAATATGATGCACTCTATTCAGAGAACGATCTTCTAGCTTCTTCTTCCTATCCACCCTAGCCATGGTGGTAGGTTTCTTCTCCTTGGATTTCCTCATCCACACTTTTTTAGAATTTTTCTTCCAACCTGCACTTTTAGTAGACACATATTTAGATACAATAGTACAAGTTGGTATGAATGGTACCTTCAATTTATTAAAATCTTTTTATAAATCAATGAGTGAATTCATGATATTCTTATCACATATTAAAGGTATTTTGACTTTAAAATCCTTCTGTGAGCATTGAATAGAAACAAACACTGTTTATTGAGATGGATAATCAAGATTTGTCATAATCTTCTTTTCAAATGTTGGAGGTATTTTAACTTTAGAATCCTCCAATGATCATTGAGTACTAGTATCAACTGTATCATTCATTTGTGAAGTCTCAATATGTGTCTTCTCAAGATTGTTCAATTGGGCATCCAATTTTATACATTCTTCATTGAAGATGATCTTCTGATATTCAATCATGATCATATTCTCATCACAATCCTTTTTCAGTATTTCAACCCCATATTCATGCAACTTGATTTTGGTTTGTAATAATGAGTCAAGTTCCTTGAATTTATTTTAATTTTATTCTAAATTTCGAACCTTGAATTCAGTTTTCTTTTTCATCTCAACTTTAAATACGTGGATCTTTTCTTCTATAGTCTTATTGAATCCCTATTTTACTTCAAAGGTTTCAATTCATCTAGAGATATTATAACATTATGAGACTTTATTTACCAAGCATTCCTCCATATTATCATCTTCTCTTCCCAGTTGAGTGATCAAAGCTTACATACATTGAAATATTCCAAAAATGGCATCAAATATTTCTTTAGGAATATCATGTAGATAAGTTCTTAATTTCTCATGATCACCGGAAAATGATATAGAAGTCTCTTCCTTTAAACTGGTTGAAACCTGAGCCACCTTCTATTTACTTCCCAAGCCTGATATTTCTTTATTATTGTAAGGGCATGAAGAACCAGACACTGCATCTTCTTTGGACATGGAAGACTTCTTCATCTACTTTTTATCTTTCTTTTTTACTGTTCATAATAGTCTTGTGAGGTATAGACTTATGCTCAGAGATAACTAAACTTTCATCAAGAATGGTTATAATTGATGACATAGGAAAGAAAACTCAAATCCTCGTCTGAATGGAATTACAGATGAGTATCCAACATATGTAAACTTGGCTATGATACCAATTGAAGGACCCTAGGTCACCCTGAGACGGGGGGGGGGTGAATCAAGATGTTAACGCTTTCTTTTTTTTATTTGATTTTGTTTCCACGTTGGTAGGAACATAATTAAACCAATATGATGAATATGTGAAGTAATTAAAACATTCACATGTAGAAGGAAAACACGTCACTTTTACTTGTTTCACCACTAAGGGCTACGTACAAGGATCATACATTGACAAATTGTCGATCATACCTAATTCTACTATTCTTTTCTAGTTGTGGATTACAAGGTTTGGATAAAGTCACTATGTCTCAGGCACACTGCCTTTATAAAATTCCAGGGACAACTCACTACTTCTTTATGATCACTCCCATTGACTCCCCCTGGCTCACTGCACTGGGTAAAGTCACACTCAGTTTATGGACGTGATGGTCCCTTCAATGGATAAGAATAAAAGACTTTGTTTCCTATTCATCATTATACTTTTCTAGCATTGAGTCCCAGACATGATTATCTTTAATTTTCAAACTCTTCTACTGTTCAAAAACCATATGTAATAAGACATATTATTCTTATTAGCCAGAGTCACAAATTATTTTGTGATTATTCAAACATTTAAAAACATCTCACTATGCATCATTAGAATAAATCCTAAGTCTTCCATGTGTGCATGTGATTATGCATGTGATAATTTAGATATTCTCTTCTTCTTCACTTATTTAAACACATGAACCCTTGATTTAGGATGCTTCTCTTCAAAGTATTCATGCATTCATGTGCATGCATGAATGAAAGAACTTATGATTCTACTTTCTTGTGTGACGTCCCAAATGGATATGGTTCCTTTAAGCACATACAGAACATATTTTCTCCTTTTCATAGCACTTGATTTGGATATACATAGGAATTAATTGTGTTCTTATTCAAATTATAGATATGAATGCATGCACTCACTTCCCATCACCATGAACAATCTTCATTCTCCCTTACTCAACACACACTATCCACTTTGATTTGTTTATATTTATAAGTATGTAATTTTATTCAAACATCAATGTGTGAATTTCAGTATGGCATGGTGCTCTTGTTCTCCTCTTACACACCAAGGGTATAGTGATATCTTATGCACAAGTGTTCTTGTATCCTCCGTGAACCAGGATGATTCAAAGTCCCCCCTTCCACAAGGTATGCATGGGCTTCCTTCGTACAGGAAGTACATACCTCCTTTACTTACCAAGTGGTACACAGTTATCCACTTCGTCGAAATAAGGTTGGTTCTTAGGACCGCATCTTCGCAGAACTATAACATTATGTGGTACCATTTCCTTACGAACCTAGATTGGTTCCCAGGAACTCTCTTTGCAAACCATGAATAGTTCATGGCTCTCCTACCTCACGTACCAAAGCGGTATATAGTTCCTTAATTCACAAACCTGTGAGGTATGTGGGACTCCTTCTCTTGGCAGAACTCAAGTGTTTCACGGTTTACTCTTCATGAACGCCCCAACCCCAGTTACCCAGAGTCGGTGACTTATTACATAACATTGGCATGATAAAAAAAGATCAAGTCTTGAATGACCGATTAGTTTAGTAGAATTGGAAACACTAGATATATTCATAAGTCTTACATTAAATCATAAAGTGAAAAAAAACTAAAACAACATATTTTCTTCATATCCCCTTATACTATCCCTACAGGTCATTCATAAAATACTTCTTCACAACTTGGGGAAAAATTAAAACATTGAAAGGGGTGAGCTCAGATTATCATAAAGGATAACAATATAGAGGAAACTTTCATAAATAAACATAAACATTTAAGGCAATGTATAACTAAAACAAAAGCCATTTAAACTTGAACTCCTGCATAATATATCAAAGATAAAATGAAATAATGCCATTTATTTATTCACATGGATATTCTACTAGTCGAATAATCACATGAAATATCAATAAAAACTTTCATAATGATGGAATTCATAATTCCAGACTATCATAACCACATAGTCAAGGCCTTGTGCCAACACTAGTTTGTCTTATGAGACCTACCGATGCATCAAGGAGCTATAGAGGGCTCCACCCATCACTTATTAATTCCAATGAATTCCTTATATGAAAAGGTTTAAATACATCATAAACAAAGCCCAAGAACCATAACATAATTGTATCACATAAAACATGTATAAAGGAAACATAACATTTCCACATTTCAATCATAAGATATCAATACAAAAATTTGATATAATAAAAACATTATCAAAACCATTTTCAATAACAAAATAAATTAAAATTAAAACATGGTATTTATTTTTTATTTAAAAAAAGTTATGTCTTGTAGAGGAAGCTAAAACTCAAATAATGGTCACGTCGGCAGAGAAGTCATTGCTGCCGCATACGTATGAAAAAACATTCCTTTTGTCATTTAGTAAAAACGCTTCGTATAAAAAGATTTGATTTGAATAAAAGTAAAATTCAAAGGGGTTTATACACCGTATAAAAGAAATTTGTGTATAAAACAAAATATGCCTCAATGAAAGGAGATTGAGAATAAGTCCCTTACCTCATGTCCGACTTGACTCGATCGTTCTTTAATCTCCTGAATAATAAACTATAGTTAATTTATCTTTGCTTAAAAACATTTTTCAAGTTAATTATCACTTATTACCATGTTATTAACATTATTTAATTATTTAATTAAATAATGGTCATTTTCTCGATCCTTGGTACTTGAGTCAAAAATAAACTTCTTATAATTACAAGATGCTTATGTGGTAAAATATCCATTATCTCCAGAATTATTTTCATGATGTTGATATCATATATATAATATATATCTAGTATATATATGAATTTATAATATCACATAACATTTAGGGGTATGAAATGAAATGCACCGTTCATGGAGATGGTAAGTTGTACGTACGCATGAACGCTACTTTCATTTCTATTTCATATTTAATGGAATGAAATCATAATGATATAAAGGTATATTATAATTAAAGAATAATATCATATATAATATCATTAAATCCATCCTTTATACATCCCACATATGGCATTAACGATTCAAATCACTTTGAGGGGGCGGTAGTCCGCACTTCCTAAAATGAAATTATCAGGTTTACCCATAATGGAAATCATAAAGGTTTGAAATAAATGAAAAATATAGAAGCATAATAAAAACATAAACATAATATATATCATATATAAATATAGTGACATCTTAATGGCCACCATGAAAGATTGAACAATCTTTGTTTCATGAGGCAGTAATTCGCCACCCACAGAAATAGTATGTTCTTTAACCATTAGATGGAGGTGTGTGTAAGAGTAGTTAGAATAATTCTCATAAAAATATCCATGCATATTGAGGATACTGTTTTTGTTGCAAAAGAAACTAATAAAAAGATTTTAGGGGTTATAGAAGTAAAATAAACGAAAAGTAGTTAAGAGAAATTGTTACCTTTAGTTTGGGTAACTCTCTTTGGTTTGAACCAAAAGGACTCGTGAAATGCCTTCTGCCTAACGTATGGCTTATAGTATAAAGGGAGGAAAGTTTAGAGGGTATTTGGTCATATTTTGGTCAATACAAATGGATTTGAAGGTGTGAATAAGGAGGTAGAGGTGGGGGCCTTTTATAAGAGGAGATGAGGGGATCTTTTAGAAAGATTGAAATGTTACTTCATTATGAAATGATTTTCGGATTTTAATGGTCCCACAATGATATATTTCAAGGACAAGGTGATAAGGGCTATAAATACACCCATCCAATATGCTTTAGATAAGTGTATGTCTTATATTTTACCTTATCTTTTCATTTTATTTAAATCGTTCGTTAATGAGGTAATCACTGCATCATCATGGTGTCATAAATAAATTTATTTATTTAATGTCTAAACATTATAAAAAAATACCATGATTTTGGAAATATTTTTAGATTTCCAATGACTTTTTATATTCTAATAGATCATTTATGTAGAAAAAATTAAAATTTTTTTACTTAGGTGTTACATACTTTTGTTATATTATCCTTTCTTTAAAAAAAATAAAATGATAAAATGTCACTATCACACAATAGTCATTCCATGGGGTCCATAAGATGGCACAAGGCATCCCATTGTTGAGTAAAAAGTTCCATTTTGACTTCTATATCTTGTTTTGGAAAGCACAAGTCTTTTTAATCGTACTGACTTTATCAGTAGTATCATACAGACTCTGTCAATCGTATCGTACTAACTCTGTCAATCGTATCGTACTGACTCTGTCAATCGTATCATACTGACTCTGTCAATCGTATCGTACTGACTCTATCAATTGTATAATACTGACTCTATTAGTCATATCATACTGAATCTTCTATTCATACTTTCATTCCTTACTTGTTTTGGTACTTAGTCAAAAACACCTATTTCATATTAATCGTACTCTTGTTTATCATCTTCATATATATTTTGTTTTAACCAATACGATGTCATTGAGTTAATTACAAACTAATCAAAATGATGTCGTGCTTTCTGTTTCAATATGATCGTTATAATTCTAGGTGTCCAAGTCCCTCCGAGTTTTTCAGAGAAATATGACCTTTGGAGGAAATGTGACCGTTGGAACCTGGGGCTTATAAATAGGAGGTCATTTGAAGCCGAGAGGGGGGTGACGACTGTGATACAACTGTGATACTTTACTTCTATCAGGTTCTAAAGAGAGACAATGTGACTTCCTTCCCACTTTGTGCGCCCGATCATCGTATCAAGGGCTTTCATGTAATTGAATGATAGAGGTGCCGATTGCGTATAAAATCGAGGGTTGCCGGGGATAGGCAGACAGACGTACCGATCATCATATCAAGAGCTTACCAAGGTGTTGGTGAGAAAAACCTTTTATCCTAGGTGAAAGGATAACCCTTATCTTTGGGTCAAAAGAATTGTAATACTTTTACATTTCCACTGCTGTTTGTATTAGAAAGGAATTTATATTGTTTCCTTTCTTCCTTACTCGTTCAATTGTAATTGTTTCAATTACAATTATTCTATTACATATTGTATCGATTGATTCTATACGCTTTAAGGTATAATCATTCACTATTGTTTTACTCTGATTATTGTATTCATCTTGAATACAATTACTTTACTTTTCTAATAGTATTACATTACTACATATCTTTTTACTCAATACAATTGTGGGTGTTTGTATTAGTTTGAGATCATTTAAACTAATCTCTAAAGTGTTTAAACACAAAGTTTTAAACCTACAATTCACCCCCTATTGTATTGTTCTATCTAATATACATATACAATTACTTATTCGATCCAACAATTGGTATCAGAGGAGGTTTTCCACTAATTTTTATTACTTGTTCTATTTCTTCCGTACTACTTACTACTTACTACACTAACGTGCGGAGTGGAAAAGTTTTTGTTTTGTTAGATGGTAGGAATAAATATTGGGTCAATAGAAAATCTAAATCCTTTTAGACCACCTATCTTTGATGGTAATGATTATGATTACTGGAGAGATCGTATAAAGACTTTTGCATCAATACTGGTATAGACAATTTTATTATGCTTACTGGAGGTTACAAAATTCCTGACAAAGAATTCAGTACTTTCACTAACCAAGAGAAGCTTGAATATCAACTCAACTACAAGGTACACAATACGTTATTATGTTCTATGACCAGGAATATATACAGCCAGATATCTTCATGTGAAGAAGCCAACTGTATTTGGAAGAAATTAGAAGTCAGTAATTTTGGTACATCCAAGGTTATAGAAACAAGACGAGCAATGCTTCGAGCAGAGTATCAGGGATTTGTTTTTTCTTATGGAGAGCCAGTATGTAAAGTACAACAAAGATTTATGACAATTATCAACAGTTTACAATCTATGGGAGAAAAATTCCTTGATTATGAAGCTCTTGTATATACGATTATAGATATAATGCCGAATGAATGGGAGTAAAAAAGGACAACTATTGATGAAAACAGAAAAGTTTCCCAGATCACTCTTGATGAACTATTTGGTACTCTTTTGCAGCGTGAAACAAGAATGAAAAGAGATATTGATTTCAACAAAAAGAATAATGGAAATGTAAGTGTTGCTTTTACATCAAATGCTAAAACACCTAAAAGGATTAAAAGATCCAAAGCCAAGAAAGTTGATGTATCTGATTCAAGTGATTGTGATCTTTCAGATAATGAGTTAGCCGATCTTGCTCGAAGGGAGAACAAGATTGTGGGAAAGAAAGATTTATAATACATATTCAAAAAGAAAGATAGGAAGGATAAGAATGATTCAGAGGTAACATGTTACTAATGTAAGAAAGTAGGACAAATAAGGCCTGATTGTCCTTTACTGAAGTGAAAATACAGAAAGGAGAAACATTCTAAAAGAAATAAGAACAAGTATTATAAGAAAAAGAAAGTCTTGAAGGTAAATGATACTTGGAGTGAATATGGTAGTGATTCATCAGATAATTCTTCAGAATATGAGTCCTCAGGAAATTGAAATATTGGACTTATAGCTAGATTACCAATTGAAGATCATTGTCTCATGGGAAGGGAACACAATGCTGAAGCTATTACAAATGTCTCTTTAAATGAAAATTATACTGATAAATATTATGAATCTTCAAATGACGAATATTTAACATCATAAGATGATACATTTCCATCTTTTGAAGAAGTATCTAGATTTTCTAAATAACTTGAAAAGGAAAATTCAAAACTCAAGAAGAAACTTGAGAAAGAAAACTCTAGAATTTTAGTTTTAACTAAAGAAGTATCAGATCTATCTAATGATCTTAATATGAAAACTTCTGATTTTGAAAGTATATTAAAAAACTTTGATAAAGTCAAATCTGATAAGGATAAACTTTTTAAGGATCTAGAAAATGTGATTTCTAAGAGAAATGTTTTAGAGCATAACTCTAGTTTAAAATCAAATTTTTTGGAAGGTAAAAACATAGTTTCAAAACTAAAGTCAGAAATTTTAACTTTAAATAAATGATTGTCAATCAATACTCATGGCAAGGAAAACTTTGAAAAAATGTATTCACAAATCCAGCCTTTGAGAAATCATTCAGGACTTGGTTATACTAATTCAAAACCAATTTTTAGTAATAACTATTTTGTTCCTCAAAAAACCTCTTTTTGATCTAATTTCCAATGTAGTGGACACTGGAAAAGAGAATTTTCTCTAAATAAAACTCAATCTTTAGTATTTCATAAAGCTCATTTTGTAAAACAAATGTGGATTCCTAAAATTCTATTATCTAACCATTCTGGATCCAAACAAGTCTGGATTCAAAAAAATCTAATTGTTTCTTTTTCAGGAAAATGAGAAGTGTACCAACAGGAATATTTGGTACATGGATAGTGTTTGTTCTCGACACATGATAGGAAACAAATATTTCTTTGAAAAGGTTATAAAAACAATAGGTGGAAAGGTTACCTTCGGAGAGAATTCTCAAGGAAAGATTGTTTGTATAGGTAATATTGTTTTTCTTGGAAAAGTTATTATTTCAAATGTTTTGTTTGTTAAAGATATTAGGCACAATATCATCAGCATAAGTCAATTATGTGATGAAGGTTACCTTTGAAATTTTAGAAACGATAAGTGTCTAGTTCACAATTCCGATGATGAGTTCATTCTATCTGCCCATAGGCAAGAGAATGTATACACTATTAACTTAGAAGACCTTAGGAGCCAAAACATACCGTGATTAAGTGTAATAGAAGACCAATCATGGCTATGGAAGAGAAGACTAGGACACTACAACCTAAGAAACGTTTGTAAACTCTCATAGAAAAGACTTGTAAAGGGACTACCAGATCTTAGATATGATTCTTTAAAAGTCTGTAATCCTTGTCAATTTGGAAAGCATCATAAAAGAAGCTTTAAATCAATTAATGAAGTTTCATCTTCTAATGCATTACAGTTAGTACATATGGATCTTTTTTGTCCTTCATAAACTGGAAGCATTGGAGGCAAATACTATGTATTTTTTTTAGTTGATGAATTTACTAGATTTACATGGGTCTATTTTCTCACAAATAAATCTGAATCCTTTTCCTATTTCAAAACTTTTAGATCCCAAGTCAAAAATAAGGAAAATCTACCATTGATAACTGCTCATAGTGATCAAGGTGGTGAATTTCAAAATTCAGATTTTGAAACTTTTTGTAATAAGAAAGGTATTACTCACAATTTCTCATCTATAAGAACTCCTCAGCAAAATGGTGTTGTTGAAAGAAGAAATCTTATTCTTCAAGAAATGACTAGAACCATGTTTAGTGAATAATAAATTGCTAATCTCTTTTGGGATGAAGCTATTAGTAATGCCTTCTATACTATAAATCTTGTTTTATTTAGACCATTTCTTAATAAAAAACCTTATGAGTTATGGACTGGCTGAAAACCTAAAGTTTCATACTTCAAATTTTTTGGTTGCAAAGTATTAATTCTGAATAAAAAAGATAATCTACACAAATTCGCACCAAAATCTGATGAAGGAATCTTTCTAGGTTACTCTACAACTTCTAAGGATTGTATTGTTTTTAATATAAAACACTTGTACTGTTGAGGAAAAAGTATGTGTAAAATTTGATGAAACTGATCCTTTTGTTTTTAAACAATACCAACCTACATCCTTAGAGGTGTTTTCAAAAACTGTTTATCAACCCTTGATAGAAAATCCTTCTGATATGGAAAATGTTCAAGAAGTTACTTCTGAAACATTTACCATAGAATAATTTCTACCATATGTTGAAGAACAGGTTTTACAAAACCCAAATCAATTGTTTCTTAGAAATCATCCCAGTTATAACATCATTGGTGATGTAAATCAACTTGTTAGGACCAGAAATTCCTTATGAAATGAAATAGAACATCTTGTTTTTCTTTCCCAATTTGAACCTAAATGTCTATGTGAGGCCTTAGGTGATGATGATTGGAACAAAGCAATGCAAGATGAACTAAATGAATTTGAAAGGAATCAAGTCTGGACTTTAGTTGAGAGACCTAAAGAAACAACTGTAATTGGTGTAAAATGGGTTTTCAGAAACAAATGTGATGAAAATGGAATCATTGTACGAAATAAAGCAAGACTTGTTGCTAAGGGCTATAATCAACAAGAGGGAATAGACTATGATGAAACATATGCTCCTGTAGCTAGACTTGAATATATTTGTATTCTATTAGCCTTTGCAGCATACTTTAATTTCAATCATTTTCAAATGGATGTAAAATGTTCTTTTCTAAATGGTTTTGTTCAAGATGAATTTTTTGTCGAACAACCTCCTAGTTTTATAGACCTAAAACATCCTGATCATGTTTTTAAACTTACCAAGGATCTATATGGTCTTAAACAATCCCCTAGAGCATGGTATGGTAGACTTACATGATTTATTTTACAAAACAATTATACAAAAGGTATAGTAGATCCAACCCTTTTTATAAAAATAGAATATAAAAATATCCTGATTGTTCAAATCTATGTTGATGACATCATATTCGGATCAACTCAGAAATCTTTAACTGATTCTTTTGCTAATTTAATGAAGTCTGAGTTTGAAATGAGTATGATGGGTGAGTTAACATTCTTTTTAGGTTTCCAGATTTCTCAAAAACCAGAAGGACCATATATATCCTAACATAAGTATATTAAATATTTACTGAAAAATTATGGTTATGACAAAACTAAAAGTATCATCACTCCAATTGGTACCTCAAATACACTTGATATTGATGAAACTAGGAAACCAGTAGATCAAACAATTTTTAGAGGAATAATAGGAAGTTTTCTATACTTGATAGCTAGTCGACCAACCATAATATTATTCGTATGCTTATGTGAGAGATACCAATCTAATCCAAAAGAGTCTCATTTAAAATCCGTAAAGAGAATATTTCGGTATTTAAAAGGCACTATGGATCTAAGTCTTTTTTATTCTTCTAGAAATGATTTTGTTTTAAAAAGTTTTTCAGATGCTGACTTTGGCGGTTGTAGAATGGATAGAAAAAGTACATCTGGAACATGTCATTTCTTACGAGATTCTCTGGTTTCTTAGTCCTGCAAGAAACCACACTCAGTAGCACTTTGCACTGCTGAAGCTAAATATGTAGCATCTGGAAGTTGTTGTGCTCAAGTGTTTTGGATCCAACACACACTCACTGACTATGGATTGAGTCTTTCCAAAACTCAAATTCTATGTGATAATATGAGTTCCATAGCTCTTAGTAAGAACCCAATACATCACTCCCGTGCAAAACACATAGATTTTGGGCATCAATTTCTTAGGGATCACACACAAAAAAGAGATATTAATTTACAATTCATCGGAACACAAGAACAACTTTCTGACATTTTCACAAAACCATTAACTTCCGATATATTTGAGTTTATAAAATAGAAGCTAGGAATTATTACATTAAAATAATCATTCATATCTATTTACTATTTTACATTTATCCTAACATTAATAAACTCCTCTAGAAAGGGGGAGAACATTTCTTTTTATGTTTCTTACTATTTATTTTTATCGTATACTCTTTAATTATCTTCTCTCCTGGTATGTTATTTTTTTTTCTGTTTATCGTATTGAAAGTTTTATCGTATCATTTACCTGTCTGTTTATCGTATTGACAGTTTTATCGTATCATTTACTCGTCTGTTTATCGTATTGACTGTTTTATTGTATTATTTACCTTTCTTTCCCATTGTATCGTCAGATCATGTTAATGAATTTATTTTCCATCGTATCGTCAGATCATGGTAATGAATTTCTTTTCCATCGTATCGTCAGATCATGGTAATGAATTTCTTTTCCATTGTATCGTCAGATCATGGTAATGAATCTCTTTTCTATTGTATCGTCAGATCATGGTAATGAATTTCTTTTCCATCGTATCATTAGATCATGGTAATGAATTTATTTTCCATCCAATCGTCAAATCATGGTAATGAATTTCCTTTCCATTGTATCATCAGATCATGGTAATGGATTTCTTTTCTATCATAATGATCGTTCATGGTAACATGATTTTTTTCCATCGAATTTTTAGTTCATGGTAACAAGTTTGTTTTCCATTGGCTTGTCAGTTAATGGTAAAAAAAAAATTTTCCATCGGTATAATGATTGATAGTTTTTTTTCGTATGCCTGTGTTTCTTTCTCCTTTCACTTAATACTATCTAAAACCAACAATTACCTTACGATCTCCGGTAGGTACATACTTTTCATTTTTTATAAATTTTTTTTCTCTCATTTTAATTCTAACCGTTGATTTCCTCTCTTCTAATCTCAAATGTACAAGATAAAAGGTCACCCTTTTTTCCACCTATAAATAGCCCCCCCTCCCGAAATCCACACCAGTTTTTCAGGATTTGTGGCAATGCCCTGCTCCACCGATTTAAGGCATCATACGGTCTTTCATGCGGCTTCACCTATATGTCTCAGTCCTCTACTAATACTCCTACCGAAATGTCTTCAAAGACTTTCACAGTTTTTCAGAGAAAGGTTAGTTTCACATGGCTTTTTAGATTTGTATGATTATACAATCAGAGGAATCATTTTGTTTCAAGGCAGAGAACATCAATGTGTTGAAAAACCAGTCTCTCAAGATCCAGTTCTTTTTGATGAAGTCAATCAGTTTTATAAAACTGTATCATTTGAAAAAAAATATGACAATCAACTTTGCTGTGTATGATAGAAATATTTCTATGTCTGTGAGTCAAGAAGATCATTTTCTGAATGTTCTGAGAGAAGGTGACTCTTTCTGTCCATCTCATAAACTACCATAGGAAGTTGGTACGTTTAACAAAGAGAATGCTAAAAAGTCTCTGTTTATTATAAATTAAGAAAAGAGGAAAGTATCTCATCTTTCTCCGGACAATAGGTTTGTGAATCTTTGGATGCAAGTTTTTCTTATCCTAAAGAAAGGAGATAGAGAAACTCTGAAAGTTTCTGATATTTTTATGCTTGACTATCTTGTAAATATGAGAAAAGTAAATCTCATGGGATATGTTTTTGAAACTATCAATAATGTTAAGACATGAAGAATTAAGTCTCAAATGATTATGTATCCAACTGTTCTTACAAAATTTATTCTCAAGAGTATAAAGTTTTGTAATATTCTTTTGAAAGGAAATCTGATAGATTTGAAGCCCTCCTAGATTAGCAGAAGTACATTGAAGAAGTTGAATGTTTGTTTTGACCTGAAGTCAAAACTTTTTGTAAGAGATTTAGAAGCAGAATCAGCTCAGAATCAATCAACACCTATGCCAGCCAAAGACAATCCTTCTATTGGTGTTACTCAAAAGTATGATCCGCAAACCATCTCAAAGCCAAAGAAGAAACCAAAGTACAGTAAGGAGGTTGTATCCAAATAGAGAAAGGATAAATAACAGAGAAAGGAAGGTGATCCAAAGTCCGGTCTTGACCCAGCTGAAGCTTTAGCAGAGAGGATAAGGGTAGAGGAAACCCTTCATGCTAAAAATAAATAGAAGTCTGTTTTGAAAAGAAAGTCTCAAGACTTTGATATCTCTAAAGTACTTAGAATGGTTGAGGATGCTAGTGGTCAACTAACAGAAGAAGTGAATCCAGATCCCATCGTACAGACTCTTCCAGAGAAAGAAAAAGGAAAGAAAATGATGCAACAAATATAGGAAGTTGGAGAAGAGGAAGGAGATTTTCTTTTACAATTCCATCAAATTTTGAAGTAGAGTATAGACGAATCTTATCAAAAGTAGAGTGAAGGTATTCAACAAGTTCCTCATGCCTATCAAGCACCTTTTGAAACTTCTAATACTCCTGATAAAACACCCCCTCAAGAAAAGAAAGGTGCTCAATCCTCTAATACTGAAAAAGTTATTGTCATCAGTGACAAAGTAGAAGAAAGAAAAGAGAAAGAAAAAGCAAAAGGAAAACATCCAATTGTTGACTCAAGCCTATCAAATGAATTGCCTTCGTACGATGAGGATACTGATTCAGAACACACAATCTCTCTCAAGGAGAGTGATTACATTGTTCATGTTTTAAGAAGAGTTAAGAAGACTATTCCTTACTTTCCCAGGCTGGAAGGGAAAATTGATTTTATTACTCACAATCAGGAAAAGAAGTTTGGTTCTGTAAGGGAATTAAGAAAGAATGTTTTTTCAGTTGAAGCCGATTTGAAAGTTCTTTCTAAAACATCGAATGCTCATAAGAAGGCTTGCAACAGGATTACCAAGTGGTCATATAAAACCGAAAGATTGGTAAATGACCATGAGATAGCAATTGAAGATATAAGGAGGTTATCAAATGATCTTGCTATTGCTTTCAATAAGCTCGACAAAGAAACTGTTGAAAGGCTGAATCAGGTAACTCAGGGAGCTGATATTCCTTCAGTGAAAGAATTACAAGAGAGAATGAATGCTTTTCAGTCTGAATTCTAAAAGGTTATATCTTTCAAACATGAAATGGTTTTGTTGAAGAAACAAAATTCTGTGTTATCCAAAGATAACAAGAATCTGCAAGATAGAATTGATACCCTTGAGGAAGTAATCAGAGTCCAGGAGGAGACTATCAAGAATCAATATCAGATTTTTGCGGACCAACAGGAGATTCTCTGATCTCAGGGTGATTCAATCTCTGACGACAAGAAAGAATTCAAGAAGATGAAAGATGTTCTTCATGAGCTGATAAAGAAGGAAAAGGAAAGAGAAAACAAATGACTATTGTATATGGTTTTCTTTTCTAATGGAACTTGTATTTATTTTGTAATGACTTTTTATGTTACCCTTCCTTTTGTCATGCAATTTTTTTTCTCTCTAAACTTTTCAGGAAATCCATGGTTACCCCATTCTTTTTGTAAATCACAAAGGGGGATAATGTTTTATAAAGGGGGAGAATGTTTTATAAAGGGGGAAATTTTTTTACAAAGGGATAATGATTTAATCAAATACTTCGAAACCAAGGAAAATCTGTGAATACAATCCTTAGGAAATTATATACTTAAGGGGGAGTTAGTTGTATTCAAATTCATATTCAAAAGAGTTTCCAATAACTCAGGGGGAGATAAGTTTTTCTTGTTGTCTTTACTTTGTGTTTTGTGATTTCCAAAAAGGGGTAGATTGTTGTGTCAAAAGTTCCCTTTTGACATCTATATCTTATTTTGTAAATCACAAGACTTTTAAATCGTACTGACTTTATCAGTAGTATCGTACTGACTCTGTCAATCGTATCATACTGACTCTGTCAATCGTATCGTAATGACTTTGTCAATCGTATCTTACTAACTTTTTCAATCATATCGTACTGACTCTGTCAATCATATCGTACTGACTCAACTATTCTTACTTTCATTCCTTGCTTGTTTTAGTACTTAGTCAAAAACACTTGTTTCATATTAATTGTACTCTTGTTTATCATCTTCATATGTCTTCTGTTTTAACCAATACGATGTCGTTGAGTTAGTTACATACTAATCAAAATGATGTCATGCTTTCTGTTTCAATATGACTGTTATAATGCCAGATGTCCAAGTACCTTCGAGTTTTTTAGAGAAATATGATCTTTGGTGGAAATGTGACCATTGGAACCTCAGGCCTATAAATAAGAGGTCATTTGAAGCCAGGAGGGGGTGACGACTGTGATACAACTATGATACTTTGCTTCTATCAAGTTCTAGAGAGATACACTGTGACTTATCTCCTGCTTTGTGTGTCCAATCATCGTATCGAAGGCTTTCAAGTAATTGAAAGACAGAGGGGGCGATTACCTAAAAAATCGAGGGTTGTTGGGGATAGGCAGACAGACTGTCCGATCATCGTATCGAGGGCTGCCGGGGATAGGCAGACAGACTACCGATCATCGTATCGAGGGCTTACCAAGGTGTTGGTGAGATAGACCTTTTATCCTAGGTGAAAGGATAACCCTACTCTTTGGGTCAAAATAATTGTAATACATTTACATTTCCACTGCTGTTTGTATTAGAATGGAATTTATAGTGTTTCCTTTCTTCCTTACTCTTTCAATTGAAATTGTTTCAATTAAAATTATTCTGTAACATATTGTATCGATTGATTCTATATGCTTTAAGGTAGAATAATTCACTGTTGTTTACCTCTGATTATTTTATTCATCTTGAATAAAATTACTTTACTTTTATAATAGTATTACATTACTACATATCTTTTTACTCATTACAATTGTGGGTGTTTTTATTAGTTTAAGATCATTTAAAGTAATCTCTAAATTGTTTAAACACAACGTTTTAAACCTACAATTCACCCCCCTCTTGTATTGTTCTATCTAATAAACATCTACATATAATTATTCGATGCAAAAACCATGGTAGGCCATGACACAACCAATAGAATTAGGACACATATTGGGGTAATTTTATATTATTATGATATTATTTCATTACCCTTAACTACCTGATTACTAATTAATCATGATAATTAAAGATAATTGTCGTCGATATTATTCATAATGTCCAAAAACAAAAGAGTCTTAATTACATAATTTTGACCTTCTAATTCCAAATATGGAATCAATTTTACCATATTATAAACACATAAGTTTTATTAATTAATTTAAAATTATTCCTGCTGTCAAAAGAAATAGCATGTTTTGAAGAAACAATATCTATCAAATGATTGACAATTGTTTATGTCCAATTTCAAAGTGAAATGAATTATAATGAACACCATTGGAATAAATGTTAAAAATATATTCTAATTATACTTTAAAACCACTCAATAGTATAATTTATCACTATAAATTATTTTGATTAAAAAGTTGTTTTTAAGTACTTTTTTACTATTCATCAAAAATTGGAAGTTCTCAGAAAAATACCAAAAAATTCAACATAGGCTAATTTCGATATTCCAAATCCAAAAATGAAGTCCATTTTGAAATATAAAATTTATATAATTTCAAAAAGTGGGTATCACTATTCATAATGACTACTTTGATTGGTCGCGGTGTGTTAGAACTCGAGGTTGCGTACAACACACGCTACTGTATTATTCAAAGAGAAGCGTACCATGGAAGCTTGGGGTGTTACATTCTACCCTCCTTAAAATAATTTTGTCCTCGAAATTTCAAGAATATTACTGCATAAAAAGACTCGGGTGGTTCTTCATCATAAGTTTCTTGGGTTCCCATGTTGCATCTTCCATCATATGGTTCCTCCATAGAACTTTTACCACATGAGTCGTCCGGTTTCTTAGCACTTGTTCTCTCGTATCCAGAATCATGATAGGATCTTTGCTATAAGATAGATTAGGTTCTAGTTATAATTCCTCATAGGTGAGTACATGCATTGGGTTAGGCATGTGTTTTCTCAACAATGATACGTGGAACACATTGTGAACATTATAGATACTTGGAGGTATTTCCAAACTATAAGCTATAGCCCCAATTCATTCTAGAATTTCGAATGGTCCGATGTACATGGGACTTAATTTTCACTTCTTACCGAATCGTATAACTCCCTTCCATGGAGATACCTTTAAGAAAACATGATCTCCTACCTGAAATTCCAAATCCTTCCTTAGGTTATCGTCATAACTATTTTGCCTACTTTGAGATGCTTTGATGTGGTTTTGGATTACCTTCACCTTTTCCATCATTTCCTCAACAAGTTATGGGCCTACAAGTTTTTTTTCACCAACATCATCCCAACAGGTTTGTGTGCGACATCTCTTTCGTATAATGCTTTATATGGTACCATCTGAATACTTGAATGGAAGATATTGTTATAGGAAAATTCTACCAGAGGTAAATATTGATCCCACATACCCTGAAAGTCAAGTGAGCATGATCTCAACATGTCTTCTAAGGTTTGAATAGTTTGTTCTGATTGTCCATCTATTTGAGGGTGGTAAGTAGTGCTCAAATGAAGTTCAGTATCCAGGTATTTATGAATAATTTTCCAGAATCTTAATGTAAAATGGGGATAATGATCCGAAACAATTGATAGGGATACTCCATGAAGTCTTACAACTTCATTAATATAGAGTCTTGTTAAACATTCAAGTGATAAATCTTCTCTTATAGCAGGAAAATGTGCTGACTTGGTAAGACGATCAACAATGACCCATATTTCATCATTCCTTCTAGGAGAATTTTGGTAGTTACATGACAAAGTCCAACGTAATATTATCCCATTTACACTCAGGTATGGGAAGAGGTTCCATAACTCCTCTAAAGAGTTGCCTCCCAACTTTCACATGTTGAAAAACCATGCATCTTGACACAAAATCAGCTATCTCCCTCTTCATGTTGTCCCACCAAAAATGTTCCTTCAAATCTCTATACATCTTAGTGCTACCAGGGTGTATAAGAAATTGGAACTATGAGCATCATCCAATAACTCCCTTTTTAGACTAGTTATATCGGGAACACAAATTCTATTCCTAAATTTCAAAATTCCATCTTTATACACAAAGTCACTCAATCTCCCATCATTCACAGATTTAATCTTATTTTGAAACTCTTCATCATCAGTTTGAGAACTCTTAATCTTTTCTAGTAAAGTTTGTTTGGAAACCATTTGAAAAATAATTTATGTTTCACCTTCCATAGTTATTCTCATGTCCATCTTCACTAGATCCATGAAAATTGGATCCCTTTCAACTCTCATATTGTTCAAAACTCCATGATCTTTTTTTCTCAAAGCATCTGCCACCTTATTTTCCTTCCCCTGGAGGTAGTGTATCATGAAATAATAATCCTTGAGTAATTAAAGCTATCTCCTTTACCTCATATTGTGTTATTTTTGTGAGAAAATATACATCAAACTCTTTTGATCAGTATAAATCTCACATTTTTCACCATAGAGGTAGTGTCTCCACATCTTCAAAGAAAAGATCACAGCTGCTAAGTCAAGATCATGAGTAAGATAGTTTTTCTGATGAATTTTCAACTATCATGATGCATAGGAAATAACCCTATCATTCTTCATAAGGACAAAACCAAGTCCTTTCTTCGATGCATCACTATAAATAACAAACCCATCATTCCCCGATGGTAGAGTCAATATTGGAGAATTGAATAACCTTCTCTTTAGTTCATAGAAACATTCTTCACACTCTTTTTTTTAGAAAAATTTAACCCCTTTACGTGTCAGCTTCAATAATGGGTTACCCAATCGGGAAACATTCTGGACAAAACGTCGATAATAACATGCTAAACCAATAAAACTGCATACCCCCTTTATACTCATCGGTGCTATCCATTCATGGATCGCTCTTGTCTTATAAGTATCAAAATTGATTCCATCATTAGAGAGAATATGGCTAAGGAAAGAAATCTCATGATGCCATAATTCACACTTACTAAACTTCTCATATAATTCGTGTCTTCGAAGAGTGTTTAGAATAATGCGCAAGTGATTTTCATGATCTACATAGCTTTTGGATTATACCAAGATATCATCAATAAATACAAATTCGAAGTCATTAAGATATTACATGAAAACTATATTCATTATATCCATGAAGACAGAGGGTGCATTGGTCAATCCAAAAGGCATTACTGTAAACTCGTAATGCCCGTACATGGTTTGAAATTCGGTCTTCGGAATGTCTTCCTTCATCACACACAAATGATGATATCCAGATCGAAGGTCAATCTTTGAAAAGTATTGAGCTTTATGCAGTTGGTCGAATAAATCATCAATACGAGGTAGGGGTACTTGGTCATTATTGGTATAACATTGATTTCCCTGCAGTCAATGCACAACCTCATAGATACATCTTTCTTCTTAACAAAAAGAACAGGAGCTCCGCATGGAGAAACACTAGGGGGAATAAATCCCTTATAACTCAATTCTGCTAGTTTTTTCTCTAGTTCCACTAATTACACAGTGGAAATTATATATGGGGTCTTTGATATGGGCCTTGAACCAGGCATTAGGTCAATAGAAAACTTAACTTCTCATTCTGGAGGATGCCCAGGTAAATCTTCTGGAAACACATCAATATATTCTCTCACAATAGGTATATACTCTCTTTGAACATTCCCTTCCTCACCCACAGTTATTTGATTATCTTCCTCCCAAATAAGTGAATATAGTTGAGCTACTGGGGGTAGATCTAGATAAGAATTAAGTTGTGACGATTCTGCTCTAAAGATAAGGTGTTCCTTATCATCATCATCAAAAATCGTAACCTCTTTATTCTTACAATAAATATTCTCATCATGGTCCAAAATCCAATCCGTACGTAGGATTATATCAAATTCAATCATGGGTATAACGATGAGATCAGCAGATAAATAACATTTATGTGCTCTAATGGGCACTGATTCAAAAAAAATTTATTGCAATGATACTTCCCTTAGGAGTTTTGACTGCCAAATCCCTTGTTAAATCAAATTGGAAATATCTAATTTTCTTAGAAAACTGTGAAGATAAGAAACAATGCGATGATCCAGAATCAAATAATGCATTTTCTAAACTTGAGGAAACCATTAAATTACCTGCCAAAACATCTTTCGGATCTTCTAACTCAACTGTAGTCATATCATAAGCTTGTCCCTGATCCCTTGGCCTTTTCTGAGGTAAGTTTCCCTGATACTTAGGACATTAATTTTCATAATGTCCCATCTACCTGCAATTGTATCATTGAACATAGGTAGCTTCATTCTTCCCCTTGCAATCACGAGCTTGGTGGCCTTCTTCACCACACTTGTAACAGACTCCCATTCCTCTCAAGCAAGTACTGCAGTGTTTCTTCCCACATTTACTACAGGATGGATAATCAAATTTTCCCTTCTTCCCCTTATTTCCATTTCAAGAGTAATAAGAAGATCTCTTATTCTCTTGCTTTGCTTTAAAGTCGAAAGACATAGAGAATTCTTTTTCCATCTTAATATCACATGAGACAATGTCTTCGTATGACTACAAGAATTGTGAGACCAATGATCGACGAAGAAATGGTTTTAACCCATCAAATAAACAATCAATCCTACTTCTTGGGTTACGTATATAATCGATAGCATACCTCGATAACCTTGTAATGTTAGCCTCATACGTTGCGACATTCTCATCCTTCATTAGTCTCAGACTCAGAAATTGCCTTTCCATATTTGCTCGATGGTCCCGAGGAAAGTATTTTTCTACGAAAATATATTTGAACTCCATCCTTTCCATTTTTGATACTTCATCATCTTCCTTTGTGTTTTGAATCAATGACCACTATTGATCAGCATCTCCAGTGAGGTGGTAAACTGCCATGATAGCCTTTTCCCTTTCACTACTCCCCAAGGAATGGAATATTTTCTATAAGGAATTTATCCATTACTCATCTACTAAGGGGTTTGTAATACCATTGAATGTTGGTGGTTTTTCCTCATGAAGTGATCTAACATTGATCCTCCACGTTGCGGATCAGGGTTCTCCATACGAGTAAGGTTATTATTCACAACCTGAGTGAGTTGTCTCAGTATGGCGATGAGCTGATCAGCACAAATTGTATCACCAACTCCACTATAATTATCTTGAGAAGGAGGGAAATCCCTACATGGAGTGCGTGCATTGATATAGTTTCCATTCCTTCCACTAGGTGCCATTTCTAAACAATGGCATAAAAGAGATCAGTTCATGAATCAAAATACATAATTCCATACTTGTAAAACACATAACATAAATTGAACTATTTATGGATATAATCTATAACCATAAAAAAATGTTTTCTTTGAGGAAGTATATACTCATAAATCCTTCATAATGATTTGTAAAGAAAATGAGAATTATGCTAAGCATATCCCCCAGGAGTGTCGTAACCAAGAGTGCAGCAAGGCCCGTTGTCGTGCACCAGTTCTCATTCGAGTCTAGCTCAAAGCGGTGTTTTCTGGTTTTACCCCTAGGTACATCTGTACCAGAGCTGCCTCTACCTTATCATATCCAGATAGGGATATATTGCTCAGAAAACTCACAAAATCTCTACAAAACCAAAATTCTAGTAAGTTCTTCTATACTAATCCTCAATGTATGTCTTAGGGTTATGTGCTCTAATCAGAGTTTATCTAAATATATCTTCCAAGGTTAATACTGAACTACCTCTAATACCAACTATAACGCCCTGAACCTAGTTACCCAGAGTCAATGCATTATTAGATAACATTTGAATGATCACAAAAGATCAAGTCTCAAAAGAAAAATTCGTTTAGTATCCTTGGAAACACTAGATATATTCATAAGTCTTACAGTACATCATAAAGTGAGAAAAACTACTACAACATATTGTCTTCATATCCCCTCATACTATCCCTGCAGGTAATTCATAAAATACTTCTTCACATCCTGGGAAAAATTAAAACATTTAAAGGGGTGAGCTCAGATGCTCAGTAAGGATAACAATATAGTGGAAACTTTCATAAATAAACATAAACATTTAAGGCAATGTATAACTAAAACAAAATCCTTTTAAATTTGAACTCCAGCATAATATGGCAATGATAAAATGAAATAATTCCATTTATTTATTCACATTTATAATCTAATAGTCGAATAATCACATGAAATATCAATAACAACTTTCATAAGGATGGAATTCATAATGCTAAACTATCATAACCACATAGTCAAGGGCTTATGTCAAGACTACAAATAATATTTTGTCAAGGCCTTGTGCCAAGACACTAGTTTGTCTCATGAGACCTACCGATGCATCGAGGAGCTATAGTGGGCTCCACCCGTCACATACTAAGTCCAATGCATTCCTTATACGAAAAGGATTAAACATATCATAAACAATTCCCAAGAACCATTACATAATCGTATCATATAAAACACGCATAAAGGTAACATAACATTTCCACATTTCAATCAAAAGATATCAATACAACACATTGATTTAATCAAAAAATTATCAAAACCATTTTCAATATCAAAATAAATTAAAAGTAAAACATGGTATTTATTTTTCATTTAAAAAAATTTATGGCTTGTAGAGGAAGCCAAAACTCAAATAATGGTCATGGCGGCGGAGAAGTCGTTGTCGCCGCATACGTACAACAAAACATTCCTTTTGTCGTTTATTAAAAACACTTCGTATAAGAAGATTCCTTTTGAATAAAAGTAAAATTCAAAGGTGTTTACTCACCGTATAAAAGAAAGTTGTGTATAAAAAAAATATGCCTCAATGAAAGGAGATTGAGACGAATTCCCTTACCTCATGTCAGAATTTACTCGATCGTTCTTTAATCTCCTGAATAATAAACTATAGCTAATTTCTATTTTCATAATAACATTTTTCAAGTTCATTATCACTTATTACCATGTTATGACCATTATGTAATAATTTAATTTAATAACAGTCATTTTGTCGATCCTTGGTACTTGAGTCAAAAATAAACTTCTTATAATTACAAGTTGTTTATGTGGTAAACTATCCATTATCTCCAGAATTATTTTCATGATGTAGATATCATATATATCATATATATCCAGTATATACATGCATTTATAATATCACATAACATTTAGAGGTAAGAAATGAAATGCAACGTTCATGGAGACAGTAAGCCGTACGTACACATGAATGCTACTTTCATTTCTATTTCATAATTAATGGAATGAAATAATAATGATATAAAGGTGTATTATAATTCTAGTATAATATAAAATATAATATCATTAACTCCATCCTTTATATGTCCTACATATGTCATTAACGATTCAAATCACATTGAGGGGGCGGTAGTCCTCACTTTCTAAAATAAAATTATCGCGTTTACCCATAATGGAAATCATAAAGGTATGCCACAAATGAAAAATACAGAAGAATAAGGAAAACATAAACACAATATATATCATATATAAATATAGTGACATCTTAATGGCCACCATGAGAGTTTTGAAAAGAAGATTGAATAATCATTATTTCATGAGGTAGTAATTCACCACCCACAGAAATAGTATTTTCTTTAACCATTAGATGGAGTTGTGTGTAAGTGTAGTTAGAATAATTATCATAACAACATAAAAGTATATTTAGGATACTTTGTTTGTTACAAAATGAAAGAATAAAAAGAGTTTAGGGGTTGTAGAAGTAAAATAAAAGAAAAGGAGTTAAGATAAATCGTTACCTTTAGTTTGGGTAACTCCCTTTGGTTTGAACCAAAAGGACTCTTGAAGTGCATTCTGCCTAAGGTAAGGCTTATAAGATGAAGGGAAGAAGTTGAGAGGTTATTTGGGCAGAGTTTGGCCAAGACAAATGGCATTGATAGTGTGAATAAGGAGGTAGAGGTGGGGGCATTTTATATGAGGAGAGGAGGGGCTCTTTTGGAAAGATTGAAATGATACTTTATTATGAAATGATTTTCGGATTTTAAAGGTCCCAAAATGATATATTTTGATGATAAGGTGATACGGGTTCGAAATACACCCATCCAATAGTCTTTAGAAAGTTTATGTCTTTGATTTTACCCAATATTTTTATTTTATTTAAATCGTTCATTAATGAGGTAATCACAACATCATCATGGTGTCATAAATAAATTTATTTGTTTAATGTCTAAAAATTATAGAAAATACCATGATGTATGAAATATTTTTATCTTTTAAATGACTATTTACAGTCTACGAAATCTTTATTTATACAATATTTAAATTGTTTTACTTTGGTGTTACATACTTTTGTTATATTTTCCTTTCATTAAAAAAATAAAATGATAAAATGTCACTATCACACAAAACTGTTTCCATGGGGTCCCTAAGTTGGCACAAGGCATCCCATGGTTGGCCAAGACACAACCAATATCATTAGGACAAATTTTATGGTCATTTTATATTATTATGATTTTATTTCATTACCACTAACTACCCGATTACTAATTAATCATGATAATTAAAGGTAATTGTCGCCGTTACTATTCATAATGTCCAAAAACAAAAGCATATTAATTACATAATTTGGACCTTCTAATTCCAAATATGGAATCCATTTTACCAAATTCTAAACATAGAAATTTTAGTATTTAATTTAAAAATTATTCCCGCTGTCAAAACAAATAGAGTGTTTTCAAGAAACAATATGTATCAAAATATTGACAATTGTTTATGTCCAATTTCAAAGTGAAATTAATTCTAATGACCACAATTGGAATAAATGGTAAAAATATATTATAATTAAACATTAAAACCACTCAATAGTATTATTTATCACTATAAATTAATTTTATTAAAAAAGTTGTTTTATATATTTTTATTACTATTCATTGAAAATAGGAAGTTCTTAGAAAAATACCAATAAATTCAACATAGGCTAATTTCGATATTTTTGAAATCCAAAAATGAAGTCCATTTTGATATATATATTTTTTATAATTTCAAAAAGTGGGTATTACTAATCATAATGACTACTTTTATTGGTCATAGTGTGTTAGAACTCGAGGATGCATACAACACACGCTATTGTATTATTTAAAGAGAAGTGTACCATGGATGTTTGGGGTGTTACACTTCATGTACCCAGAATAGTTCACAAATATTTGTTGCCCATTGCAAATTGAATGATTAGAGAGAATATGTTTCTCAAAACAGGTTCCCTGAAAACCATTGGAGGAACAACCTCTTCTCGAATCGGTGGGTCTTGTTTTATAAGTAGAGATTAGATCTTTTCTATATGAAAAATCCAAATATACGCTCTTCAAGATTCTTCCTTGATTAACCGAGATCTTTGGTTATTTAATATCTTCAAACCCACGTGGATATATGATGCATATCGTGGATGTTTCATTTTTCAAAATCATAAACTTATCACTAATCGTTCATGCATTCTAGATCATATGCATCACTTTTTGACTCCCTGCTCAAATTTATGTGGCCTTGGAAACATCATTTTCCTAATCCAATAGCTTTTTCTTCATTTCATTCACATGCATGCAAATTTCATTGCATGCATGTGTTTGAAGCATCCAGATGATCACTGTGGGCTTGAATTAAGCTCAATCGATGCACATAGTGCTGATATCATCATTCGGCTTGGGCACTAGTTCGCGAGTGCATGTGGGTGTTTGAAGGATGTAGAAAACCTTGGTGGAGGAGATCAGATGGATCTGGTTGAATCATATGTGGTGTAAGGAAAATTAATGGATCATATTATATCACTAGACACATGATGCGATGTGTGGCCGAGATCACACACATGATCAGATGGATGGCTTAATTTAGATTTTTCATTAAAATCTTCATCCCACATCGAAACAGAGATTTATAAGAGTCATAGTTTTTCAATCTATCTGTGTGGCCTTAGTGCCATATTACTCTTCTCCCCCCTTTGGTGTCTCCCTACATGAGTTCTCCTTGGGCGCACTCCTAACACCCACTCTGTCTCCCTAGGTGCACTCCTAGAACTCACTATGCTTACCCCGGGGATTATAAACGTCCCCATATGCCTCCTATGGGCTGGCTAGACTGGCTTCCCCATGGGTGTGGTCGACCCCTATAGTCCCACATGAGCCTCATGTTGAGGCTGGCTAGCTGGCCAGTGGGCTGGCCCCTTAATTTTAGGTAATGCGTATAAAAATACTCAGTAGAAAACTAAGTATGCATTAGAATGCATGGACACTTTCTATCTCAAAACCCATATATATCCACCTTTCAATTCCAAGCCTCCTCACACTCTCTTCTTCTCCTTTTTCTTTTAATTCTTCCAAATAAAACTTAGGATCAATGCATAAATCATCTTAATTCCAGTCTTCATTTCACCTAGAAGAGTTATTTCATCATGTCGATCATCATTGACATCCATTGACACCCATTAACAAAAAATAAAAACATTATACGCAATGTGGTCCCAACAATATAATTCATTTATCTATTATTATGATATTTGATTATTTTTTAATTTTATTATGTAATTAGTTTTATGATTCAATTTTCCCTCAAATGATATGGTACATTTATTTTAAAAACAATCATCTTTTAAAGTTTTACTTCCAACTCTTTCTCTCCAATGTCCATGTTTTTAAAATGATTTTATTAATGTTTTTATATGGAAATAAAATATTTATAAACTAAATTTTATTTCTATTTTTATTTTATTTTCAAATTATTTTTAAATGAATATTTTTAAAAGTTATATACGGAATGTTTTGACAAATGGAAAAAGGAGTGCTCTATTCTTAATGTACATAATGACAATGACTTTTTGACCACTATAGAAATTATTTTCTTGTATTTATTTGAAATATTAAAATTTTCATTAAATTAAAAACCCTATTTATATTTTTCTTATTTATGTATTGATTTTTTTTTCAATGAAAATATTGTTTTAGTATAGAAAATGGGTTCTTAAAATAAAAGGGTATTTTTATATAAAAGTGTTTTTTATATGGGTTTAAAAATATTTTTTGAAATATTTTATGATAAAAGTGTTTTATTATGATATTTTACTTGAGAATTATATGAAATGGGAAAGCATGATACATCTTATATGAAGGAATGAGCCCCGTTATAGCTCACAGGTGAGCTCGATATTGCTTATATGAAGGGTTGAGCCCCATTATATCTCATGAGAAATGGGTGAGCCTGATATAGCTTTTATGAATGGTTGAGACGATTATAGCTCAAGGGTGAGCCCAATATAGATTATAGAAAGGGTTATCCTCATTATAGATCTTTAATGTATTAGGTAATTATAATTTTGGAAGTCATCCATATATTTATTCCAATTAAAAGGGTTTTGAGGGGGGAGTTTATGTATATGGCGCACTAAACCACCTAAAGGAGTTATAATTGATTTATATTTGTTTTAATGATATTATTTCTGAAAAAATCATGTTTTTACTTCATGTGAAAATGTTTTATCTCATATAATCAATGAAATTTGAATATAAAGGTAAATATTATATGAGTTTTCATGTGTTTGATAGACTAATAGTTTTCCTTATGTTTATATCCCTTACTAATCATTTATTCTCATAACATGTTTTTAATTTTTTTTAATAGGTTTTGAGGATGGGTAAGGGAAATGAATAAGTCTAGTTGAAAGTCATGGAGATTTCCCATGAAAATAAATCATGTTTTATCTTAAAAGTTTTATATTATGGTAAAAATGGATACTGATAAGAAGTGTGAACTTTTCATTTTATGGATTTTTATGTATGATTTATGGCATAATTACCTAAAACTATAAACCATAAAATATCCTCAATGTTAAAGAAAGTCAAATGATTGAATTAAACTCAAGATTATGTAATGAGTAAGGTTGGGCCCTTATAAGCTGAGATATATTTTATTCATTTGACATTTATGGGGGTTTCCATTATAATTTGTTGAGAGACCATGATATTTTTCATTACACTTTATCAATATTCACCTATCATATAATAAATATCGAAAAATAAATAAAAACAAATATGGGCTAAGTCTTAGGAGGATCAAAAATCACTATTACCAGACCAGTGATATTTTGATCATATTTAGTTAGGTGGTGGATATGATAATTGTCTTAAACATAATTTTTGAAGGAAAAAAAGCAAGAGAGGATGATTAACTCATTGTGCTTACTTTTTCATAAGGCTACATTGAGCATTTTGGGGGTAAGAAAGAGCTGACTTATATAAAGGGAAGTTTTTATCAAGTTTATCTTATTATACCATGCATTATTATTTAGAGTTAAAACTCATTTTTGAGCTTTACTTTTATATCATTTACACACCTACCTAACTCCTCAGAGTCATTTTAGCCTAATAATGAAGCCCTCGTGATAATTTTTTATTCTATCTTTATGTAGTGGACATGCTAGATGCCTTGAAATCCAATGGTAACTGAAATATTCTTGAATTATGTTCACCACTCAACTCATCCATAACTAATGATTAATGAAAAAAATACTGTGAAGTAAATTAAAAATGGTATGAATATTAATAATGAATTGAAAAATGAAAATGGATGGATGAAAAGGTTGGCTATTTCAAAAGTGGAAAAGTATAATACATAGTTGATTTGTATTATTTGAAAAATGAAGCATTAATAAATTTTATACATGTTATTCTCAAACAATTAACTTTCCATTTGATCATTTTTTTCCATTGAGTTTAAATAATGATAGATTAAAAATCCATTGTATTATATTTAGATTTCATCATTGATGGAAGTTAGAATTCAAGTGTTGGGGTTTGATAATTGAATTTATTGTATAAACTTCCAATATTAAAATTCATTGGTTATGATGATTTTATTGTTAATTCATGCTTTCACATCTAATTTTTTCTTCATATTTTTCATGATGTTATAAGATATGGTAAATGAGTGAAATGAGTGGAAACAATCATGATATCTACTTAACATAAGGATTTATAATAAGTACAAAGACCCTGGAATAATTATGTGGCACAAAACTGAATAACCAGGGATAAAAATAGATTTTATAACCTAAAATTTACACTACACAGCATGTACTTATTACACATCATGAACAAGTACATGACGTAATGGGATTACAAGTCATGAAGAGAATAAAAGATATATGGAATTAAGACCACACATGTCACACTATGAAACATGACATGAATTACTGTAAATATTTTCAAGTCATGTAGCATGTCATGAATATTTCAATTCATGCACATTATTTGTTGCCTAAATATTACACGATGGAAAAAAATTGGATGACCTAGAAATGGAAAGATACAATGTATCAAGTTGAGATGACCTATTTTATGACCCCAAGACCACCCATGACTAATTATTGAGCAATAATAATTCAATTTAATCCTACCTAATCTACATGGAAGTATATAAATAGATAGCTAATATGATACACCAAAGGATGGATCTGAAGACTAAATCTTATATTGAGAAGCTGCATTATGTAGGTCCTCACCAGTTTCATATTCATTTTTTATTTAGGTGTTCATTATTATTTATTTTATTTTATTACATACCTCTTATTCACTCATCTCTAGTATGAGGGGGTAAAATTTCCTCATTTTAGTGATATGTATCTGAAGGTTCAAGGTGCCATTGGATTTATTTCATTTTCTTTATTCATAAAATTGATTTTCTTCAATTCATTTATATAAATCTTATCTATTTCTTATTTTTTCAATGAACAATTAATTGAAACTAAAAGGAAGTTTTTAATTGGGAAACTAGTTACCATAAAACTAGTAATGACAATTTTCCCATTTATTTTACCCATGTTTAAAAATGTCATTGATACAAACTCAATTTAGTGAAACGCTAAATTACTAAACTAAGGGAAATAGGTGATTGCTGCATTAGGGAGGGGATACCACAACCATTTTACACACCTCATCTCCACAATGTTTCCAAACATGTATTAATTAGTTTATTTTATAAAATACAATTTCACCTAAACCCTAAAACTACAACACTCAGGTACACCTCTGAAATCTAATTTCAAACTAAACAATCTTCTATGCATTGATTTCTTTTCTAATTTTCCAAAAACTATTTCCAAAACTCAAATTACTTCATTATTGTCAATACCTATTTATTCAAACTAGATTAAATAAGATAATTATTTTAAAAAGAACACAATCAAACTTTTTTTTCCATCTATGTGAGTTTGACGTTGACCTAATACTTTAATCATTTTAATTAATTAGTTACATATGTTGAGTTTTTATAAATTTTTTATATTTATTATACTCTAGGTAAATAAATATGACCTTTGGGACTAAAAAAATGAACGAAAAGTATATCATTTAGGGTACCCTAGTTAAAAAATGGTATCATGAAAAACTCTATTCAGCAAAACCCTAAATTATTATACTAAAGGAAATAGGGGATTTCTGGGTTGAGGAAAGGATACCAGGACTGGTGAATTTATTATATAAAATTTTTATTTTAAAATTCATTGATTCTGATGATTTTATTATTAATTTATTAATGTACTCTTTATTTTTTCTTCATATTTTTCAGGATTCTATAAGTTATGGGAAATAAGAAAAATGAGTGGAAACGATCATGATATCAACTTAAAAGAAATATTTCAACAAAGTTTGGTGATCGAAGAAACATTTTGGAGGAAAAACTAAATAACTTGGGATAAAACATGATTCTAAAGTATAAAATTGGCTTTACACATTGTGTACTTATTACACATCATGAACAAGTACAAGATGTGATGGGATTACAAGTCAAGAAGAGAACAAAATCCACCCGTAGTGAATACCACATATGTCTCAACATGAAACTTCATGCCTTGATGCATGCCATGAATGACCATAAATCATTACAAGATGTGTTTCATGTCATGAATATTACACTCCCCTCACTTTACACATCGTGTAAACATTACCTGATGTGAACAATTTGAGACAACCTAGAAACCGCCAAATTCGACATATCAAGTGGTACTGGCCTATTTTATGACCCCAGTACCACCGAAAACTACTTATTTAATCATTATAATTCCATTAAATGATTCATAATCTCCAATGAATTCTATAAATAGAGGTCAAATATGCCACACCAAAGCATATATCTGGAGACCAAATCTTGGAGTGAGATGCTTTGGTTTATAGGGTCCTCATCAGTTTCATATCCATCTTTAATTTATGTTTTCATTATTGTTTATATCATATATTTACTTATATATTATTATATCATCACTAGGATATGGGGTAATCCCACTTTTTATAAGGGTTATGTATATTAATGGGGAATGTGTTGTTGGATTGTATTCATTTTATTTTAATCAAGTATTTGGGTTACTATAGATTTAATTTAATTTCAAATCCCTTTATTTTTTTTCATGATCATTGAATTGAACCTGGAATCACTTAATAAATTACACAACTAATTACCATAATTCAGGTATGAAAATTATAAAATTTGGTGTAATTATGATTAAATACGGTATTGAGAAAAACTTGATCCGGCAAAACCCTAAATTACTGGACTAACAGAAACAGGGGATAACCATGTTGAGGAGGGGATAACATGACCATTGGATCCACTTCATCTCGACTCTAACACCAATACTAAAAAAATAATTTAATTTTTAAAATCCCATTTCACCCGAACCATAAAACTATAAAACCCCAACATGCTTTCAAAATTTATTCCAAAATTTCTAATCTAACTTTCTTTCATCATTCACTTTCATCAAATCAATTAAACCCATATTTTATTGACATCTTTCTTCAATTTAAATATATAAATTATTTTGAAAAGATAATTAAATTAATTTAACCATCTATATGGGATCGATCTCAATATTTCCACTATATTCATTTTCACTAATTAATTAGCATTGATCTGAGTTTTATAAATTTGTATTTTGATTAGACCGAAGGGAAATAATGATGCCCTTTGGGCCCATCACATACACTATGAAATATGTAAATCATATACACTGACAAATTCATATATAATACATATAACATACTATTAAATAAGAGATATATTACATTAAGATATCCTTATTTTAATTAATTTCTTATAAACATGAGATAAGACTATTCATAAAATAGGAAGGATTCAGTGTTTTTTTAGTATAACAATTATATGTGTTGAAGACCATGTTTTTAGGGAATTGGTATTGATGTTCCTAATTTTTATGTTATGTATGGGTTGATTATTACTATGTATGATGTTTGGGAGTAATTATTTATGGTTTTCCTCTTAACCTTGGGTGTGAAGAGGTATGTTGTTCATGAATCATATAAATCATGTTGGTTCACATGACATGTTCATGATTCTATGTGATTGCGATATTGATTTATTTAAAGGAATGAAATTTGATTATTTAAAATGTCAATAATAACTTATTGATGTTTTTACAAATTACTAATTTATATAATTATGCTTAACTGAACCATACAGTTTTAATTTTCCTAATACGAATCATCATAGGGATATGTCACTTATATATGAGCATATACATGATATTTATCTTCAAGGGTGTTGTTTAGTGTATAGATTACTAGTGGGAAAAACACTCTAGAGTGATTAATTGGCTTGGGTATGGGATATAATATTCATGAACCCACACTACCTGGTCCATTTCTGAAATCATAAACTTTACATTTTCAATATTGATACTGATGTAGGTAAGCCAATTTTTACCATCCAAAACTTACAACACCAAAAGTAAATAATGGATAATTAAATTCTCAAGAACATTTTAGGTTAATAGTTTTATATAATTAGATTAAACTCTTATATAACCAACATGAAAGTCTTTAAATTTTAATTTCTACCACGTAACCCAAATTTTCTTATTTCACATTAATTCATCATCATCATCCATATGAAACCCTTCTATAAATAATTCATTCAAAATCATTGTTGATAGGCTTTGGAAAATGAAACATAATAAGGGTGAGATCAAAAGATCATTATGGATAAACATAAAAATTAACAATTGAATTTTTTAGTGAGAATAATATGAGAATAAGGGTATGATGACATGTCCATAGTTAATTTGAATAACATAAGAATATTCATACCCATCAATAACTAGATTATAAAATATGAAAATATGACTTAAGTATTTAACAAAGAAAATAGTCATCAAATTCAATAATTATGAGACATGTGATATCAATCATTATCAAAGTAATCATAAAAAATCCATAAAATGTATAAATAGAACTTATTGGTAACTTTGGAACATCATCCTCATTACTCATTTAAAACCTGTGTTAGAAGTAGTTGGATACCAGTTAAATACATTAGAGAAACCCTATGGTAACTCCCTCCATCATTCCCTTAAAGATAAGGAACATTACCCAATGCATTTGAGCACTATCCTGGCACACCCATCATATAATCTATATTGGTATCACCTAGTGCTATCTGGGAGTACTTTTTTCATAAGTTATATTGGGATCACCTAATGTTATCTATTTTCAACCATTGTATATGTTTTAATGGACTCTCCAATGATAATAAATATTGTACAAGTACCATTCATAAATAAAAAATTAAAATATTTCATTTTTTGAAATAACAATAATTATTTTTCTTTCAATTCTTGATTCACCCATGGAAAATAAACTGGTTTCATGTCAATTTCATAATCCATTCAAAGAAAGAATAAGTATGGTATCAATACCACATATCCTAGTAGAGTGTATGTAACATCAATAATTATTTTCATTTATGAATAGAAATACCATTAAAAGTACATTAAATCATTTTGGATGAAAATAAAATTTTCACTTGATTAAAATCAAATGATATCATCTTATATGGAAAATTAAGATCACTTGGAGAATTTTTGAGTAAAATATGTTTTCCATTGTGAAAACACTTAATTAAAATAAACACAATTTTAAAAATTAAAGAATGAATTTTCTTTGAACATAACCTTTTAAACCTGAAAAAAACTTCTTTAAAACATTGAGTGATAATGATGGTGGAATTTTTCTTTCATGTCTAATACATTAAATACAAATATTACTTTCACATTATTATACGTTAAGTAAAAAATACCACGTTCAGAAAATGAAAGTAGTGTTCCTTTTAAAAAAAATTAAAAATATAATTATGGGTAAAAATAACTTTAAACATTCAGAGTAAAATATTTTTGGAGAAATTTTAAAAACCATATTAGAAAACATGAATTTATATGAGAAAAATAATCAATATAAAATAAAATTGAAGATCAATATTGTTTAAAAATGAATTTCTTGATGTTTTTTCAAACAATAATGGGGGAAATGGAAATTAAACATGTAAACCACATTCATAACTAGAAGATAATAAAATATATTTCTTTCAATAAAATAATATCACATAATTTCCTCAAAAATAACCTTGAACATAAAAAATCTTTAAATAAAAGGGATAGTAACATAAAGCCATTTACACTTTGGTAACTCTTCAATAATAAGACCCTTGAAGGAATAACAAAAAATGATACTTTAAATATCCTAATAATAATTATTTTTATTATATAACAATTAAAAGGATATTATATACACCTCAAAAATTAATATAGGAGTATATCATAAGCTTATGTCTCAAATAAAGTGAATTTGAGATGAATCACCCTTACAAAAATCATACCATTGAATTTGAGAATTAATAGATGAATTTGTTATGTGTATAAAATTTAAAACCACATAAAATAACTGAAAATACAACATAATATAATAAAAATTTATTACATATATAATCATGACATAATAATTTCATTGAAGAAGTAATATAACCCAATGAAAATAAATTCAGGTATGAAATTCGTTACCACTTGGAAAATTTCAAGTCAATTCCTGTTAAATGAAAATTTTCAAATAGAAACTAAAAATACAATTATTTTTGAAGTATTAATGTTATTACATGGAAAAGATAATTATATACACCACATAATAAAAATAAGTGGTGAATATGGCATATGTCTCATAGAAATGAAATGTGAGATGAGAAACCCTTACCTATAGTCCAAACATTCATTATATATCCTTTTACTCCTATATAATAAGATTACATAAATTTGTTTATTTATTAATAGAAATTTATAGGTTTAATATAAAATACTTATTTCATTTATTTTATTTATTTTTAATTAAATATTAAAATAGTTAATCAGTTAAGTCCACATTGGGTGTTTTGAGGATGTTAAGTTCATTATTTCATAAAGGATTTGGTGTGTTGACTGTGGTAAAAAATACTATTATTTTAAAAACTAAAAAAATAAAAATAATGAAATATTTATCATATTTATACATAAATTATAGTCTTAAAACCAATTATATATCATTTTTATGATAAATGAACTATGTTTGAAATCATAGAGATGGTAGGTCGTACGTACGCATGAGTAATGTTTCCATTTTTCAATGATCATTTTGGAAAGTTAGTATGTGATATTTTATCTTAAAAAAATAATCATAATATCATAAATACCAAATTATTTCTTTAAATATCCTTACATATTTCATCCATGTGTTGTGGTTAAAAAAAATCATATTGCTTTATGGTGGTGGTAGTCCCCACATATGCACGAACGATGTTATCATTTTTCAGTGCAGATAAGAAAATGATTTACTATATTTTAAGAAAGATAAATATAGAACTAATATAATATTTATTTCATAAAAATTCATTAAATTTATCCTTTTTTACTTTAATTAAAATCATTAGTGAAAAATGAATCACATCACTTCATGAGGTTGTAGTCTATCATACACATATGTGATGTTATCGTATCCCCCAAAGAATAGAAACTAAGAACATATATGTGATATCATAAATAAATAAGTATAAATATTTTTCAAATATAATATATATATACATTAAATATTTATTTATAGTATGTTTTGAGAGGCGATGATGGAAAAAACTTACATTGGTTCATGTGGCGGTTGTCTATCGTACACACGAATAATGATTTTGTATCCAATTTTATGGAAGAGGAGATGGATTTAGTTTATAAAATTAACATAATAACATATTATTATATGTTATATAATATTTTTATTATATAATCATGATTTATTAATATTAAAATGATGTGAGATAAGAAATAAAATAAAAATTCACGGATAAGAAAAATATCTATTCTTTAGAAAACCTCCATAAGTTAGCTCCAAAATGCTTATTAGGATGCATTTATGATAAAGAAATATTATATGATGTGTTTTGAGAAGTTATAAAATAAATTGGTTAGGTATTTTTCAATCAAAATGGATTTTAAGGTTTGAATAAGATAAGATAGTGGTGGCCTTTTATAAGTGAGGAGAGTGGAACGCTTGCAATTTTTGAAAAGAAATAGGTGTGCCCAAATTTTTCACAAGACACAAGAATCTAAAAGAGACCATAATTGATAATTAGTAATTATAAGGTTGAAATATGTCAATATAGTAGATTTTAGATAATTTTTAGGTTATTTTCCTTTATCTTTTTAGTTTAACCCTCCAGTAAACTCATTTTCACCTTAACCAAAGAAATTAAATTTCTTCTATTTTCACAATTTATTATGGTCAAAAATTTAGTTGAACTTATTATATAATATGAATTATTATAATTAAAAATATTTAATATATTTTACTAAATTAAATTTATATAATTAGAAAACATTAATTTAAAGTTAAACTCGTAGATGTGATGAAAAGCGGGTTATTAAGAAGTATATTTTTCAAGAAGTATATTTTTGAAGAAAATGGTGATTTTATATTAACTCTATAACTAATAATAATCTTTGTATGAGACCCAATTAATAATTATTTATATATATTCTATAAATTTCATTTAAATCAATTCTAGTTATGTTTTTTTTAATTTATTAAAAAGGTGAAACATTAGGCACTTTAAAATAGTTTTTAGAAAAACCACATTTTTTAAACACAAAAAAAATATAATAAAATCAAAAATAAAGATGAATCATGTAACATACCCAACCTAGTGCTCCCTAAAGTTACCTATCTGGATGGCTCTATGACCTTTGGTGCACCTCTTCGTATATTGGATTCTTTTAACTAGCATCAAGGGTTTAAGGAATATAGTGGGGAGACTATACCCTGTGGTAAAGAGTTATAATGAGAGAGGATAAATAATAGAAGAGTAGTGAAAATAATAGAAAATATATGAATAATTAAATAGGAAACAATAGATGAGAGGGGGAAACTGAATAAATCCAGGTAATAATAGAATAATTTTTTAGAAATTTGAATGTAACTAAATGAAATGCTAAAAGTCATTTAGATAAAGGACAAAGAAGACTCAAATAAATACTCTAAACACCCCAGTACTAAACCCCATATTGACCCCATCAACAATATCCAACCCATAAATCAAGATAACAACAAACAATAATGTCAATTTTGTTTTTCCAAACCTTCATCTATGAAAAATGTATGGGTAGAAAATGACAGCATGCCCAAGGTGTGAGTACAAATCTGTAGGTCAATATCACCATGTATAACCAAATCTAGTCTGAGAAATGTTGTGTATGAAATATAGTGAATAATAGGGTATTACTTTTATAAATTAATACCTCACATCAAATAAACATGATGACCCTCAATTTATGGTTTAACCCTCAAGGCCATCGAAACCTACTTCAATACCCTATTAGGTATCTCTGACAAAGGGTGGACCCTCCTGTATTATGATAGATCAGCTAACCAGTGGAGAATTATCACACTGAGGAAGAATTTCACAAACATTGAATTAATAAAATTCATCTTCCAATATGTTATCCAAAATCTCTCCCTTGTAAATCCAATGATTATGAATCTATTTCTCATATATCTGAGGTAATTATATACTCTTCCCTCAGCCATCCATTACTGGTGTGCATAGCCCATAAGAAGTATGAAAATAATTCACCAAGCCTATAGGAATTAACATAAATATGTAGTTGTATCTTGAATAAGTAAACATGACAATATGTGTCCAACTCTTAAGAATCAATCAAATCGATGTCACATATTCTCAAAATCTAGGAAACCCATTTACAAGGACAAAATCAAACATTCATGATATATCACTGTAAGGCACAATGATCTTCATCAAATTATCATTATTTTTTCTAGTTATGTTTCATAAAACAATGATCCTAATTATCCTCATAAATATATCAAACCTATTTCATTTATCATTTAAACCTATGTTCATTAACATATTAGTTAAACAAATTTGGATGAGGTGATTCTACCTTAATAAAAAACATGATTTATATAGTATGAAAAATCATAAGATTAATCCAATAATCAATCAATTTTTTCCAATATAACTCAAGGATATGATGTCAAGATAACTAAGTATCAAAAAGGTACAAGAGTAAAAAACTTATCGAGTGGTTGTGGTTCTCAATATCTATATATATAGCCTTAATGGGATCCTATTGGTTGTCTAAAAATGGATTATTATTTAATTGGGAAAATAAAACTAATTAGGTCATGCCCATGGCATGTTGATGCTATTTCACATATATCACATACTATGGATAATCAAATCAAACAAAAAGTTTGAATATCTAAACTATAAACCTTAATTCGGATATCAAAGAAACACTCTTAAGGGAACACCAATGAAGAACTAAGGTGAAGGAGATCATATGGAAAACCTATATCACACATGAAATAAAATCCCAACCCAATTCAATGATGGTCAAGAGATCATGCCACTATAAAGAGGTTAATGGAAGAAAATGGAAAAATAAAATTTAGTAAATCACCAAAGATAAAATGCTAGACTGAGAAGTATGGAAAGTAATGGATCACCAAAAAATTTCTTAGAGTCACCCTAGGGTTCAAGAGAGAAGGTTACATGGTGAAATGAGAATAATTCATTCATGAATCATCGTTTAAACCACAAAACTCGATATATTAATGACATTAACCCCTTTCATGAGGTGAATTTCTAGATTTATAAGATTATTTGAAAAATACATTTACTTAGGTTAAAATAACCTCGAACTACTATTTCATGATGTGAACTAGTTTCATGATGTGAACCAATTTCATGGAATGTAAAAATTTCATGCTATGAACCAGTTCATACCATGTTTTTAGACATATGTTCACATTGTGTAAACCAATAATGATGTGAAGGTGTCCTGCATATAGATCACAACCTAGATTCTGTAGAAAAAACTCAAACCAACTTAGAAGATTTATAAACCCATAGAGAACCCTCATAATCATTTGACATATTTATACCCAAATTGCATTATTTTAAACAAACATACATCCTCTAAATTTAGGTCATTTTCCCTAGAAAAAAATCTCCATCCCTAAGATAAACCCGAAAACCAAGATTTAAAGAAGATAAAAATACAACAAAAATAGGTTCAACAAAAACTCAAGAGGGACATTCTTAGAAAAAGTGGGATCTTACAAGATCCCCTCCATATAAAAACTCATCCTTAAGCTTCTCTATGAATCACTATAATGTATCTGTGAAAAATTCAAGTCACTATGATTTTATATCAGATTCCCTCTCCCATGCCACATTTTGAACATGCCTAGGCTTCCACTATGCTCATACTATAAGGGTAGTCATTCTCTAGAGATACTTCTCATTATGATCCACAATCCATGTCAGATTCTCCTAAAAGGATCCATCTGCACCAATCTAAACATCATAAATCCCTACCGCATGAGAAGGGTTTGGATGATATCTTTATGGTTTTGGTACATGAAACATGGATTTCAGGGAATTGTATCACTATGGAAGGGATAATTGATATGTCCTTGGTCTACCCCTCCCCACTATCTCAAACGGACCGAAAAACCTAGGCACCAGGTTCCCCTGTTTTTGGATACGACATTTCCCCAACCTTGGTGACAATTAATAGAAAACACAATGACACACCTCAAAATCTAGAGGTCATATTTTCGGGTCAGCACAATATTTCTGCATGCTCTTCATGGTCACCAACCACCTCCTAATCAATTAAACTTTTTCATACATATCCTTTATGAGACTAAGTCTAACCAATGTTAACTCACCTATCTCTAATGAATAAATAGGTGAATGAAATGGCCTTCCATTCAATGCCTCAAAAGGTTCTATATGGATCGATGCCTAGAGTGTGTTATTATATTAAAACTCTAAGAGTAATATATGATACTAACATGAACCACCAAAATATACAACATAGGGTAATAACATATCCTCTATAATATAAATATTTCATTTAGATTGACTATTACTATGTGTATGATATGTTGTACTTAGGAGAACATGTGATCCCAATGCCTTATAAAGACCCTGCCAAAACCAATAAGTGCAACGCTGATCTCTATTAGAAATAATGCTCCTTAAGAAATTATAAAACCAAAATATATCCCACACATAATGAATACCCATAACATCAATATTCAATGTCTCCCTGATTAGAATAAAGTTGGATACCTTCATCATTTGATCCATAATCAACCATGCTGCATTATTGTTATGAGTTTTATTGGGCAATCCTCTCACAAAATCCATAGTGACATGCCCCACTTCCATTTTGGAATGGGAAGAGGCTGCAATAGACCAGTAGGCCACTGATGCTTGTCCTTCACCAGATGATAGATGAAACAAATTTCTATGAAGAATGAAACCTCATTCTTTACTTCTATACATCAGTATTGTATATGAATATCATGATATATCTTTTTCAACCTGGGTGTACCACCCAACTAGAATCATGAAACTCTTTCATCAAATCCTCTAGAAATCCTATAGGAACCCATACTCAACTGTGGATAAGAAGAACATCACCAATACCAAGAGACCATCTATGTGATTTCTCCTCACAATATAAGATATCTATCATAGATAATACCTATGGATTAGATAACTACTCTATCATGATCAGATCAATAAGCCTGATTATAATATATTTCAAAGTCATAGAAACTCATCCCTAGGACTTTTGAACATCTATATACATTTCTGTAAAGAGTTCCCTCATCTTTCACTCATCACAAGACTCCCACAGTACCTCTATCTACATCTTCTGTCTCAATAAATCGTCAAAAACATTTCCCTTTCTCGCTGTATAATCAATCTCAAATTCAAAAGACTACAAATAATCAACCCAACTCATTTTTCAAAGGATCAAATCCCATTTAGAAAATATATACTAGAGGCTCTTATGTTTTGTATACACCAAAAACCTCTCATCCAAAAGATAGTGCATCCATCATCTTAAGTTGTGTATCACTACAGCTAACTCTAGATCATGAGTTGGATAATTACACTCATTCTTTCTTAGTTATCTGGAATCATAAGCAACCACTTGATCCTCCTACATTAGAACTGCTCCATGTCTAACCCTATATGCATCATAGTATATATCATATTCCTTAACCAACACGGGTAAGGTAAGGATTTGTGTTGAGTTTAGCCTTCCCTTAAAATCTTGAAAATATATCTCTCAATCAACTGGACCAACATACTTCACCCCATTCCTAGTTATTATGGGCATCATTCCTTCTAGACTGGATAAGTCCCAGATAAACTACAAGTAGTAATTTTTATAGACCCAAAAACCTTTGAAACTTGAAGAAATTTTTAGGCATCTCCCAAGACACCATGGATAAATCCTTCTCTTGGTCCACTAACAATCCATCCTCCAAGATAACATAACCCAATAAGTTCACTCTATCAATCCAAAAACTTTATTTAGATATATTGTCATAAATATGATTCTCTCTCAATGTACTCAAGACAACATCAATATATTGGGAATATTGTTTCATTATTGAAAGTAGACTAATATATCATCGATGAAAACCAGAAAAATTGGTCTAGAAAATGATGAAATATTTGATTCATCAAGTCCATTAAAATTTTTGTTTCATTCATCAAACCAAATGACATCACTACAAACTCATATAAGTCATACATTCTCCTAAGAGTAGTTATGGGTATGTATAATTGTCTCACCCTCAACTAGTGGTATTTAGATATCAAATATATCATAGAAAAGATCTAATAACCACCAATTTGATCAAATATGTCATTAATGCACATAAGGGGATACTATATCTTGATTATCATCTAATTCAGTCTCTAATTATCCACATATAAGAGGAATTTCTCCTTAGCGTTCTTAGTGAAATGAATAGTAGAAACCAAAAGATATGTACTTGGCCATATGAAACACCTAGCTTCCATATCTTCTGACTAAACTTTCAAATCATGAATCTCTACTCATTCCATCTTATAACATAGGATCGATACTTTCTCAAGTCCTAGAACCAATTTAATCATGAACTCAATCTCTCAATCTGGTGTAATTACATAGAATTCTTCAAAAAAATCCTGGGAATAGTCTACCACTATAGGAAAATTATCCAAAGAAATTCCACTATTATCTAGATAAAGACTTGCTAGTTTAGTCATGGTATAATCCAATCTATACAGAGTTGGTCTTGCACAAACATCTTGATGATCCCAATGACCTTATTGAAAATAGTTTCCTCCTTCTAGAGATAAAAAGTTAACTCTACTCTGATAATATTCGATGTGATATTATTATAGAACTAACCAATCCATTCCCAAAATTATATCGAATCCTGAAATTTATAGAACAAAAAGTTCCCGAAGTAAATGATAGACACCATATTCATGAGGATTCTTCTTATAATTCTTGAAACCCTATTAAAAAGTCCCATGGGTGTTTTAATGGTCATTATACCATCTATGATATCCACATCCAAACCCAGACCATTTTAAGAAATGAGAATATGGAAATGAATGTGATTCTTCTGCAACAAAAAAATACAATATATGGTTAATGATATAAGAATCATACCTATGACGATAGAAGGTCCTATATCCAAATTGGTCAGAGATGACTATAAAGTATGTAGAATGTTATCCCCTCTAACCTGGTATCTAGTTTAAATCCCCTTTGTTTCTCTATATTAGTGGTACTGTTTCTCCTCCACTAGGTTACCACATCCCCTTCCTCAGCTGAAACGGTTAGAGGAACTCTGGATACCAGTCTACTAAGGAGTGGCTGAGCTCCTCCCAGACTTAGGTTCCTGTCCTGATCCCTGGTCACTAATCTACTATGGGAATTTCCTGTAAAACATCTAAATATAACCCAAGCTACTGGAAACATGTTACTTTACTATGGGTTGAGGTCACTAAGGGAACTCTTGGTCAAACCTATCACACTGAAATCATTACACTAAACAATGGTCCTGAGGTGGAAGTATACTCCCTTGACTACTCTTCTTGATACTTCCCTAGTAGAAATTATCATAGCAGTGCTTCTTGCCACTACAAGAATAGTTCATGGATCACCCTATTGAAACTCCATGGCAAACAATCTGGGCCTATATCGGATTCCCTTCTATGATGAGATCATAATTCATCACATTCACAAGCGTTATGAAGTGAAATATATTCACCTGTGACTTAATATCATAGTGCATCCCATCCTGAAAACATCTCACCCTAGAGAAATAATCAAGTAATAAGGATAGAGAAAAGCACTACATATTGGTGAAGCACCTAGAATAGTCTATCACTGACTTTCCCTCCTATGTCAACTGAATTAAATCATGATCCTTCTCAGTCCTCATCATCACAAGATAGAAGTGGATTAGAAACTTTTCCTCAAATACATTCTAAGATAACTCATCTAGTTGCCCAGATTTTCCCAGAATGTCCCACTAATTCTTGGAATATCCATGAAGTATATATATATATAAAGATTCAACCTCCTATTTGAATATATTTATAGGTTATTTAATATCATCTAGACTAACTTAATCTAGAACTTATCTTTTTATGGGACTCCCTACCTGGTGAATTGAGGTAGATGTTATAGATGAAACACTCTTGTCAACTCAGACTCTAAAGGAGTAAAAATAGTGTCCCTTTCCATGGATTGCATGAACCTCATTAAGCTTTCATGAAGTTAAACATCCATTTAATTATCAAGACATAAAGGAAGCTCTAGATTTTCTACATTAGTATCAAGCTAATTTCCACTCTCCTGATGCTCAATTTGAAGGTGATGAGGAGGCATTTCCTCTTCAAGACAAACACACTCTATAGAACACTGAATAAAAATAAGGTCAACCTCAATAGGTGATAAAAAAGAGAAACAATGGCTCGTGGAATCTCTAAAGATGGCTTAAAATGTGTATTGGCATGACATAAAATTTCATTTATTTCCTTTTTCATCAGATATAATAAGTATCTCATTTCACAATTTATATAGGAAAATATATCACATGAAATAAATATTTCCCTATCATTTACAATTCTTGTCCATATATATCCCAATGTGCCTATCATGATGTATGCATACTCATATCATTCCATACCAAGCCATGAGAATAAATCAGAAGAAATAATAACATCACACAATATGCTCCCATGTTGAAATGATATCAACTGTAACAATAAAACATCATGAACAAAACTCTCATCCCTGGGAACTCAAATTTTACCATGTACATGGGTGATATAATCTCATAAAAAAGCCCATTTCCAGGTCCAAAAACATCATAGTATCATTTATACATTTCTTAAATAGTAAATTTACATAAAATAAACTTGGGGCTCTAATAAAACTTTGTAACAACCTCAAATTGGTTTTCCCTCAAGTGACTGGTCTGGTTGGATACATGACCTCAAGAGATCCCCCATGTATGCCAAAGTATATCGACTAGAAATAAGGTTGTATGGAATATAGTTTAGAGACTATACTCTCTAGTAAATAGTTTCATTGAGAGAGGAGAAATAATAGCAAAGTAGCGTAAATAATAGAATCAATGTGAATAGTTAAACAAGAAATTTTAGATGAGTGGGGACAAACTAACTAAATCCAAATAATAATAGAATAATGTAATGAAAAGTTGAATATAAAAAAAATGACATGTTTAATGTCATACAGATAAAAGAGAAATTAGACTCAAATAAATACTTCAATGACCCCGGTCTTAGACCCCATGTCTACACCGTCGCCAAGCTTCAACCCCTATAGAAAGATACCAATCAGCAATAGTTTCGTTTTACCTTTTTCAAACCTGTATCCATGAAATATATTCGGGTACCAAATGGAGGATCATCTAGGGTGTGAGTAAAACTCAATAGGTTGACACCACCATGTCTAAACAAATCCATTCTGAGAAATAAATTGCATACAATAAAGTGAATAATCAGGAATTGATTTGATAAATAAATACTTGACATGAAATAAACATGATGACCTTAAAGTTATGATTTAACACCCAAGGCTAGCCAAAACTTCTTCGAAACCCTTCCGGGTATCTATGACTAAGGGTGGATCCTCCTGTGTAGGGACGGATCACCCAATTGATGGTAGATTCTCGCACCAAGGATGAATCACAAAAATATCAAATTAGAAAAAGTCTTATGCCTACATGATATCCATAATATCATGATCTTGCATCCAAATACTATGTTTTTGGTCCTCATACATCTAATATAATCATATAATCTTCCCTTAGGAATCTAGTACCAATGTTCATAGCCCTCATGTGATACAAAAATCATGCACCATACCCACATGTGTTAAATTAAATCATAATTCATGTCCAAACTAAGTCAACATTGAATTATGTATCCAACCCGTTGGAATCAAAAACATCAAGGTCACATAAGCTGAAAAGATTTGAAAACAATTCAAAAGGACAAAATCAAATATAAAAGATATAACACCATAAGGCACAATTATCAATTAATAAAATTATCATTTTCCTTTCTAGTCATGTTTAATATAATTAAGTACCCAATTATCCTTGTAAATATATAAAAACTATTTCATTTATCATTTAAACCTAATCTCATTAATATTTCAGTTAACTTAATTTAGTTAAGGTGATTGTACTTAATAAATCCAACAATTTACATGTTTTAAAAAATAATACGACTAATAAAAAAATCAATCAATTTTTTTCCTATATAACTCAAGGATATAATGTCAATCTGACCAAGTCTCAATACGTTCCAAGGGTGGAACACCTATTGGTTGATTGTATGTCACAGTCTCCATGCTAATGGACCCAATGGAATCCAATGGACAGTCTAAAAATGATTATTATTTAATAGGGATTATCCAATTAATTAGGTCATGCATGTAGAATGCCTGTGTGATCTCACATTTTTTACATACTATGTATAATCAAATCAAACAAAAAAGAATAAGATTTAGACTACCCACATTAATTCAGCAATCAAAGAAGCACTCTCAGGGGAACGCCAATGAATAACGAAGGTCAAGGAGATCGCAAGGAAAACCTAGACCACACAAGAAACAAGATAAATATCCAAGTCAATGATGGTAAACATATCACAATTATATAAGGAAGATATAAAAATAAATGGGAAAACCAAAACAAAGGAACACATCAAAGATTAAATACTTGATAGAGATGTCTAGGAAGAAAGAAATCTCCCCAAAAATCACTTAGAGTCTCTATAGGGTTTGTGAGAGAATGGTTCATGGTGAAGTGAAAATAATTTATATGTGTAACATGATTTAAATTGATGAACCTAATATATTCATGATGTGAACCCATTTTATGACATGAATTTTTCAATTTCTATAATGAGGTGAAAAACGCGTCACCTGCGGTTTAAATTACCCTAATCGACTATTTCACGATGTAAACTTGTTTCATAGCTTGTAAATGTTTAACACTATAAAACATTTCATGACATGTTCCTCAAACCATTTTGACATCATGTAGCCCATTAATGATGTGAAAGTTCCATGTAGATAGATCACAACCCATATTCTGCTGAAGGAACCCAAACCACATTTGAAGCTTTCCAAACCCTAAAAGAAACCTCTCAATCCTTTGACACATTAATAACCATATTCGATTAATTAAAAAAACATACATCCCTAAAACTTATTTTATTTTACCTGGAAAATATCTCTATCATCAAGTTAAACCCTAGGACCAATGTTTAAATAAGAAAAGAAAACCCAATTGAAAGTGGTTCAACCGAAACTCAAGAGCGAGGTACCTGGAAAAAGGCGATATCCTACAATTAAAATAAAATTAAGTGGATTGAATATAAAAAAATTACTTATGTTATTTTAAATAATATTTAAAACATAATTGTACATTTAAATTACTTAATTTATTAAAAGTAGAATTTAGTTTTACAAAAATCTGTATTTTCACTATTCATTGAAAATCAATATATTCCAAAAAAATCCATATTTTTACCTTTTTTAATTTTGATATTATGATTTAAAAAATGATGTTAATTTTATAAAATACATTTTCTACATGTTCTAAAAATTAATTATATTTTTTTCACAAAAAACAACAAAAATCATTTTTGACAAAATCATTATTTTAAAGAATAAAATTCTTTTACTAAAAAAGGATTGAATGTTGTATATGAATTTATCAATAATTTATATTTAGTAAGACATTTATATATATATATTTCATATATTATTTAATACTATTCCTAACTACAAATTTAATGGATATGTTATAACAATTATATATTTCGTGGGTCATTTAAGCATAGTGTTTTATGTTGAATAAGCTATCAAACATAGTTTTACTTTATAAAATATTAGACCCCCACATTAATAAATTGTGTCATCATGATTTTAACTTTATCTCAATAATCAATGGTTTAAAATTTTAAAATACATTTTTTTGGAAACCAACATTGTAAAAAGGGTTAATAAAACATCCTCTTAATAATAGAGGAATAGATGTATGAAGGTCATATGAAATAGCCATACTATGTTTCCAAATAGGAGAACATAGGTGGGAAGTGAATATTTTACAAGGAATAAAAACATAATTCCCTAATAGAGTTCATTTATTACAATAAATTTAATGATCAATATAAATTTTATTGGCATAAAACCATAAACAAAAGAGTTGTTAAAATGGTCATTGATGTCATTAGAAATGATGGTAATATGAAAACATTTTGTTTGAATATAATTTTCCTAGGGTTGAGGAATTCCTTACCAAATAGACTAATAAAATAAGTAAATTCACTTAAATAATAAGTTGACATTATTTCATTTAATAGATTTCCACCATAATATCATATTTTTCTCTAAATGATGAGTATAAAAGATGACTTTTTCATGCCTGAAGCACTAAAATAAACATTTAAAATACTACATAACTATGAAATGGAATGTTAATATATTCCACCTATATTTATCCATTAAAAAAAACAAAAATGGTGAGAACATATCATAAAAATTCCCAATATTAATAAACCTTTATATTATGAAATAATACATTAATATCCAAAATTCAACAGTAATACCCAATGTTAAAACTAAATAATTCTATATATAAATGACCTTATATCCCAAATAATCATAATAACCTTAGCATTAAAGAGTTTTTTAACCTCAAAGGTTATATCATACCTTTAATATTATAAGACAAAAAATATAGTGATCTTCTTCTGAAATAATATAAACACTTAGTCTCCAAATCAGTTTTCAATCTATTAGTCATGTATATGATAAAACATGTGCTAAAAAAATTACCTCAATATTCAAGATCATATAAAACAAAAAGTTTATTAATACCTAAGAACTTATTTCTATAAAATTTAAAGGAATACTTCACATTAAACTAAATATTTACATATACATTAACCCAATAAAACATATCTTAAAGTGTCATTTATCACATTAAGATCTCGTCACTTAAAACCTCATAAGGTGGGTGTCTCAGAATTTGAACTTATTTTCAACCATAATCTTATATACCTATAATGGTATCCATAAATATTAAAATAACCTCATATAAAAATATTATAATCTTTAAAATTATCTAAAACCACCTCAGATATGAACTATAATAGACTCAAACCCACACTCCCGAATCCGATGATGTAATAAAAAACTTTACATTTTCAGCTTTGATACCGATTAAGGTGACCCAATTTTCACCATACGAAATGTAAAACATCAAAAGTAAATATTGGATCAGATACATTATAAAGAACCATTTATTTTTATATTTTTAGGGAATTATGAAAAAATCTTACATAACTAATACATATGTATTTAAATGAGTATTTCTCCCACTTAACCCAAATTTTCATATTTTAGATCAAGTCACCATCATAATCTATATAAATACATTCTATATAAAATTCATTCAATATAATTATTGATAAACTAGGGAAAAGGAGACATAATAATGTTGAGAACAAATTCCCAATAAAGATAAATATAAGGATTAACAATTAAATTTCATGAGTGAGAATAAGATGAACATAAGGGTATGATGACATAATCAAAGAGAATGAACATAACATAAGAATATTCATTCCCATCAATACCTAGGTCATCAAACATGAAAAAATGGGATAAGGATTTAAGAAAAGTCAAGTTTTGTTAGATTTAATAATCATGAGACATTTGATATCAGTATTGATCAATGGAATCATTAAGAACCCATAGATAGCATAAATAATACGTTTTGGTTTCTTTGGAACATCATATTCATAACCCATTTTAAACTTATTCCATAAATAATTAGATCCTAGTTAAATCTATAGGAGAAACCCTAAAATAACACCCCCTTTTCCCCTAAATACAAGAAACATTACCCAATGCATTGCAGTGATATCTAGTCCCAACCATCATGTAAGTTATATTGGGATCACCAAGTTCTATCTGAGAACACAAATCATATAAGCTATATCAGGATCACTAGACATTATCTAGGTTCAACCATCGTATAAGTTGTATCAGGTTCACCCCTGATCATCAATAATGTCCAAGTACCATTCATGAATAAAACATATACAATCATTATTCTTTTTATGTCAATAATTATTTTTCTTTCACTACATAATTCAGTTGTGTAAAATAAATGGATTTCATGTCAATATCATAGTCCATCCAAAGAAATAATAATGATGGTATCAATACCACATATCCCCAGTGTAGTATAAGTAACATCAAGATTTGTTGTCAATGATGAATGTAAATACCATAAAAGGTCATGGATATCATTTTTTCGGAAAATAATACTTTCAATTGAGTAAAATAAAATGATGTTATCTTAGATGGAAAATTATTTTGAAATATCACTTGGAAAAATTCTTGAGTAAAATATCCCTTACATTATGAAAAAACTTATCTAAAATCAAAAAATTTATTAAAAATTAAAGAAAAAAATTTATTTGAAATGATCCTTTGAAACATAAAAAGTATGCTTTAAGACATTGTCTGGTCGTAATAAAAGAAAATTTTATTCCTGATGAATATGTTAACAACAAAGGATCCTTTCACATTTTTATAAGATAAGTCAAAACAAACCTTTTTTAGAAAATTATAGGAAGATTAATTTTAAAACATATCACAAAAATAAATTTATGGGTAAAAATAAATTTAAACAAACATAATAAAATATTATCAAAAAAAATTGAAAACATTATTTGAAACATGTATATGGAAGTGGAATATACCCAATCTAAAATAAAATAGAATATCAGTATCACTTCCAAATTACTTTATTGGTCTTTCTTAAATAAATAAGGGAGTAAATGGAAATTAAACATGTGAAAAACATTTTCAACTAGATAAGAATAAAATATATTAGGCTCAAGATATTAATATCACATTGTTTCCTCCAAAAGAACCATAAACATAAATAATCCCAAAAGAAAGGATATTGTAATATTAAACCATTTCCACTTCCCTAACTCATCAATCACAATCCCTATGAAATGATGACATCAAATGATAATATAAATAACATGAAAATAATTTTTTTATGATATAACATGTCAAAGGGAAATATATACACCTCAAAAAGGAATATAAGTTCATATCATAAACATTTGTCACAACGAAATAGAATTTGAGAGGAATAACCCTTATAAAAAATCATACCATTGAATTTGAGAATTAATAAATGAAAAAATTATGCATTTAAAATGTAAAACCACATAAAATATTTTTAAATACAACATAATATAATCAAAATTCACTACAAACATTATCATGAAATAATAATTTCAATGAATAAATAATATTACTCAATAAAATTAAATTGAGTTAAGAACTTGTTTACCACTTGGTAAATTAAAAGTCAATTACCCTTCAATGAAATAATTTGAATAGAAACTTAAAATACCATTATGTATGAAGGGATGATTTTATAATGTTTAAAATTTCCGTATATTAACCACATAATAAAAACAAGTGGGAAATATGGCATATGTCCCATAGAAATAAAAAGTGGGATGAGAACCTCTTTCCTCCGGCCAAGAATTTCCTTATATTCCCTTCAACTCTTATATAATAATATTACATATTTTTTTTAATAACCATTTACCTATTTAATAACTTATAATTAAATAATTATTTTTTTTCTTTTTAATAAAATATTTAAATACTTAATCAGTTAAGTCAACATCGGGTTTTTTGAGGATGTTTGTTTCGTTGTTTCAAAATGGATTTGGTGTGTTGACCATTTTCAAAGACGTCATTATTTCAAAATATCTATAATAATAATCATCAAATATTTTTTATATTTATAAAAAAATTGTACTTCAAAAACCAATCAGGGAATATGGTTATCAAAAAGGAACTATGTTGCAATCATAGAGATAGTAGGTCGAACGTACGCATGAGTAACATTTCCATTTTTCAATGATCATTATGGAAAGAAGGTATATATTATTTATATTTATAGAATTATAATAATACAATAAATATCATATTGTTTCTTTAAATACAATTTTTTATATCATCCATTTTTTGGTGAAAAACAATAATCACATCGCTTCGTGGAGGTGATAGTCAACATGTACGCACGGATGTCATTATTATTTTTCAGTTTCAGAATAAAAATGATATATTTTTTTCTAAGAATTATAAATATGTCATTAATATTATTATTATATAATTTTTATCACATATATTCATTAAATTTATCTTTATTTACTTCCATGAAAAGAGTTAGTGAAAAATGAATCACATCGCTTCGCATGACACTAGTCCACCGTACACACAAGCGACATTATTATATCTTCCACAGGATATAAATTAAGAAGGTACATGTGATATCATAACTCAATAAGTATAAATAATTTAAAAATATTATATAGATACTTTAAATCCATCATTATAAAAATTCATGAAAGATAGTGATGGAAAATTAATGACATCAGTTCTCGAGGGGGTAGTCTACCATACACATGAATGATGATTTTGTATCCCATTTAATGGAAGTGGAGATGAATTTAATTTATTCCATTAAAATAATAAAATCTAGTTATATGGGATATAATGGTGTAATTATATAATCATAATTTTATAATATTTTAAGGAAGTGGAAGAAAAAATAAAATAAAAACACTCGGTTAAGCACAATATATCTTCTTTATACAACCTCCTTAGGTTAGTACCAAAATAATTCTTAGTGTGAATTTATAATAAAACCAAGGATTATATGATGTGGTTAGGAAAATTATAAATTATGTTTTTTAGGTATTTTCTGATACATATGGCTTTGAAGGTGTAAAGAAGATAGAATAGGGGGATGCCTTTTATAAGTGAGGTGAGTGACACACTTGGGATTTTTGAATAGAAAATGGTGTACCCACATTTTTCACAATAAAAAAGGCTCCAAAATGGACCATTATCATGAATTATACATTATAAGGTCTAAATATTTCCATTTGGTGGATTTTATATAACCTTTTAGGTTATTTTAACCCTAATCATTTTAGTTTAATTCCTTGTAAAATCATTTTCACCTTAACCGTGGTAATTGATTTTTACTATTTGCACTATTCATTATTATAAAAATTAAGTTGAACATATTATCTAATATATATTTTTATGATTAAAAATATTAAATTAATTTTACCAAATTAAATTCACAAAAGTGTAAAATTGTAATTTAAAATGTATCCATCAAACGCAATGTAAACGTGGGTTTTCAAGAAGTGTATTTTTCAAGAAAAAGGTGATTTTATGTTAACTCTATTAATAATAAAAATCATTTTATAAATCCAAATTAATACTTATTAATAAAAAATATAAACATTAAATTTAAATTATCCATCAATAGGGGTTGTTTTCATTAATTAAAAATGAGAAACAGTAAGCACTTTAAAATAGTTTTTAGAAAAATCTCATTTTATACCCAAAAATAAACTTATAATAATGTCAAATATAAAGACAATTCAAATGCAATTAATTGGACTAATATAACTAAATAATAGTTATGTTACTTTAAATAATATTCAAGAACATAAATGGACTTTTATATTAATTAATTAATTGAATGGAAAATATAATTTTACAAAAATCGATATTTTCATTATTGACTAAAAAATATATATTTTTTAAAAAATCAAAAAATTTCACCCTATATTAATTTTAATATGACTATTTAAAAAAATTAATTAATTTTTTAGATAAATTTTCTAAAATTTTTAAAAATAAATTATAATATTTTCTCTAAAAAAATAATAATAATCATTTTTGAAGAAAACATTATTTTTAAGAATAAAATTAATTTACAGAAAATTAATTAATTACTTAATAATAATTTATAAATGGTTTATATTATGTAAATTAAATATATATTATAAATTAGTTAATATTATTCATACCCACCAATTTAATTGCAAGGTTATTACAGTTATATATTTTGCAAGTCGTTTAAGCTCGATGTTGCATGTCGAATACGCTATTTAACTTAATCTTCTTTACTAAAATCTCTAAGTGTTAAATTGGATGAATGATGTGTATAAGATCCCAGTTTGATTATTTTACTATTTTAGTTTCCTTATATTATCTGATATGAGATTATATATGTTTCCCAATGAGTTGGGAACTATGTGATATGTTTATAAACTAGGTGGGAGAGGGCCTAGTGATATTGAGATGCACCTTAAGATATTGGTAGGTCGAGTGTTTGAATTTTTAGAGGGTTTATTTCATGTTATTATTTAGAATGATCTATTATTTAAAAAAATTTCCCAATATAGTGGTTATCCTAGGTTTATGATTTCTTTTAGAGATATAAAGCATCTGTAAATTCGATATGCTATAGAGAATACACATGGGTGGGGTGTGATAATGTATCTCTTTAAGAATGGTGATTCCTTGGGTATTGATAATGTGATAGTGAAATTGGTGTTTGTTTTGTAATAGTTTTTACATGTATGAGATTCTTGGCCAATTAATTTTATAAATGAGAAAGACTAGAATTGTAGATATGTGACTCATAGTTGTTTGAGCTAAATTGTGTAGCGTGATAGAACTAGGGTGTATGCCTAGTAAGAGATGTGATAATTTAATACTGATAACAGTGACCCACCACTATGAGTATCTTACTAGATGTTCTCTTACTTTGAACAAATGGGGTGATTTTCATCATAAACTACATGGTGTGTGGTCTTAAGTAACATAAGATTAGCCTTATAAAGGATAAATTTGTGGTTAGATTGGAATGGTTGGAAATTTAAGACACATGGGGAATTTCAATTATTTAATTTGATGGATTTATGGGATAGCGAGATTAATTTGTGAAGGAAATGATAATCTTGGGGGTGAGGTCACGATGGAAGATAGAAATGCACATTATTTTCTTATGAAACCGTCCTAGTGTGTGGGTAAGACAATTTTGGGATGTTTTAATTTGTTTAATTGAAAACCATTTGAATAACTCATGAATGTATTTTATTTATTATGAATAATTTTAGCTATAATTTTTTAGAGAAATAATCAATATATATTGGATTTGATAGAGTTATTATCCATTCATATATCAACTAAGAAAGGTGGTGAAGTGATATGTTGTTATCTTAAAAATATTGGGTGGAAAGATTCAAGTATGATCCATAATTTGTGATGATCTGTTAGATTTTATGAATTTTAAATTCGTGTAATGATTATTTAGATGTTTTGTTTTCATGATTTTATAGAAGTTTGAGGAAACTAGCTAGTATAGATAATGGTTATCTTTATTAATAAAGTAAAATTCAATATAAAGTGAATAATCTCCATCCTTTTACGTAAGATACTTTATATGAAGTTTGATGTTGATTTAAGTTGATTAATATGTACTAGAGATGTATTGATGGAGTTCTAGTTTGAATCGAGTGAATTATATCATTATAGTTATGAAGTTAAAGATCAATAACATCCTAGAGAATCCCATATGTGCTTAATAGTCATCTATAATCTATATAATAGTCAATGCCAATCTATATATTATCCATTAACATTTTCATATGAATAATTTTATACTATTTAAACTACATAAAAGTCATTATGAAGAAACATATGGGTCTTCCTAGAATATGTATGAGTCATTATAACCAATGTATAATTTATTATATAAATCCATAAGAATAATTTCTGAGCAAGGGGATAACATATGATTGATCTATGTATAGTTCATAAAAGATCACCACATTTGTCATTTGACTTGTAAAGTACACATTTTAGGAATATACATGGTGAATCTATGAGATGGCCGAGACATAGAAATACTAATAATTCCAGAATATTTATTCTGAAGAAAATATTAAAATTAGATGATTCTTCGAAGCTATTCTAAAAAATTCAGACATTAAGAACACTCAAAAGAGATGTGATTCAATATGAAATATGAGAGTTCTCCCTTCCATGGTATGGAAGTGAAACATCATAATTCATACTACCATTTAAATGTGGAATATTGAAAAACTATTAAAAACAATAGATTTTATGGAAATTAAAAGAAGATGTGATATAATAATATCACATGAGAAAGGAAACACCTGATTCCTAAGGATAATTAAAAAGAAAATATTTTTAATTAGATTAAATGAGATTCAAAATGAAAATTTTCTCGTTTGAATAAAAGTATATCTCTATCGAAAAAATAAGGGAGTTTCCATAACTTAAACATATAAATAATATTATTCGTGATAATACCATGAATATAAAAATACAGCAGATGAATAAAAAAATAGATTGTGTATTTTGATCAATAATTGAGAGTAAACTTGATACTTATTCTACCATGAAGAACATCAATATCGAAGGTGAATCCAACTATATCTAGGACATCCCTATGTGTTGAGGAAGAAGAAGAAGGAGAATACTGATAACTATATTATATAATGAGGTTAAGAAGTGGTGAGAAAAAGTAACCTCTCACTCTAACCTAAAAAATAATTATATAATTATGATAAGTTTATTAGAAAGGCTATAAATCTTTCAGAAGACTATGAAATGTGTGCTTCAAGAAGAATGAGACCAATATGGACACTACACAAAATGATAGGATTAATCAAATACCTATTCAATGTATGTTGGAAGGACCTTAAAGAACTTTCTGGAGGCAATGTAAATACCACATAGATGTATGTTTAGAATATTTTCATAAAATAGATTCAACTAGTGACATGAATCATAAATAACCCACTAAGAGGTAGCCAATGTATTCATTGGTGAACTAATAATTTTAAGAGATTGTCTGTCAATATTTTTAGTATATATCTTAGACTTGTACTCATGATTACTTATAATGAAGAAATATAGACTTATAAATTGAAACACACCAAGAAAGTAGTAGGATAACATATTAAGGTTGACCCTTATAAATACTCATTTTCTTTCTTTTTTTCATATTTTTCAATAAAATAAGGTGCGTGAGAACTAATAATGACTGGATTGAGATATTAACTAGTCATAAAGGTTGGTTTAAAATAAATAAATCAAAAAAAGAAAATGGATTCCCTGATTCACACCATCCCCATATTTGTGGTCTTTTTAGACATGGTAACCTTAAGGGTTTTGGCCCTTGTTGCAATATAATTCATTGGTTAGAGTATAGATTTCTCTAAGGATGGCTACGTGGGATTGAGCAATGAGAACAAGTGAATCATAATATGACTGGGTCATGAGATGAGGTCTTTGTACATTGACATTAAAACAATAGGGGGTTCATGAGAATTATTGTTAAGATAAAATGGTAAGTTTATATTGGAGATGATTTATGAAATTTTTTGAAATGTCACATAAAATTACATGATTTTTGTGTCTTCTAAAACACTAAGGGGTTGAGTGGCTCAACTTGATGAATGGAAATTGGGAATATTGCCTAAACTACAATCAGTTTGGCACTGATGAGTTTATGAAATTTTAGTAAGATTATATGGTGCATGTAACATGTTGGAATGCGAGAGTTTTACGGTAATGATCAAGTTTATAAATTTTGAGTAATATATATTGAGACCAATTATTATGATGATGGATTATTAGTATTGTTGGGAGGCGGTTTTGTTAGGCTATGAGATATCATTGGACACGAGAGTGGGGCTAATGATGTGGACCGATTTTTGAAATATGAGTGCGGGTAATGAGTGTTAGTGTTCAGCTAATAAGTATCAGGAAAGACCATTCATGTTTATTGGTGATAAGGAAAATTATATAGTGATAAGAACACAATGGATGGTCTAAGCATGTGATTCTCATTTCATGAAGCTTCTGGTAAATGTAAGGGATGCCATGTTTTTAGACCCAACATTGAGGTTGTTATAGTTTTGGGATAATGAATGATTAAAAATGTCAGATTACAACAAGTGAATGAGAAATACTTATATATGGCTATAAACTAACATAGATCAAGTAAATTTGGTACATTTAGGTGACCAATGGGTTTGAATTTAAAGTATCAATATGGTTTATGATTGGTTATGAGTTTAGGGGGAATATAATATTAGGATGAACTGGTCTATATAATGTTGGTACTCCTAGTATAGTGTGAGAATTGGTATTATGAAGGGGTCTTCACATTGTGGATACAGTCATGAGAATGGGACTGTATTTTTTAGAGAGAATTCCCAGGTGAAACTTGAGTGTGATACTGAGAGAGTGATGGTATGATGTAGACTAGTGATGTAATACGATGGGGAAAAAATCAGTAGATTTGGTATTCATAAATTCCATTAGTTTGGTGCATTATCATAGTGTTTTTTGGATGGATTGACGCCATGATGCATGGTCCAATGGGTTTTTAGGAATTATTAGTGTAATGTGGTATTTACTAGTTTATTTTACATTTAATCAATAATGATGGTTCGTATAAGGGTTATAATGCATCATTTGGGTGACATACAATGTTATGAGAGTATGGGGAGAGATGATCTTGATGTTTTTTCTTGTGGAGCTTGTTTGTGTGTAGTGTTAGCATGGACACAAGCAACATGTGACATAGAATTAGACCATGCATCATGGTTTTGTATATATTGATGTTTCAGGGTAGATGCATGTGGAGAATTCTATGGTATTAGAAGTGTTATGTTTGGGAGGTTTTACCTACTTGAATTGATTCATGTTGGTGGAGTCAGTAATAAACTAAGAGAAAAAGTGAGTTGATCTTGAAATGATATAAAAATTTTCATTTTAGATTAGAACATAGAATTTGGTAACACTTATGAAATATTTAATTAGAGTATTCCAAGGCTTTGGATCAAGTGTTAGAGTCTTGGGTTGAGTTTTTATGGTATGAGAGGAGTTTTTCGGAGAAGTCTTTGAGGAGGTGGGAGCGATTTCGTGGTGCTTTCACCATTTGGAGATGGCAGTGGCTCCCGTCCTGGTCCCTCCTCCCCTACTGGGGGAGGGACCTCTGGAATCTGTCAGAGGAATGGCTCCCTCCCTCTCTCCCTTCTAAGACCCTAAATTTCTTCCCTCATTCCCTCATATTTCTCTTTTCCCTAAATTCCAGACTTGATAAATGGCCTTTCGATCCTTTCGATCTCAACCTTGGAGTTCAACAAAGCTTTAGGTATGTTGAATCTTTCCCTGATTGCACGCTTCAAGCATCATCATCCCTCGGTGGATTCATTTTACATTTATATCTTTGGGTTTTGGGATTTATAGGATAGAGCAACAATGGGTTTTCTCGATTTGAGGAATATTTGGTTTTGATTCGTAACTGAGGAGGATCTGATTTAAGCCTGGTCTATTGCACCGCAAAGCTGCAATAGTCACTAATTTTACTTCTTCCATTAGTTTCATGACTTCTACATGCATCAAGATTCCCCTATAGTAGTGGTTTGGGTTAGTTTTCCGCAAATCCCTTTTCCATCTCAAAACCCTGCAATTTTGAGAATGCTAGGTAACCTTGTAGGTAGATTTCTTTGTGTGGATTCAAGAACCAGGGCACCCTGTCACCTAGTCTGTCCCTATATATGTATAGAACTTGATGTCTTGAAAATTCCACGTGGGTTTGTGTGGATTATAGTGGAGGGAAAGTTTCAGCACAAAAAACTTATAGTATATGAAACATAGATTGACTTCTGTAATTCTAGTAAGAAGCTGGGTCTTTCTAGGGTATCCATTAGACATGGGAGGATGTCTCCTAGGAAGGTTGTGGATTCAAGTGATGACAACAAGGGATTGTGTATGGGTGAAGGTAGTAGCAAATATTTGGAAGTTGGACCAGTGTGCGCCACCAGTGGTTCTGAATATGAGCAATAGGAGATGGAGGTGCTAGGACTCGATTATGGTCTTACAACATAGGATTCTATGAGGAAAGTAACATCCCCCTCTCCAAACCTGAATGTTGCTATGGTTTTTGACAGATTAAAGAGAGACCTGGGGGTGTGCATCCCAGGGGAAATGGTGAGCAATGAAACTTCATCTAATGTGGGTGTAATCGAGGTGGTAACCCAGGTTAAAGAAGTTTCAAGTTGTAGTAACGGGGTGGGATGACATGCACATGATTTTAGAAGGAAACTCAACTATAGGTAACAATAAAGGAGTGAAGGAGGCCCACTTGGAGGAAACAACAATCTAGATGGTTCGAACAAATGTAGCCAATGTTATAGTGGTGATTGAGGGACTTTGTCTGGACCATGAATCCGGTGGGCATTCTTAGTGTCTGTCTCTGAAGGACACCTCAATGTAATTTCAATATACGGGAAGAGGATATCAACAGGAAGGAGCCTCCGAGGTGCCAAGGTAGTCCATGCAGAAAACCCTTTATTATGCAGAGAATTTTATAGCTGGGAGATCAAACATGGACCTTCAAAATAGGTATAGAGTGTTGGGTGATGATGACTGCCAAGCTAGTGTGGATCTAAACAGGAAGGAGGCTACACATGGGGAGTACCACTTGGTAGATGTGGGTGAGTCACAAGAGTAGATGGATGATGTTCTGGATGCCTTTTCAGATCCCAAGGAAGTGACCATGGTAGAGGAATATCTTAGATCATCCTCACAGAAGGGTATGTTCACTACTACTGATTCTGATGGCTTTATCAAGAACAACCGGAGGGGGTGATGTACGAAGGAGTATTTTAACCTACATATTCCTCCTATCATGAGGCCTGCAAGTAAGGGAAATAATATCCCAAAGGATGCTATTACTATGAGTAATTCAGATGCAGTGGTTCACACATATAGAAACCTGGGTTCTACAGGTAGTGAGGTTGGTGTCTCCGCCACTCCCTTGATGAAGACGAGGGATCCGGGAAAACAACATGAGACAATCTCTTCCGGAGACCCTCAACGATAGATATCATCGATGATGGAACACATGGATCTAATTTTTCAATCAGATGAAGAAATGGGACAGGGAGATATGGATATGAAAGCATTGAAGAAGACAATAAGAAGGATTCATTAGATCACTACAAAGGAACAAGGTGAGTGTATTGATAAGAAGGCACGTATTCTTCTCAAAGGATTTAATATGGGGAAGATTAAAATGGAGGAATTCATGAAATCATTGGACAACATGGCACATCAATACGAAGGCATCTTGAAGGGCTACCCTAACACCCAGGCAAACTCCATTCCCTAGATCGTTTTTAGGGAAGTTGATTCCAATTTGCTAAAATTGTTCTTCAACAAATATGTAGTTTTTTTTGGTGTTTAATGCTATGAGGGTTCTCATTATCCCCTTAAAGGTGTTTGGAAAATAAAATAGTAACATTGGATGAAAGGTTTGAGTGGTGGAAAATGGTTAATTGATGGTTACAACAGGATACCAGATACCTAGTTTTTAGACACTAGGTACTTAATGTGGTGTCTAGGGGAGATGTCTACTAGACAAGTCCACTTGGTGGTTGGTTCTAGGAACCCAATGGTTAGTGCTGGTGGGTCAGGTACCCAATATTCCCAAGAACCTTTTTTTAAAGGAAGAAAATTTTATTTTTTAGGGAATTAATTTTATATGACCTTTGGGTTTTTGGTGTTACAACCAACTAAATGTGGGAGGCCACATCCCCACTCTTCCCACCTTCCCCTTCTCTCATATAAATTGATTTGAGTGTCTTTTATAGTGTTATTCAACGATTAATGGGTTTTGATAACAAAACTACCATAGCATGATGGAATATTTCTTGAATGAATTTGATTCTATTCTTCATGATTAGAGGGAGTTCCCAAAGGATTAACACACTAGATATCATATGGTTTCTCTGAATTCATGTCACTGCCTTGAATTATTAATATATTTTCGTCAATTTTGATGTAATATTTGGATTAACTGTGATGAATATCATAGCTTATAATATTATAATATTGTATAATTCATGAGACAACTCCACAATAGCATATTATTTAATCATGATATTGGTTCTTGAATACTTTCATTTCTTTCATATTATTTTCGTTGATTATGAATCAATGGGATGATTCATTTATGGAATGAAAAAATGTTTTAAATGTTAAAATAATAGTATTCTCAATAGGATTGGGTTATGGGTAACGTATGTCAGTTTCCATGTGATGGAATCCATTATTTTTCTCCATATATAAAATTAATAGAGCCATTACAAAGGGATGATATCTCCAATTAGATATATATAGTATTTTTATACCATAGTCAAAATCACCTCTTCTATCTAGTTTACAATTTATCTTTGTGAACAAGGTCCTATCACACATTTGATGTTTTGGGGTCATCTCCCTATGAATGAGGTTTATAGAGTTTGGTGTGATCACTATGGAGGAGATATTTCTTATCTTATCACTTAGTGGTATCCATCAAGAAAACTACTTTGAGTATGACATAGATGGATTTAACATCATTACAGTTATTCTTATTTACATTTATATTATTTTTATATTATGTTGATTCACATTGGCATATCAGGAACCTTAAATGATTGTCTTATAATGTGATGATCATTATATGATCCTCTAGAAACCATATGTGGTATTTAATCCACATTCATAAATAAATAAAAATGTTCTTTAAACATTTCATAAATAACATCTATATAATAATATTCTTATGTACATAATTTAATATTCAATATAAAATAGATGAATGTCGGCCATCAAATTTATTGATTTCTATGCCATAATTTATGTTATATGATAACATAATATATTTTTCTTAGTTATAGGCTATTTCTGATATGTATCATAAAGATTAATATATTTAAAACCTATGGTTTTGACCTATGAAATAACATATAGTATAGGTAAATTTTTTGGATAGGATTTAGTCCTAGGTTATTCAAAAATAGAGAATTAAATAGTAATAGTGATATAACATATATCAATGATTATAATAAACCCATACAAAACATATTTCTTATTTATAATAAATTTTCCTTTATATGATAGATTTTATTATGTATAGGTTACACTATATAGGGTGTCCACATTTTCAATAATGAAAATATTATCTATGACCACTCTATAGGAATTCTTATAAGTGGTCACTATGGATCCTTCTACTCCAAACTTTATACACTGGTCGTTTCTCCTCCATAATGGCATTCCTTTTTGACATCTCCCATGTTTTCCCATCTTTTTGTATTCATTATTGATTCTTTACCCATATTTCTTCTATATTGTCATCATTCTTTTGGATGTATTTATGATTTCATTTACCTAATATTTTCCATTGTTGGGTTTTATTTCTTATTTGATCCTTGCATCGAGTGGAATTTCAAAATTAGACTATCATGAGTTCATTCATTTGTGATGTATATTGTTTTTAATGGTGGTTCATCCTATTCTGAGTAGTGGAACCATAACTTCAAGTACCTAGGGACATCAAGATTTATATATTTATTTTCTCCCATGATTCCTTGTTGGTGTAGAGGCATCTGACAGAGGTGGATCAATGGTGGTCAGATCTGGAGGTAGGGGTGATTTTAGAGTTTAAGGTATCTTTATTTTTTCTCATTGATTATGGTTTTAGTTTGAGTTTTGGTTATAGTTAATCTATTATTTTATTTTTATATTGGATATCTTAATTTCATCAATAAGATTATTCTGGTATAGTTTTGATGGATTTTGGTTGTGTTGTGGGGATTCTTTTTCATCTTCATCAGTTATTGTAATCATCTGGGGGGGAGGTCTCCTTAAGTATTGGTGAAGATTTTAGTTTTGTTCATGTGTTTTATATTTTAGTTTTCATTTTTTCTATTAGGATTAATTTTTGGGATGTATTTCCCGATTTATGTGGTTCAATGGTTGTTTATAGTGTCTTTTAGTAATAATTTGGTGGTTCATCAACAGTCTTTTTTTTGGGATAATATAAATATTGGTTTTGATGATAATGGAGTAGTCGATGTCAAGAGGTAGTTTGTAAGAACCTGGTTTTTCGATTGGGTATGTATACTTTAAATTTTGGTCAAATTCATTATTTTTAACCTAATAAGGATTTCAAATGAGTGACTTAACTTTACAAGGGTTTCAGGGGATTGTTGGGAGCTCGAGACCCATCTTTTGGGATAACTAGGCCTAGTGTACGGTTTGTAGAAAACCATGTGGGAAGGCTATACTGTTAGAAAAAACCGTGTGGGTGGTACCTTTTTGGATATATCTTTACCGCATGGTTGGTGAATGGTTTCCCTAACCATGCTTCCGAACCATGTGAGTGCCCATCTTCCCTAGGTACTTGTGCAGGTTTTGTGAAATGTTTTTCAAACCATGCAGAGAAACTGTGCACAGGATAAATTTTTGGTAATTTTAATAATTTTCACTAAATTATCTAATTAATCCTCTTAATTCCTCCTAAACCGAATTCCGGTGGTACTAACCTATTTTTTATATCATTTTGGAGATATTTTTATGCCTAAGGTAGGAATTGAATGAAATCCTTCTTCCAGGATCCAATTGAAATTATTTTCATCTTGTTGGGTGTGTAACTGTAAGTACTCGATCCCTTTTTAGTTGTTCTTATCCTCTCTTTCTCTCAACCTAGTAATTGAGGTGTGAGTGTTTTTTCCTTTTTCTCATATCTACTCATTATAAGACAAATCAGAGCCTAATATTAGAGGAATATATTTGTGTGGCCCTATGTTGGGTGGTCTATATCTCACCCCTCAAGATCGTTAACTTTGAAATTTTTCATGTGGGGACAACTGATTTCATCAGGGGTCATTTATTGAATTTATGATTCATACTTATATTTATTAAAATTTTATTGTTATGATCTTTCCAAATATGTGATTAATTATTGGTGGTTATTCCCATAAATCCATTCATCACATGTAGGAGGTTATTCCATAATTGGGTTTTTATTATTTGACATGTTTCAGCCATCGTTCTTGTGTGACTTTGATTGACACTTATAAGTGTAATAATTTCTATATTAAATGGATTGATTTATATTTTGAATTAAATAATGGAAAGTACCATGTATGATCACCACTTGACCCACCTATGGTAAGAGATCCAGTTGATAATTAAATGTGAAATGGAAATTGGAAGGATACTGTGTATATGACTTGACTAGATTAAATATAAATAAATAATAGGTCGCATGTCTGTAGCACCCCTCACCAAATTAATGGAAGGTAGTGGAATGTACCTTATTTATATAATATGCCTTAAATTGGTTAAATAAAGGTTACACGCTACTTAGCCTTGTCACGGTAATGAAATTCAAGGCGTGAACTAATTGAAATAATACATGACTTCATTATTAAATAGGAGTGGCCTGACTCGAGCTCTCCCTAGATTCTTATTTGGGATAGCCTTGAGAACTCAAGAACCCCATTCTGATTCAAGGACGTGGCTTACATTGGTTGATACCCTCCTATATCCCAATCCTTGTCTATCCTTGTATTCCTTGTATGACACCATATGACCCCTCACATAATATTAAAGGATTCCATTAATACACTCCTTGGATCTATCATTGACAAGTAGGTGCCATGGTTAAATCCCATAGGACCCATTCAATTATTATCCCCATTTTACCTTGGAGGGTCACCATGGATTTGGTAGGCATATTATTGTGTAAATCCTAGGACTATGATCCTTGTATTACACTATTACCCTTAGCTAGACCCAGTTACTACTGAATTAGTGACCACTGGGGTCTAGGTTCCCTTAGTGAATACCATGGAACCACATAATATTAATTATCAATTATGGTTTCCTTGTTACATATTGGAACCTTCACCATTGATAATGTGTGACTTATTTATAAATTTATTATAATAAATAAATGAATTGGTTATATTTCCAAACACCAGCTGAGGGCTGAAGTAAGTATTTGGTTATTTAGTTTCATTATACTTAATTACTTTTTATATTCAAGTCTATACACTATTAAATTTCAATTACAAAGGTCAGATGTTATAGAAATCATTGGTGGTGGCCCACTGAGATTTATCTCACATCCTCTCGAGGCGCTATTTGGTACCCATGGAAGATTACATGAATGTAGGTTCTGAAAAAGGGAAGCATACAACTTTGAATAATTGAATGGTTGTTTCTTTGGATGGAGCTTGATAGCAGATGAACAATATAGATCTTGGGATGCATGGGATAGCTATGTTATGACTATTATCAATTTTTAGAACATGTTATTCTTAATTTCTCGTATCTATGTTTTCCAGTTTTCTTGTGAAATAACATATCATCATCAGTTATTCTAGTTAATACAGTTATTGTTATCTTTATTTATATATTACATTATCTTCTTCCACTGTTTACTTATATTGAATCTACTATTTACCTCAGTTTATATTTAACCACTGCACTACACTTTTCTAATTAGGTCTTAGTCTCCCTATGGACATACCTTAGGACCTCACTGATAGTCAAAAACCTCTGGCATTCGGAGAGGTGTGCATGAGGCCATGTGGTCCACCAGGATCAGGGAATCTATTAAGAGGTATTCAGGTCTAGTACATCACAATGTCATATCAGATGAGGTTATTTTCTTGATTTATTGTTTATAGACAATATAATGGAGATTAAGAATGCTTGGGACTTGGTCATAAGTCATGCTTTGGTGCCATGAACCCAGGTTCAGGTTAAATTCCAAGTTACCAAAAATATAATTATTGTTATGTTTTTTCCTATTACAGTTGACATTATTTCACTGTTGGGTGATACACATACTATATGTTGTTGTTGATTATTATTCTAATTTAGGATTTCATTTTATCTTTAGACAGATGATATGAGGGCAATGATCATTATTACATGCATAATTATAGGCACCTATAATTCACATGTCATGCATATTCCTATGACATATATATAAGGCCCCAGCCTTAAACCTTACTTAATATTGAATTAAATGAATAATTCACATTGATGATCTTTTCAGGTTTAGAGTTTTAGAGAATTAGAACATAACTATTACATCTTAAAAGATTACAAAGTAGACACTTCTACTAAGTCTCCATAAAATAAAAACTCTTAAAAAGAAAGATGTCTAGATTCCATGTTTTATATAGCATGACATTCCCTTGATCCCATCCTTGACCTTATTCCACTTTAAGTCCTGTGAAAAACATTTCGAAAAAACTTGGGGTGAGCATAAAAAGCTCAGTAAGGGATACATAAAGAATGAAAACTGTTAGTTTTTCAAACATCAAATAAACCATATATACTATATCAAAGTAATACCTTCACCTTCATGAAGTAGTAAAAAAAATCTTCACTGAATAAAGTATCATTACTTACCTTTTTGTAACCAAAGGATTACCATAAAACCCATATAAAGAACACATAGAATATATAAAGGTAACTTGGGACATAAACATACTTAAGTGGTATAACCATACGGTTGACTTCCACACATATCACTTAATGGAATAGCCATACGGCCAATTTCCATACATACTTAATGGAATAGCCATATGGCCGACTTCCATACCCAATGCATTGGAGGTTATAACGTAACCACCCGTCCTGGTATTCACGGCACCACCCGTCATATGGTTTATAAAGTAACCACCCGTTAAAATGTCCAAGTACCAATATAAAATCATAAAACATAAAACCAATATAAAGGAATGATAACATTTCCACATTTCAATCATAATATAACATAAATATATTGACATAATAGAATCCTTTATCAAAACCATTTTCAATACCAAAATACATAAAAGAGTATATGGTATTTATTTTATTCTAAAAACAATACAGCTTGTTGAGGAATCCAAAGACCAAATAATACTCGCGGCGGCGGAAAAAGTCGTTGTCACCGCGTACGTTAAAATAACATTCCTTTTTGTCGTTTAGTAAAACGCTTTGTAGAAAAAGATTCCTTTTGTATAAAAGTAAAAGTCAAAGGGTTTATACACCGTATAAAATAATGTTGTGTATAAAACGAAATATGCCTCAATGAAAGGAGATTGAGACGAAGTCCCTTACCTTGGGTCCGACTTGACTCGATCGTTCTTTAACGTCCTGAATAATAAACTTGAGTTAATTTATACTTGATTAAGAACCTTTTTAAACTTCATTATTCCTTTTATATCACTTATTGCCATGTTATAAAATTATGTAACCATTTAAGTTAATAATGTTTGTTTTGTCAATATTTGGTTCTTAAGTCGAAAGTTGACTTCTTACAATTACATGTTGTTCGTGTGGTCAAAAGTTCTTTATATACAGAATGAAATTCCAGATTTGGATATCATATATATCATATATATCCAGCATATACATGTATTTATAATATTACATAATCATTTAGAGGTAAGAAATGAAATGCACCGTTCATGGAGACGGTAAGCCGTATGTACGCATGAACGCTACTTTCATTTCTTTGTCATATTAGTGGAATTAAAACTAAATGAGAGGTATTTATATTTTAATTCCAGAATTATATTCATCATTTAGATATATAATTAATTATATATATACATTATATACATGTAATTTTAATAGTACATTACATTTGGGGATAAGAAATGAAATGCACCGTTCATGGAGACGGTAAGCCGTACGTACGCATGAACGCTACTTTCATTTCTATCTCATACTTTAATGGAAATAAATAATAATGATATAGAGGTATATTATAATTCCAGTATAACATCATATATAATAACTTTAAATCCATCCTTTACACGTCCCACATATGGCATTAACGAATCACATCACTTTTAGGGGGCGGTAGTCCGCACTTCCTTAAATGAAGATATCGTGCTTTCCCATAATGGAAACCATAAAGGTATGACAAAAATGAAACATACAGAAGATTAAAGAAAACATAAACATATTATATATCATATATAAAAATAGTGACATCATAATGGCCACCCTTGAAGGTGTTAAATGAGTATTGAACAATCATCGTTTCGGGAGGCAGAATTTCGCCATCCACGGAAACCGTATGTTCTTTAACCATTTGATGTAGTTGTGTGAGAGTGTAGATCAAATAAATATTATAACAACATCCTAGTATATTGAAGATACTGGTGTTGTTACAAAAGAAATAAATAAAAAGAGTTTAGAGGGTTGGAGAAGCAAAATAAAACAAATGAACAAGAGAGAATGAATTACCTTTAAAAGTGTAACTCCCTTTTGATTTGAGCCTAAAGGATTTCTTTGAAAGGCTTCTGCCCAAAGGGAATCCTCTAGGATGAGGATAGGGATGTGGAGAGAGTAATTGGGTAGGGGTTGGCCGAGCCAAAGGCTTGAGAAGTGTGTGAAATGGGGTAGAGGTGGGGGCCTTTTATAAGAGGAGAGGAGGGGCACTTTTGGAAAGTAAAGAAATATTACTTTATTTGAAAATGTGTTTCGGTTTTAAAAGGTCCCACATTGCTATAATTCGTGGATAAGGTGATAAGGGTTCGAAATCCACTCATCAAATTGGTTTTGGCCATGTGTAGGTTTTAGATATTTCATTATCTTTCCATTTTACTTAAATCGTCAAATAATGATGTCATCGCTGCATCATTATTATGTCATATATAATTTAATTTATTTAATGTCTAAAAATTATAAATAAAAATACTATGATGTAGGAAATATTTTTAGCTTTCCAATTACTATTTATAATCAAAATTTGGACTTGTATAACCCCACTCAAAACTTATTTTAGTAAAACAATTTATGTTATTGTCATTTTCACTTTAACATTAAATAAAAATATATTAATGTCATTTTCCAACTAAAGTGGCTCCATGGGGTCCCCAAGTTGGCCCATGGATTGTCTTGGTCGGCCATGACTCACCCAATAGGTGTAGGACAAGTTTCATGGTGTTTTCACATTCTTATAATACCATTTTTACCTTAAACTACACTAATTACCTCTAATCGCGATTAGTGAAAAAAAGTTACTATTCACAAAAAAATTATTTTAATCTCATTGAACCACATTTTACTTCTTAATTACAACCATGTATGTCAGATTTTCAAAATTCAAAACACAATGATGGCAAAATTTCATTTAAACGGAAAATCAGTTTTTATAAGTACCACTTAGTGGTTTCACTATTCATCAAAAATTGAAGTTTTTCAGAAAATTACCAAAAATTCACCCTAAGCTATATTTGATATTCCTAATTCAAAAATGAAGTCTATTTTACAAAATTCAAATCATATAAGTTACATTAATTAATTTAATAATAAATTCCCGCTGCCAGAGAAAATAGTGTGTTTTTACAAAACAATAAGTAGCAAAAGATTGACACCAGTTTAAGTCTAATTTCAAAGTGAAATTGATTCCAATGACCACCATTGTATAAAATGGTAAAAATATATTCTAATTTCACTTAAAAACCAATTCAAAACATAATCTAATCATATAAATAAATTAGATTAAAAAGATGTTTTGAATTAAAACACAACATTTTACACTATTCATTAAAAAATGAACTTTATCGGAAAAATACCAAAAAATTACACAAAGTAAAATTTGATGTCCCGATTCTTAATAAGAGTTTTATTTGGTCAAAAATAATGTATAAGAGTGATCAAAACTATATTTAATGACGGTTCACCATTAAAAGGTGATAAGTGAACCTTTAGTGAAAATTAGAGTATATATGCCCGTAAAATTGAACTCTTTCCGTATTTTAAGCCTTTATCTTTTATTGGGTAAATGTATAAACATTTAAAAACATATATAATCATATTTTAGTTATTTCTATCCATTCCCGCCAGTACAACGGCTACTCGTTAACTAACATTTAAAATAATATTATTTTATTACTTGTGTGCAACATAAGTTTTCAAAGAAACTCATCGTTGCGTACCGAGTATGCTATCAAACGTAGAAACCCCTTTTAATTAAAATTAATATTTAATTCGTAAATATTAATAAATATGAAAATTATTTATTCTTTATTTACCTGGGATGTTACATCCTTCCCCCCTTTTGGGAATTGCGTCCTCGCAATTTTATTCACTTATCAAAATAAGTGGGGGTATTTATCCCTCATAGCATTTTCAGATTCCCACGTTGCCTCTTCAATCACATGGTTATTCCACAAAACCTTTACCTGATGAATCACCTTATTCCCTAACACTTGCTCCCTGTGGTCAAGAATCTAGACCGGTTGTTCCTCATAAGATAGGTTCTCTTCCAGCTAAACTACCTCTGGACTCAAAACATGAGATGGATCTGGCATATACTTTCTCAACATCGAAACGTGAAAAACATTGTTTACCTGAGATAAACTCGGAGGTAAAGCCACTCGGTATGCAACTGATCCAACTCTTTCAAGAATTTTATATGGTCCAATAAACCTTGGACTTAGCTTTCCTTTCTTACCAAATCTCATCACACTTTTTCAATGAGAAACCTTGAGAAAAACATGATCACATACCTCGAAAGATAGATCCTTCCTCCGGTTATCCGCATAACTCTTCTGCCTGCTCTGAGCTGTTCTCATGTGTTTTCTGAATCAACTGAACTTTTTCTGCCATCTCTTCTACCAATTCTGGTCCCATCAGCTTCCTTTCACCCACTCCATTCCAAAATGCTGGAGTTCGACACCGCTTCCCATATAATGCCTCAAATAGTGCCATCTGTATACTGGAATGAAAGCTGTTATTATAAGAAAATTCAACCAAAGAAAGATGTTGGTCCCAACTTCCCTGATAATCCATCGAACAAGCTCGTACCATATCCTCCAAGGTCTGAATTGTTCGTTCTGACTGCCCATCTGATTGAGGATGAAAAGCTGTACTAAAATTTAATTCAGTACCCAACGACTTTTGAAGGCCTTTCCAAAATTTAAAAGTAAACCTGGGATCACGATCCGATACAATGGAGAGAGGAAATCCATGTAACCTGACTATCTCTTTAAGATAAAAACGGGAAAGTTGATCAAAAGAGAAAGTATCTCATATAGAAAGGAAATGAGCAGATTTGGTCAAGCGATCAACAATAACCCAGATTAAATTATTACCTTGAGATTTCCTCGGTAATCCCACAACAAAGTCCATGGATATGTTTTCCCATTTCCACTCTGGCACTGGTAAAGGCTGAAGCATCCCTTTCAGTAACTGCTGCTCTGCTTTAACCTGTTGACATGTCAAACACTTCACAGTAAAATCAGAAATGTCTCTTTTCATTCCATCCCACCAGTAATACTCCCGCGGACCTCTATACATCTTAGTACTGCCAGGATGAAAAAACAACTCATTCTTCAACTGTGAATCACAAGGCACACATAACCTCTTCACAAACCTTAAAACACAAACACAAACTTATCCAAGAACTCATGGAAAATTTTATTCATAAGTTCCATGAATACAGCAGGTGCATTGGTTAACCCAAAAGGAATAACTACAAATTCATAATGGCCATATCTAGTATGGAACACAGTCTTCGGAACGTCTGCTTCTTTTACTCTCAACTGATGGTACCCTGACCTCAAGTCAATCTTCGAAAAATACTGAGCTCCCTGGAGCTGATACCACTTCATTCGATGTCCCAACATCTGCTGAAGTTGTTGAAAAGGATTTCACCACCCCTTTCTGCTTGTATTCTGGCTGCATTCCCCCAGTTGAGTTCTTCGTTGGACACTCGTTTGCATAATAACCCATTTCATTACACTTAAAACATCTTACCATTGGCTTTTCATTTCCTGCTTGATCATCTTCCTTACAGTTACGAGCAATATGACCAGACTTACCACACCGAAAGCACTTACCAGACTTGGATAAACATTCTCCAGGATGAATTTTACCACACTTCTCACAGGATGGATATTTGGTTTTCTTACCTCCTTGCTTCTTTGACGAATTCTTCCCCTTTTCCTGCCAACTAGATCTCTTATTCTGTTGTTTGTCATAGAACACCTGATCATCGGCAAACTCCATTTCCACCTTCTCCGTACATCGAACAAGTTTTTCATAACTTTTGAACTCACGAGATGCTAAAGCCCTTTGATACATTGGCTTTAACCCTGAGTAAAAACGGTTTATTTTACTATCAAGATCTCGTATGAAGTTTGGAGAATACCTTGCCAATCGAGTGAACTTTTCTTCATAAGTAGCCACTGAATCATCCTCCTACCTCAATTCTAGGAACTGTTTTTCCATCCTAAGACGAACCACCTTAGGAAAATATTTCTCAAGAAACATACCTTTGAATTCGTCCCAGTGAAGATCCTCAATCTCAACACTATCCCTTATATTTTTCACCATCGACCACCACTGATCAGCTTCACCTTCAAAATGGTAAACGGCAAGACTAACCTTTTGATGTTCTGAACACCCCATGACATCAAAAATCTTCTCCATTGCTTTAATACACCCTTCAGCTTGCACAGGGTCATATGATCCTCTGAATGATGGGGGATGTTTCCTCATGAAATGTTCCACCACTGACATGTTCCTCTGCGGTTGATCTGGCTGATCTCGTGCATGGATACCACCACCATTTATAGCCTGAGTCAACTGTGCCATCACTGCAAAAAACTGTTCAGTTCCGATTCCGAACATCTCAGGTTTCTAATTTGTAAGGTTATCTTCCTCCTGATGTCGTCCTATCATAGCTGCTTTGTTTCCTCTGCAGAAAACCATTCTGAACACAGAAATATCTTAGGCGAAGCAACATGGTAATCCGTAAATGCTATATCATTTCAATCATATTATAATTTAACACTTTTCTAACTCCTAAAGTTGTCTAAACCATCCTTTGATACCAACTATAAGGCCCCAGCCTTAAACCTTACTTAATATTGAATTAAATTAATAATTCACATTGAGGATCTTTTCAGGTTTAGAGTTTTAGAGAATTAGAACATAACTATTACATCTTAAAAGATTACAAAGTAGACACTTCTACTAAGTCTCCATAAAATAAAAACTCTTAAAAAGAAATATGTCTAGATTCCATGTTTTATATAGCATGACATTCCCTTGATCCCATCCTTGACCTTATTCCACTTTAAGTCATGTGAAAAACATTTCGAAAAAACTTGGGGTGAGCATAAAAAGCTCAGTAAGGGATACAGAAAGAATGAAAACTGTTAGTTTTTCAAACATCAAATAAACCATATATACTATATCAAAGTAATACCTTCACCTTCATGAAGTAGTAAAAAAAATCTTCACTGAATAAAGTATCATTACTTACCTTTTTGTAACCAAAGGATTACCATAAAACCCATATAAAGAACACATAGAATATATAAAGGTAACTTGGGACATAAACATTCTTAAGTGGTATAACCATACGGTTGACTTCCACACATATCACTTAATGGAATAGCCATACGGCAAATTTCCATACATACTTAATGGAATAGCCATACGGCCGACTTCCATACCCAATGCATTGGAGGTTATAACGTAACCACCCGTCCTGGTATTCACGACACCACCCTTCATATGGTTTATAACGTAACCACCCGTTAAAATGTCCAAGTACCAATATAAAATCATAAAACATAAAACCAATATAAAGGAATGATAACATTTCCACATTTCAATCATAATATAACATAAATATATTGACATAATAGAATCCTTTATCAAAACCATTTTCAATACCAAAATACATAAAAGAGTATATGGTATTTATTTTTTTCTAAAAACAATACATCTTGTTAAGGAAGCCAAAGACCAAATAATACTCGCGGCGGCGGAAAAAGTCGTTGTCACCGCGTACGTTAAAAAAACATTCCTTTTTGTCGTTTAGTAAAACGCTTCGTAGAAAAAGATTCCTTTTGTATAAAAGTAAAAGTCAAACGGTTTATACACCGTATAAAATAAAGTTTTGTATAAAACGAAATATGCCTCAATGAAAGGAGATTGAGACGAAGTCCCTTACCTTGGGTCCGACTTGACTCGATCGTTCTTTAACGTCCTGAATAATAAACTTGAGTTAATTTATACTTGATTAAGAACCTTTTTAAACTTCATTATTCCTTTTATATCACTTATTGCCATGTTATAAACATTATGTAACCATTTATGTTAATAATGTTTGTTTTGTCAATATTTGGTTCTTAAGTCGAAAGTTGACTTCTTAAAATTACATGTTGTTCGTGTGGTCAAAAGTTCTTTTTATACAGAATGAAATTCCTGATTTGGATATAATATATATCATATATATCCAGCATATACATGTATTTATAATATTACATAATCATTTAGAGGTAAGAAATGAAATGCACCGTTCATGGAGACGGTAAGCCGTACGTACGCATGAACGCTACTTTCATTTCTTTGTCATATTAGTGGAATTAAAACTAAATGAGAGGTATGTATATTTTAATTCCAGAATTATATTCATCATTTAGATATATCATTAATTATATATATACATTATATACATGTAATTTTAATAGTACATTACATTTGGGGATAAGAAATGAAATGCACCGTTCATGGAGACGGTAAGCCGTACGTACGCATGAACGCTACTTTCATTTCTATCTCATACTTTAATGGAAATAAATAATAATGATATAGAGGTATATTATAATTCCAGTATAACATCATATATAATAACTTTAAATCCATCCTTTACACGTCCCACATATGGCATTAACGAATCACATCACTTTTAGGGGGCGGTAGTCCGCACTTCCTTAAATGAAGATATCGTGCTTGCCCATAATGGAAACCATAAAGGTATGCCAAAAATGAAAAATACCGAAGCTTAAAGAAAACATAAACATATTATATATCATATATAAAAATAGTGACATCATAATGGCCACCCTTGAAGGTGTTAAATGAGTATTGAACAATCATCGTTTCGGGAGGCAGAATTTCGCCATCCACGGAAACCGTATGTTCTTTAACCATTTGATGTAGTTGTGTGAGATTGTAGCTCAAATAAATATTATAACAACATACTAGTATATTGAATATACTGGTGTTGTAACAAAAGAAATAAATAAAAAGAGTTTAGAGGGTTGGAGAAGCAAAATAAAACAAATGAACAAGAGAGAATGAATTACCTTTAAAAGTGTAACTCCCTTTTGATTTGAGACTAAAGGCTTCCTTGGAAGGATTCTGCCCAAAGGGAATCCTCTAGGATGAGGATAGGGATGTGGAGAGAGTAATTGGGCAGGGTTTGTCCGAGCCAAAGGCTTTATAAGTGTGTTAAATGGGGTAGAGGTGTGGGCCTTTTATAAGAGGAGAGGAGGGGCACTTTTGGAAAGTAAAGAAATATTACTTTATTTGAAAATGTTTTTCGATTTTAAAAGGTCCCCCATTGATATAATTCGTGGATAAGGTGATAAGGGTTCGAAATCCACTCATCCAATTGGTTTTGGCCATGTGTAGGTTTTATATTTTTCATTATCTTTCCATTTTATTTAAATCGTCAAATAATGATGTCATCGCTGCATCATTATTATGTCATATGTAATTTAATTTATTTAATGTCTAAAAATTATAAAAAAAATACTATGATGTAGGAAATCTTTTTAGCTTTCCAATGACTATTTATAATCAAACTTTGGACTTGTATAACCCCACTCAAAAATTATTTTAGTAAAACAATTTATGTTAGTGTCATTTTCACTTTAACATTAAATAAAAATATATTAATGTCATTTTCCAACTAAAGTGGCTCCATGGGGTCCCCAAGTTGGCCCATGGCTTGTCTTGGTCGGCCATGACTCACCCAATAGGTGTAGGACAAGTGTCATGGTGTTTTCACATTCTTATAATACCATTTTTACCTTAAACTACACTAATTACCTCTAATCGCGATTAATGAAAAAAAGTTACTATTCACCAAAAAATTATTTTAATCTCATTGAACCACATTTTACTTCTTAATGACAACCATGTATGTCGGATTTTCAAAATTCAAAACACAATGATGACAAAATTTCATTTAAACGGAAAATCAGTTTTTATAAGTACCACTTAGTGGTTTCACTATTCATCAAAAATTGAAGTTTTTCAGAAAATTACCAAAAATTCACCCTAAGCTATATTTGATATTCCGAATTCAAAAATGAATTCTATTTTAAAAAATTCAAATCATATAAGTCACATTAATTAATTTAATAATTAATTCCCGCTGCCATAGCAAATAGCGTGTTTTTACAAAACAATAAGTATCAAAAGATTGACAGTAGTTTAAGTCTAATTTCAAAGTGAAATTGATTACAATGACCACCATTGTATAAAATGGTAAAAATATATTCTAATTTCACTTCAAAACCAATTCAAAACATAATCTAATCATATAAATATATTAGATTAAAAAGAGGTTTTGAATTAAAACACAACATTTTACACTATTCATTAAAAAATGAACTTTATCGGAAAAATACCAAAAAATTACACAAAGTAAAATTTGATGTCCCAATTCTTAATAAGAGTTTTATTTGGTCCAAAAGAATTTATAAGAGTGATCAAAAATATATTTAATGACGGTTCACCATTAAAAGGTGATAAGTGAACCTTTAGTGAAAATTAGAGTATATATGCCCGTAAAATTGAACTCTTTCCGTATTTTAAGCCTTTATCTTTTATTGGGTAAATGTATAAACATTTAAAAACATATATAATCATATTTTAGTTATTTCTATCCATTCCCACCAGTACAACGGCTACTCATTAACTAACATTTAAAATAATATTATTTTATTACTTGTGTGCAACGTAAGTTTTCAAAGAAACTCATCGTTGAGTACCGAGTACGCTTTCAAACGTAGAAACCCCTTTTAATTAAAATTAATATTTAATTCGTAAATATTAATAAATATGAAAATTCTTTATTCTTTATTTACCTGGAATGTTACAATATAGGTGCATTTCACTTCTTTTAATTTCTTGATATGGCTGTGATTTTTGAGTGATGTTGTGATAGTTAGCTTGTATATGTATTACCTTTGGTTTGACTAAGTTATTTACTATCTAAATTCAGGAGTTTTATGGGTCCTCATGGGTTGGGATGGGTAATTTACTAAGCCGATCCATTATCCAATAAATAAATGGGTGTCGTCTTCTAGGATAAGGTGTATGGGTACTAATTCACTGGGAATGACTATCCATTTTAAAGTGAATCATGAAATCTAAAATAAATTTGGTTTCACATCCTTATACTAACTTTTCATGTTTATTAAAGTTAAAGGAGTGAACCTAGAAATCAAATGTAGAATAAAATCATACTTATACTTGAGCTCTTACTGATGCCTAGCTGTCTAAGCAGGCAGTTGGGGTAGTATACTTTGGGTAGTGAGTTTTCTTACTATTAGCTTCTATAAGTGATTATTTCTTTCTACTTAATCTTGTTCTAATTTGTGTTCCTGGAATTTATAGAACAATTCTATCATGACATCTTCATATCATACACCGGTATAGTGGAATCAATCTTTCACTAAAAATAGGGGGGCCTGAGGCGCAGGTCTTACCTCCAAGAGTGCCACTTGAGGATCCACCTGTTGTGCCTTATCTAGGCACTGATGCCCAAGTTCAATATGGTTTTCTATTCTTCATGCATTCCATGCATGGTACTCCATTTCTTGAACCTATGATGGTTGTTCTGACTCGTGAGTTCCAACAGCACCATCCTTCTACTTTCTCAAGGGATGGCGGTCCACAAGCTGTTGTGTCTTTCCTAGAGGCCACCTTATCTATATTTGAGCATCTCAAGACACCTATAGAGTGGAGGGTAAATATTTCTACATACATTCTTTAGGATTCATCCAAGTGTTGGTGGGATGTGATTACCCATGCTGGTCATCATCAGTGCATGTTATCGGTTGATTTCTAGACTTCCTTCTATGATCATTTCATTCCTCAGACACTCAGATATGATAGATCTATAGAGCTCATGCATATTGAGTAGGGTTTTATGTAAGTTATGGAATATTCATTGTGTTTCGTGGTGTTGAATCACTTCACACCTCTTTAATATGGTGATGAGCTTTCACATGCTAGACGTTTGAAGGATAGGATTTAGTACACCATCCGTATATAGATGAATGTCTTTTTCTTGCCTACTTTATCAGCAATAGTCAATCAAGCTCTTATCACTGAGTGAAACCAAAGAGATGGAAATAGCACTGGGCTTAAAGGATCATTATTTCAGTATTCCATTAGTTCTCTTGGTGGTAGGATACATTACATTATGGTTTCTCAGCAGAGCAGTGACAACCAAAGTGCATGTTTTGATAGTTATATAGTGTTTCATTAGTGTGGAAGACAGGAGAACCTACAACCGTATTTTGATTGAGACCCAACTGAGTGTCAGTCTTGCGGTTGTATGGGGAATCTTCATAGGTTCATTAGGACCTTTCCACCAACTTTGAGTGTAAAAGTATCTTCACTAGCTCCAACTTCAAGAACGGGTTCGTTTTCTCCATGTCAGGTGGGAAGTTAGAGCAGCACTAACTAGACTAGCCAAGGAGGAGGTCATGACTTTGGTAGCTAGACCCCTGATCATTAGTAGCACCAGTAGAGCAGTTATGATCTTGGTATTCTATCTCTTTCATAGGTTCATGGATCAGGTCAGTTTCATGCACTACAACAGATACTTGAGGATCAAGTAGTGGGACCATCTATAGTATGAGGTAACATTATCTGGGCATCTACTATAGCATCTAATTTATTTGATATGAGTGCTTCAAACTCATTTATCTCTATATCAATCTTGTAAAGTATCAGACTATAGATACAATATTATTATGGTATAATGACCCTAGATATTCCATTAGGGGTACGAACAGAGGGCACACGCTAGTGTAGGGACTGTACACTTGAGGTATGAAGTTACTCTTTCTTATGGAACCTCTTCGTTCTCAAGATTACTAGATTGAATTTCATTATCCTGATGGATTGGTTGGTTCAGTGGAATGCCTTTGTAGACTACTATCACTACTAGGTATCATTTACATCACCAAAGGGAAGCAGTTATCAACATAAGGGTGAGTGGGATGCCCACGCTAGTAGATTGGGACCATAGAATCATGGGATAGGTGGTGTGACCACCGAAATTGAAAACCTATTTTTATAGGATTAGGGTTAATATAATGATAATTTCCCACCGGTAGTGGATCATTTCAGGGATGTCTTTCCTAACGATTTTTCTATCTTACCTCTTTAGAGAGAGGTAGAGTTTATGATTGAGATTGTTGCAGGAGTATCTCTAGTGTCAATTCCTCCATATCGGATGTCACCTATAAATATTTAGGATCCCAATTTGTAGTTAGAGGAATTTGAGGCCAAAGACTTAATATGGACCAGTACATCCTCTTGGGGTTTACCTGTGCTTTTGGACAAGAAGGAAGATGGAACCTTGCATCTATGCATGGATTATAGAGGGTTGAACTATATATGTTGAAGAATCAGTATCTACTACCGCAAATAGATGATCTCTTTTACTAGATCTGAGGAGTTAGGGTTTTCCTTAAGATCTACCTGAGATTGAGTTGTCATGAGGTACGAGTCAGACCTTCAAACATACCTTGTACAACTTTTCATAGCAGGTATGGTATATATGAGTACCTTGTTATGTAGTTCAGTCTTATGAATGAACTCACTATTTTCATGTCTCTAATGAATAGGGTTTTCAATCCCTATATTTACTCTTTTTTCATGGTCTTCATGGATGACATCTTAGTCTATTCTCATACTCATAACGACCATGTCAAACACCTTGAGATAATTTTGAGTACATTGTGATAGCATTATCTTTGTTCCAAGATTTTTAAGTTCAACTTTTGGATAAAAAATGTTCACTTATTTGATCTTATCATATCAGAATTAGGAGTCTCTATTGAACCAAAAAAGGTTAGTGTTTTAGTTTCCTAGAAGCATTGAAAGAATTTGTTTGATATACAGAGATTCTTGAGGATGGATGGATGTTATAGGCATTTCATATAGGACTTCTCACACCTTGTTTCACCTTTCACGAGCCTTACAAAGAATGTTTTCAAGTTCCTTTGATCATAAGCATGGAAGAAATCCATTCAAAATCTAAAAGAGAGGCTTGTATCAGCACCTATTATAATTATTCCATAGCTAGGTGTAGGTTATACTGTCTTCTTTGATGCCTCAGGACTCATCCTAGGATCATTTATGGTGTAGGAGGATAGATGTTTTTCATATGGATCTTGGAAGTTGAAGCCTCATGAGAGAAACTACCCGACACATGACCTTGAGCTAACAGTGGTTGTCCATTCCTTACATTGTTGGATACATTATCTGTTGGGTGAGCACTTTGTGGTGTACATGGACCGCAAGAGCCTCAAATATATCTTTTGATAGTGTGACTTGAACCTCAGATAGTGGATATTGGTTGAATATCTACTTTGATTTAGAGCTTTCACATATTCTTCGGAAGGGAAATGTGGTTGCAGATGCACTATGTCGGAGAACTCAAGCACAAGAAATACGGGAAACCAATGATGAATGGAAGTTAATGCCCCTCTGATATGAGTTGCATATGGAGTTTCAATATTGTCACAAGAAGTCTTACATATCAACCTTGAGAGTTACCTCTTCCCTCCATGAGAAGCTGAAGAGTAGTCAATTTTCATCTCCTGATGTCTTGGTTCTCCATGAGAGTATATTAGGAGATAACCCACCTTCATATTGTCTTGTATAAGATATGACATACTTTATATTCATGGATGTGTTTGGGTCCCTATAGATATGATAGAGGAGTAGATGATTGATTCCCATACTTCTCAATGGGCGGTTCATCCAGGCATCTCAAAGATGTATCAAGATATGAGAGGAACCCCCCAAAACAAAATGGAAAACAAACCAAGTAGTGGAGAGGGTAAATGGAGAGAGATGGGGACGTGGCTGGAAAGGGTGGGGCATCGAGATAAGAGATCTCTAGAACAATGGGAGCACCTGCAAAAGGTATGGCCATGGAGAGTAGGGCACGTCTCAAGGGGGTAGGGTCATTGCCATCAAAGTGAGGCATGCCAGGGAGGTTTCTCCCCAGATGTCGCTGGATAGGAGAGGCTGGAGAGGAGGGAGCCGTGATGGAGGGGAGTGTGAACAGTGGGGAGCAACACGCATGCTTCCTCACCATGGGGGTGTGTCGAGGGTAGGGGAAGGGTAGTATTAGGGTTTTAAAGAAATATAATAATAATAACAACAACATAATAATAATAATAATAACAAAATAATAATTAAAATAATTTTTGTGCATTTTATTTTAAAAAATTATAGTATAAAAAACTATTATATTTATATTAATAACAATTTTAGTGTTTATAATATTATTAAAAACTTTTAATAATATTAATATTATTATCTACAAAATAATAAAAATATCATTATTATCATGTTTTAAATATTTATTACCCCATTTTATTCTCATTAAATTTTATTATTTTATGAAGTGGGAAACCGAAAGGGAACCCGGACTGACCTCATGGTTATCGCTAATCGTGTGTTGCCCATGTACCAGTCCGAAACCCACCAAAATCATCGAACCTCAAAAAAATTATGAAGGGAACCAAACCTGAATTTCATCCAAATATTCAACATTGAAAAATGATTAAGAAAATAGACCTTGGGCCGGGGCATGATAATTAAGTCTTTGGTTGGTAATGATTGTGACTATATGGAGTTTTTTTGTGATTATAGTGAATGTCACCTGATAGGCACCTTAGAAACCACCCAGAAGAGGCTATTAAAAAAGTGGTTTTAACTATGACTTAGGTGAACCAAAATATGGTCTCAATAATTGTCTAGTATTTACAGTTTGTGGATAAGGGTAATAGAAATGATGAACCATATAAAGTGGACCATTCGTTTCAGATCAAAAAGGAGGATCCACTCATCTTTCAGGGGGATTCCCAACAATAAAAAACTTAAGTCTTGTTGAATATGGTTGATTGAATCTTTAATTTCATAAGGACATCAGCAAGATGAAATTGAAGTTGGAGGCATATATGATGGAGTATTTGGCATGCCAATGGTGGGAATTAGTGATTCAAGCTAAATTGGAACAAGAAAATACATGAGAGGATTTTGAATAATTATTTTAAAAAAATTATATCCTTGCATTTTTTAGATTGATAGAATAATGGTATCTTTCAGTTTGAGGAAAGAGAATATCTTGGGGATAGAGTATGTGGCTAAATTTAGGAATTTATTCCATTTTTTTGGAAGTGGCTACAAGTGTTTCTTTGAAGGTTTGGATTTTTGAATCAGTTTTGAGGAAAGATATTCATTAAAAGATTAACATTCCTAGTATTAATAATTATACATAAATTTTAAAAAAAGAAACTGTAATATACTAATTTTTAAATGATATTAAAAATACACTTTTTTTAATAAATTGATGTATTTTAATGTGAAAATTTAATTTTTCAATAATTGTGTTTATTATGGATTTAAAAATGGGTAAAAACTCTATTCAATACATTGGAATATAACATGGAATATTGTCAAAATTTGGGGTTGATTTAGCACAGGATTCCTAGACCCATAGAGCCTTGATGTTGATTATATAAAAATATTAAATATATTTTAATCAAACATGTGTGTTATTTTCTATAAAAATAAAATGACTCCCAAATGGTTCATCATATGGGAAATTCAAAGCCACTATTTGGTCAAGGGTGAGGGGATTACCCTAGGTTCAACATAAGATTTGAGTGCATTGGGTGTTTGGAAACATCGTAGGTGAGGATAATATTTTATATTTTTATTATATTTTATTCTAAAAATATTGGAATATCTCCTAAATGGTGTATTTGATAGAATATATGAGACTTCCATTAGGTCTCAAATGGGTATTTTACCCAAGGTGCGATATAGCATTTGTTCACAGCAGATGTTTGGTAACATCAAACGTAAGGGTAATAATAATTGGTATATTAATATTTAATTTGGAAGCTAGAAATAATAATAATAATTTAATTATTATTATTATTATTTGTGACAAGAATAAAAAAATATACATCCATGATTAATTATGGTGTTTTGATGGAAATAAGGAGTGAGAAATGTAATAGTGGTGATATTATTAATTATTCCAATTAAATGAAATTGTGTAGTTAATATTGATTTATTAATAGTTATCTATATTTAATGGTTGTTGTTTTTAAATTATTAATGGTTTCAATGATGGGTTGTATTTAATAATAATAATTCTATTATTATTATTATTATTATTATTATTATTATTAAATTGGGAAACAAAATATTTGGTGTGTATATATGGGATATATATACAATTGTGTGTGTGTGTGTGTGTGTGGGTGTAAATAAACAAATATATGTGTTTGGGGGGGGGTGTGTATATATATACAGGTGTATATTCATGTTTATATGGATTATATATATACATATATATATATTTATTTATTTAATGATGGATTTTAAAAAAGATTGAAAAGGGGGAATAAATAGAATGTGAATTGATTAGAGAATGTGAGCATAGAGGATTTTTTTTAGTCTATCGGTAATGCAAGGAGGTTAAAAAAATATCTTTAATTAAGATAATGAATGAAATAAAATAAATAAATAAAAGGGGTGGTGGGGACTTGCACCACATGAATGAGGTACCAAAAAACCCCTCACATCACCTCTCTCCTTTATTTTTTTACTTATTTTCCAAACCATCAACCATAAATCTCCTAGAATATTGAGCAGATTGACATGCTTTTAGTGTCATTGGGTTCATCTCGACAAGAATAAATTTAAACATAATTTTGTATACTAAAGCAATGAGGTTTTGGTGGTACAATTAAACTTGGATTTCAACCCTTGTCTTTGATCATCATTGTACCTAAGGTAAGAAGCCCTTAACTTTTTTTTATGTATTATATGGGTTATTGGAATGATTTTTGGTGTTCATGTGTAGGAATCTTTTCACATTAGTGCATGCTATATATGGGTTTTTCATGACTATTTGGCATGCATGTTTCATCGCATGATGTTTGTGTGTGTGAAACTTTGACTTGTGCTTGTTTTTCTTGAACATAGATTATTTAGATAATTATACTTATTGTTTGGTGTGATATTTATCTGTCATATCATATACATGTTTTCATGTAATGTTTGTCACTGTAATTGATGTAGGAGGTGCCATATGAAGTATCCCCTTATGAGAGGGATGTGTGAGATATTGATCGACACGTATATGGGATATCCCTTCCAAGGGGTGTTTCAAATGTAATTTATGATCTATCCCATTGAGGAGGGGGATGTTTCATATATGTATAGTGATGTTTGTATCGGTATTATTATGAATCAGATATGTTTCTCCTAACAAGATGTGAAAGAAGGTAGAGTCGGTCCACGAGGTCCCGACACATGGTTGGTACTTGTGTAATATATTGTTTTTATATATGTACCTTTTTTATATTCATGGGATTCACATGTATATTTTATGAACTATTGTCAAGGGTCTTTGGTGGTCTCCAACTGAGTCTTGTACTAACACCTTACTCAAGAATTGGGTGTTCGTGTGGATTTCATGACCAGAGACTCAATGAACTAAAAAGTCCCAGTAGTGGATGGTTGAGCCTGAGGAGATAGAGGAGGTGGTCATTATTGGAAAATGTTTGGTTGGGATGTCATCTTTTTATTTTGATGCTACATTTATATTATAGATCCTTGTTGTGTTTCTTTTTTTATCATGTATGTCATATTTCTGATTCTACAATTACTCTGATTTTTTATTTATATTATTATTATTTATTATAAATCCTATGACATGATATAGAGGTTATAGTCTCTCCATGGTTCCACTTGAGACTGTCACTACTAGTTGGAAACCTCTTTTGTATCTGGAGCTATGGATGAGGTCCTGTAGAATTCCATATTGCACCTGGTGGTTTGGGTTAGGATGTTACAAAATGGTTTAAAAGTCATCAGAATTTACAATATTATTTTTCTCTTTTTCTTGGACTGGGATAGGATAAACAGGAGTTAGGATGGTTGGGACTCGAGCAGAGGAACTGTGTTAGTGTCTAATCAGCACTGAATAATGGACCTACAAATTTTTATAAAATGTGGAAATTTTTTCCTGTTCTTATTTTTGATTAAATTCACATTTGGTGATTTACATGATGTTGAAATGTGATTTATGGTATTTAGTGTGCATTCATGCATTATGTTAGGAACGTAGGTTCACATGGCTTATATACATGTTGATTACATTAGATATAGCCCAAATAATTAAATGCGTGTTGAAATTATGATATGTTCCCTGGTGAAGTATTTCTAAAATTATTTTCTTTGATAATGTTGTATTTTATGTTTGAGTGTATATATATTGTTCTCACTAACGTGGAGATGTTGGTAATATGGACTTTTAAGGCTTGAATAGGTAGTGAGTGCTCGATGTTTCCTTTTAATATGCTAGAATGGAATTATAATGTTCTGATTGTAAACACTTGTGGTGGAATTAAAATATTTTTAATTAAAAATGTTTTAATTTAATATGGAATCTTCTATGGTGGGGATTAGTCATTACATGATTTAATGCAGCTATTGATGATAATAAGAATTATGGTGGGCAGAATTATAACATCCTCGCACTACCACATAACTGTACAAGGGCAGAACTGACCTTTATCAATGCTATGAAAAAAGCATTAATAAAAGGGGGTCTTTATCAGGGCTATTATTAGCGCTGATAAAAAATTTTAATAAAAAAATCAACAATTTATATAAAATTATTATATTTGTATTCAAAATAATGTTTATTTATAAAAATTAAATAAAAAATTCATGATTATAATGAATATTTTTTTAATAATTCATATATATAAATAATGTTTTAAAAAAATTATTTATATGATTATAAATATATATTTAAATAATTATAAGATTATGATAAATTTCATGAAATAATAAATATATTTATAATTATATATTTATAATTATATATGAATATTTTTTAAATAAATATATGTTTCTAATGAATTTGGTCGATAAATATATTAATGTGTCAGTATAATTGACGTGCGTATGTTATGTATTCTTAATGAATTAATGTACAATTATACATTACACCCTTATTACTATTATTCACGTTGCCCATATGTAATGACTATTTTGTTATTATCTATATACTTTACTAGGTATATGATTAATTTATGTTATACCCATGAATCTATTCTCATAAATACATATAAAATTACAATAAATATATATTTATTTTTAATTATATACAAATATTTATTAATATATTTACTTATTGTTATAATTATAAATATATATAAGTAAATAATTATAAAAATATAAATATATATATATTATACTTATAAACGTATAAATATATACAAATAAATAAATATATTTATAAATATATACAAATATTTATAATTATATGCCAAAAAAATAAATAAATAAATTTAAATAATTATACAATTATAATATATATAACAATTATATATATTTATAAAATTATAAATATAATGAAATAAATTTTATCATTTTATAATTATTTTAATATATATATATAATTATAACTATAAATAAATATATATTTAATATATAATTTTAATTAGAAGTAAATTTATATTTATCTTTTTCTATAATTATAAATAAATATAAATTTATTTAAATAATTATAAAATTATAAAAAAATATTTATTATTCTTATAATTTTTGAAATATATATAATTAAATAAATATATTTATAAATAAACACAAATACTTATAATTTTAATTATAAATAAATACATATATATTTAAATAATTATAAAATTATAATAAGTATATTAATTATTCATTGATAAAATTATAAATATAATAAATCTATTTGTTATAATTTTATAATTACTAAAATAAATAAATATATTTATAATTATGACTAGTAATAAATATATATTTATTATAATTTTCTAATTACAAATAAATAAATATATATTTATACTTTAATTTTAAATAAATATATATATATAACTAAAAAAATATAAAATTATAATAAATATATTTACTACAATTATAATGTTAACAATTTATACAACTAAATAAATATATTTGTAGTATTTAAATTTTTATAAAAATATTTAATTATCTAAATATATTTATTATATATATAAATATAAATAAATATATGTTTATAAATAGTAATAATTATATATATATATATATTTTATACATAATTTTATAAATATATATAATAATATAAATAAATTATTAAAATTATAGGTCTACCATCACTGAAATTATGGAGCTGATAAAGACACCTTTTATCAGCGATTTTTTAGCACATATAAAGGCATGTTTTATCAGTTCTTTATATTTTAGCGTTGATAAAACATAGCTTTATCAGCATTTTTTAACTAGTGTTGATAAAAATTTCATGTAGTTTTATAAATAAACCCTAAAAGTCGGATTCTTCTTTCACACACCTCAAGCCCTCATGGAAGCCTGCCACTACAGTCATCAACTCCTCCTCCGTTGAATCCTCCTTTGTCGTCGTTGACCACTGCTCCATCATGAACCACTCCTCTATTGTGAACCTCTCCTCCATCGTGAACCCACCTCCGTTGTGAACCCCACCTCCGTCATGAACCCACCTCCACCTTGAACCCCACTTCTACCGTGAACCCCATCTCTAGCCCGAACCCCTCTGCGACCTCCTCCGCCACTAGCGCTGCCGCCTACCCAGACTATACAGCTGCGAGACCCTACTGCGTCTACATGACCTCCAAATATAATGTATGTTTTATTTGATTTAGAAATAATTCTTATATAGTGATAGATTAATTATAGGGTTTTAGTGTTCAAAATCTCAAAGAGTGTTTGATCATTGTATAGTTTTTGGGTATAATTTTCTATCATCGTGACTAAAGGAACACATTCCTTTATTATTGGTTTCATATCTGTTTACTAGTTCATTCAACTAAATCTATAAACATATGTTTTAATATTACATATTATAGTTGATTTCTCGTATATAGATATGGTTATGACTTCCAATGATATACCTCTTTTAGTAGAGTGAATGTGGAATCTATCATTATCTATGATTTTATGTTTTTTTTCTATAATATGTGATATATGGGCATGGATAAGAGAGTGTAGAGGATTTTAGGGGTAACCAATACTATTCATATGTCTATCACAAAATTAGTAATACCTCTTTTTTTGGGGTGTATGATATACACATGATACATTTATTTTGTATTCTTCCTATGACTATAATGTTTTTATCTATTTTCAAAAAATATTCAGAGGACCCTGGGATGATTGACTATTCATTGGTAAAAAATTGAGATATATTATTCAATATTTTGTGACGATATGTGATGCTTCCCTGAGAGTGTTGAGTTGTAATTTGGGATAGGTGATAACTTTTACTAGTGGGTTAATTTGTGAAATAACAGAATAGGGGCCTAGGTTACTTTGGATTGTCTAAGAGTTGATCATTGTGTGTGAGGAGTTGTGTTAGGGGTAGTCGATAACAATAAATAGTATAATAATGTGTATAATTCTTGATATGTGATAACAAAAAATGGTTATGATACATAGACTATATGAGTCCATTTTTATGTTATTACTTACATTAACTTATGTTTCCATTTTCATATTATATTCTTAAAGGACTAGAAAGGTTATACCTAGGATCCATACAATGTTTAAAAGGAAAACTATCTAAATGATGATCATTACTTTTATTGAGGGATTGGTTATGTTAATACTACACCCATGAATAATATACAATTTCAATGATGCTAACATTGTTATATTTATGTATGAACACATCTTGAGTGATTGTAAAATTTAGAACTCTTTCTACAACATAGATATACTATCCAAGAGGTTGAATATGTTACATAAAACATTAACTCTTTCTGAAGGGTTGACTATATTACACAACTTATATTATTCCAATGCATATTACTAGTTAGGTAGACTAGATGTTGAGTTTTATTATTACAATGGTGTATAATATTATCATATTTTGATAGTTCTAATGATTAGAAAACATTTTTAAAAAGATGGGATGCTTGTGATTCATAGTTTCCTTGCCTGGTAAGAACATATTGAATAAAAATAGTTTTTTGTATGACATCAATTACTAGATTTTATATGATATTATACATCAACTCACAAATATTCTATAGGTACACCTTAATGGTTAATGCTTGAAATTTTATTATGATTTTATCTAATGGTTGTATCTTGGTAAATTATATTTTCTTTAAAAGAAAAATATGTGTTTTTTTTGGTTTTATTTACTCAACCCAATGTAAAAAATTATTTTCATTATTTTTCATAAAAAAGAATTTTTTTGTTTATCTTAAAATTTTAATGGTATAAAATCTTTGACAATATCCTATTAGGCTCTTTTCTCACACCATACAAATACACATTGGTGCATATATATACTTAGTTATCTATGATATAGGGAAAATGAAAGGGTCACATTTTTATAGTGGTGTTTCATTGTCACTTTTTAAATATATAATGATAATGGGATGTATAGTTCATCATAGGGAATAAAGAGACAATATTAATTTTGTGTTATTTTAAGATACTTACTATAAAGTTCCTCTCTTGAAAATAAATTTATTTTTGGTTTACCTTTATATTTTGGATCATGTGTAAACCTTTTATAGCTTTATATTTTATAAAATGTTGGTTATTTTTTATCCATGTATCTTTTATAAAGTACAACTCTAAGGATTTATGTCTTTGTGAAAATGCCTAAGTGTCTCCTTTAAAATGATTGAATTGTTTTTAAATGTTTCTTAAAAATTATATATGTTCAACATATCCTTTTTGTTTTTAATAGAATTAAAATTATTTAAACACTTTAAATGGACTTAGGTTTCATTCAAAGTGTTTTTCAACTCACCCGATTAACATTAATAAAGGTATGTGAATGTTTTGAAAGTGTATTTAATGCTGGCTTCATTTTAATAATGGTAGTGTGAAGTTTTAAAAGAAAATTTGTAAAATATAGAGAGTTCTTTCTCCTTTCAAGTGTGATTTTATAAATAGTTTTCAAAGAGAATCTGAAATTTATTTTTTCAATAAACATTGAAGTTTATATTTTTATAGAATTAGGAAAACCATTACATTGTATAGGGAATACAAGTAGATTGATAATAAAACTATGGAATGGGAATGTCACTAACTCTATCCAACTCATATGATATCAATGATAACCTCACTCCTGAAAAAGGTGAATTAATGTTTGACCCCATTGTAACTCATAAACCTATTTTTCATCCAACATCACTTGCATGGTTTAAATTAGGGGAGTCCTCTTAAATTACATATTATTTTTGGATTAGTGTTATATTCTAAGGGGATGAGTCTCATGAAACAAAATTCAATAATAAGTATCATTCAAATGTTGAGTTCCCCTCATTTTAAAGACCCATTTTATATATTTTGTTTGTTAAAAATTAATATTTCTGAATCAAATAGGATGGATATGACTAAAGAATGGATGGATGTCAATTTTTTGACAAAAATTATGAAAATGAAGTGAAAGAGCTCATCAAGTTTGAAAACGATCATGCATATTACCCTTCTCAAATCCTTTGTCTGTGTTTACATTTTTTATATTCAAGACTAATTAGTCAGAGTAGTTGGAATAACACATGATATGTCATGGAATAGATCGAAGTTATAAATGTTGGAATAAACACAGGGAAAAAGAAAATATAAATAGTGGATGGGGTAACACTATATTTTATGGATCCTATCATATTATTACAAGTGTGGAAAATTAAGAACACCATATGGAGGATGCTATTACAGATTTGAATTATGATGATGATCGTATTGAGGAAATGACAAGGATAGTTGAAGATAAACTTCACAATTTTCCAAAATTGTTTGATAAATTAAAGAGTTTTGAAAATATGTAATTATATTCTAGTTTCACTAAATATAAACATTGTCATCCATACTGAAGTTATATAATTTAAAATTAGGCAACAGATAGAGTAACTCCAGTTTTATGGAAGTACTTTCTCTCTTGAATGACATGCACCCATAAGATAATGAGCTCTTGAGATGAACATACAACACCAAACGAATGATACGCCTTATGGGTATGATCTATGAAAGAATACATGTCTTATATAATGATTGTATACTATTCTTTAAGGACCAAAAATCACTTAAAAATTCCCAAAGTGTGGTGATTCTTGATACAAGAAAGATGAATCCATTCCTAGAAAATATGTGTGGTAATTTCCAATCATTACAATGTTTAGGCACCTATATGGAAGTGAGGAGACAGTATAGAAATCGACATGGAATGTAGATACAGTAATTAATGATGAGATACTATATCACCAACAGATTCGCCTTAGTGGAATAGAATTGATCATGAGTATCATGAATTTGGAAATGATCCGGAAAACCATTATCTTTCATTATCTACAAATGGATTTAATCATTTTTGTTTTCAAAGAAGCACTCACAGTACATGGACGGTTATATTGGTGAATTATAACTTACCATCATGATTATACATGAAATGAAAATAGACCACTTTATTTATTCTTATATGAGGTACAAAATAATCGGGTAATGATATTGATGTTTATTTGGATCCATTGATCGGCGGTTTGAAATTATTATGGGATTCAGGTGTTATGTTGTATGTTTCATATAGAAATAATGATTTCACATTGAGATCCATGTTTTATGAGATGATAAATAACTTTATTACTTATGAATATTTTTAGGATATATCATTAAAGGAACTCAAGGGTGTCCCATTTTTGAAAAAGTTACACAATAAATTATGTTGAATCATTCATCAAAAATCTTGTTTCTAGGACAACACAAATTTCTACCCTGACAGCATAAGTACCAATTCTAGACGACATCATTCTATGGAAGTTCATAAGAACTTATAGTTGTGTCTACTCTAATAGGTGATCAACCTTTTGAAAAAGTAAAATATGTGGACAATAATTTTGGTAAACCATTTTCAAAAAAACGTACAAAAATCAATTGGAAAAAGAGATCTATTTTTTTAATTACCATACTATAATTTTTTGTACTTAAGAACTTTTCATAATGATATTGATGTTATAAAAATATATGTGATGGTGTCATCATCACGTTTCTAAATGAACCCATCAAAAAAAGATGGAATTAAGGTTAGGTTTGTCATAGTTGACATGGAAATATGAGAAGTTTTGGCAGCAGTGAAGGGTGAAAAACAAACTTTTCTTCCTCTATCTACTTACACTATTTCTAGGTAGGAGAGATATTAGTTTTTAAACTTATTTAATGATGTAAAGGTTCTATAGGGGTATTCATCGAATATCAAGAACATTGTATAAATGACTGATTGAACATTAAAGTGTCTGAAATCAAATGATTTCCATATTTTTATGAAAGTTCTCATTATTATATCTTTACGTTTATTTTTTCGAAGAATTTCATTCATACATTAACCATGATATGTTTCTTCTTAAAATTTATATGTATCAAAGTTATAGAACCAAAAAAATTCCCGACTATGGAAAGATAAATTGTCCTCATATTATGTGAACTAGAAATATTATTCCCACCAATATTATTTGATATTATGGTTCACTTGTTGGGAGAGGTGAAACTGTGTGGTTATATAAACTATAGATGGAAATACCCCATTGAATTTAATATGAATATTTTAAAAGGGTATGTCAAAAATCATGTCGTACAAAGGGTTAAATTGAGGAGTGATGTATTGTTGAGTAATCTATTGAATTATGCACCGAATTCATGTCCAGTGTGGAATGTGTTGGTCTACCAAAATCTTGTCACATTGGGTGACTTGTGGGTGAAGGAATTTTTAGAAGAGATGTTGTCACAGTCAATATTACATATTAGTAGTAGTCCCACCTTTATGTTTTGTATAACAGTTTGGAGGATTCCCCATATGTTGAAACCCATAAAAAAATTAATAGGTATTAGAATCCATCAAGGGATGAAATATGGATATCAAATACACAAAATAAATAGTTGATTCGATGGTTTTGAGACCATATATTTAAAGATTCAGATGAAAATTAGGATTCAATTTCAGAACGACTTCATCGACTAGCCGGAGGACCAAGTGTGTACGTATTATCTTAAAGTGGTTATTTAATTAATGGTTATATATTCAATACAAATGAACATGATGAAGACAATAACATGAAAATAGTGGATTTACAATTGTGGATGAAGAAATGCATTTTTTTGTACTGATGATAGAAATACAATTTATGCAAATATTTCATAATTTGGAATAATCAAAAAAATATGGGAGTTGGATTATACAACATTCCAAGTAATAATTTTTTAATGTAAGGGGGTTGATAATAGTAGTGTTGTTAAAAAAGATGAATTAGGATTAGTGAAAGTTGATTTTAGTAAGTAAGAGTACAAAGATGAACCATTTATAATGGAATCACAGGTAGTACAAGTATTATATATTCCAGATCCCACAATTTGAAAGTGTTCAATTGTTCTATTATTAACCAAAACCACTAAAGGGTCGGATGAAAATTCAAATGAGGATGGCCATTTCATTGAGACATCTCAATCATTTCTTAGTGGTACCAATTTTGTCAGTGTTTTTTATGTCAAAGGAGACCATAATGAAGGGATTTGGATAGTCGATATAAGGTTCAAATCCATTCATCCTTTAGAAAAAAGAGATATCAATAATCAGTTTTTTTTGTAATATACATAGTGTTACCTCATGTTATTATCCTTAAGTTTATGCATTTATATACTATAAATTAAATTTTAAACCAATTATTTAGATAATTAATTCGAAGCTTGTTGGTGCTCCCAATTCCAAGGAATAATAGGTCTCTAAACTTGTTGTTGCTAGAAGTGTAGGGGAACAATGACCTTATTCACAAGTTGCTGCTCCCAATCCTAAGGAACAATAAGTTTCTCAACCTGTTTTTTATCCCAGTGCAAAGTTATAATGACCATCTTCACATTCTGATGCTACCAGTCTAGTGAAACATATTGAAGATATTGATTCCAAGGAAATGGTAGGCAAAGAAGGAAAGATGATGTAGAAAAAGTAGGAGTATCTTAGTTTGATGGTGTTATAAAAATTCATTAAGGTGAAAATCAAAGGTATTAAATATGAGATCTTATGGCATGAGAAGGTCCATCATGTTATCCTTGATAGGCCATGTTTATTAGTTACATTGGAATCATCACTCGGTAACATATGCTGATTGCTGTAGATTTGTGGTACCATTTTGTGGTTAGGCTTAATACACTGATGTGGGAAAATATTACAGTAACATTATGATATCATTTCTTTATTTAAATAAAAAATAAAATAATGAAACATTGACTTTCTCTTAATCATCCCTTGCACATTGCATTTATAGTAGACAACTCCCATAATATATATGTATTATTGATTCTTGGAAGGATTCGTAGAGGCTTTCTCATAATTCTAATGAGACATTATATTATAGATGCTGAAGGGAAAATAAACTCACACTCACTACTTGTCTATGCACACCTGATAACCCAAGAAGCATGGGATGCATTTATTAGTCATTGTACATATGTGTCTTTTCAGGTACATTGTGGCTGGTGATAAATTGTTTAAAGATACATGGATTCATCACTGTGATTGATAATTTTTTATTTATGAAATAACAACTAAGTGTGGGAAATAAGGAACAGGTAGAAAACCCAATGTACACCTACTATAAAGCATGGATGGGTATGCATCGCTTGAAAAAAATGGTATGTATTTTAAATCTGTCATAATACTTTTATGTGATGTGAAATAACAAACAAAATTTTGTTCCTTGGTTTATATGCAGATTGATGACTCTAAATCAAAATCCACTTTCATTCCATATCATGTGCTATGAAATGAGGAACGTGTAAATAAATATGGGATATTAAGAGATGAAAACAAAAAAAGTATGGGAAACATGTGTAAGTATGACATAATACAAATTTGTTTTTCTTTAAATCACTATTATATAATAATGATAACTTATTTTCCTATTTTTTTAATCATATGTAGTCATAGGAATCAGAAACACTTGTACTAGATGAATATATACTATCGGTGGCCTTGAAGCAGCCAGAATAGTATAGTCGTGTTAGAGGTATAGGTTTTGGGGTGACACCTCGAACATATTTTGAGAAAAAAGCAATAGGAAGATCAAGGTGAAGAAATGAAACGAATGAGGGAAATAAAAGATACCCTTGCAAAACAATTTCAATTGTAGAGATAGATTTTAGAAACAATAATGGGGGGAATCAAAGAGAATAAAAAACTCAAGAACAACCATTTCTTGACGACCCCCACCATCTTTGAGGTGATCCATTCCCATTAAAGATCTATATTGGATGAGGTAATAAATGTTCTAGTAATTTTTTCTATGAAATTTAAATCAAAAAGAGACTGATACCTTTACCATATAGATATTCTATTTGGTTATAATGATTTGGATTTATATATATCAACACCCACCCATCACCATGTAGCGAGGGATATAGTGTTAATATCAAAGAATATATTCTTCAAAATAGACTACATCCTAAAAATCATGTGAAAGATTCAATTAGCATATCCCATGATCTAAGAACCAAGATAACTATTCCAATTTATGAGAAAGATATTCATAAGGTCAAACAGGCTATTGAAACATTCATCGCATGATGGTCACATCTTGCAAAAGAACATGTTGATAAGGAGGTTTTCATTTCGAATTTATTTTATCAAATTAAAACCTTAATAATTATTGAAAAAATGTATAAAATAATGAATGTTATTATAGATAGTCAGAGGGAAGGGGTGAAATGAAAGACCGTCTCTAAACCATCTAAATTATAGACCAACCAATCCAAAAGATCCACCAAAACCACCTTTACCTTGCCCGTTATATATCCTCATTTACTACCATTGAAGTTTCACATGGATAAAATGTTAAAAAATGGTTGTACTCACATATTTTATTTTGAAGAAAATATGTACAGAGAGGAAGTTCAAGGCTTCATTAGTGTTGAGAATTTAAGTTAAATCCTCTACTATGATTAGATATATAGCTCAGTTGTTAATATATACATGACGTATGTTTTCATGATTTGATTTTCCAAAAGCTGATATACTATGTTAATTATGACTAAATACATTTTATATTTTTAGAAGTTTTATATATCAAAAACAATTAAAGTTATTTCCATATGAAAAAAATTGGACTCATTAGTCCTCAAACCACCTCTACAAAACAACCAAAAATAGATTCTAAGAAAGAGGAATAAATAGTGGTAGAGCAGCTCAAATCGTTAGAAAGAAATCAAAAAGATTATAGACTCTTCTTAATACCAATGAGATGAGGGTAAAACTATGAAATTTAATCATATTTAATATATTTCCATTTCATTCATTTCTTATTTCGTTTTGTGTTTTAGGAAACATCAGATGTTCATTGTAATCAATTTGGATACTCCAATGATTTATTTCATATATTAAATTCATGGATACTCAAGAAATAAACCATATATGATGTTTTTTATAAAATTTTAATACACTACATCCAACATTTTTTAACTAAAAATCAATTTATATTGTCCCAACCCATCCCCCGGGGCCTATTTTGTGACTACCCCAAGCCCGCCTTATATAGGCCAGGGGCTGGCGACTAGCACCAATGGCATAAATCCCTAAACTGGGAAGGCATTTCCTTTAAAACTTGAAAAATCTCATAATAGAGTAGGAGCTGGAAGAAAAATACTAAGTAAAACTGTATACAAAGAGTTATGAATATAGTGTGGCTGAAATACAATCCCAATAGGAAAATACAAGTACAAATAAAAATAAGTACAACTGAAAAGGAAAAAATAGCTGAAAGGTGAAAAGCATCTCCTGGATCATCCACCATGGATCCTACCTGAAGGGTAGGTACAGATAGCATCATCAGCACTCCACGTCTGTCGGTCTCCTCCATGTAATGACAGGTCATATGGTTCACCTTCGGGTACCGTCCAGTCCTGGAACTCTTAGCCTTAGTCAATGATATAAGTCTACTACAACCAACATAATGAGGTGCAGGCATAGCCAGTGCAGGGGTGAGTATAACGATACTCAGAAGGGACCCCAAGATCCTCAACGTCTTACAAAATCCAGCAAGGATAAACCACAAATTATGAAATCAATAGATAACCCCACCTAGTGATATGACCATACATATACCTAAGTTATCAATTAATCCATCTCAATCATGAGGTAAACACAAAAGTTACTGACTCAGCTCAACCACGATTTTATTATAGGGGTAGTACCAATTTGAACTCTCGGCTGATGGATAACTCCTCCTCTATTGAGTATAGTGGACTAGCTGCGTCACACAAATGTGCTTCCTGCTAACCATAGACTGCTGAGGTACTACTCCTATCGAGTACTGTGGGTCTGCCGCGTCACATTGAGGCACTCCCCACCGTGGTTCTGCCATGTCACACAGAGGCGCTCCCCCTCATAGCCTGCTGAGGTACTCCTCCTGTCGAGTACCATGGGTCTACTGCGTCACCAACACGCTCCCCACTGTGGGTCTTCCACGACACCAAGGATCTCCCCACTGGGCCAGTAGAGTCACTCCGATTCAAATAGTCAAGAGTCGTCAGGTCTCGTCCATCTACTAGGTTCCTGCACAAATTCTCTATCGTCTCCGGAAGATCTGCGCAACAAGATACAGTTCGATGATCCAACTGCCATGAAGTCCCATGAAAAAAGTATCTCAAAGTCTTGCCACGTCATAGAGGTCTCAACGCCATAGAAGAGACATCAATCGGATGACCGATTTGCGAGTTATTTTCCATTTAGTCCCGGGGGCCCGATTGGATTCGTGTATGATCTAACCTGGTCGTATCTCAACATTACCCCAAACTCTAGTGGGGTATACTCAAAGGTACCATGGTGCTCCATGAAAACCAGTGCCATTGATGGTTCTTAAAATGGTTGTCAGGTGTCAAAGATACGACCAAAGAAATTAAAGGGTCAGTAGTGGGCCCAGGTCTGATCAGACCTGTTGGGTCTAGCCAGACCCATTGGGCGGGCCAGCCTGTTAGGTTTGGCCCAGCCTGTTGGGCCCAGCCGAGCAGGCCGCGAGGGCGGTTCGGCCTGGGCTCGAGGACGGTTCAGCCCGGAGCATCACGAGGGTGCGGCCCAGCTCGGCTCGGCCCAGAGGGTGAAACCTGGACGGTTCTTCTAGGGTGCCGTGAGGGGGGCCACAGGCCGGTTCGGGAGGCCGGGACGCTGGGAGGCTGCCGGACAGGGCGCACTCGGGCAGGCATGCGGCCGGGCAGGGCACCAGGCAGGCCGATGGGTGGCTAGGTAGGGCGCGGCCAGGCCGGGAGGTGGCTGGGTAGGGCGCCAGGTGAGCCGTCGGGTGGCCGGGCAGGGCGCGACCTATTTGGAAGAAGGCAGGGAGGTCGGACTGGCATGGTTTGGGCAAGAAAAGTTTGGTGTAGCTCGGGCCGGTGCAGGTCGGCACGGGCATGCAGGAGGCCGGCAGCGGTGTGGCCGGGTGCGCAGGAGGCCAGTGGCAGTGTTTCCGGGTTCGTGGGAGGCCAGCGGTGGTTCGACCTGCATAGCCGTCGCGGTCGTGGCACCAGAACGCCACGTGGGCGGCGTTCTTCATGGAGGCTGCATGAAGTGTGGCCTTTGCTTGTGCCTTTTCTGCCTTCAACGTCGCTTCGTCGCCTTGCCATAGATTATCATAAACAAGATCGACGGAGGGAGTCGGGCCAGGTTAGTTTGGCCCGCACCATCCACGGTTAGGGTGATAACAAGAGGTTCACATGTATAAAGCACACCAACCATCGTTCATCATTTTGAAAGAAAGGAAGAACATGGGAACAAATCATACATAAAAAAATTCAAACCCATACTTTTTTTTTGTCATTCATCGTTCATCAACGAAGTTGAATAAAGTAGATGAAGACGATCGTCATTCATCGCATCTATTATACGCTTCCAATCCCATGTTGCGTCATATGTGGAGGACGCTCCACGTTAGAAGGTGTCTGGGGAATAATTTCAAAGAGGATCGTTTCTGGCATTCTTTAATGGAAGAACTTGTTCTTCGTTCTTCGTTGGAAGCTTTCTCCCAAGCTCTACTCTTCCCAAAGCTTCCACTAAATTACAAATTCCAATCCAAAAGTGATATGATTTCTCCAATTTAATTGTTGAAACAATATTCAAATTGGGGAAATTAATTATGTAGGTTGGCATAATAAGGATGGAGTGTTGGCAACATTAATGTTAGAGGAGTCAAGAGGCCCTCCCCTATTAATAAGGGTGAGTTGAGAGGTTTTCCTCGCCTCTCATTAATAGGGGGTTTAGTCTTGTGTGGTCCCCCCATCGTTAATCCTCACATGGGTGGTTGATTTAGGGTAGGCCCCACCACCATAACCTCTCATGGGAGGTTAAGGTGTGGTGGTCCCACTTCCAACTTCCTTGAGGAGATTTTAACTATAAAATAAAAATTAAGCCACACACTTAATTTTTATTTAATTCAATCTCTAAAAACCCTCAAAACTAACATTTATTATCCACCCAATGCCATCGATGTGAAAGACTTCTTAAGAGAATATCGGCACTGTGAGTTCAATGGTGCCCTCCGATTTCAATTTCGAGCACCAGTTCAAAAGATATAAAAACCCAATCGTACATTTACCGAATGTACCCAAACAAAACTTCAAAAATAGATTCTGGGCACACCAGTCCTTAGAATCATGTGTCATCAGTTTTCGCGGACTCGTAAAATTCCCAAGTATTTATGAAAAAAAATTCCATGGGAATTCTGGGTCTTTATATTCTCCCCACCTCAGGGATTATGTCTCTATAAGCTACAACTCTAACTATGGGAACAAGTGGTGGTACTGAGCACGCATCTGACCCTCCCTCTCTCATGATCCCTCCTGGAGGTTCCCGTGCTACCAGTGAATGCGAACCAAAGTTATCGAATGTCCACGTAGGACCCTCTCCTATCAATACTCAATCTCCACTGGATCCTCCGTGAAAGTCTCCCCTTCTTCGATGGTTATCTCTCTATGGTCGATGATGTGAGAAGGGTCGGGAATATATCTCCTCATCTGAGATACGTGGAAGACATCATGCACCTGATGCAACTGAAGTGGAAGAGCTAAGTTGTAAGCCACCTTGCCTAATCTACTGAGGACCTGGAAAGGTCCGATGAATCTCATAGATTAGTTGCCACCTCAGCCAAATATCTGTAGAACTCATCAAGGTGAGACCTGTAGGAAGATGTGGTCGCCATCCTCGAAATCTAGAGGTCTCTATATCCTATCATCATATGACTTCTGCCTGCTCTGTGCAGTCTTCATCTGCTCCTGGATGATCTAGGCCTTCTCTGTGGTAGCTCGTACCATCTCTAGTCCCACTAGTGCTGACTCCCCAGGGTTAGTCCAACACAAGGGTGATCTGCAAGGTCACCAGTATAACGCCTCAAAAGGTGCCATCTCGATGGTGGAGTTATAGTTGTTGTTGTAGGAATACTCTACCAAAGGTAAGTGATCCTCCGAGCTATGACCTAAGTCGAAGCCACAAAAATGTAGCATGTCATTGAGGGTTTATATGGTCCGCTCAGTCTGGCTATCCATCTGAGGATGGAAGGCAGTGCTCAGATGAAGCTACATCCCAAAAGCCTCCTGCAACCCCTTCAATAGCCGAGAAGTAAATCGTACATCACAATAGGAGACAATAAATTAAGGTAATCCATGTAGCCATATATTCTCCTGCACATAAAGGCGTCCCAAGCTCTCTACTAATCCATGCTCTCTGATGGGTAGGAAGTGGGTTGACTTCGTGAGTCGGTCGACGATCACCCAGATATAGTCATTACCTATAGGTGTATGTGGAATACCCATCATGAAGTCCATGGATATCCCATCCCACTTCCACTCTGGAACATCTAAAGGCTGAACCAAGCCTGTTGGTACCTAGTGATCTGCCTTCACTTGCTGACAAGTGAGTCATCAAGAGACAAACTCTGCAACTACTTTCTTCATACCTGGACACCAATACTATCGTCAAAGGTCCTGGTACATCTTCCCCACTCATGGATGTACCGATAGAGGGGATGTGTGGAACTCCCTCCACACTTCCTCCTATAGTGACACCGGTATCATAGTATATCCTCCAAAAAGGATGATGTTCTCCCCACCTTCAGAAAATCTATCAGGTCCCTGCCCTGTGGATATCTGAGCATGTCGTGTCTCACAGTCAACGTCCCCATGTTGTGCCTCCCTTACTCGCTGAAGAAGTGGGGGATTGACTGTAAGGGACTAAAGGAAAACTGCTCCATCTCTATCCACAAAGGATATCTGTAAAGCAGCCAGCTGCTCCCTCGCCTCGCCTAGCAGTTGTATACCAGATCTACTGGTGAGTGCATCTGCTACAAAGTTCCCCTTTCCAAGAGTATAGACTATCTTGAAGTCATAGTCTTAGGGGAGCTCAACCCATCACCAATGTTTGAGGTTTAGTTCCTTTTGAGATAAGATATACATGAGAATCTTGTGATCAGAGTACATGGTAAAACGTTCGCCCATCAGATAGTGTCTCCACCTCTTCAAGGTGAAGACCACTGATGCTAACTCTAGGTCATGGGTAGCGTAGTTCTGCTCATGTTGTCTCAGTTCCAGAAAACCATACGTGATCGCTGCTCACTCCTACATCAGGACCCACCCAAGTCTAGTCTATGATGAATCGCAATAGACTACGTACCCTACGCCTTCCTCTAGAAGCCTCAAGATGGGGGCACTAGTCAACCTCTACCTCTGCTCCTGAAATCTCTGCTGGAATTATTCGACCATACTAAGGGTTTCCCATTCTTTATCAAGGCTGATAGTTCTAAAACTCAGGAAAAGTCTTGAACAAACCTCTTGTTGAAACCAGCCAAACCAAAGAAACTTCGTCCCTCCGTCACTCTCCTGGGTGGCTCCCAAGAAAGTACCGCCTCAATATTCACTGGATCCACTGCATCTCCAGCCCTCAAGATGACATGTCCCAAAAATTGAACCTTATGAATCCAAAACTGGCACTTAAAGAGGTTACCATAAGGCTAGTGCTCATGGAGTGTTTCCAGTACTACCTGCAAATGGTAGGCATGCTTCTCCTCACTAGTCAAGTAGATCAGAATATCGTCGATGAAGACTATGAAAAAGCAATCAAGGTATGGCTAGGAAATCATGTTCATGAGTCCCATGAACACTACTGGAGCATAGGTTATGCGAAAAGGCATAACCAATAACTTGTAGTGTCCGTACTGACATCTGGAGTCCATCTTCTACACATCCTCATCTTGAACTCTAAGCTGGTGATAGCCTGATCTGAGGTCTACCTTTGAGAACCACCATGCTCCCTTTATCTGATCAAAGAGTTCGTCAATCCTTGGGAGTGTGTACTTATTCTTCATTTTCACCTGGTTCAGGTGACGGTAGTTGACACATAGCCTCAAGCTTCCATCTGCCTTCTTGGCGAATAGAATCGGGGCTACCCAGTGATAAACACTGGGCCTGATGAATCCTTTCCCCTGCAAGTGCTCTAGCTATACCTGCATCTCATGAAGCTCAGAAGGAGCCATCCAATATTCTGGTGTAGATATTAGTGTCGTCCCGGTTTATAGGTCAATGTAATATTCCACCTCTCTTTGAGGAGGTAGACCTGGAACATCATCAGGGAAAACATCCGCATACTAGTCCACCACTACAGGATAGGTCAGACTCTCCACATCAACAACATCGAGGGTAAGATAGGCCAAATTATGAGTGACTGTATTACCCCTCCTCTGAGTAAGTCATTCTTGTGCTGCAAAGTCTCCCTTTTCGCCGGTTAGGGTAAACCTGGTCCCATCCATGCAGACACACCGCACATTGTGCCTAATACAGTCAATCTGAGCATGGATTGTAGATAACCAGTCCATACCCAAGATGACGTTGTAAGGCCTTGACACCCTTACTAGGAGATCCCACCCGGAGGTCTCGCCTCTTGGAGTAATCTCACACTACCGAAACCGGTGTGTGATAGTCAAGTCTGATCCAGTAGGAGTCACTAGCCGTAAGGATCGATCCAACGACTCCATCAAAATCTCCGAGCTCCGAACGAGGGTAGTGGAAATGAAAGAGTGACTAGAACCTGTGTCTATAAGAACTACAACTATGGTGGAGTAGACACATATCATACCTCGAATCATCTCTGCAGCACCATGATCATAAGCCTGAACTGCCTGGAGCTAAACTCTCGCATGTTCACCTGCTCCCTACGTTCGGGGTAGAACTCCGGGTGGTGGTGGTGGTAACACCTCGAAACTTCACCCACCGCCAGCTGCTCCACCAGCTCCTCTGCCACATCTTCCTACTCCCTGCAGACTGCCTCGATCGAATCTATGTCTCTTCCCGGGTGGTCTTTCGACCGTCTGTTCATCATCTGAATGGCGGGTCAGACAGTCACGAGCCATGTGACCATGCCCGCCGCATGAGTAACACTGCCCGCTCCTGGCATGTGTGTATCTACCCTAGGATCCCTGTACAACTGATAATGAGTCATGCAGTCATCCACCTATGGTTCAGGACTTCTTGGACCTATGTGACATCCATCTACAACCAACTGCAAAAGACTCCACAGCATGTCAACTAGTGGTGGGTCTCATTGTTGGAGACTGCTCAGCAAAGAAACTATGCACTAAGATGGCTCACTCCAACACCCCTGCCTGCGTCAGGATGTAGAGGGATATCATTGAAACCTTGATCTCTTTCCTGAACCCATGCTCTAGGGATAGGGCCATGATGAATGGGTCCCACACCATATCTGTGGAGTAGCATGAGGGGTCGGTGAACCTCACTGAGTATCGTGCCACTGTCATGTTGCCCTACTGCAGATGATGTAGCTCATGAATGCGCATTGTGCGAAGAGTCTTAGGGAAAAACTTTTCCCAAAACAGGCTATCAAAGTCTGCTCAGAGAGGCGTCATCTCGTCATGAACCTGGAGCATCATGCTCCACCATCTTCCCATTGCTGCCTTTAGAAGGATAACCACAAGTATCACAATGAGGTTGGCTGGTGTCCCTAACAGTCAGAAAACTCTCACCACAGCCTCCAACCAATCCTCATCCGCCTGTGGGTCCGTCTCTCCCCTGAACCTGAGTTGCCTCTAGAGATGGAACTCATGCAATGCGCTCAAGAGGTGTGCATCGTCTGCTGCTGGGGCTAGGGGCATCGGTGGCCCAACAGGTAGTGGTACCGCTGGTGCCTCCGTTAGTGCCTCTACTGGAAGAGGGACCTGCACCAATGTCTCATCGCTCGATGGGATATATGTGCATTATTCTCTTAGGACTCTCACTGGTCGTCCGCAAGGAGGCATCCTGAAAGAAACAGATGTGATACGGTCAAAGATTATACCTGCTGAGCTAACCTAGTTGAGCCGATTTAAATAAAACTTTTGGAAAAACCCACAGAATCATTTTTTTCGTGCACTGAGTCGGAAGTTAGTAGTCATGGTCCGGGTGTATGGATACGTCGGCCACCGCACCAACACTGGTATCCTTGAACTAAAAACCAAACTTTGTACTCTTAAAACTATTTCTTCATAGAAAAGAATGATCATAATCCTAAGTTTTGTAGTAGAACCGACTCCTCTGATTCTAAGTTATCACAAACCATCCCCTAGGGCCTATAATGGGACTAGAACAAGCCCGACATCCATTGTCCATGGGCTGGAGACTAGCACCAAAGGTGTAAATCCCTAAACTAGGAAGAAAATACTTTTAAAACATGAAAACGAACACAACAGAGTACAAGATGGAAGAAAAACACTGAGTAAAACAGTATACAAAGAGTGTTGAATGTAGAGGGGCCATAATACAAGACCAACAAGAAAATACAAGTACAACTGAAAATAATTACAACTGAAAAGGAAAAAATATTTTAAAGGTGAAAATCAGCTTTGGATTGTCCACCACGAATCCTAGCTGAAGGGTAGGTATAGATAGCCTCCTCATCACTCCACATCTATCAGTCACCTTCGCGTACCGACACGTCGTATGGTCCACCTCTGGGTATTGTCCAGTCCTAGTATGCTCAGCCTCAGTTAGAGTTGTCCATTGTCTACAACCAACACAATGAGGTGTGGGCATAGCCCGTGCAGGGGTGAGTATAACGATACTCAGTAGGGACCCTGAGACCCTCAAGGTCTCACAAAATCCAGCAAGGATAACCCACAAATTAAAAAATCATTAGATAACCCCACTTAGGTATATGTCCATACATATACCAAAGTTATCAAGTACTCCATCTCAATCAGGAGGTAAACACAAAAGTTATTTACTCATCTCAACCTGGATTTTATTATAGGGGTAGTTTCAATCTGAACGCTTGGATACTGGAGAACTTCTTTTCTATCAACTATAGTGGGCCTACCGCATCACATAGAGGCACTTCCCACTAACCTTGTACTGATGAGGTACTCCTCCTGTCGAGTACTGTGGGTCTGCCGTGTCACACAAAGGCACCCCCCACTGTGGGTTTGCTGTGTCACACAGAGGCGCTCCCCCTCATAGCCTGCTGAGTTACTCCTCCTGTCATGTATCGTGGGTCTGCTGCATCACCAAGGCTCTCCCCAATGTGGGTCTACCGCGACAATAAGGTTCTCCCAACTGGGTCAGTAGAGTCACTCCGAGTCAAAGGGTCAGTAGTCTTCAGGTCTCATCCAGCGACTAGGTTCCCACACAAATGATCTCTCTTCTTCGGAAGATTTGATACACAAGCTTCTAGTCGATGAACCAACTTCCACAAATTCCCAAAAAAAAGTATCTCAAAGGTTTGCCACGTCATAGTAGTCTCAACGCAATAGACGGCGCGTCAATCGGATGCCCGATCTGTGAGTTATTAGCCTTTTAGTCCTGGGGGCCCAGTTAGATTCATGTACGATCCAACCTGACCGTATCTCAAATTTAACCAAAACTCTAGTGGGGTATATTCAAAGGGACCGTCACACTCCCAGAAAAATAGCGTCGTTGACGGTTCGTCAAACGATCATCAGGTGCCAAAGATATGGCCAATGAATGTAAAGGGTCAATAGTGGGCTCGAGTCCGGTCTGACCTCATCGGACTGACTTGGCCCATCCCAGTTTGGGTTGCCTTGGTATGATCTGTTGGGTCTGGGCCAACCAATGGGGTGGGCCAACCTGTTAGGTTCATCCAAGACCATTGGGCCTAGCCCAGCAGGCCGTGATGACGGTTCAGCCTGGTCTTGGGGCCGGTTCGGCCAGGGCGCCGCGAGGGGGGCCGCATGCCGGTTTGGGAGGCCGAGCAGGAGGGAGGCAATCGGGTAGGGCACGGCTAGGCAGGGCACCATGTGGGCCGATGGGCAGCCGAGAGGCTGGGCCGTCACAGTTTGGTCCGGCGCGGCTTGGCGCGGCTCGGGCCGGTGTGGGCTGGTGGGGTTTGGCTGAGGCGCGTGGGAGGCTGGAGGCGTTGTGGTCGGGCGCTCGGGAGGCCGGAGGTGGTTCGACCCATGGAGTCGGCTCAGTCGGGGCACCAGAAAGCCACGAGGGCAGCGCGGTTTGCAGAGGCCTTGGGAAGCGTGACCTTTGCATGTGCCTTCATCGCCTACAACGCTGCTTCGTCACTATGTAGTAGATTATCTTAGACAAGATCGACGAAGGGAGTCGGGCCATATTAGTTTGGCCCACACCCTCCATGGTCAGGGTGATAACAAAAGGATCACAAGAATGAAGCACAACAACCCTCATTATTCGTTTTGAGAGAAAGGAAGAACATGGGAATAAATCATACTTAAATAAATTTAAACCCCTACCTTTGTTCGATGTTTGTCGTTCGTCGACGGATTTATTGAAAGTAGACGAAGAAGATCGTCTTTCGTCGTGTCCGTTACATGCTTCCAATCCCAAGTTGTGTTGGCTATGATAGATGCTCTATATTGGTAGGTTTCCAGGGAATAAGTTCAAAGAGGATTGTTGCCGGCGTTCTTCTTTGGAAGAACATGTTCTTCGTTCTTCATTGGAATCTTTCTCCCAAGCTCTCCTCTTCCCAATGCTTCCACCAAATTTCAAATGCCATGCCAAAAGTGATATGATTTCCCCAATTTAATTTTTGGCACAATTTTAATATTGGGAAAATTAATTAGGTATGTTGGAATAATGATGATGGAGCGTTGGCAACATTAATGTTAGAGGAGTCAAGAGGATCTCCCTATTAATTAGAGAGAGTTGAGAGGTTTCCCTCTCCTCCCATTAATAGGGGGTTTAGTATCATGTGGTCCCCATGTCGTTAATCCTCACATGGGAGGTTGAGTTTGGGTGGGCCCCACCACTATAACATCTCATGGGAGGTTAAGGTGCGGTGTTCCCACCTCTAACTTCCATGAGTATATTTTAACCATCAAATAAAAACTAAGACACACACTTTATTTTTATTTAATTCAATATCTAAAAAACCCAAAAAAATACTTTTATTCTCGACTCACTGCCATCGAAGTGAAAGTCTACTTAAGCGCATATCAACGCTGCGAGTTCAACGGTGCACTCAAATTTCAATTCTGATCACCGGTTAAAAATTTATAAAAACCCGCTCGTATGTTTACTGAACGTACCTAAACAATACATCCGAAAATAATTCCAGGCACACCGATCCTCAGAATCATGCGCCGTCAGATTTTGCAGACCTGTAAAATTTCCAAGTATTTAAGAAAAAAAATTCAATGAGAATTCCGAGTCATTACATATATATTTTATAATATCTTTCAATGTGGATTATTTTATAATAGGTTGGTGCATCAATATCATCTAAAACATGGAATGAGGCCAAGGGATAATGACAAGAAACATGAAAAGTACTACGACTAGATGCGTATCATGGTATATATAATAATATATCACTATCCAAACACATATAAAAACAAATTACATATTTTTTTCAATGTTTATACAGTGTTAAAAACAAACAAATGGAAAATATTATGGTTATTATGTTTGTAAATTTATAAGAGATCACATTACATGAAAAAACTAGTATAACTGAAGATGTATTTTAGAAGATAATTACTATTTATTTTAAAATATTTATTAATACTTTGTGTATTTATATTTTTTTCAGTAATACAACCACTATTGAAAAGGCTCATATTCACAAGACGATATAGATTTTCATAGAAACGAATGGGTAGCAGACCTAATGGATGAATTTACACAAATAGAATTAATATGTGACTTCCATAGAAGTAGTGTATTGTTTCTTATATATGTTTAATTTTCTTATTTATAGAATTACTCACATAACAATTATTTTCTTATATAGGTGGATTCATTTGTTCGAGTTGGGATCGTTTGTTCGAAACTGATCATGCTCATGAGAGATTGGACTTCGAGGCTGTAATTGAGATAATGACAACATGAAAATGAGAAAACATATTTTTCTTTAAACTATCTACAACAAACCAAAAAATTGAGAACATATTCTTTTTAGGTAGAAGTGGAAACCCCATGTTGCATGAAATGTGAAGTGAATCATAAAGATGAATCTACCAAGGGATTTATCAGTAGTTGAATGAAATGTATAACTTTCCAAAAGATTTGAAATGAAAAATTTCCTGAACATTGTAGTAATCATCCACATCATAAACATTTTGACCTCAATATGATTTGTAGTGTGGTTGGTATGACTCAAAGTGTATATTTTTAGTTTATAATATTTGTTGATACTTTAATATTGATGTCTTCTAAACTACCATTCTTTAATCTATGACTCATGATTATGATCTATGATATGCAGAGTGTGAATTTATAATGTTAATATCACCTTCTAACATCTTTATAGTCATATTATCATTATATGATCATTTATATCTCCCTTGTTTATAATTATTGAGCATATATGATTACCCTTTATTACGTTTCATATCCTTAAATTATGAAGAATGGTTTTAGAAATGATATTTCTAAGAAGGTTTCTAGTAATGAACAACTTAATGAGAGACTATTATGAACTTGTTATTTATGTTTTCATGTTTCAAAAAGTAGTAGGCCTAAACTATTTTAAAATAGATCATTATTTTATCCAAGGAATATTAATATACTAAGATGTGATATCTATGTATGAAATGTTTGGGTCAATAAAGTTGGTATCAGAGAAAATGACATATTTAAAACATAGAAACCACATTAAAATATTTTGATACTTTAGGGAAATTATTCATAAGATATTTGAGCTGTGTAATAATAAATACCACCTCTATATGATGCACTATGTGACTGGTATGACTCAAAGTGTCTCATTATGTTTAAAATTGACATTTTTTTAATAAAAAGAAAAAGTGACATAATGAAAACTGATTAAATGGATTATTATTTTTTTGATACTTTACGAAAACAGTATATATGGAAATTATTGTGTTTAGGAATCAACCTCACCTCAATTTGACACATGGTGCAGACGATATTACTTTAAGTGTTAATTTTTATATTAAATTGACATTAAATTTAGAAAAAAGAACATGTGACATACTGAAAAATAAAAAAACATATTTGTATTTTTTGATACTTTAGGAAAATTAACAATGAATAATTTGTGACATATAGGAATAAACCACACCTCAATCAATTACATAGAATGATCTGTATGACTAAAAGTTCCAGATATCAGTTTTAAATTGACATTTTCGCTCAAAATGTGTCACTAACTGGAAACCAAGAAAATGAACTTCAATTGTATTGATAAATTAAGGAAGTGATTCATATGTCATTTATTGTGTGCATGAATCATTATCACATCAAAATGATGCATGATGTGACCGTTATGACTCAAAATGCATGTTTCTAGTTTGAAATGAAATTTTAGTAAAAAAAAACTAACATACTAAAAATCAAGATAACTAGTTTATATAGTTTTTATACATTAGAAAAATGATCTATAAGTCAGTTTTGACCTGTAAGGATTAGTCTCACCCCAATATGACCCATGGTGTAGCCGTTATAACACAAAGTGTCTCCTTTTATTTAAAATAGACATTAATTTTAGTAAAAAGAATAAGTGGCATACTGAAAACTGAGAAAACTCATTCATATTACTTTAATACTTTAGAAAAATGATCCATGAGTCATTTGTAATGTGTATAAATCAACCCAACCTCAATACGATGCATGGTGTGACCAGTATAACTCCAAATGTGTCTTTTTATTTAAAATAAACATTTATTTAAGTAAAGAGAACAAGTGACATACTGAAAATAAATAAAACACATTCATATTGTTTTGATACTTTAGTAAAATGATCCATTAGTAATTTTTGACAAGTAGGAATCAACTAAATCTCAATCCGATGAATGGTGTGACCAGTATGGCTAAAAGTTTCCGTTTTCAATTTAAAATTGACATTTTAGCTCAAAAAATGTCACTCACTGAATACTAAGAAAACACATTCTTATTGTATTAATAATTTAGGAAAGTGATTCATTACTCTTTTATGATGTGTATAAAGTAGTATCATGTCAAATTGATTCACGATGTGATAGATAGGACTCAAAATGTGTGTTTCTAGTTTGAGATGAGATTTCAGTAAAAAAACACAACTGACATAATGAAAACCATGAAAACAAATTTGTATTGTTTTGATACTTTATGAAAAGTATTTATAAGTCATTTATGATGTGTAAGAATCAAAAACACATTAATATGATCCACAGTGTGTCCGGTATAACTCAATGTGTCTCTTTTTATTTAAAATTGACATTAATTTTAGTAAAAAGAACATGTGACATTCTCAAAACTAAGAACTCACATTTGGATTGTTTTTATAATTTATAAAAACAATAAATGAGTCATTTTTGGCATTTATGAATCAATCCCACCTTAATAAAATTCATGGTGTGACCGGTATAACTCCAAATGTGTCTTTTTATTTAAAATTGACATTAATTTAAGTAAAAAGAACATGTGACATACTGAAAATTGAGAAAACACATTCAGATTATTTTGATAATTTAGGAAAATTATCCAAAATCCATTAGTGACATGTAAGAATCCAGCACACATGAATTCAGTGCATGGTCTGACTGGTATTACTAAAAGTGTACGTTATCAGTTTAAAATTGACAATTTAGCTCAAAACGTGTCACTCACTAAAAACCAAGAAAACTCAACCTGGTTGTATTAATTATTTAGGATAAAGGTTCATATGTAATTTTTGAGGTGTATAAATCATTCTCACATCAAAATGACATATGATGCGACAGATATGACTCAGAATGTGTGTTTCTAGTTTGAAATGACATTTTTGTAAAAAACCAAACCGATATACTGAAAGCTAACCCAATGCCTTCAGATTGTTTTGATACTTTAGGAAAATGATCCATTAGTAATTTTTGATAGGTAGAAATCATATTCTCCTCATACTGACACACAGTGTGACTCGTATAAATCAAAATGTGTCATTATTTAAATTTGATATTAATTTTAGTAAAATAACAAGTGGCATACTCAAAACCGATAAAACACATTCAGATTGTTTATATATTTTTGGAAAATGATCCATAACTCATTTTTGATGTATAGGAATCAACCCCACCTCAATACAAATAATGGTTTAACAGGTATAACTCCAAATTTATCTTTTTTATTAAAATTGACATTTTATTAATGTTTTTTTCATATTAATGTTTAATTTATTTTTTTATAGTATTACTAACATAATATTTGTTTTATTGTATATGTGAAAAGTTTTTCTTGAGTTAGGATTATTTTTTAGCAATTGATACCATGGTAGGACATTTTTTATAAGGGATCACAAGAGTTAAAAGATGAAACATTAATGTTTTTAACTGTTGGTTGGATAATTGTGAATGTAATTATATAAAACATTGTTTGAAATGTATATAGTAGCGTTTTTTTGTATATACCATCGGTGGATATTTTTTATTCATGAGGTAAATTAAATGTATCTAGCATTGTTTTTTGGGTGTGTTATATATACCTGCAAGTTTTTTGGGTGTGTTGTTATATTAACAGCATATTACAACTAGCTAGGCCTTTATCAGAAACGTGATTAACAACACTTTTTAGTGTTGTTAAAGGCTTTTTTGGCACTGTTAAATAGAATATATGTAGTAGTGTCATTTTTTATATGATATTAAAAATTCACTTTTGTTAATAAATAACAAATATTTTGGTGTGAAAATTCAATTTATCAATACTTGTGTTTTTTATGGCCTTATGAATGGGAAAAAAATTACATTTTGGAATATTCTATAGAATATTTTATAAGTTTGGTGTTGAGTCCGCATGAGATTTTGAGGCTCGTGGAGCCCCAATTGATGATTATATAAAAATATAAAATATATTTTATTCATGCGTGTGCACGATTTTTACAAAAAAAATGAAATGAATCCTTAATGGTGCTTCTTATGAGAAATATGAGCCCATTATTAGATTCGTGATAAGGGTTTTACCGAAGGCACAACATATTTTTTTTGTGTGTTGGGTGTTTGTAAACATCACACGTGAGGATAGTATTTAATATTTTTATTGTCTTTTATTTTCAAAATAACAGAATATCTTCCAAATAGTGTGTCTGATGGATAATTTGAGACCTTTATTATGTTTGGAATGGAGATTTTACACTAGGCGCGACATAACATTTGTTTAGATTAGGGGTTTGGTAACATCAAACATAAGGGTAATAATAATTTTTATATGAATATTTTATTTGACAGTTAGAAATAATAATAATAATTTAACTATTATTATTATTAATCGTGTCAAGTATAAAAATGAAAATATATTTCTATGATTAATTATGGTGTTACGGTGGAAATAATGAGTGAATAATATAATAATGGTGATATTATTAATTGTGTCAATTAAATGAAAATGCGTAGTTAATATTGATTTATTAAACATTATTGGTATTTAATAGTTTTTTTAAATTATTAATGGTGTCAATGATGTGTTATATTTAATAATAATAATTTAATTATTATTATTAATATTAAATTGGGAAAAAAATATTTGGTGTGTATATATATATGGGATATATATATGTGTGTGTGGGTGGGTGGGTGTAAATATATGTATACATATATGTGTGTGGGTGTGTGTCTGCAGGTAAAAACAAATAAACAAATATTTTTATATATAGTTGTGTGTGTATGTATATAAACATGTGTTTACATATATATATATATATGTATATATATATGGGTGTATATTCATGTGTATATATATGGATTATTTTTCAATATATATATATATATATTTAATAATTGATTTAAAAAAATGGATTTAAATGGGAGAATGAAATAAATGTGAATTGGTTGGAGCATGGGGCCCTAGAGGAATTTTTTTAGTCCATGAATAATGCATAGAGGTTGAAAAAAACAATAAATATCTTTATTTAAGATAATTAATGAATTAAAAAATAAATAAAAGGGTTGGTAGGTACTTGGGATGCATAAAGGAGGCGCCCAAGCAACCCCTCACATCACCTCTCTCCTTTACTCATTATTTTTATTTTCTTATTTTCCAAAATTCAATCATCGATATATACTGCAATATTTATCAGATTGACACATCATTGGTATCATTGGGTTTATCTCGACAAGAATAATTTCAAACATTTTTTGTGAAAGGAACGATGTTTTGGTGGTGTAGTTAAAACTTAGACGCCAACCCTTGCTGTCTGTCATCGCTACACCTAAGGTAGGAAGTCCTTAACTTTTTTTCATGTATTATACTGGTTATTGACATGATTTTTGGTGTGCGTGTGTAGCCATAGGAATCTCTTTACATTAGTGCATGTTATGTAAGGATTGTTCATTAATGTTTGGCGTGCAAGTTTGATCACATGAGGTGTACATGTGTGTAACCTTTACAATTGCTTAAGTTTCTTGCACATGGATTTTTTAGATAATTATACATATTGTTTGGTTTTATTTTGATCTTCCTTGTTATATACATATTTTCATGTATAGTTTGTCTTCGGAGTAGATACAGGTGGTTCCATATAGAATATTCCCTTTCGAGAGGGATGTGTGAGATATTGATAAGCACATACCGAGGCTTTCTCATCCAATGGATGTGTCAAACATGTTTTGTGAACTATCCCATCAAGTAGGTTAATGTGTCAGACATGGTTGTTGATGTTCATACCAGTATTGTTCTGAAGTAGGTATGTTTCTTCTGGAATGGTTCTGAAGCAGACAGAGTCGGTCTATGAGGACCCAGCATGTGGTTGGAACTTGTGTGATATATATTTTTATATATGTACCCAGTTTATTGTAACACCCCGAGATTTTATGAGAAGTGTTCTTTTTAATTTATTTTATGTCTTGTGTTGTATGATACCCAAAGATTATCTTTCTCTATACGCAACACCGTATTAGCTTGCAGTATATGCAACACTAATCTTGGATCGTGTTACACACCATTTCAAGTTTTTTTGATAGTAGTTATTCTACGAAACATTTAGTATATATATATATATTCAATTTATTAATGAAATATGGTTGGATTTTGTTATACACAAAAACAAAGGATTCATGCACTACACGTAACCCTAACTTGGCTTGCATTACACGTAATCGCGACCTTCCTTGATAGCGTGTGTTGTATTCAATACCAGGTTTCACTAAACAATGATATATTCATATAATATTATGAACTATCCGTTATGAATATTATTAACTAAATTTTTAATTTTATAACATTATTATTCATCTTACACATTTTCTAGAACATGGTATAAGAATAAAATAATTTTTTCTGGTAAAATAAGTATTTTTCAAAAAATGCAGTTTTTCCGCCTTTTTATGGCGCAACCACTTTAAATATAGTTTTTGACATGTTTATAAGTTCAATTTGAAAAAACAAATTCTTCTTTGGAATCAGGATAGTAGAATTTACATTGGATAAATTTTTCAAATTATTCTGATAACTTTCATATTTTAATGAATAATAAAAACACACTATATTTTAATTAAAAAAAAATTCATCATAATAATTTATATTCTTAAATTATAATATTTAATGGTTTTAAAGTATAAATAGAAAATATTTTTACCATTTAATATAATTTATGTCATTAGCATTGATTTTACATTGAATTAATAGGTAAAATCATTTCAATATTTTGCAATGTTTTAACTTTTAAAACTCATTTTCTTAATAGCAGGATTAATTTTGAATTAATTACTGCAACTACGGAATTTTGAATTTTGAAAAATGGATTCCATATTTTCAATAAGTAGGTCTAAATTTTTTTAATAGGCTACTTTTTATTTTTGGGCACTATGAATAGTAACTATGGTAATTTTTATTTACTTCAATTAAAGATAAATCGGGTAATTAACGGTAAACCTAAGATTATAAAATTACCCTAAAACATGAGAAAATTATATTTTATGACTAAATGTCAACCCATATCACCTAAGGGTTGGATTAGATTCATTTTATAGACTTTTGACCGTGAAAATAATTTAATTATTTTTAAAACCAAAGAAAGTGACAACATGTCACTCTCTTAAATCTTATAAGTATAATAATTTTAATTTAGTGATAAACTTCCTGAAACTTCAAAAATTAATATTCTCTAGAAAGATAACAAAATTATCTACATCATGAGAATTTATTTCGAATTTTTAGGTATTAAATAAGTGTCATTAATGGTGACACAATAGTGATGCAGAAATTGTTTATTTAGTGAAAATCATTAATATATTTTTTATTAAAATAACAATATCTAATAAAAGGACCCGAAACATGACCGAACATTATTGGTCGAGTATTTATATACATAAAGCATAAAACAATCTATTTTTGGACCATTTGGAGCCTTATTAGACCGATTATTACAATTATATTTTTTTTATTTTAAATCATGTCAAAAATGTCACCTTCATAATTTAATAAATATAACAATTTAAATGTTGTGATTTTAATATGATAAATTCATGTAAGAATATTATAATGAAATTTATTATATTTATATTCATCATAGGATTTTATTTTAAATTTTTATTCAAAAAATAAGTATATTAAATAATTATAAAAAAATGTTGTAGTAATTGTTTTATTAAGAGATATACTAAATAAAAGGTTTTACAAATATTGAAATAAATATTATATGAACTATTTAATGTGATCCACTAATTTTTTAGATAAATATGACATGTTATGAATCTATTACAGCTTTTAGTTCGAACATATCGTCTGTGGGGATTTAATTTAAATTCAAATAAATGAATAGTGTCAAAATTGACACTATTGTTATTTTATAAAAACTAGATATTATAAAATTGTTTAAAAATCAAACAAATATTTAAAAATTATAAATTAAAATTTATATGGTCTAAAATTTAATAAGTCATACAATTATGGACAATTCACAACATATAAGTAAATATTTATAATTATTTAAAATTAAAATATTATTACCACAAATAAAATTAAATAGATTATATAAGGATGAATCAAGTTGATAATGTTTAAAATAAATTCCCAACTTGCCTAAATTTTATTGGTTGATGAGATTACAACCCTATATCGTCTAATATTTGTATTTGAGTAATTTTGGAGGTTTTTATGTGGGGTTGGAATTTCATATAAATTAATATTTCTTATAATTCCAAAGGTTCCCCTCTCCTCCCTTATAAAAGGGCACCTCCTCCCTCTCCTCCTCACACCTTTTTGAGCCTTCATGCTCATCCAAACCCTGACCATTTCCCTTATCAACCTCCTTAGAAACATTAAAGAGGTCCTAGTCTTCTTCAAAGACCAATTTTAGTTCCCTAAGAGGAGGTTTTAAAGAGGCGTGTCAAAGAAGAGGTAATATCTGTTACTGATTCTTTCAAATTTATTTATTCTTCTACTTATTCTTTTTTAGTTTTTTCATTATAAATTAAAAAAATCAGTATCACTAATATACTGATATGTTATTATAAATATTAAACAACCTTATTTCACCTTCTATACATTCTAAGAAAAACGAAATCACTGCGTGTGCGTACGTACGGAATACCGTCTCCACACCGTGGTGTAATCTGTTTTTCCACCACCACCTTTCTTGGATGGGTATAATGGTGTAAAAAATGACTAAATTTTATTATTATAACATCATACAGATTATAAGATATTATATAATTCACTATGATTCCATTAAATAAATATGGGAACGATATCATCACTCGTGCGTACGTACGGATTACCGTCTCCACAAAGCGATGCGATTCATTTTCCATGTTAAAAATTCAATAATGGTTATAAAGTATATATAATAAGTAATCCTGAAATATATGAAATAATAATGATACTATATTTATGAATATATATATATATATATTTATGTCATCTACTTAATTCCATTCAATTCAATAAGGAACCGAAAATAGCATTCATGCTTACGTACAACCTACCATCTCCATGAATGGTGTATTTCATTCCATTTATTGATCTATTATATATATGTATATTCTGAATATATAATATATATAAATCATTTTTTATACTCTGGAATCAAGTAATCATGATCTAAGTAATCATATTAATAATTACAAGTCAAAACACGGACGATAAATGAAACGATTTTACCCAAAACGCTATTTGAACAAGAATTTACAAAAGAACGGGTAATATAAAGTCATAAGTGAACCATATATGATATCATAACAATAAAGATGATTCTGTAACAGTTCAATGACATTATTTAAATAATTATACAGGAGGTTTGGATACGTATGAATCATATCAGACCTAAGGTAAGGGATAATGTTGAAATCTCAATTGTTTTCTATCCGAGATTTCTTATACGTAAGTATTTACTGGGGTTATATTAATCATCCATGTACAAGTGTTTTCATGTATGCCTAAAGTAATTTTTACCCATTTTTGACTTTTACTACATGTTATGTATGGAATCTTTTTTTTACCATACGAGGTACTTTTTGACTTTTCTGGAAAAATTACGAGAATAATGTTCTTTTAACCTATACGACACGAACAAATTTTTACGGTTTTAGAACGCCTTATTTTCATGAATCTTACTCTACAAGATTTCATAACTATTTTCAACAAAATACTTTTCTTTTAAAATTTAATGGCATTTTGTGAAAAAGAAAATGATTTTCAAGAAGAAAGGATATTTTCATCAAGAATTCATTTCAAGTGCTTTATCAAAACCATTTTCCATCTAAGGTGAAATTATTTCTTATGTGTATGTGTCAAGTATAATGTATCTATGATATATATGGTTTCACTTTTTATATAATGAAATGATATCCATTTTTTCTATATGGATTATGTTATGATGGAATGATGTTTATAAAACCCAATTTATTTGTTGGGTTATGAGGAATGGTTTATGATTGTTTGTGGAACATGTAAGAATGATTTCATTATGATATAGGTGGGACCTATGTCTCCCACCAATGCATTGGGTAAAGATTTATATTTCATGATATAGACATAGATGGAATAGTAAGTTAATATGGTTCAGTGTTATAGGACTGAAACGAAAAGTGAACTCGATTAAAAAATGGACTTTGTCCACTAAGATGGTCTTGGCAGAAATGTCATAGCTACTATAGAAATAATAACATGTGCTGAATGGTTTCCACAATTACATGTTTTATTCCCATTATATTTTATCATGGTTGATGTTCCATTATTTTATATGCCTTACGTACTTCCACGATTTATGTGTTTGCTCAAGATTTTGATCATTAAATTTCATGTTCATGTTTTTGCTTTCTATTGTTTATGGATTGTTTTATGTTCTCTATGTTTTCCCTTACTGATCATTTGATCTCACCCTTTATATGTTTTCTTTTCCCCAGGATATAAATAAATGTTTTAAGTAAGTAAAAAAAAGGGGAAGATCTTTATTGGAGATATTGAAGATCTTTCACCGTGATTAAAGATTATCTTCCGAGTTTCCAAAGACACTAAACTGTTATGGTCCTTTGGTGTCTGTTTTTGTTATGTATTAAGTATTCCGCAAAAGTATTGTAATGTCCATGTACGTCAAGATTTGGGCCTCTACAGGTGGTATCAGAGGAAAGGTTTAGTTAACCTTTGGAAACTAGGATGCTAAAAATTTAGTGAAATTCCTAGAGATATTTATAAGGTATGTCTAGGGATGTCACTAAGGTTAACTATACTTATCGGTTATAGTCCTAGAATTAATGTAACGATCTTAGAATTAAACCTGAGATGTTATATATTGAAGTTACTCCCCTTTTATTATGTTGTTTTACTAGCATGATTTTTGCCTCTCACATTATAATTTTTGGGTTTTAGAAAATGGCTGGAAACAGGAAGATTCGCAATAATGGAAGATATGATGGACAATGGAATGATATTCTTCATAAGAAAAAAAATGAAATTGGATTTTTAATTTCAAACATCATTATTATTCCTAATCAGAAATGTCATAATATGAACAATAATATCAACTTTGGTAAGTTTCCTGACTCGACTAATAATAGAAAGATGGAGTTTAATGATGATAATAGAGGAAAGAAAGTTAAATTTCCCTCATGTAAATCATGTGGGAAGAGCCATCAAGGAGAATGTTTCAAAGGAACTGGAAGATGCTTTGGGTGTGGAAAATAAGGACACAAAGCCAGTAAGTGTAAAGTAAATGGATCAATTAACACCCTGGACAAGGATAATGGTATTGCTACGACATCAACAACAATTAAATGTTTTAAATGTGGAATGTATGGGCATTATTCAAACCAATTCCCTAAGGGAAAGTCTCATGAAGAGAATTAGCATGGTCGTACGGGTAGTATTTATGTTGATGATGATGAAGAGTCTATGAATGATATGTTAGATAAAATAATTTTTCAAGCTTGGTCAATGGATTAAGAAGCTACTGGAATGATTTATGTTTATCAAGAGTTATGTTGTTTGGGTAATGGTACTATGGAATAAAGACACATCTAAGGATTATTACACTATAGTTTTTCATAATGTATTTGAAAGTATATGTTGAATGGTACCGGTAACCATGAATGGTTATTAAGATATTTTTTGAAAGTAGATGATATGCGCATAATGAATGGATAAGGAGAAAATAATATGTATGATAGTATTCATGAGGTCATGATTGATATAAGGACTAAGTGGTATCATGGTTTGAGTATATAGAATTTTTGGGATTTTGTTATGTGGAAAGTGTTAACTTTTTTACTGCATTCATGTTTTCACTAAGGTTCAATGGGTATTCATTTTTCAAGAGAATACATGATTAAGGTATTCACATGTCTGGAATGTGACCAAAAAGATATATTTAATGATGTATAGGGGATAAATGATGGTATTCACATGCTCGGTAGATGAAATTTCTAGTAATTGTTTTCTTTATACTATGAGCTTGGACAGAAGTATTTTGGATAATAATAAATATTGGAATGAATTAAGATAGTATTGTTTAAGGATAGAACTTTTTTTGATATTATTGTAGGAATGTTATAATAGTGTAGTTTTAGAAAAAGGAAAACCTATAGGCCGGGTGACAACCCGTCGCGTCGGACAAGGTTGCGGGAATCAAACCCACAACTAAAGTGCGACATGCCTTTATCACACACCACTAGCCTATAAGAAGTCCTTGGTTAGTAAAAATTATTTTTAATTTATTAAGTGGTATGTGATATGAAGTATAAGTCCATTTTAGGAACCATATACAATTAATCAACTTATGTATATTTAATAACTTTTTCTAACCTTTTGTTTGAGACAGATGGAATGACCCATCATTCTATCACATGATCTACTAACACTTCATGAATAAAAAATACAACTTCATTTCTTTAAGAGATGAAGTGGAAATTCATCAAGGCATGAACAATAGTGAGATTGAACCAAAATCATGTAAGTATTTCTTTTAATTAATAAACATTAGAGAAATGATCTTGAAAACCAAAAATGTTGTCCTAGTTCCCTCATATCCGATGAATCAGATAGTCCCTTAGATCATAAAAAATTTATGGCTTTGTGACTATTGGCTTTATCATAGCCATGTCTTCTACCACTCTCCATCAGAACTTAATGGTTATATTTCTCTTCCATATCCATATTTTCACCTATGTTATCCTTTGTGGAAACCCAGTGATTAGTTAATTTGGGTAACCTTTATGTTTCATACATCACTTTTTAAAATTAAGTTTTAGTATTCCTTTTTAGAATGTGAGTTTCTATTAAAGAAACTTACAAATAGTAAACCATTTATAACCCCGAAAAATTTCGAGGGCGAAATTAATTTTAAGGGGGTAGAATATAACACCCCTAGATTTTATGAGAAGTGTTCTTTTTAATTTATTTGATGTCTTGTGTTTTATGATACCCCAAGATTATCTTGCGCTATACACGACACCGTATTATCATGCAGTATATGAAACACTAATCTTGGATCGTGTTACACACAATTTCATGTTTGTTTAATAGTAGTTATTCTACACAACATTGAGTATATATATATATATATATATTCAATGTCTTAATGAATTATGGTTGGATTTTTTCATATGTAACAACAAAGGAGTCATGCACTACATGCAAATCTAACTTGTCTTTCATTACACACAATCGCGACCTTCCTCGATAGCATGTGTTGTATGCAATAGCAGGTTTCACTAATCAATGATATATTATTATAATTTTATGAACTAGCTTTTATGAATAGTATTAAATAAATATTGAATTTTATAACATTATTATTCATCTTATACATTTTATAGAACATGGTATAAGAACAAAATACATTTTTCGGGTAAAATAAGTATTCTTCAAAAAATGCAGTTTTGCCGCCTTGTGATGGCGCACCCAATTTAAATATAGTTCTGTAAATATTTATAAGTTCAATTTGAAAAAATAAAATTCTTATTTGGAATCAGGATATTAAAATTTAATTTTGATAAATTTGTCATATTATTCTGATAACTTTCATATTTTAATGAACAGTAAAAACGCGCTATATTTTAATTAAAAACAACTTTTTTCATCGTAATAATTTATATGGTTAAATTATAACATTCAATGGTTTTAAAGTATAAATATAATATATTTTTATCATTTAATATAATTTATGTCATTATCATTTATTTGACATTGAATTTATAGGTAAAATCATTTCAATCTTTTGCAATGTTTTAACTTTTAAAACTCATTTTCTTAATAGCAGGATTAATTTTAATTTAATTACTGAAACTAAAGTGTTTTGAATTTTGAAAAATGGATTCCATATTTGGAATCAATAGGTCCAAATTATGTTAATATGCTAATTTTTATTTTTGGGCACCATGAATAGTAACTATGTTAATTTTTATTTACTTCAGTTAATGATAAATCCGGTAATTAACGGTAAAACTAAGATTATAAAATTACCCTAACAAATTAAAAAATTATATTGGATGACTATAAGTCTACCCATATCACATAAGGGTAATATTAGATTCATTTATGGACTTTTGACCATGAAAATAATTTAATTATTATTAAAACCAAAGAAAGTGACAACCTGTCACTCTCTTAAATCTTATATGTATAATAATTTTAATTTAGTGATAAACATCATGAAACTTCGAACATGAGTAATCTAAATAAAGATAAAAAAATTATCTATATCATGAGAATTTATTTATAATTTTTAGGGATTAAATAATTGTCATTAATGGTGACACAATAGTGATGCAGAAATTGATTATTTAGAGAAAAATCAACAATATAGTTTTTATTAAAATAACAATACCTATTAAAGGACTTTAAACACGACCAAAAATTATTCTACGAGTATGTATATACCCTAAGAATACAAGGGTCTATTTTTGGACCATTTGTAGCCTTATAAAACCGATTATTACATTTATATTATTTTATTTTAAATGATGTCAAAGATGTCACCTTCATAATTTAATAAATATAACAATTTAAATGTTGTGATTTTAAGATGATAAAATCAAGTAAGAATATTCATATGAAATTTATTATATTTATATTCACCATATTATTTTATCTTATATTTTTATGCAAAAAAATAAGTATATTAAATAATTATACAAAAATGTTATAGTAATTATTTTATTAAGAGATATACCAAATAAAAGGTTTTAAAAATATTTAAATAAATATTATATGAACTATTTAATGTTCTCCACTAATTTTTTAGATAAATATGAAATGTTATGAATCTATTAAATAATTTAGTTCAAACATATATTCTGTAAGTATTTTATTTAAATTCAAATAAATGAATAGTGTCAAAATTGACACTATTGTTATTTTATAAAAATTACATATTATAAAATTGTTTAAAAATCAAAAAAATATTTAAAAATTATAAATTAAAATTTATATGGTCTAAAATGTAATAAATCATAAAATTATGGACAATTCACAACATATAAGTAATTATTTTAAATGATTTAAAATTTAGAATATTATTACCCCAAATAAAATTAAATAGATTATATAAGGACAAATCAAGTTGATAATGTTTAAAATAAATTCCCAAATTGTCTAAATTTTATTGTTTGATGATATTACAACCCTATATCATCTAATATTTGTATTTGAGTAATTTTTTAGGTTTTTACGTGGGGTTGTAATTTATTATAAATTAATATTTCTTATAATTCCAAAGGTACCCCTCTCCTCCCTTATAAAAGGGCACCTCCTCCCTCTCCACCTCACTCCATTTTGAGCCTTAAAACTAGGCCAAACCCTACCCATTTCCTTTATCAACCTCCTTGGAAACATACTAGAGGTCCCGGTATTCTTCAAAGACCAATTTTAGTGCCCTAAGAGGAGGTTTCAAAGAGGCGTGTCGAAGAAGAGGTAATATCTGTTACCGATTCATTCAAATTTATTTATTCTTCTACATATTATTATTTAGTTGTTTCATTATGAATTAACAACATCAGTATCACTCATATACTGATATGTTATTATAAATATGAAACAACCTTATTTCACCTTCTATCCATTCTAAGGAAAACAAAATCACCGCGCGTGCGTACGTACAGAATACTGTCTCCACGCCGTGGTGTAATCTGTTTTTCCACCACCACCTTACTTGTATGGGTATAATGGTGTAAATAATAACTAAATTTTATTATTATAACATCATAGTGATTCTTAGATATTATATCATTCACTCCAATTACATTCAATAAATATTTGAACAATATCATCGCTCGTGCGTACGTACAAATTACAGTCTCCACGACGCGATGAGATTCATTTTCCATGTTAACAATTCAATAATGATTATAAAGTATATATAATAAGTAATCATCAAATATATTACAAAATAATTTTACTAGATTTAGGTATATATATATATATATTTATGTCATCTACTTAATTCCATTCAATTCAATATGGAAACGAAAACATCGTTCATGCGTACGTACGACCTACAGTCTCCATGAATGGTGTATTTCATTCCATTTATCGATCCATTATATATATGTATATTCTAAATATATATTATATATAAATCATGTTTTATATTCTGTAATTAAGTAATCATGATCTAAGTAGTCATATTAATAATTACAAGTCAAAACATGGATTATAAATGAAACGATTTTACCCAAAACACTATTTTAACATGAATTTACAAACGAACGGGTAATATAAAGTCATAAGTGAACCATATATGATATCAAAACAATGAATATGATTTTTTAATAGTTCAATGACATTATTTAAATCATTATACAGGATGTTTAGATACGTACGAAGCATATCATACATAAGGTAAGGGATAATGTTGCAATCTCAATTGTTTTCTATCCGAGGTTGCTTATACATAAGTATTTACTGGAAATATATTTATCATCCATGTCCAAGTGTTTTCATGTATGTTTAAAGTAATTTATACCCATTTTTGACTTTTACTACATGTTATGTAAGGAATCTTTTTTTGTTTACCATATGAGGTACTTTTTGACTTTTTTTGTCAAAAGTATGAGAAGAATGTTTTTTTAACTTATACGGCACGAATGGATTTTTACGGTTTCATAACGCCTTATTTTAATGAATCTTAATCTACAATATTTCATTAATATTTTAAAAAATATCCTTTTCTTTTAAAATTGAATGGGATTTTGTGGAAAGAAAATGATTTTCAAGAAGAAATGATATTTTCCTCAAGAATACTTTTCAAGTTCTTTATAAAAACCATTTTCCATCTAAGATGAAATTATTTTATATGTGTAAGTTTCAAGTATAATGTCTCTATGATTTATATGGTTTCACTTTTCTTATTATGAAATGATATACATTTGTTTTATATGGATTATGTTATGATGGTATGATGTTTATGAAACCCAATTTATTCTTTAGGTTATGATGAATAATTTATGATTGTTTGTGGAACACATAAGAATGATTTCAATATGAAATGGGTGGGACCTATATCTTCCTCTAATTCATTGGTTAAATATTTATATCTCATGAGATAGACATGACTGGAACGATAAGTTAATCCGGTTCAGTGTTACAGGACTGAAATGAGGCGTGAACTCGATTCCGAAAGGGACTTTTTCCACTAAGATGGTCCTGGCAGCAATGCCTTGGCTACTATGGAAATCATAACTTGTGTTGAATGGTTTCAACAATTACATGTTTTATTCCCATTATATTTTATCATGGTTGATGTTCCCTTATGATATATTCCTTACACACTTCCACGATTTATGTCTTTGCTCAAGATTTTGATGTTTAAATTTCATGTTCATGCTTTTGCTTTCAAATGTTTTTGGATTGCTTTATGTTCTCTATGTTTTACCTTACTGAGCATTTGAGCTCACCATTTATATGTTTTATTTTCCCTAGGATATAAAGAAAGGTTTTAGGTAGGGAAACAAAAGGGGAAGATCTTTATGGGAGATATTAAAGATCTTTCACCATGATTAGAAGATTATATTCCAAGTTTCCAAAGACACTAAACTATTACGGTCCTTTGGTGTCTGTTTTTGTTATATATATATTAAGTATTACGAAAAAGTAATGTAATGTCCATGTACATCAAACTTGGGGCCTCTACATTTATATTCATGGAATACACTTTTATATTTTATACATTATTATTATGGGTCATTGGTGGTGTCCTAATGAGTCTTGTACTCAAACCCAACTCAGGAATTTCAGTGTGCTTATAGATTTCATAACCAGAGACCCGATAAAAGGAAAGGGCACTACAGTGGTCAGTTGAGAAGGTGGAGCTGGAGGATGCGGTCATTGTTAGATGATGTTCAGGCATGACATAAGTTGTTGTTTTTAATGCCATCTTTATCTTGTAGTTGGATCATTATTGTGTTTCCTTTTTATCATGTATGTCATCTTTTTTATTCCTCATGTACTATACTTATTTATTTATATTGTCATTTTTTATTATCTATAATATGAAATGATACAGAGGGTATAGTCTCTCCATGGTTCCACTCAAGACCCTCACTGCTAGTCGGCAACCTCTTGTATACGGGGAGGTGTGCATGAGGTCATGTGTCATTTTGGATCATACATGGTGGGTTGAGTCAGGATGTCAAAGTGATGGTGGAAGAATGGAATATATTAGGAAATATAGTTTTGGGGAGCATGGTTATCCCTACAAGAACGTGTGGTAATACTAATGATGAGAACAATCATCAGAGGGACACCTATTTATAGATTGGTCAGAAACCTCAGAATCACACCATGGGATCAGTAAATATTCCTACTTGACCTAAAAGTAAGAAAATATGTTTTTAGTGTGGCTCACTGGATCACATCAAACGAGACTATAGACACCAGCAAGAGCATGTCACAACTGCTACATGATGGGACATTTTTAGTGTTATTTTCATACTGCTCTGAGGTCATGTGATAGAGACACATCTCTTATTTCTCAGGCATCTTATGATTCAATGGGAAAAACACAATAGAATAATTCTCATTTTTATAATAAAGTTATCCAAGGTGACTCTATGAACACCATGACTCCACAACCAGTGCAACCTCAACAAGGTAATAACGTGCAAAGTGTAGAGAGTAAAAAATTGTATAGAGCAGATAAAATGATCATGGATGATCAATTTGATCCATCAATGGTAATAGATATATTTTTTTGAATTATACCCCTATGAAAGATTTTTTTCATATGGGTAGATCCCACTTATTTACTACTTCTTGTGTTGGTGATAATGTAGATTTTCATGTCGAGATAATGACTTCTATTTTAAAACCTCAAACCCATCTTGGAAAAAGAGAGTGTCAAACCTTAATGTGTACATCTTGTTCTATAAATTTCAATGGGGATGAGTTTCTTTAGAATTTATTTGTGATTGAGATTGATTTTTATGAATTGATTTTTTGTATAGATTAGTTGACATCATTCAAGCATCATATCAATTTTTATGCTCAAAAAATTATTTTCACATCTCGGGATGACATTGATAATCTCTTTAGAAGAGATTGGGGGTGTAATGGATTGTAAATTAGTACTTTTGGCACCGATGTTTAGAACCATATCTTTTTAGTTGGTAGTGTTTACCTTGGCATTTTTGCATGATATTGGGAATAGAAATTTTACAACTATTATCGATCAGTTTCCTGATATTGTCCTCAAATATTTCTTAGGGTTTTTTCAAAAAGATAATTTTAGTTTATGATTGATATCATGCATGTGAAAATCCCAATTTCACATTAGTATTATTGAATGACACCAAAAAAATGATGGAATTGAAATTTTAGTTGTATGAATTTGAAATCAAATGGATCATTTGACCAAGCACGTCTATGTGGGCAGCACTGGTTCTATTTTTGAAGAAGGCAGGTGGAACTCTTAAACTTTATGTTGATTATCAGGAGCTTAACCAAATTATGATAAAGAATTGGTATCATATTCCATGAATTTATGATTTGTTTGATCAATTTAGGGGATCCTAGTGGTTCTAGAAAATTGAATTACATTCAGTATATCAACAACTACGAGTTTGGATGGAGAGTATTCTGGATAAATCGTTTAAAATAATATATGGAAATTACGAATATGTTAGTATGTTTTTTGGTATTATTAATTAACCAACAATATTTGTATAATTAATGAATTGAATATTTAAAACGTATCTATATTCCCTTGTGGTAGAGTTTATTGTTGATATACTGGTGTATTCTAAGACAAAATCATATCATGATACACTCTTGGATGAAGTGTTGGTTTAACATCCCATGTAAGTAAAGAATTATGGATTTTATTATTTATGTATATTTATGAATTAGATAGTGTTTTAGAGGATTAAAATGAGAATAAATCCAATCTTAAGCATAGAATACTCTAATATTTTTTAAAAGATTGTTTTACTGCCTTTTGATGGAGAACCATTTTTAAATCTATCTTTTGACACTTTTATGAGCTCTATATGTCAAAAAAATTATTCTTTAGAATTTGGGAATTGAAATTTACTTTGGATAAATTTTTGGTATTTTTCTGACAATGTTCATTTTTTAATGAATAGTGAAATATACTGCATTTTACTTCAAAACTGTTTTTTCATCTAATTTAATTATACGGATAGATTGTACTTCTAATTGGTTTTAATGTTTATTTAGAATATATTTTTACCATTTAATTCAATTTTGGCCATTTTAATCAATTTCACTTTGTAATTTTTCATAAACAAGTCTCAAACTTTTGATAGATATTGTTTCTAAAAAACCCACTATTTGTTTTGACAGCGGGAATTATTTTTAAATTAATTAATAAAATTTCTATGTTTGGAATTTGGTAAAATGGATTCCGTATATGGAATTAGAAGGTCCAAATTATGTAATTAAGACTCTTTTTATTATGGACAATATGAATAGTAACAATGGTAATTATCTTTAATTATGGTGATTAATTAGTAATCGGGTAGTGAAGGGTAATAAAATAATATCATAATAATATAAAATGACCCCAACATGTGTCCTAATGCTACTAGTTGTGTCATGTCCGACCATGGGATTCCTTGTTCCAACTTTGGGACCCCATGAAATCACTTTTGTGTGATAGTGACATTTTATCTTTTTATTTTTAAAGAAAGATAAATATAAAAAAAGTATGTAACACCTAAGTAAAACAATGTTAATTTTGTTTAAATAAATGAACTCTTAGACTATAAATAGTCACTGGAAAGCTAAAAAAATTTCCTACATCATGGTATTTTTTTTAATTTTTAGACATTAAATTAATAAATTTATTTATGACACCATGATGATGTAATGATTACCTCATTAATGAACGATTTAAATAAAATGAATAGATAATGTAACATCTAAGACATACACTTGTTAAAAACCTATTGGATGGGTGGATTTAGAACCCTTATCTCCTTATCCTAGAAATATATCATTGTGGGACCTTTAAAATCCGAAATTCATTTTTTGATATTGTAACATTTCATGACTTTCCAAGAGTGCCCCTCCTCCCTCTTATAAAAGTCCCCCACCTCTAACCCCTTACTGACAACTCTCAAGCCATTTTCCTGGACAAAATCTTCTAATTTTATCTCTCCACATACCTCTTTTCATCCAAGAATCCTTACCATAGGCAGAATGCTCTTCAAGAAACCCTTTTGGTTCAAACCAAGGGGAGTTACCCGATTTAAAGGTAATGTCTTCTCTTATGTCCTTTTGTTTTATTTTGTTTCTCAAACCACCTAAAATTGTTTTATTATATCCTTTTGTAACAAGAAAAGTATCTTCAATATACTGGGATGTTGTTATGAGAATGATTTTATTTACACTTACACACAGTTATGTCTAATGGTTAAAGAACATACTGTTTCTGTGAGTGGCGAATTACTATCTCACGAAACGATGATTGTTCAATCTTCTTTTAACACCTTTCATGGTGTCCATTAAGATGTTACTATATTTATATATGATATATATTATGTTAGTTTTTTCCTTATGCTTCTGTATTTTTCATTTATGGCATACCTTTATGGTTTCCATTATCGGAAAATGTGATATCTTCATTTTAATAAGTACAGACTACCACCCCCTCTAAGTGATTTGAATCATTAGTGACATATGTGGCATATATAAATGATGGATTTAATGATATTATATATGATATTATACTGGAATTATAATATACCTTTATATATTTGTGATTTAATTCCATTAAATACAAAATAGAAATGAAAGTAGCGTTCATGCATACGTATGGATTACTGTATCCATGAACAGTGAATTTAATTTCATACCTCAAAATGTTATGTAATATTATAAATTCATGTATATACTAGATATATATGATATATATGATACCTAAATCATGAATATTATTCTGGATATAATGTATATTTTACCACATGAACAACTTGTAATTATAAGAAGTTTATTTTTTACTCAAGTACCAAAGATCGAAAAAATAACCGTTATTAACTTGAATAATAACATAATGTTAGTAACATGGTAATAAGTGATATAAAATGAATAATGAACATGAAAAAGGTTCTTAACCAAGTAGAAATTAACACTAGTTTATTATTCATGAGATTAAAGAATGATCGAGTCAAGTCGGACACGAGGTAATGGACTTCGTCTCAATCTCCTTTCATTGAGGTATATTTTGTTTTATACACAACTTTCAATTATATGGTGTATAAACCCCTTTGACTTTTAATTTTATTCAAAAGGAATATTTTTATATGAAGTGTTTTACTAAATGAAAAAAGAGAATTTTTTTTTCTTACATATGCGGTGACAATGACTTCTCTGCCACCGTGACCATTATTTGAGTTTCGAGTTCCTCTACAAGCCATAAATTTTTTTATTGAAAAATAAATACCATGTTTTAATTTTATTTTATTTTGTTATTTAAAATGGTTTTTATAATGTTTTGATTATATCAATGTGTTTTTAATATCTTGTGATTGAAATGTGAAAATGTTGTGTTTCCTTTATGCATGTCTTATGTGATACAATTATGTTATGGTACTTGGGCATTGTTTATGAAGACGGGTGGTTTCATGATAAACTAAGGGTGGTTGAGCCCATGATAGATCTCTATTGCATTGGGTAATGTGAAGGAGTTAAATGATAAGGTTTCTCCTAAGAGATTTAGGGAATATACTGTGGTGGGTATTCCAAACGTAACCATGAGGGTTACACTCTACGTAAAAATGTTATGAATGCCTCAAGTTACCATTATGTCTTATGTTTTCTATGAGTTATTAATAAACCTTATTATTTCATGAGGTATATTAAAGTGATTTTTTTATGAGTAAAGTATGTTTTCAATGATTCGTATGTATACATGGACTAAGTTTTTCTTTCCGTATTTTTATATCCCTTAGTGAACTTTTTATGCTCATCCCAAGTTTTTGAAATGTTTTTCATAGGTCAAGGGAAAGGTACACGATGTGATGATAGTGTCGAGGAAGTGTCAAGAAAGAATCCATGTTTTATTTTAAATATGTTTCCTTTGATGGGAATAGTGAATATTGTCTTTTATGTAACCACCTTGTTTAAATGTGGAATGTAATGCATGATTTATGATCTAATTCTCTAAAACACTAAACTTGAAAAGATCCACAATGTTTATTCTTTTAATAAATCATGATTAATTAATGTTTAAGGCTGGGGCCTTATAGATGGTATCATAGGTTGGTTTAGATAACTTTAAGAGTTATAATTCTATTAAATGATTATCCAAAAATATTTTTTATGGTAAAATTGAAATGATATAGAATTTGAATATTACCATGTTACTCCATCTAAGAAATGTTTTTTCAGAATGGTTTTCCATAGAGGAAACAGGGAAGCAATGTTAGGAAGGCATACAGATGGAAATGACCTTCCAAATCAGCACCTTGAGATGGTCGTAATTGGAATTGAACAGTTTGTTGCAGTAATGGTGTAGTTGACTCAAGCGAAAAATGGTGGTTGTATCCATGTACGAGATCATCCAGATCAACCGCAGAGGAACATGTCAGTGGTGAAACATTTCATGAGACAACATCCCCCATCATTCAGAGGATCATCTGAACTTGTGCTAGATGAATGGTGTATTAAAGCACTGGAGAATATTTTTGATTTCATGGGGTGTTAAGACAATCAAAAGGTTAGTATTTCTATTTACCGTTTGGAGGGTGAAGCAGATCAGTGGTGGTCGATGGTTAAAAATATTAGGGATGCTGATGAGATTTATGCTCTTGACTGGGATGAATTCAAAGGTATGTTTCTTGAGAAATATTTTCCTAATTCTGTTCGACTTAGGATGGAAAAACAATTATTGGAATTGAGGCAAGAGGACGACTTACTGGCTGCTTATGAAGAAAAGTTCACTCGATTGGCAAGATAGGCTCCAAATGTTATCAGAGACCTTGATAGTAAAATCAATCATTTTTACTCAGGATTAAAGCCAAAATATCAAAGGGATTTACTTCTCATGAGTTCAAGAGTTATGAAAATATTGTTCGATGTGCTGAGAAGGTGGAAATGGAGTTTTCCGATGATCAAGTGTTCTATAACAACCAAAAAAAGAAGAGACCGAGGTGGCAGGAGAAAGGTAAGAATCCTTCAAAAAGGATTGATGGTAAGAAAACTAAGTTTTTAGTTTGTGATAAATGTGGTAAAAATCATGCTGGAGAATGTCTTTTGAATTCTATAAAGTGCTACAGATGTGGTAAGATTGGACATAAGGCTCGTGATTACACTGAAAAGGATCATGGTGATGGTAAGACCAAATTTGATTTATAGTTAGAGAAAGTTTTCATGTGAAATGAGATGAGTCATTATGAAAATGAGTGTTCGTAAAAGAGATCGAATAATGGGAAGTAGTCAAACTACAAGCAGAAAGGTGTGGTGAAATCCTTTGCAACTACTTCAGCAGATGTTGGGCCATCAAATGAAGTGGTATCAGGCACTTTATTTTTTTCTTCAAATTATGCCAATGTGTTGTTTGATTCAGGGTCTACACATTCTTTCATCTTTAAAAATTTTTCTAGTAAATTTGGAATTCCATCTCAAGAAATGACTGATGAACTTTTGGTAAAAACACCTAGGGGAAATGATGAGGAAAAAAAAATTTATAAGAATCTTCCTATCCTTATATGTGGAAAGAACATACTTGAAAACCTTATTTTTTTACCTCTAGTAGAGTTTGATGTTATCCTGGGTATGGATTGGATCTCTGTTTACCATGATAAGATTGATTGTAGAGCTATAGAAGTTTCTTTTCAGAAAGAATTTCAGTTTGTGTACATGAGTAAACCCTTACTATTGATAACATATCAAGAGGCTGAGAAACTTGTCAAATAAGGAAATGAATGTTACCTTACAGATATTGTTGAAAACAAAAAAAACCGTTCAGATTAATGATGTGACAGTGGTAAATGAGTATCCTGATGTTTTTCCTGATGAGTTGCCTGGAATAATACCAGATCGGGAAGTTGAATTTTCTGTTGACTTAGTTCTTGATGCTAAGCCAATTTCAAAACCCCCTTATCTAATGGCTCAAATTGAACTTTTAGAGGTGAAGGAGCAATTGAAAGATTTATTAGAGAAAGGTTTCATTAGACCTAGCACATCACCATGGGGTGGTCCTATCTTATATGATAAAAAGAAAGATGGTTCAATGAGACTTTGCATTGATTTTAGATCCTTTAATAACATCACTTTTAAGAACAAATATCCTTTGCCTCATATCGATGATTTGTTTGATTAGCTCTAGGGAGCTCAGTATTTTTCAAAGATTGACCTGAGATCGGGGTAACATCCGTTGAAGGTAAATGAAGAAGATATTCCGAAGACCGCGTTTCATACAAGATATGGCCATTATGAATTGTAGTAATGCCTTTTGGGTTAACCAATTCACCTTCTGTATTCATGGACCTTATGAATATAATTTTCCATGAGCTCTTGGATAAGTTTGTGGATGTTTTTATTGATGATATTTTGGTGTTCTCTAAAAGTAAAGAGGAGGATGAAAGTCATTTAAGGGTTATTTTTCAAACCTTAAATGAAAAGAAATTATATGGGAAATTCAGCATGTGTGAGTTTTGTTTGCAAAAAATTTCATTCCTTGGTCACATTGTTTCTAAATATGGAAAAACTGTTGATCCTGCAAAAAAAAAGATGTTGAAGAATGGAAAAGACCCACAAATGTAACAAAGATTCTTATTTTTCATGGGTTAGAAGGCTATTATCGAATGGGTTTTAAACATTTTTCATGGTTATATAGTCCAATGACTAAGCTAACTCGGAAGGGTGTTATGTTTATGTGGACAAAAGAATGTGATGATTGTTTTTAGGAATTGAAAAGAAGATTGGTGAATGCTGTAGTTTTGTCACTACCTTCCAGGAATGGTGAGTTTTTTATCTATAGTCATGCTTCATTGAATGGACTTGGTTGCGTCCTAATGCAGAATGGTCAGGTAATTGCTTATGCTTCATGTCTATTGAAAACTCATTAGGTAAATTACCCTACACATGATTTGGAACTAGATACTGTTGTTTTCACTTTAGAAATTTTGAGGAATCATTTGTATTGAGTAAAGTGTGAAATATATACTGATCAAAAAATTTTAAATCATATATTCACTCATAATGAATTGAACATGAGACAGAGGAGATGGCTAGAATTAATCAAGTATTATGTTTGTACAATTCACTACCATCCATGAAAAGCAAATAAAGTGGTCGATGTTTTGTGTCAAAAAAGTAATTCTTTATTTTCCATGTTATGTTTGGAACATGATCCTTTGGTAAAGGATTTGATGAACTTTGGCATATAATTTGTTGGTGCAGGATGTTATTCTGTTTTGTTTCAGGTATTAGTGAAATCTTCTCTATCAGGCAGAATTAAGCAAGTTCAGAAGCAAGATAGTGAGTTGCAGAAAAATATAGAGCTGGTTCAGAAAGGTGTGTTACCTGAATTCAACATTGATGATGATTGTGTTTTGAGATTTGGGATGTGATTGTGTGTTCCTTGTGACTCATAATTTAAGATAGAGTTGTTATGTGAAGCTCAAAATTATCCATTTTCAGTTCATCCTGGAAGTACAAAGATGTATAGATATCTTCAAGAGTATTACTGGTGGGATGGAATGAAAAGATATATTACTGATTTTACTATGAAGTATTTGACTTGTCAATAGGTTAAAGTAGAGCGACAGTTACTGAAAGGGATGCTTCATCCTTTACCAGTGCCAGAATGAGAATTGGAGAATATATCCATGGACTTCATTGTGGGATTTCCAAAGACACCTCAATGTAATAATGCAATCTGGGTTATTGTTGACCGCTTGACAAAATCTGCTCATTTCCTTGATATACGAGATACTTTCTCCCTAGATAAACTTTCTCATTTGTATCTTAAAAATATAGTCTGGTTACATGGAGTTCCCCTCTCCATTGTATCTTATCGTGATCCCAAGATTACTTCTATCTTTTGGAAAGGCCTTTAGAAGTCGTTGGGTACTGAATTAAATTTTATTACATCTTTTCATCCTCAATCAGATGGGCAGTCAGAATGAAAAATTCAGACATTAGAGGATATGCTACGTGCCTGTTCAATGGATTATCAGGGGAGTTGGGACAAACATATTTCTTTGTTTATGTTTTATTATAATAACAGTTTTCATTCCAGTATACAGATGGCACCATTTGAGGCATTATATGGGAATCAGTGTCAAACTCCACCTTTTTTAGGATGATGTAGGTGAAAGGAAGTTGATAGGACCAGAATTAGTAGAAGAGATGGTAGAAAATTTTTAGCTGATATAGAAACACATGAGAACAGCTCAGAGCAGGAAGAAAATTTATGCGGACAACAAGAGGAATGATCTCTCTTTTGAGGTAGGTGATCATGGCTTCCTCAAAGTTTCACCATGGAAAAGTGTGATGTGATTTGGTAAGAAAGGAAAGCTAATTCCAAGGTTCATTGGACCATATGATATTTTGGAGAGAGTTGGATTAGTTTCATACCGAGTGGATTTACCTCTGAGTTTATCTCAGGTACATAATGTTTTTCAGGTTTTAATGTTAAGGAAGTACATGCCAGATCCATCTCATGTTTTCAGTCCAGAGGTAGTTCAGCTGGAAGAGAATCTATCTTATGAGGAACAACCAATCCAGATTCTTGACCACAGGGAGCAAGTATTGCAGAATAATGTGATTCATCATGTAAAGTGTTTGTAGAAAAACAACATGATTGAAGAGGCAACATGGGAATCTGAAAATGCAATGAGGGATAAATACCCCCACTTATTTGATAAGTAAATAAATTACAGGGATGTGATTTTCTAAAGGGGGGAAGGTTGTAACATCCCAAGTAAGTAAAGAATTATGGATTTTCATATCTATGTCTATTTATGAATTAGATAGTGTTTTAGAGGCTTAAAATGAGAATAAATCCAATCTTAAGCATAAAATATTCTAATATTTTTTAAAAGATTGTTTTACCGCCTTTTTATGGTGAAACATTTTTAAATCTATCTTTTGACAATTCATTAAGATCTATTTGTCAAAATCTACTTATTCTTTAGAATAAGGGCATTGAAATTTACTTTTGATAAATTTTTGGTATTTTTCTGACAATGTTCATTTTTTAATGAATAGTGAAAAATACTGCATTTTACATCAAAACTACTTTTTCATCTAATTTAATTATACGGATAGATTATCCTTTTAATTGGTTTTAAATTTTTATTAGAATATATTTTTACCATTTAATCCAATTTTGGTCATTTTAATCAATTTTACTTTGTAATTGTGCATAAAAAAGTGTCAAACTTTTGATAGATATTGTTTCTAAAAAACCGCTATTTGTTTTGACAACGGGAATTATTTTTAAATTAATTACTACAATTTCTGTGTTTGGAATTTGGTAAAATGGATTACATTTTTTGAATCATATGGTCCAAATTATGTAATTAAGACTCTTTTGTTTTTTGACATTATGAATAGTAACGACGATAATTATCATTAATTATCGTGATTAATTAGTAATCGGGTAGTTAAGGGTAATAAAATAATATCATAATAATATAAAATGGCCCCAACATGTGTCCTAATGCTACTTGTTGTGTCATGGAAGACCATGGGATGCCTTGTTCCAACTTTGGGACCCCATGGAATCACTTTTGTGTGATAGTGACATTTTATCTTTTTATTTTTAAAGAAAGGTAAATATAACAAAAGTATGTAACACCTAAGTAAAACAATTTTATTTTTTTATAAATAAATTATCTATTAGACTATAAAGATTCATTGGAAATATAATAAAATTTCCTACATCATGGTATTTATTTTATAATTTTTAGACATTAAATTAATAAATTTATTCATGACACCATGATGATGTAGTGATTACCTCAGTAATGAATGATTTAAATAAAATGAATAGATAATGTAATATCTAAGTCATAAGCATGTAAAAAACCTATTGTATGGGTGTATTTAGAACCCTTATCACCTTATCCTTGAAATATATCATTGTGAGACCTTTAAAATCCGAAACACATTTTATGATAAAGTAACATTTCATGACATTCCAAGAGTGCCCCTCGTCCCCCTTATAAAAGGCCCCCACTTATACCCCCATACCTACACCTCTAAAGCCATTTTCTCAGCCAAACTCTACTCATTTTATCACTCCACATACCTCTCTTAATCTTAGAATCCTTACCCTAGGCAGAAAAATCTTCAAGAAAACCCTTTTAGTTCAAACCAAGAGGAGTTACCCGATTTAAAGGTAATGTCTTTTCTTATGTCCTTTTGTTGTATTTTGCTTCTCTAACCCCCCATAATATTTTTATTCCTTCCTTTTGTAACAACCCCACTATCTTCAATATACTAGGATGTTTTTATGAGAAGTATTTTATTTACACTTACACACACTCACGTCTAATGGTTAAAGAACATACTGTTTCTATGAGTGGCGAATTACTGCCTCACGAAATGATGATTGTTCAAAATTCTTTTAACACATTTCATGGTGGCCATTAATATGTCACTATATTTATATATGATATATATTATTTTTATGTTTTCCTTATGCTTTATTTTTCATTTATGGCATACCTTTATGGTTTCCATTATGGGTAAACGCGATATCTTCATTTTAGGAATTGCGGACTAATGCCCCCTCAAAGTGATTTGAATCGTTAGTTCCATATGTGGGATGTGTAAAGGATGGAGTTAATGATATTATATATGATATTATACTATAATTATAAAATAACTTTATATCATTATGATTTCATTCCATAAAATATGAAATAGAAATGAAAGTAGCGTTCATCCGTACGTTCGGCTTACCGTCTCCATGAATAGTGCATTTCATTTCTTACCTCTAAATGTTATGTAATATTATAAATGCATGTATATAATGGATATATATGAAATATATGATACCTAAATCATGAATATAATTCTGGATATAATGGAAATTTTACCACATGAACAACTGGTAATTATAAGAAGTTTATTTTTGACTGATGTACCAAAGATCGAAAAAACGATCGTTATTAACTTAAATAATTACATAATGTTAGTAACATGGTAATAAGTGACATAAACCAAATAACGAACTTGAAAAAGGTTCTTAATCAAGTATAAATTAACTCTAGTTTATTATTCAGGAGATTAAAGAACGATCAAGTCAAGTCGGACAAGAGGTAAGGGAATTCGTCTCAATATCCTTTAATTGAGGCATATTTTGTTTTATACAAAACTTTCTTTTATACGGTGTATAAAAAACTTTTACTTTTACTTTTATTCAAAAGGAATATTTTTATACGAAGCATTTACTAAATGAAAAAATGGAATGTTTTTGTCTTATGTATGTGGAGACAATGACTTCTCCTCCCCTGTGACCATTATTTGAGTTTCGGCTTCCTCTACATGCCATAACTTTTTTTAATGAAAAATAAATACCATGTTTTAATTTTCTTTTATTTTGGTATTGTAAATGGTTTGGATAATGTTTTTATTATATCAATGTGTTTTTGATATCTTGTGATTGAAATATAGAAATGTTATGTTTCCTTTATGCATGTCTTATGTGATACGATTATGTTATGGTTCTTGGGAATTTCTTATGAAGATGGGTGGTTCCATGATAAAATAAGGGCGGGTGAGCCCATGATAACTATCCAATGCATTGGGTAATGAAAAGGAGTTAAATTCTATGGTTTCTCTGATGAGATTTAGGGAATATACTGTGATGGGTATTCCAAACATAACCAAGAGGGTTACTCCCTATGTAAGAATGTTATGAATTCCTCAAGTTACCTTTATGTCTTATGTTTTCTATGATTTATTCATAAACCTTATGATTTCATGAGGTATGTCAATGTGATTATGTTTATGATTAACATATGTTTTCAATGATTCTTATTTATACATGGACTAAGGTTTTATTTCTATATTTTTATATCCCGTACTGAGCTTTTTATGCTCATCCCATGTTTTTGAAATGTTTTTCACAGGTCAAGGGAAAGGTACATGATTTGATCATAATGTCAAGGAAGTGTCAATAAAAAATCCATGTTTTATTTTAAATATGTTTCCTTTGATGGGAAAAGTGAATGTTGTATTTTTTGTAGCCACCTTGTTTAAATGTGGGCTATAATGCATGATTTATGATCTAATTATCCAAAACTCTAAATGTAAAAAGATCCTCAATGTGTATTATTTTAATAAATCAAGATTAAGTAATGTTTAAGGCTGGGGCCTTATAGTTGGGTATCTTTATACATCACCATATATATTCTAATTTATCAAAGTGTGATTTCTAGATACAAGATGATTGTTTCCTTGGTCATTTCATTTCTAAAAAAGGCATTTATGTAGATCAGGAAAAGATAGAAGATATTATATCTTGGAAACCATCGATGAATGTCTTTGGAATTCATGGTTTCTTTGGATTGGTAGGATACTATAGATGTTCTTTATGAGATTTATCACCTTTGGAATCACCAATAATTGCTTTGATGAGGAAAGGAGTTCCTTTCCAATGGAATGATTAATATCAGAGCTAATTTTAAGAACATAAGGTTAGACTTACATTTTCACTCATCCTCATGTTTCTAGAGTATGGACAGGGCTATATAGTCTATTATTAAGCATTGGAATCTGGGCTGTGATGTGTGCTCATGCAGGGAGATAATGTTTTTTCTTATGGGTCACTATAGTTACGGTTTCATGAGGAGAACTACCCAACACATGAATTGTAATTAGATGATGTGACCCATGCTTTAAAAACTTGTCATCATTACCTTTTTGGTGAGAAATTCATTGTGTCTATATATTATAAGAGTTTGAAACACATTTTCATAAAAATATATTCAAAATTATGGATGTGTAGATACATGAAGCATCTCTAGATGTTTGACATCGACGTGATGTATACACCAAGTAAAGGGAACTCTATAGTAGATTCATTGAGTATGAATTCATATGCTCAGTTTGCTAAAGAGGATTCAGAACAGTGGAAACTAATGTCAGTTATAGCGGATATGCATCTATATTTCCCAGACCTAGGTAGTGTTATAATTTTCTGTCCAGTTTCATTTGATCCTGATTTGGTTGAGAAAGTTAGAATTTCTCAAACATCCAATAATAATTGTGTTACTATGGGGTAAAAAACAGTGATGGGGAGACCATTGAGGGATGAAAGCTAGATGAGAATTCATTGTTGCAGTTTGTGGATTGGATGGTTGTACCTTTCACTTGTTAGAGACAACTTCTTAGTTCTCACCACCATCGAGATGGGTTATTCCCCTTGGGACTTGGAAAATTTATAAAGCATTGAGAATGTAGTTTTGGTGTGTTGGCATGAAAATATCTATAGTGGGACATGTCTTAAGATGCCTCACCTGTCAGTAGGTAAAGGTAGAGCATAAATGACCAGTTGGTATGTTGTGTTCTTTACTAATTCCTTTATGGAAATGGGATAAGATATCCATTTATTTTGTAACATGTCCACCAACTATGGTTAGGAAACATAATTTCATATAGGTGATAGTGTATCATCTCACATAGTCGGATCAGTTCATCATGATTCATGAAACTAATTTTATGGAATACCTATAAAAAATGTTCACTCTAGAAATTGTAATATTCTTGGTTTTATAACCTCGATAGTATCAGACAGAGTCCCTGATATATATATCATTTTAGGAAATCCTTATAAAAATCCCTTGGAATACAATTGATTATGAGTACTACATATCATCCCAAAATGGATGGATAATCTGAATGGACAATCCAAACATTGTAGGATATGTTTAAGGATTGTTTAATGGATTTTGGTGGCCCATTGGTGGATCATTTACGATTAGTGGAGTTACCATATAATAAAAATTACCATGCCTTGTTATATATGGATTCTTTTGAATAATTGTATGGGTTTCCATGTTATTATCCAATTTATCAGGTGGAAACAGGTAAGGATTCCATAATTGGACCCATCATTGTGCAAGATACAATAAATAAGATTTATTTGATCAAAAAAAGAATGAAGATAGCTCAGAGACATTATAAATAATATACGGATCATCATCAATGATAGTTGTCATTTGAGGTGAGTGATCATGTGTTATTGATGATCTCTCTAAGGCTTGGTAATAATCATTTTGGTAATTAGGTAAAGTTATCTTCACTATACATAGGACCTTTTGGGATACTTGAATGAGTTTGTGAGAAGGTATATCAGTCGGATTTTCCACCTTGGTTTGGGTTAGTAAACAATGTGTTTTATGAATCTTAGTTGAAGAAGTACCAACCTGATTCTGACTATTTGATTCAATGGGATCACTTTGACCTAGAACTTGATGTTATTTTGATTCATATTTCAGTATAGGTTGTGAACAGAAATGATAAGATTGTTCATGGGAAAATAATAATTTTAGTGAATATTTTATATAAACATGGTTATATTCAAAAAGAAACGCGGGAACATTTTAATGAATTGGTGGATAAATGGCTCGAATTATTCTCAGCCAATGGGGGTTCTTTACTTTTCAATGATATAATGGATAATGTTAGTTAGAATTTATCACCCACTAGTTTCAATAACATAATCCTTTATTCATGTATTTTTAGTCTATACAATTATTTGGTTATGTTTATAGAGTTTCTATGGGGTTTGTGGAAATTTTTTATGGTTATTATGGAAGTTCACAGTTTGTGAATCATTAGTAGAAACCATGCGTCACCTTCTAGAAATTTTGAAAAGGAATATAGTGGAAATAGGTCAGGAACATGGTTGGTACATGTTTTATCTAAACCAATTGGATGCCCAAGAGAAGATATTCATCTTGAAATAGATTGAAAAATATGGTTTGTAAACATTTTTTTAAAACTGTGATAGCCAACCATGCGAGGTGTGTCCTTAAGACAGTAGCACCATATAATTGGTGTAAAGTTTAAATGAATGTGCATCCTAACCATGGAACATACAATTAGCCCTCCTTAAAAAGTGGCTATAATCCCAAATATTCCTTTTGAGCCTATTTCCCCCTAATTTTCCCATAAATCGAAATCCTTTTTCTCCCATGGCACGAGAGATGATACCCTTCAATCCGAGAATGATCATTAGGTGAATCAAAGTGTGTTGGAGGTCTTTATCCATCAATGATTCATCGTTATTCTTTGATATAGTCTTATTCTCTCTCATGAAATCATAGATTTAATCTGTGGTGAAAATATCCACATTCTATTATGTTAATATTGAGAGATTATTTTATTTGATTGATAGGAAGAATATATAATCCTTGATCTTGATAATTGTCGTTTCATTCTTCATTTTTCCAATGTTTGTGAGGTAGGTGGATTCTCTCTTCACTCTACTTGATTTATACTTGAAGTATTATTTTTAATTGAATGATTTTCTTGAAATGATTGTGAAATATTTGTGTGATTTTTGATGGAAATCATGTCTTGTTGTTATCTTTTAAATTAAGTAAAGTAAATAATTTTTTGAAAAAGAATTTTTTTTAATTTTAAAATGATGATTTTAAAATTATGGTTTGGTTTTATGGATTCAAAGTATCTGATGAAATTCATTAAAAATAAATAAATTCTTTGATTGAAACAAATTGGCATGATGTTCGAATAAATGGTTTGGCATGAGATGAATAATATGGATAATGGTAGTGAAGAACCACCATAAAATGGGATAGACTATGGATGTAAATTCCCACCATCAATGATGAAACCGATCTTTAGTGTCTGTGTGTGTGGTTGTGTGTGTGTTCCTGGAAAAGGATATTCTAAATCAAATGAGAAATAACTTAAGGTATTTATTGATTCCTTACTTGGAAAAATGTTTATTGATTTGATATGAACAATTTTTACTTCTTAAAAAATCGTTTTATAAAATGTTCTAACATGTTTTTTCTAAGTGGTGTGAGTTGTGAAGTCATTGGGGAAATCCTAATGAGTTTATAATCACCCCCTGATTGGTAATAATTGTGAATTTGTAAATGTCATCTATCAAGACACAGGTAAAGGCAAGATATCTCAGTTATTTAGTGATGCTTTTTTATATTATGGGATTAGAATGTGGAGTTGTTATTGGATTGGATTGGGTGTTGATGGTTTATGTCATTATGGAGTTTTGAGTTTTGTGATCCTTTAGTCCTCTTGAGAATGTATTTTGTTTTCTACAGGTTCTCTGATATGGTTTATTGATTTAGTTATGTTTTGAGTTGTATTTTTGTACATATTCATCATTTATAGGTTTTTTTTTGGTAACTATTTCTGAGATTTTTATGTTTCGTATTTCAATGGTAAAATCATCCCCCCAAATGTTCTTGTGGACCTTGAAATTTATTGCCAAGAATTGGTGTCTCGTTGATGTCACTTAAGGCCTAGTAGACCCCTATCACTATTCAAGCCAATGAGGATGGGTGGGACATTACATTAAATATAAATCTATATCAATATTTACATTATTAAAATAAAAAATCATTTTCCACATTATTTCCATTTTATGGAAAATAATAACATCATTTGAGTGTACCCGTAGACTACCACTCCATAGAGTGATGGATTTAATTTTTCATCACCACCATACTTGGTTGACTATAATAATTTATTTAATTAATTAAAATTTTATTTATGACATGATTAAAATCCAAGAAAGTTTATATAAATATTTAACTTGTAATTAATATACCAACATCTATTCAAAAAAAATTACCAAATCAAGAACCTCACTAATCCCATCTTCAAAAATCAAGACTAAAAATCTCATCAAATGAAATTATAACGTTATAAATAAAAATAAATCATATCTTATATTACCTTTTAAATTATTTTAATGAATAACTTGGTATGAAATAAAACAAATCAACATCAACATATTAATGCATGCGGGAAACAATCAAAATATCTAACATCGATAATGAAAATAAACTATGACTAACTAATAACTGTATAATAATATTTTATAATTGAAGTTTATATAGGGTAATAGATATGAATAATTCTCTTAAATAGGTTACTAATATTTTTATTTTTATTATATAGGAGGTTAAATATCTTTCTTTGAAGTTGAGAGAAAAAGGTAATGGTTTCCATCTCAATTATGTTTTCATGTTATGCACCTATTATTATTCTATATGGTGTATTTAATACCACATTGGATTATATTATTATTATGAATGTCTCTTTCCTGGGATTTAAAATAATTTTCATGAATCCATCCTTTTAATTATTTTGATTCAATAGTTAGATAATTATTAAGGGATATCTTATCTCTATTTTTATATTTTATTACATACACATCATTTGTTTTGATTTTTTGTAGTGTATATAATACCTTATTAATTCAATTTTCTAACCATTCATTAAATTTAATTTATTTAAATATTCATTTCAAGTTATCTTTTTCTTGGTATTTTTATTCAAACATTATTAAATTTGTACGGGGTTTTCCAGACTCAACATCATTTCTTGAGTCATAATATTTACTCTTTGACTATGGGTTTACAAGATTTATTCCTCCTATAAAGATATTATATTTTATTACCTTATTATTTTTTATCAAATTCCATTTTCACATTAAATACAAGTTCATTTATGGAATTTTTTCTATATTAAATTTGATGATGTTAAGAATAATTATCATCCTCCCAAAATAAGCAATTTTTCATCCAAGCCCATATTCACAATTCTCACCCATTTTTTTATTTATTATTTTGAAATTTAAATATTTATTTTCCCCAATGATCTCAAAAATTCACTTTAGCTCTTTTCAAATGGATAATTTATCATTATTTTTATGATGTGGGTTTCAATAAAGGTATTTTTAATATTTTAATTACTTTTCATTTTGTGACCGTATATTTTATCTCACACTCCATGTTCCTTTGGTAAAACCTTTATGTATTTTCAAGAATTTTTATTAAGAATTATTATTAAATATTTTTTAAAAAAACATCATGAAAACTTATAAAATGACCTTTTTGAAAGTGACTCATAAATTCAACTATTTTTTACGATGGTAAGAAATGTTATCTAAAGTCATTTTTTAAATTTCACTTTCATTTTCCTCTTTAACTCAAAAATATCTTAATCCAATATAATTGTGTTTTATGAATCACCTTATAAGTTCCTTTATGAAATACATATTTTGGGTGAATAAATTTTTTGTATTAATCGATCCAATTCTTGATGTCATTATTTTTGATACCATTTAGAAGTGTTTTAAAACCCAATTCTTTTCTATGGGTTCTTTAAGATATGATGAATAATTTTGTCCATATGTTTCACATATGTATGATTATTATGTATGGCCTCATATATCTCCCTCCAATTTATCGGTTAATTTTTTTTGTATCATGAGATAATGAAGCATGTACATACTTGGATGGCTTCACAACTTAAAGGGTAAACTTACATGGATTTATTCGCAACATAATGGGTGGATGTACTTGCATTTCTTCAAAACATAATGGAGGTAAAAATTGGATTTATTCACAACATAAAGGGTAGGAATGATTGGGTTTTCTCATAATGCAATGTTTTTTGACCTCATGTTTGTGTCATATTTTATTATTATGCTATATTTCTATGACATGACATAATTTCTTATCATATGACTATGATTATACACAATGTATCATGTTTATTACTTCTTGTTTTTACAGTCTTATTCCATGGTATATGTTTGTTCATTTATTTTTTCATATCCTTCTTTCATGACTTATGGACAAATCTCATTTTCCCATGTTTCTTTTAATCAAATTTTTATCTCATGATCATGTTTTCTCACATTATTATGATCTAAAAATTGATGAAAATTTGATAAGGTTTACCATTACTAAGAATTTGATCTCATCCTTTCTTATGATTCCATTGCACAAGTTATGAAGATTTTTATAACTTATTAGAAGTTTATAAGGATGTCTAGTGTGATTCTATTATAAAGAAATATTCACAAGTATTGTAAAATATTTTTCTTATATAACTAATCATAAAAGATAATAAACGTTTAATTCATTGTATTGTAAGAATATTTGTGATTTTTAATGTTACAATTATGAAAATGGTGTAAAATAAATATATATTTAGATCAGGACTCCTCAATCGGCATCAAATATAGTGTTTAAAGAATGTGTTTTTAGAACCAAATTTGGGAGTATAGGTCTGGGTGCCTGAGATATCTACAAATAAATATCCTATGAGTTTGATAGAGATCAAGATAGAAACATTAGAGGCATGCTTATTTATATTTATGTTCTTCATACAATATTTCGTTTCATGATGATATATTAAGTACTTTTAATGGGTTTCTTCCACTACCATGATTATAAGATGATCCCCCCAAAACCATCACTCATACAAATGGACTTTTAGAATTATTTTTAGGTTTTTAATTTGTTATAAATTTTTCCATTTAGAATTTAAATTATAGAAATATTATTTGTGATTTATTATGCCTAAAATTTTTATTGGTTGGAATACATGAAATGTGTTGGGAGTCTAAGCCAACCAATGACATGTGTGATAGTATATAACATGTTATGTGGATATTATGATATGAGTTAGGTGATAATTCCAACCATGGATGTGTTTTACGGATATTTTTTATGTCATGAAAACCGTCTCTAGGTGGTTGTTTTTGGTTGGGCATTCATTCCAACCATTGTTGACGAATGACTGTGGATTGATGAGTTTTTTTGGGTTGGGCATTCTTCCCAACCATGTATGATGAATGGTTGTGGTTTGATGTGTGTTTTGTGTTTAAAATCATTACAATAATGGGTGGATTATGATATTGAATGATTTGAGTTCTTTAATTTTTGATGTGATTCCCCATGAGTATTTGTTGTATGAAGTTGGATGTGTGATGCAGGTTAGAGATTATGCCTCTTGAGGTGGTTTTGATGTGGTGGGATGAATGTAATACATCCCAAGGACATTGTGATATGCGTTGGATGTGATTAATCCAAAGGTGGTTTGGATGTGATTCCACCTAAGGACCTTGTGATGTATGTTGGACATGATGCCTCCAAAGATTGTTGTGATGTGGTTTGTTGGATGTAATGACTTCTGAAGACATTGTGATGTGGGTTAGACATGATTCTTCCCTAGTATGATGATTGTTATGATTAGATATGGTATGATATGTAATATGGATAAATATCTAATTTGTAGTAAATATTCATGTGACATGTTTGGAGACTCTTCGACACTAGCCAAAGCATTTATGTTCACTCTTGGGTAACCTCAGTAACACATGTGGTCATGATAGTTTATATATATGTAATTATTTATTTTTTTACATACATTGAGCATATCACATTGTTCATTAACTATATATATTGGATTTATTATGTAAACAATTGGTGATTTCCAATTAGGTTGTACTCAGACCCTTCTTAGGGAGCACTGACACTTTGGTACATAAGTAGACTTCATGATTATAGGCACACGTAGAGAAGAGGCCCGATTTTGGATGGTTGAGCAAGATAAAATTGATGGAGTCAAGAGATGGGAATGGGTTGGGATTCCTAACCAAGTGGTAGTTATTTTTAGTTTTATTTATTTTGTTTTGGGTTTAATATGATCTACCTAAGGGAAATATTATTAGTTCCTTCTAGACTATTATGAAGTTTAGACAAACCATTTTGTTATAGTAAGGTGTATGTGATTTACTATTGGTTGGATACCTAATTATGGTGTTTCTTTTTATCCTATTTACTTTTCATGACTAATTATATATTATTTTTTTTCATGTTTTAGCATTATCTATATTATAAGGTATAGTCTCCACATGGTATCACTAAAGATCATTTTTACTAGTCAAAAGCCTCTGGAATACATGGAGGCATGCTTGTGTTCATGTGGAACACTGGTCCGATTACTGTTGAGTGGATTGAGTTAGGATGTTATAATTTATTAATTGAAGCTTTAATATGAATCTTACACATTGTAATAAGAGTCCCTAGGGGGAAAATTTATTAAGTATACTTGTATGCTTCCCCTACTTGTATATGTTATTTTTAAATATTTTCATGATAGAGTTGGACAATGGGTAGGACATTTATATCTCATGATTTGGGGTTGGCATATAATTGTAGGAGCCTTGTTACCTTATTAGGTGTCACTTGGTTTCATATTATTGACTTGATAGATGTTATGTTCTTTTTTTTACATGAAATTACATAAATAATTATATTATTGATGAGATTTTGGGCCTATTTTATCAGTGAAGTTATTTTTGGTTAGTGGATTTTCTTATCCTTCTCTGGATTAAAGAGGTTAATTCCTCTCATATATTATGTTATATACCCTCGATTATAGTCTAAAAACCATGTCCTATTGGATTAAGCATTTTTTGGGTAACACATAACTTTAATGCCAACCAATAGGGGGTTTAGTAGAGACGAGTTGTGAAAAAATACACTAATATAACCAATTGACCTAAGGTAATTGGCACCATAGTTTTTTATGTTTTTAAAATAGAATATATTATATGAATTTTTATTCATTTTTTATATAAAATAGTAAACAAGAAATATTTTACATGTTATTGAATCAACATTTTTATTCAAATATCATAAAATAAAATGGGGGATTATTATAAAATCAAAATATGGCATTGAACACATTTTCTGTTGAATAAAACATGTCATCAATGTTTTTATAGTTTATTTATAAAATACATAACATATATATTGCGTTTTATTAATTTTTCTTATAATAAAAAAATTATTTATTTATTTTTATATATTTATTAATGATATAAAACATTATCTATAAATATTTTCATTAAGAATTTTATAATAATACATGTTTTATAGATTTTCATTTGATTTTTCAGGTAAAATAAGAAAAAAAACACATGTGATGTTTCATGAATTTATATTATTTAAAATAGATAATATGTTTTATTATATTAATTTCTTTAATAATATATCTTTTATATTATCACTTTTTGATATAATATCAAATAATGTATTATTAGAACTTAATATATTTTATTATAAGTAAAAGATAAGTTGTTTTATAATTTTATTTTTGATTTCATATCATAACATTTTTTGGGTATTTTTTTAGACTAGAAATTATAAAATTTACTAGTATTTATCCTTATAATTTTATTAGAACAAAAAAAGGTAATTGATTTTTCTTTTAAATTTTCATACATTTTTTGGAAAATTTAAGACTGTTTTTCTTGGAATGAGGCATGTAATCTCATTGTTTTTCAAGGTAGAGATCCAAGTAAAAATATTATATTGTAGATTTATCGATATATATCCCTTTATACTTATAAATGATAACATATTTATATGTTTGGTGTATAAATCTCATAATAATTTGTAATACTAGTTAGAAAAATGTAGATGGTGAGCATGGAATTGGTCATGCATTGAAAAAAACTGATGATTGATTTATTTCCATTTCTTTTTAACCCTTGACCAATTTTTCAAAAAAAATTTATAAAAAAAATGTATTTGATATAGTATATTAGTGGATTAGGGATGATTCTATATTTTCATATTCATTGGATGATTATTGAGCTTAAGATTCCAAACAATCACATCTTAGGAGAATAATTATAATCAAAATAATGAATTGAGTGTTATAAATCACTTACCATAAGATTTGTTTAATTCTTTAAGATCTAAACAACTAGTGTCTTTCTCATGTGGTTATAACTAGTGTTCAAAAAGATTCTAAAAAAAATGTAAAAAATAGTGAATAGTGGTGGGTATCTCACATTGAGCCTATCAAATTACATATTACAATGACAGTAATGTAAATCATATATATAGGAAACTGGTTTAGAGGTGAGATTTTTTATTTAGAAATAATATGGATTACAAATGAAATTGGGTAAATTCCAAAATGTTTTAGTATCATATTTAAATTATCCAAAAAAGATGAAGCATCTTTAAATTTTATTTTTAAAGGTCCCAGAGGTTACATGAAAATAATCAACATACACACACTTGTGCTAGTAAAGAATGACCAGACCCCCTCAAATATATTCATTTAAAATAAAAAATAGGTTGTAATTTACTCATAGAAACCAATGTCTTGTTAGTTATTGAAGGGAATATTTGTGTTTAATAGGATGGACTCAGGAAAAAAGGGAAAAGACTATATAGTCCAAGCCTAAAATAATTTAGATCATCAAGGACTACATATAATATGGGTTTAAACAGTCTAACATAGCCTTGTCTGCATTATAAGTTGACTGGTTCACAATCTAGCCCACATTTTTAATTAGGATTTAAATTAGTTTTTAAATAAAAATCACTTTTTATCAAGGAATATTAAATAATAAAAATATAATGGATATCATATAAATGTTAATATATATATATATATTCATCAAATGCATAAAAAATGTACATTTTTGGCATATAAAATGTTATATTCAGTTGAGATAACATTAAATTTAAAAAGAAATAACATATTCTTGGCTCGTGGGATGACATGTATAGATTGTTGTTGGTCCACTTAAGCCCACAATAAATTTTCTCTCTATTATTTTAATCCCATTTAAAATAAAATATAGTTTTTTGGAATCCATTCTACCAAAAAAATGGGCTATCCTATCCACCCATAGCCTTGGTAAGCACCCCTGGTAAGGAAATATATCAAGACTATAGAAATTTCATGACTAGTTATTAAAACATCCTTATTGGTGTTGTGAATGTTCCAAAATTTGTTACATACACTAACATTAATAAGAAATTATCTTTAATTAATTCCAAACCTATAATATAATATTTATCATTCTTTATTAATTCAATAGAACAAAACTTCTTCTTTAGGTAATTTTTAACCCTCATACTTTATGGATTTATTAACTTCTTTATAATCAATGGAAATCTTATTTTTTCAAATTTTTTCTTTCGATATTTCATTTAGCATAAAAGTTACATTGAAATGATAGTTTTGAGTAACCCTTATAAAAACTAAATTAACTAGTTCTAGAATTTATTTTTCTAATTACTTGATTACAATCTCAGGTTATGTTATCCCTTTCTTTGAATAACTATTAAAGGAAATTATAGGATCAAATAAACTTTAGGTATAAATTTATATGTAACAACTAAGGTTATATATATAACTATTATTTTTGTTATGGTTAAATAACTTTTTATTTCTTTTTTAATAAAGCAAATGTGTATGGAGGAGTGTCATAAATAGATAAATAAATATGGAAACATAAACCATGTTTGATTATATCATTAAATAAAAATAAAATTAAAAATAAATATTAACCATTACTAATATAAATTAAAAATCACAATTAATAAGAATAAATATCACGACTAGACAGTGGAAATATCTTTTTCTTTAGTCTCTGATAAGAATTATGACTATAAAATTATACTATAAAAATAGTGAATCTCTATTAATTATTTTGAATAAGAAATTAGAAACATGTGGATAAAATTAAAATAATGAGATGTATAATTTTAGTGTAGAGTTTTGGAGAATTTATATAAATGATAAGAGGTAAGGTGATTGTAGTATGATCAATAAAGTGAGATAAAATAATTATTAGGATAATATTTATGTTACTATTTGGTGACCATTGAAGGTAATTAATATGTTAATACTATAATACTTGGTAATCATTGAAAATTATAAGTTTAGTATATATAAATATGATTTATTAAATAATTTGTTATAATGAAATTTTATATTCACTCCTAAAAATAATAATTATTTTGAATGGTTTTACATTATCCTTTAATTTGAATAAATGGTGTTTAATGCACTTATAATTTTTTAATAGTAAATTTTTATAGATATAGATTTATTTTCATTAAATAGATATCAAATTTAGAATAAAAAAGAAAAAAATTATAAGGGTGAGGTTTTAAATTTTTTTAAATAGTAAAAATGTTAAAATACAATACTGATAGGTTAAATAAAATTATGGAGCTTTAATAAGCTAAATAAATATTATAATACCAAAATTTTTATTTAATCAAAAGTCTCTCACTACTGTATCATAAGAATAAGTAATAACATGAGCCTCGAATATAGATATTTTTATTCATTTTTTCATTCAAAACTCTCATCTTCCATTTCCTATAAATAATCAAACCTCTAGCTTATTCTCCTCACACCAAATTTGGTCTTCACTGGCCATATTTATCTTTATATTTATCTCTATAATTTAGAGAAAAATTTTAAGGGCCTAATATTTGGTTCTAAAATTAAAAAAAAAGTTTAGCTATGTAATTTTCTCTCATTTAAACATTTAAAATTTCATTCTAGTATTCCTTTTATGACAAATTTCTATAAATTATCATATTACTTATCATATAAAATTCCATTCTAATATTCCCTCCCTCGAAAATTCTTACCCTCAACCTATGGTTTCCATTTCTCTGCTAATCGACGATCCCAATCTCACATCTCTGGTACCGCCATCATCACTCTGACTCCGAACATCATCTTTCAGCAACCCATCATCTCACCCCATATCTGTCTCCATTCATCACAACCCCTCTTCTATTCTGCATCTCCTTCAAACTTCAGGTATGTGGTTCTCATTTTCCTGCTACCTGGAGATCCCTATCTTGCATCTCTGGTACTACTTACAACACTCTATCTCCAAACACTAGACTTTGGCTACCCATACTTCACACTCCTGGATCCTTGTCTCTATATCCATTCATCACACCCCCTCTCTATCTCCATCTCCATTCATTACAACACCTTTTCTATTCTGCATCTCCTTTAAACTTTAGGTATGGAGTTATTTATTCTCGTATCACTCCCTCTGACTGTGGATCATATTTTCTATTCCATCCCATATCTGCTTTGCAGTTGTGGTCTGTGATTATCTCTTCTCGGCTAGCTTCCTCTATATATGTGTCGCATCTCCTATTCCCTCCCGCATCAGCTTCGTAGTTCAGGTATGGGATTAATTACCATTTCCAATACATAAATCATAGATTCCCCATTTATTTATTTTTATATAATCTAAATTAATGGATTTTATATATTATATGTAATTATTTTTTATTATACATTACATTTTTTACATTCCCTCACATCACTGGAACTAATACATTCAAATTTTTTGTATGAAAATGAGGATGAACATCCAGTAATGATATGTGTACCTTAAACCATTAAAGATCAACTATAGGTTCCTATTTTGTTATACCTCTATTTTCACTCATCAAACTTTTTATAGTTTTTTTCATATAACCTTTGAATAATCTATGGTTTTGGTTCAATGTAAAATTTAAACTAGTCACTAGCATGGATACCAGGATATCAACCAAAAAAAATGAGAGTAGGAAACACTTAATAGATCACAATTCAATGAGTTTCATGAGAGTTTCATAGGGATTCTTGAGAACCCATGCATTATTATTTATTTAATAAGCAGTATCAAATGATGTTTTCATAATATATTCACTATCAATTAGCTTTTTTCACTAATATCTATTTCCATTTACTATTTGTATATTGTCTTCACTATTTTTCTATTGTATTCACTATATGTGTTTCATGTTTCTATAATTATGTTTTCATATATGTTGGTATTACACTATTCATCTTCACCAATCAACTTCCATTGATTTTCGTTTTTTCTTCATTTATTTTTTAATGATTTTTTTCTCTGGCCTAGAGTCGTTCATCATCTCCATCGCTAAAGTTATTTGACTTTTTTTGTGTTGGAAGTGATGTATGAGTTAGTTTCTATTTTATCTTATTAATGACCAAATAGATCTCCCAACTTATTGTAATTATTAATGATGGTGGATAATTCTTTTAGGAAACAAGAGATGATCAAGGAATACTATTTTGTCTTAATTACTGTTAGTGATTTAGTGGGCTCCTGAAACTTTGTTTTAAATTTTTTATTAGGGACAAATAGAATTATTGATTCAGTATATATAAATTTTTTATTTTCTCTATATTAATGGACATTACATATTCTATGTAATTATGTCTTTATTCTACATTACATTTTTAATTTCCCTCACATCACTAGATCTAATACATTCAAAATTTTCATATGAAAATTGGGATCATAATATTGTAATGATATGTGTACCTTAAACCATTAAAGATAAACTACAGGTTCCTATGTTGTTATACCTCTATTTTCACTCTTCAAAATTTTCATAGTTCTTTTCATATAACCACTAAATAATATATGGTTTTGGTTCAAAGTGAAATGTAAACTCGTCACAAGCATGGATACGGGGATATTAGCCAAATCAATGAGAGTAGGAAACACTTAATAGATTAAAGTTCAATAAGTTTCATGATAGTTTCATAGATAATCCTCAGTGACCATGCATTATTATTTAGTTAATAAGCAGCATCACAAATTTTTTTCATAATATATTCACTGTCAGTCAGCTTATTTCACCAAAATATATTTCCATTCACTATTTCTATATAGTCTTCACTGTTAGTATTTTGTATTCTCTGCATGTGTTTCATGTTTCTATACTTAAGTTTTCATATATGATACTATTATGTTAGTATATTATCTTATTATTCTGTCATATATGCTAACATATTGTACATTTGATCCCATTTGATGTTAGTATATTATATTTATGGTATTAATTATATATGAGGTTGGTATGTTACATATGTGTTTCCATTAAAAGTTTGTATATTGTATTCATTTGTAGAATGTTTTGTGTAATGCCCCGACCCTAGTTACCCAGAGTCGGTGATTTATTACATAACATTGGCATGATCACAAGGAAATCATGTCTCAAAAGACCAATTAATTTAGTATTATTGGAAACATGATTCATACATACATTCATCTTTACATCTTGAGGAGAAATACAACACAAATATATTTCATTAGGAACATCCAATCCTCCTAGATTATGCCTGAAGGTAACTCATAACTAACTTCTTCATATCCTGGGAAAATTAAACTTAAGAAAATGGTGAGCTCAAACGCTCAGTAAGGGTATATAATAAACTAGAAAATTACATAAATATTAAGAATGGTAAATAATTGAAACCACATGCCTTTACCAATAATAAGAATGAAAACTTTTATGGAAATAATATGAGCTGAGTAAATAATTCCATAATAAAACATAATCATTGGTATTCTACTAGTCGAATGACCACATGAACCATTAATATTATTTCCATAATGAGGGAATGTATAATGTCGGACATTCTGAAACATTTTGTCAAGGCCTCGGCCAAGATGTCTAAAAATGATTAAGGCCTCGGCCAAAACAATGGTATAAATGAATTTAACCCATATTATGTAAAATATTAAGAATGATTTGAAATAAAGTTTTAAGAAACATGGATGTGGATGATATTGAGGTCCTAGTAGATAATTATGTATAAACAACCTCAGATAATGAAGAGATTGTGATAAAGAGGTCCTAGTAGTCCGTACGTACGCACGAGAGACAATATCACTCCTTTGATATTAAAATAATATATAAATTCATAGTATATCATATATAAAGAATCATTATCATGTTATATTTATTATTTAAATGAATTACACATCATTATTATACCCATCCAAATAATAATGTTTTGAATAACAATTACACCACGGCGTGGAGACGGTAAGCCTTACGTACGTATGTATGGTGACATGTCATTCAAAGGATGAATAGAATAATGAATATGGTTGTACAATATTTATAATAACATCACAGTTATTAGAAGATACTGTAGTTATTATTTTAGAATGGGAATAACAAAGAAATATGAATTTGAAGAAGAAAAGAACTTGAAAGAGGGTGGTGAAAACATTACCTCTTCTTCAGGTTCTTCCTTTTGATTTGATCAAAAGGGCTCCTTATGTTGTCTTTTTTACTAAAGTAAGGCCTCTAGGATGAAGGGAGGAGAGTGGGGAGGGTATTTGGGCAGAGTTTGGCCGAACCAAAAGGCTTTTAAGGTATTAAGAATTGGTTAGAAGTGGTTCCCTTTTATAAAGGGGAAGAGGGGCTCTTTAGAAAAAACTTAAAGTATTAATTTATAATAAATTTATATTCGATTTTTAATGGCTCCAAAGTGGATTATTAAAAGACTACGGTGGGGATGGGTCGAAATTATTTCATCCAATAGATTTTATGCAGGGTTGGGTCACTATATTAACCTTATCATTTATATTTAACTCTTAGTTAAATAGTTTGACATTTACCATGTCTCTTTGTATTTTTATATTATACAGTTAATAAACTTACTATATACCTCCAAAAGACCCCAAAGTGTTCCATTAATGATACACCTATCGTGATATAAGTCCTTTTTCCAAACCATAGATTTTTTTGGAATAGAATATCAATTAATAATATAATATTTGTTTTAAAAACTCTTTTATGTAAATTCTGACACTATTGGGTATTTTGTTTTTGATAAATTCATAATAGCATTATTACTTTGAAAACAATTTATATAACCAATACTAATATGTCATATTAAACTATAAAATTTGTCGAATTCATAAAAAGCCTCAAATTACATTTATTTCGATATTTATAATATCAATTATTTTAATATTTCATTAATTAGGTAATAACTACATCACCATTGTGCCATTAATAAATTACATTATTTAATGTACATAAACTACGATTATGTAGGAAATGTTTTTATATTTCGAATGAATATTTATAATCTAATTTATCTTATGTATAACCCTATATTAAAAATGTTTTAGTTAATAAACATTGATTTTAACTCTTTTAACTCTTCTTTGAATTAAATAATAATAAATGTCATAATCTAATCCAAGTGAACCTAAATGATGTTATTTTATTCTTAAGGTTGTTTTTAGTCTAGATACAGTTGTCCAATATAATTATGACATGTGTTAGGGTAATATTAATTTCATTTCTACCCTTAATTACCCTATTTACTTTTAACCGTGGTAAATAAAAGTAAAAAGATACTATTCACCAAAAATTATTTTTATCTTATTGAAACCCATTTTACTCCTTGATATTAACTAAGTCTCTCAAATTTTTGAAATTCCACTCACAGAAGTAGAAAAAATATGTTTTATGTGAATTTGTAAATTCTCATAGGAGGTGGGTAAAAGAAGGTGAAAAGTTGCATAAAATTTTTATATATCTAAAATTATTCTAAACTAAATCCAATGAATTGCATTGATCTTATATAGGTATTATCATTCCATTTTGACCTTAATTAAATATAAATAAAATAAATAATTATTTAAATAAAAATTCGGTTTTAAACTATAACTCATTTTTTTCACTATTAATCAAAAATTGAATGTTTTTAGAAAAATACAAAAAAATTCACCCTAAGCTAATTTCGATATTCCGAATCCAAAAATGAAGTCCATTTTGAAAGATGAAATTTATAAAATATCAAAAAGTGGTTATTAATTTTCATAACGGCTTGTTTGATTGGTTGTGGTGTGTGTTAGAACTCGAAGTTGCATACAAGACACGCTACTGTATTATTAAAAGAGAAGCGTACTGTGGAAGCTTGGGGTGTTACATTCTCCCCACCATCAAATAATTTCATCCTCGAAATTTATAGAATACTACCGCATGAATAGAATCGGGTGATTCTTCATCATATGTTCCTCGAGTTCCCACATTGCCTCTTCAATTTTATGGTTTCTCCATAGAAATTTTACCAGATGAGTCGTTCGGTTTCTCAGCACTTGTTCTCTTGTATCAAGAATCCTGACGCGCTCTATGCAATAAGACAGATCGGGTGTCAATTCTAATTCCTCATTAGTGAGTACATGTGTTGGGTCAGTAATGTATTTTCTCAACAGCGATACATGGAACACATCGTAATCTTTGGAGAGATTTGGCAGCATTGCCAAACGGTAAGCTACAGCCCCAATTCGTTCTAGAATTTCATTAGGTCCGATGTACCTGGGACTCAATTTACCCTTCTTACAGAAACGTATAACTCCCATCCATGGAGATACCTTCAAAGAAACATGACCTCCTACCTGAAATTTAAAATCCTTCCTTCGGTTATCGGCATAGCTTTTCTGCCTACTTTGAGCTGCTTTGATGTGGTTTTGGATTACCTTCACCTTTTCCATCATTTCCTCCACAAGTTCTGGGCGTAAAATTTTTCTTTCACCAATGTCATCCCAACAGGTTGGTGTGCGACATCTCTTTCCCTATAACTCTTCATATGGTGCCATATGAATACTTGAATGAAAGCGATTGTTATTGGAAAATTATACCAGAGGTAAATATTGATCCCACATATCTTGAAAGTCAAGTGAGGAGGATCTCAACATGTCTTATAAGGTTTGAATTGTCTGTTATGATTGTCCATCTGTTCGAAGGTGGTAGGCAGTGCTCAAATGAATTTCAGTATCCAAGGCCTTCTGAAGACTCTTCCATAATCTTGAAGTAAAACGGGGATCACAATCAGAAACAATCGATAGGGGTAATCCATGAAGTCTCAAAACCTAATTAATATATAGTCTTGCTAGGTGTTCGAGTGGTAAATCCTCCCTTATAGAATGAAAATGTGATGACTTGGTAAGATGATCAACAATAACCCATATTTCATTTTTCCTTCTATGAGTATTTGGTAGTCCCATGATAAAGTCCATCGTAATATTATCCAATTCCCACTCAGGTATGGGAAGAGGTTGCATGACTCTTCCAGGCTGTTTCCTTCCAGCTTTCACTTGTTGACAGACCATACATCATGAAACAAAATCAGAAATCTCCCTCTTCATGTTGTCCAACCAAAAATGTTCCTTCAAATCTCTATACATTTTGGTGCTCCTAGGGTGTATAGAGAAATTGGAACTATGAGAATCATCCAACAACTCTCTTTTTAGATCAGGTATATTGGGAACACAAAGCCGCTTCCCAAATTTCAAAATTCCATCTTCATACACAAAGTCACTCAATCTCCCATCATTCACAGCTTTAATCTTCTTTTGAAACTCTTCATCACCGGTCTGAGAACTCTTTATCCTTTCTAGTAATGATGTTTTGGCAACCATTTGAAAAATTATTGAGGTTTCACCATCCATGGTGATTCCCATATCCATATTTACTAGATCCATGTATATAGGATCCTTTTTAACTCTCATCTTGTTCAAAAATCCATGATCCTTTCTGATCAAAGCATCTGCCACCATATTTTCCTTCCCCGGGTGGTAGTGTATCATACAATTATAATACTTGAGTAGTTCAAGCCATCTTCTTTGCCTCATGTTGAGTTCTTTCTGTGAGAAAATATATTTCAAACTATTATGATCAGTATAAATATCACATTTTTTAACATAGAGATAGTGTCTCCAAATCATGAAAGCAAAGATTATAGCAAATAACTCAATATCATGAGTAGGATAGTTTTTCTCATGAATTTTCAGCTGTCGTGATGCATGGGAAAAAACTCTCTTATTCTGCATAAGGACACAACCAATTCCTTTATTCGATGCATCACTATAAATAACAAACCCGTCATTTTCCGATAGTAGAGTCAAAATAGGAGCATTGACTATTATTATCTTCAATTCATCAAAACATTCTTCACACTCTTTTTTCCAAACAAATTTAACCCCTCTACGTGTGAGCTTCGTTAATTGGTTAGCCAATCGGGCAAAGTTCTTGACAAAATGCCGATAAGGACTTGTGAAGCCAATAAAACTGCGTACCTCGGTTATACTAATCGGTGTTGGCCATTCTTTGATTGATCTTGTCTTAGAAGGATCAATAGAGATTCCATCCTTAGAGACAATATAGCCAAGAAAAGAAATCTCTTGAAGACAAAATTTACACCTACAAAACTTCCCATATAATTCACGTCTTCTAAGAGTCTTCAGGACAATGCGCAAGTGATTTTCATAATCCTCGTAACTTTTGGAGTATACCAAGATATCATCAATAAATACCACCAAAAAATCATCGAGATATTCCTTAAAAACACTATACATTAGATCCATGAATACAGAGGGTGAATTAGTCAATCCAAAAGGAATTACTGTAAACTCGTAATGCCCATACCTGGTTAAAAATGTTGTCTTCAAAATTTCTTCCTTCTTCACACACAACTGATAGTATCAAGATCGAAGTTCAATCTTCAAAAAGTATTGAGATCAATGTAGTTGATCAAATAAATCATCAATGCGAGGTAAGGGATACTTATTCTTTATTGTTATAGAATTGATTTCCCTGTAGTCAATACATAACCTCATAGATCTATCTTTCTTTTTAACAAAAACGATAGGGGATCCCCACGGAGAAACACTAGGGCGAATACATCCCTTATTACTCAATTCATATAGTTGTTTCTTTAGTTAAACTAATTCCACAGTGGCCATTCTATAAGGGGTCTTCGATATTGGACTTGAACCATGAATTAAATCAATAGAAAAATCAATTTCTCATTCTGGAGGACAACCAAGAAAATCTTCTGGAAACACATCTATATATTCTTTCACAATATGTACATCCTCTATTTGAACATTCCTTTCCTCACCCACAATAATTTCATTCTATTCCTCCCTAATAATTGAATTTAGTTGAGCTACTGGTGTTGGATCTAGATAAGAATTAGGTGGTGGCGATTCTGCTCTAAAGATAAGGTGTTATTTATCATCATCATCAAAAATCATAACCTCCTTCTTTTTACAATAAATCTTCGCATCTGGGTCTGAAATCTAATCCATATAGAGGATTATATCAAACTAAATCATATGTATGATGATGAGATCAGTGGATAAAGAACATTTATGTGCTCTAATGGGGACTGATTCACAAAACATTGTTGCAATGATACATCCCATGGGAGTTTTAACTGAAAACTCCATTGTTAAATCAAATTACAAATGTCTATTTTTTATCAAACTGGGAAGATATGAAACAATGCGATGATCTAGAATCAAATAAAGAATTTTCTAAACTAGAGGAAACCATTAAATTACCTTCCACCACGTCTTTCGGAGCTTCTACCTCAGTAGTAATGATAGAATAAGCTTGGCCTTTTATGAGGTATGTTTCCCTGACCCTTAGGACATTCATTTACATCATGTCCCATCTCCCTAAAACTGTATCATTGAACATTGGTAGCATCTTTCATTCCTTTAAAATCACCTTCTCGATGGCCTTTCTGTCCACACATGTAGCATACCCCTTTTCCTTTTAGACAGGCACCAGGGTGCTTCCTTCTTCAATTATAACAAAGTGGAAATTCAATTCTTCCCTTCTTCCTTATTTCCTTATTTCCTTTCCCAGAGTTTTCATTAGATATCTTCTTCTCTTGATTTTATTTAAAGTCACAAGACTTAGAGAATTCTTTTTCTATCTTAATAACACACGAGACAATATATTCGTATGACGAGAAGGATTGTGAGACCAATGCTCGACAATGAAAAGGTTTTTAACACATCATAGAAACGACCGATCTTACTTATTGGGTTACGTATATAATCTGAAGCATACCTTGCTAACGTTTTAATGTTAACCTCATACTTTGCAAAATTCCCATCCTTCTTTTGTCTCAGACTCAGAATTTCCCTTTCCATATCTGCTCGATGGTCACGAGGAAAGTATTTTTCTATAAACATATCTTTAAACTCCCTACATTACATATTTGATACTTTTTCATCGTCCTTTGTGTTTTGAATAAATGACCACCATTGATCAGCATCTCTGGTGAGGAGGTAAATTGCCATGATAACTTTTTCCCTTTCACTAATACACAAGGCATAGAATATTTTCTCAAAATAATTTATCCATTTCTCAGCTTCTAAGGGATTTTTACTCCCATTGAATGTTGGTGGTTGTTTCCTCATGAAGTGATCTAACATTGATCCTCCACACTATGGATCAGGGTGCTCCATACGGGTAAGGTTATTATTCATAACCTGAGCGAGTTTTCCCAATATGGTGATTAGCTCTTCAGCACCAGCTGCATCACTAGCTCCTCTATAATTATCTTGAGAAGAAGGGAAATCTATACATGGAGAGCATGCATTGATACAGTTTCCATTCCTTCCACTAGGTGACATTTATAAACAATGTCATAAACTAGATTAGTTTATAAATCGAAATATATAATTCCAAACTTCTAAAACACTTAACATAAATTCAACAGTTTATGGATATAACCCATAATTATAAAAAAAATGTTTTATTTGAGGAATTATATACTCATAAACCCTTCATAATGGTTTGTAAATAAAATGAGAATTATCCTAAGCATATCCCCCAGGAGTGTCATAACCAAGAGTGCAACAAGGCCAGTTGTCATGCACCTATTCCCATTTGAGTCTAGCACAAAGCCTTGTTTTCGGGTTTTACCCCTAGGTACATCTATGCCAGAGCCACCTCTACCTGCTCATATCCATACAGGGATTTATTTCTCAGAAAACTCACAAATTCATTACAATACCAAAATTCTAGGAAGTTCTTCTATACTAATCCTCAAATTCTATCTTAGGGTTATGTGCTCTAATAAGAGTTTATCTAAATCTAGTATCCAAGGTCTGTACTAAACACTCTCTGATACCAACTGTAAGGCCCCGACCCTAGTTACCTAGAGTCGGTGAAATATTACATAACATTGGCATGACCACAAGGAAATCATGTCTTGAAAGACCGATCAGTTTAGTATTATTGGAAACCATATTCATACATATGTTCAACTTTACAACTTCAAGAGAAATAGAACACAAATATATATATCATTAGGAACATCCAAGCCTCCTAGATAATTGTTGCAGGTCACCTATAACTAACTTCTTCATATCCTGGGAAAATGAAACATAAGATAGGGGTGAGCTCAAACACTAAGTAAGGGTAAGTAATACAACAGAAAATGACATAAATATTAAGCATGGTATATAATTGAAACCACATGACTTTACCAATAATAAACATGAATACTTTTATGGAATGAATGTGAGCTGAGTAAATAATTCCATAATAAAACATAATCATGGGTATTCTACTAGTTTAATTACCTCATAAACCATCAATATTATTTCCATAATGAGGGAATGTATAATGCCAGACATTCTGAAACATGTTTTGAAGGCCTCGGCCAAGACGTCTAAAAATGATTAAGGCCTCGGAAAGAACCATAAATCAAATTGGGAAACGACCTCATCCAATTCCACATATAGTTGTCTCATGAGACCTACTGATGCATCGAGGAGATATAGCGGGCTCCACCCGTCCCTTACTAAGTCCTATACATTCCTCATATGAAAAGGTTTAAACATATCATAAACATTCGTATTAAAAATAGCATAAAAAATATAAATACTTTAACCATAAATATTTAATTGTGTAAAAATAGTACATCCATAGTCTATCATATCACAAAAACTTCAATATAATATGGATTCTTTTTTATCATAATAAATCAACTCCAAATAAACTTAAAATTCCTCAAAGGATGTTGACATAGATGAAATCAAAACCCTTTTTAGATATATATCTCTTTCTATTTTGAAATCATTTAAGAGTCACATAATTATAAAATAAAAAATTTACTTTGAAAATATTATTATAAGCTTGTAAGGGAAGCTTTGACGAGTTTATAATGGTAGAAAATAGCAGCACCCGGCGTATAAGTTAAAAAAACATTCTTACCTTAATTTTTTCGGAAAGGTTAAAAAGGACCTTGTTTGGAAAACGACAGAAAGATTCCTTTATAAACATCTTATAAAAAGTCAAAAAATCGTATAAATGACTTTAACCCATATTATGTAAAATAGTAAGAATTTTTTGAAATTCATTTTTAAGAAACATGGATGTGGATGATAAGGAGGTCCTAGTAGATAATTATTTATAAACAACCTCGGATAATGAAGAGATTGTGAAATAAACCCTTACCTTGTACTTTTCCTCGGTTGAGGGTAGGTTAAACTCATTTATAATGGTGAAATAATTGTTATTAAATTATACAATAATCATATACATTAATATGATATCATATATGATCTTTTAACATTGACTTGTTTATAATATTTTAGTATTATCATCGTTTTGGGTGTTGACTTACTCGTTTTCTTTTATATATTTGGTTACATAAGTCATGTTTGTTATGGATAGGTTGTATATTATTCATATCCAGAATGATATCAAGTCCTTAAACCTTAATTTTAATCATCAAATGAGAATTATACTTAAATGGATACGATGGGGAATGAATCTCATCGCGTTCATGGAGACGGTTGTCCGTATGTACGCACGAGCGACAATATCACTCTTTTGATATTAAAATAATATATAATTGGATATTATATCATATATACAGAATCATTATCATGTTATATTTATTATTTACATGAATTAAACATCATTATTACAACAATCCAAATAATAATGTTTTGAATAACAATTACACCGCAATGTGGAGATGGTAAGTCGTACGTACGCACGTATGTTGACATATTATTCAAAGGATGGATAGAATACTGAATATGTTTGTACCATATTTATAATAACATAATATTATATATAATATACTGGATTTATTATTTTAGAATGGGAATAACAAAGAAATAATATGTTGAAGAAGAAAGGAACTTGAAAGAGGGCGGTGAAAACATTACCTCTTCTTCGGGTTCTTCCTTTTGATTTGATCAAAAGGGCTCTTTAGGTTGGCTTTATGACTAAAATAAGGAATATTGGATGAATGGAGAAATTTTAGAGGGTATTTGGGTAGATTTTGGCAGAACCAAAATGATTTTAAGGTATTAAGAATTGGTTAGAAGTGGTGCCCATTTATAAGGGGGGGGGGAGGGGCTCTTTAGGAAAAACATAAAGTATTAATTTATTATAAATTCATATTCGGTTTCAAATGGCTCCAAAGTGTATTATTAAATGTCTATGGTGGGTATGGGTCGAAATAATTTCATCCAATAGATTTTATATAGGTTTGGGTAACTGTATTAACCTTATCATTTATATTTAACACTTAGTTAAATAGTTTGACATTTAGCATTTCTCTTTATATATTTATATTATATAGTTAATAAACTTACTATATACCTCCAATAGAAACCCACGTGGTACATTAATGAAACACCTATCATGATATATGTTCTTTGGCCAAACCTTATATTTTTAGGAATAAAATATCAATTAATAATATAATATTTATTTTAAAAACGTTTTTATTTCAATTTTGACACTATTGGGTATTTTGTTTTTGATAAATTCATAACAACATTATTGCTTCAAAATAAATTTATATAACCAATAATAATATGACATATTAACCTATAAAATTAGTTAAATTCATAAAATGTCTCAAATTACATTTATTTGGATATTTATAATATCAATTATTTTAATATTTCATTAATTAGGTAATTACTGCTTCACCATTGTGTCATAAATAAATTAAATTATTAAATTTATAAAAATTATAAATAAAATAAAATTATGTAGGAAATATATTTATATTTATAATTAATATTTATAATATAATTTATCTTATGTATATACCTACATTAAAAAAGTTTTAGTTAATAAACTTTGATTTTAACTATTTTAACTCTTCTTTAAATTAAATAATAATAAATGTCATAATCTAGTCCAAGTGGACCTAAATCATATTATTTTATTCCTATGTTTTTTTTTGGTCGAGATACACATTTACAATAGAATTATTACATGTTTTATGGTAATATTAATATCTTTTACCCTTAATTACCTTATTTACTTTTAACCGTGGTAAATAAAAGTAAAAAGTTATTATTCACCCAAAATTATTTTAATCATATTGAACCAAATTTTACTCCTTGATATTAACCGTGTCTCTCGGATTTTTTAAATTCTACTCACAGAAGTGGTAAAATTATGTTTTATGTGAATTTGCAAATTCTCCTAGGAGGTGGGTAAAAGACGGTGAAAAGTTCCATAAAATTTTTATATATCTAAAATTATTCTAAACTAACTCCAATGAATTAAATTGAAAATATATAGGTATTATTTATCCATTTTTAACTTAATTAAATTTAAATTAAATAAATAATTATTTAAATAAAAATTCAGTTTTAAACTATAAATCAGTGTTTTTTCATTATTCATCAAAAATTGAATGTTTTCAGAAAAATACCAAAAATTCACCCTAAGAAAATTTCGATATTATGAATCCAAAAATGAAGTCCATTTTGAATTTTATAATTTATAAAATTTCAAAAAGTGGGTATTACTATTCATAAAGGCTAGTTTGATTGGTTGTGGTGTGTGTTGGAACTCGAAGTTGCGTACAACACACAATACTATATTATTAAAAGAGAAGCGTACCGTGGATGATTGGGGTGTTACATTTTGTACATAAATGCTCTTATTATTTTGTCATGACGTTAGTATGGTATAATGTATTCATGAATGTGTTTTTGACCATTCCACAGTTAAATTATAAATTGATTGTAGGAGGACAGTAGCATAATGCAATCCATTTTGAAACAATTCTTCACAGGTCACCCCGCAATAGGTCTGCTAACCCATTAATCCATGATTCCTAGTTTGGGAAGGTCAAATCCATCCCATTGTCCCCATTTCCACTCTCATCTTGAGGTTTGTTGTCTCCAACATGACAGGGAGGATGAGGCGCGATAACTAAGTTGTTGATTCCACTCTCATTCATAGGTAAGAAAATTTTTCAATCTCTTCCTGATTATTCTTCTAGTTAGGGATCAATTTTGAAAAGAAGGTGCTACAATTATGAATTTCTGATAGTTTTAGTTTTTCTAGGATAGGTGGTTTATGACGAAAGTGATCATGTGTGGTTTTTGGTGTTGGATTTGATGTAGGGGAGTATAATTGTGAACAAAAAACAAAATGTCCATAAATATAATCTACAAGTAATGATGGTAGCACTAGAGGACTAATGATCAACTGACTCTTGAGGCACGAACCGAGATAGAGGCAACAATGATTATTATGAAGTGAAATATAGTAAAAAATTATAACATTTAGGTATTTTTATTATTTCATTACATGTATTTTTCCATATCACACATCATGTATGTTTCCATTTAAAATTTCAAATCATCATACATTCAACTCTACATGTACGCCCGTGAGGCATGCCATGCATAATGTATTTTAGTAATTTATGGTTACATGTTACTATAATTATCACATGGTATATGACCATGGGCTGTATACTTTGTATATTAGGACTAAATTCTCTAATGTTTATCCATATACCAAACATTTCAAGTCTTTTCCACCAGTTGTCATGTGGCCTATGGGATATATCTTATACAACAAGTGAGATGCCTAAATATGTATCAAATGTAAACACTAACCTGCCATAATAGTCCCCTGCACCATGTACACATCTATACATAGTATATAGGTCATCCCCATACCAATACTTTGCGATTAAAAAATATTCAACATTATTATTTCTTAGTAACTTTTACAAATAGTATTCTCATATTAGTTAATAACAATTTATCCAATATTTCGTGCTTATGCATGGGTGAGTACTAGTTGTTATATATTATTCTTTGTTTTTTAAACGTCATTTTTATTATTACTCAATTTTTTTCATGATTGAGGATTTCATAACCTAACACCCACATCCATTAGTTGTGGATCATCTTGATGATTGATTATATGTTATAAAAGAAAGGGGTGATACCAACCAAAAACTAAAACATGCCATTAATTTCATTTAAGGGGCTCCCATATTTTATACTAAGACAAAATCTTATTTTATTTTTAAAATCATAATTCTTTTGGTTCTTCATTGATATTTTATCATGGTTTTGGTGTTTTGGTCCTTAATCATCAGTTTCCATAAAATATTTTTATTGTATACTCGTGTAGGTTTTGAGAATTTGGGTTCTTGTGATTCCACATGGTTTGTTTTGGTTTTCTTCACCAAAATCCATCTCTGATTATCTTATCCTCAATTCTTCTGAAGGGGTAGTTTCATCTCGTTCCCCTCATTTGATTCACCAGTGGATTCCATACCACTTCAGAGGTGTTTTGAAAGTTGATTTTTCCAACAATGATGTCAAGACACCCTCTAAAGATTTTTGATTCACACTTGGTGGGTGTGTCGATGGAAATATACCTCCGCTTCCTATGATTCAAAGCACTAATAATTGGCTTTTCTAACTTCTTGGTGGATATTTTGGATAAGGATTAGGTGTTGCCTTTTTTTAATGATCAGGAAGGTTTTTATCACCATTTATGAAGGAGATCTTGAAATATTTTGGGGTTACCCACTATAGGTTTTTTTAGTCATTCTTCATGTCAGGGGGATTTTTCTCTTTGGTACATACTATTTTGGTATCCTTAGAAGGGTTACCAATCCATCTATTCAGGTATGAAGCCTTAATATCCATAGGTAACACTCTGGGTTATCTGATCATACAAGATTCATCTATATCTCCTTTGTCCTATTGATTAGTCGCTCGAGTATGCATCAAAGTCGATCTGGCAGATGCTATACCAAAAAGTGTTTGGATACAAAATTATTAAGTATGTTTTTTTTTTCAATTTGTTTTTTATGAGGATATTCTGAAATTTTTATTGAGATGTAGGAATGGGGGGAACTTTGTGGCTTCTAGTCATCATCCTATTCTTGCATGGAAGTTAAAATAGAATAAAGTAGAGGAGGAGGCTCTTGATCATCAATCCATGTATAAGGACATTCCCTCTAATTTCTTGAAGAAGATCAAGGATTCATGGACAAGGGATGATTTCCCAGTTACGACAATAGGTTTAGGCCCAGGCATGGCTATAGGTGATCTTCTTGGTGCTGCACTTGGTGAAAATTATAACTTAGCCATGGTTTCTTTAGCAGGCGTTGGTACTGATATCCCAAAGGGTATTTTAATTATTATTAATAGCTCACTCGTTGAGTTTTTTGGTGCACATGAAAGACTTTCAAGGTTTGAGGATCTCCTGGAAGTGGCTCAATCATCTGCCTATATTGATTCAGTTATCATGGAATTTGGTGTAGTTTCTTTGTAGTAGATTATCATTGAATGAACAAATGGAATCTTGATCACAAAACCTATTTTGATCCAGAAAGGTGTTTAGATGGTATTATTGTATGAAATGTGGTGACAATTTGTCTCTATTTGAAATAATTCAGGCAAGGAATTTACAGCCAGGGTTTATCTTAGTTTTATCAAAGATAATGTAAAGAAATACCAGCCTATTGGTGTTCTGTAGGCGCACAATGCATCACATTCTATTGGAATTTTGGCATTGATTCATTTCTAGGTTCTAACTAACATTAAATCTTCAAATTCTACTGATACTCAAGGTAATAACTCTATAGTTGATAATGTAAAGAAACTCGATGTTGATGGTGTGGTCTTGAGGTTTATCAAGTGAAAAAACTAGACCATGAAGGGACTACTCTAATACTCATTGAATGGTCAATACAAAGACTTTTAGAACCTCTCAAACTTTGGTTACCATGATCCATGGAAATAAATAAAATTAGATTCTATTTTGTTGTAACACTATCTATGATGGCTCTCCAAATGCTAAGAGATAATCTTCAGAAAATTTAACATACAGAGGAACATTTTTATCTACACTTTTTCATGGGAAGTGGCAGGATGGCCCCATCAACTAAAAGGAGAATTAAATTTAATAGAGATGTTTCAGATGAATAACTTATTTCTAATATTTTTGAGACCTCTTCTTTTTCTATATTAAAACCAATCATCTTCATTTTGAGGGGAACATCTTAGGTTTCTTTGATGTGGTTTCTACTCTTACTTTATTTTCTCCTCTTTAACTCTTAACTCATTGTAATAAGGTTTTCCAAAACACAAGTGATGGTTTATGTGATTTTCTATTATGATAAAAAATGTTCTCATGTGTGTGTATTCAAATGTTTCATTATTATTTAGAACATGTTACATAATAGATTGACCTTTAATTATATATAATATAATAAATTTACTAAATCCATGAAGAATCATGTTGGGATATTAAAGGGAATCAGTATTAGCATGTTGCTGAAGTAGAAACATAAATAATATTTTATTTTAAAGTGACATTCAAGTGAGCCTTATCTAATTCCATGATATTCATGTATTTTATATTATTTCCAAAATGTGAAGTAGATAATGAAATGCTTGTTGAGTATGATTGTAAGATCTTAGGTCCTTGTGACTTATTTCAAAAATAATTTGAATTTTCAATTATGGATGAGTTTGTTTTTGAACAGGGATTTGGAATGGAATTTTGAGGATTAGAATGAATCAAAGAGATGTTTTTAGATGAGAAATTAGGATCATAAGTTATATAGGATGTTTCAGGAGAATCTAGTGGGTTTGGGGCCCAAATTTGATGATTTGGAAAAGCGTAACCTAGTCGCATGGTTGACGCATGGTTAGTGCTAACTATGTGGCTTAATCATGAATCTAGGTTTGTATAGGCACACGAGTTGGTAAACTGTGTAGTCAGGGGAAACTATGCGAGCCTCTATATTAAGCTACAACAATTCCACATGGTTGGTGTGAGTTTTTTAAACCGTGCATTGTAACTGTGCAAGGTGGGTTTACCTCAGGCAGATGAGGCAGCCGATTGACACATGATTTGGCCAACTACTCATCCAAGTCATGCGGCTCATTATAAAGGGTTAATCCTTCCCCCCTACATGCATTACGAGGTAAATCCCCTTTTCCCTCCTCCCTATCCCACACACGACCAAGGTATCCCCCTCCTTTCGTTTCCTTCAAACACTTTCAACGAGGTGTTCTTGGTGGATTTTAATGTAGTTTTTCAGTGATTTGTGGTCAGTCTTTGACTGCATTGGCCATTGTTAGGACTCTCTTCTTCATTATCTAATTTTCGATTTCTATTTTTATGGATTTTAATCTTGATTCCACTAGAAATGGTGGAAATCAGATACCGTTGATGTTGATTTTTCTCTACCCAGAAAGAGGATGACCTGGGAGGTTGTCTACACTTCGTCGCGTGCAGTTTTTTTGGGGTATGTCGCCACATTGTTTTTGTAATGGTACATGCATTTTTACCCTGTTACTTTTCTAGTTTTGGTCATTGATGTGTTTGAGGGAGGATCCATGGGTTTTCAGTGGAATTTGGAGGTGTAGTAGTGCTACTGTAGGAAATACATGCCATGTAATGTTTACACAACATAAAAGGAAGAATCTTGACTTGTGAAGTTTGATTCACAGGGTGTCACACAACGTGTAATAAATTTCGGATTTAATGGTTGAGGTGACATTTTTTTCAAAAAAAAGGTGGAAATTTTGGAAAACCCATGGTTTTCATGCCGTGTAAGTGTTACACAACATGTAATTGGTGGGATCCAAGTTTTTTTATAACCCTTTGGTCGATTTGATTCTCATTCATCTGCCTCCCTTCTCTATCATTTTGGACGAACCCTAAGCACCTTGCAGAGACCTTCCAGCCGTCCTTCCTCCAAATTTGATCTGTTGGTTCTCGTGGATCCTCATTGGAAATCCATGGTGAGTTCTTCTCCCTTCCCCATGGTTTTCTTTTGTTCTTCTCTCTGGGATTCACTGCGGTGATGTATTTTTAGTTTGGTATTTTAATTGGGATGCATTTTGACAACCCTTTGGTGTTGTGTAAGTTGATATGTGATTTCCTTGTGTGGTGGTGATTTCTGGGCGCTTATTCTTCACCCTACAGTGCACAGTGAGATCAGAAATATTCTTTGAGGTAGTAAATCCTCATTCCCACCCCTTTACATGTTATGTGTGAGATCTGTAGGCTTTTTCTTACCATTGGGTGTATAACAAGGGTTGAAATAATCATATAATTAATTTTCACGTATAAAATTAATGTGTATGGGGAGTTATTACTTACTTTACTAATTTGTTATATATTGTTGAGATTATTATGCATGCTTGTTAACGATTCTGAAAATAAAAGCTGTTTGGAGCCTTATTTGTGTTGTAGTAGTTATGTTGTGATGACTCTTGTTGTGTTGTTGTGTATGTGCACTTCGAATAAAAGGTTAAAGAATGTATATTTGGATAATATTTGGTTACCCTTGAACTTCTGGTTTGTGTGATAATATTCATGCTAATATAAATAAGTAATGTGATGAATCCCCAGAATAAATTTGTAGTCGAGATGTGTTGCTATTGTGTGTGGTTGTGTAACGTCTCCGACCCGAAATCCACTAAACCGGTGCTTCAAGTAGGGTGGTTACATGAGCTTAAGCACGTCTCCCAGTACGCCAAAGGTTGTCGACTAGGAGCAGGGGTCTGAATAGTCAGTTAGAGAAAATATACCCCCTTTATCATAGTATGCCACAACAGAAGATAAACAAAATTATGGAATAAAAATAAATAATACAGGAGCATGCATAAGCATCCATTCCCCAAAATGGGGTACCACCATGTCTAATAGTAAATATGTCATAGCATGCTACAAGTGAAAATTTTAACACAACCAAAAATGAAGGAAAACTACAAAATCCCCAAAATCGTCTCAACACTAAGTCTGGGTTCTCCACATACATCCATGCCAACCCAACTGCCTAACAAGGTCTTTTTCCCTTCTCCTGACCAAAAAACATGAAGTCTATTCGGGTACCCAACGACTGTCTAAGTAAGGGGTGAGTACAACTTAGTAGGCCACCACCAACGGTGTCTACAAAATATCCAGTTTAAACAATTGTGCATGCAAAAGGGAAATGAATAATAAATGATAATGAAATGATTAACTTCTCTTAGACAGTTTAGGAACATTACCAATATTTATTACCATTTCCATATATTACTATTTATCCCATTTCCCATTTCTTACCATTTCCAAAACATTTATCATGGCTTCATCAACAAAAAAAGTTAACCGACATAGAGAACACCATTATATACATGAGGAAGCCCACTATTGTCCTATCTCACTAGGACCAAGTACCCCATGCCAACCATAACCTCACCTTGAAGCATCAGTTCGAGTGGATTTCAACCATATTCTCACCATGAAGTATCAGTTCGAGTGGATGTCAACTATATCCTCACCTCAGAGCATCAGTTTAGGAGGATGCATCCAAGAGAGAAACATGACGTCACCCTAATCCCTACCCCGTGCATTAGGGGTGGAGTTTAGAGCCTTAGTACAACTTGACTCATGGGTGTAGAACCTCAATAAATACCCCACACTACCATGCTATGTGCACATGTTATACATATATGTATCCATTAACCATTAACCATTCAGTCAACATCACAACTATTTCCCAAGGAAAACATAAACCGTAACAATAACACGAGTTTTAACACCATGCATTAATACATTAAGAAATTTACCATACATCACATCATTTATCCATTTAACTCAATTCCATTTCATTATTATTATCTCAATAATCATTCATTCATCGTGCCTATCTCACTGGGCTTTGTTCGTTATGCATAACTCACTAAGCTTCATTACCATGCTCATGACCCATTCCATTATGGTCTTTAGTCATTTCCACATCTTAAACCAATACCCCATATGTTATTATCAAGATTAGATGCACCACCTAGCTTCTAACCGAACACACGCAATCACATAAAAATCTTTATCAAAGCCTCTACATGAATACTCACCAATCTCAGTTGTTCTTCACAAATCCCTAGGTCCGAGAAAGTTGGTTCACCCTATGCATGGCCCTAGTTTAGTCTCATCACACTCAATGCATCCCATGGAGATCATGAGGGTTACCCTTTACCTTTTTAACAACCATTTTACCAAAACACTCCCTGGGTAATCAAAACATAACAAGAGACACCCAAGAACAAAACCAAACATGCACATATCCTCAAATAAACCATGGCATATAACTTGTAGACCACCTACCTCGATTTTCTGGTTGAACGCACTCTTAATCAAGCCCCTAGATTCCAATTAAACCAAAATTTTAAGCTTAAACCTAAATCTCACCCAAAGAGTAGGATTTTAGAGATTTGGAAGGAGAGGAGAAGAAGATACAAACACTAAACTCAAAACAGAAGAAATGATGAGATTAACCTTCCCAAGAGCTTTGATCTGCAACCACCAACACCTAAAACGCATGAGAAATGAGGGAGATTGATCTATTGGAGCTCTTGGGAGATTTGGTTAGTCATATGAGTGAATAGAGGACAAATGGGAGGAATTCCCGAGTTGGGGTTAAAAATCTCGAAGTTGAAAAAATTGTATTTTTTTAGAAGTTTCTGGGCCGCACGGTTTACCGGCATGGTTTGTCAAACTATGAAAAAACTATACTGATTCTTCTGCCCAAATGATCCCCCTCACATGGTTTAGCCACATGATTTTCCAAATCATGTGGAGGCTACTATCTGAAAACTTCCTCTTGCATGGTTTAGCTAGGCTGCCCGCATGGTTAGCACTAACCGTGCGTAGATCGTCAAACCTACCCAGAAATCCCCTTTTCTCCACATTTCATGTCCCAAACCCTCGGAACACCCTCGTTCCATCTATAGTAATTAGGTAAGCACTTAATTAACCAAAACAAGGGATTCTAAACAAAAATTAAACAAGAACATACCTTTCCACGATTCAGGATCTTACAACCTCCCACCTTATAACGGATCGTCCTAAACCCGAGCTCCCAAGCTTCATTTCACTTCCAAGGAAAAGAGATTGGGCCATGAAGCACATATATCTAATTCCCACTCCCATGTTTCTTCCTCTAAATTTCCATGCTACCATAGTACTCGCACTAATGGAAAAACCTTTCCTCGCAATACTTTCTTACTACGATCCACGACACGGGCCAAATGCTCTTCAAAGGACCCATCATCATCAAGAACAACATCCTCAACATCCACCACGTGAGCTGGTTCAGGTTGATACCTCCAAAGCTGTGACACATGAAAGACATAATGCATCCTGTTATACCACTGTGGAAGAGCCAATCGGTGCCCCACTAGCTCGATCCTCTCCACAATCTCAAACGACCCCACATACCTTGGCACCAACTTTCCCCGCTTCTGAATGAATCGGTGACCCAACCTTGGTGACACCTGAAAGAACACACTATCACCCACCTCAAACTCAAGAGGTGTACACCTCCAATATTCATACGACTTTTTCCTACTCTGAGATGTTTCCATCCTTTTTTGAATCAAATCAACCTTCCCCGATATCTCCTGTACTAGACTCGGTCCTAACAACTCGGTTTCACCAACCTCCAAACAACACAATGGGGATCTACATGGCCTCCCATAGAGATCCTCAAATGGTTCCATCTGAACTGTGCCATGAAAAATATTGTTGTAGGCACATTAAAAAAGTGAAAAATTCTTTTCTTAGTAACCATTGAAACCCAATACACAAGCCCTCAACATGTCTCCAAACACTTGGATTGTACGCTCCAACCACCCGTCCGTATGTGGGTGGAAAGTTATACTCAAAAGCACCTATGTACCAAGAACATTCTACAACCCTTACAAGAAATGTGATGTGAGACGAGGATCATGAATCGAATCTATAGTCTGTGGTACACCATGAAACCGTACTATTTACTGAACATAAAACTCACCCAACTGGTCCACTGTGTAAGTCTCTTGAATCGGTATGAAATGATCCATTTTCCGAGGCATACTCGGAATACCCACCAAAAAATCCATCATCACATCATCCCACTTAAATTACAGAATGGGAAATGGATGTAACAGTCCACCTGGGCATTGATGCTCGACCTTCACCTGCGGACAGGTAAGGCTCTCTGCCACAAATCCCGCATCTTCTTTTTTCATTCCTGGACACCAAAAATTCATACAGAGACCATGATACATCTTTTTCAAACTTTTATGCACTACCCATTTTGATGCATGGAACTCGCACATCAACTCTTCCCATATGCACAAATGAACAACCACATGATCATGAACACAAACAACCCAGTCCACACTAATCTCCCAACCTGAAGGTGTCTCCCCACCATTAAGTCTTTCCTTCATGGAAAAACATTTAGGATTGTCAAGCTGACATACACTAACATGGCTCAAAAGAATCGATTCAACAACCACGTATGCAATAGTCAGCAGACCATTTTCCTTCCGCACCTCCGGGTGCATCTTTGCGAACAAGGCCATCACCTTCCACTCGGTGTTGGATTCCTGAACCACCTAGTTCTGATCCTTCCTGCTCAAATCATCCACAACATTGTTCCCATTCCACAATGTATATACCATCTCAAAGTTGAAATACTGGAGATACTCTACACATCTTTTTTACTAAGGATTCAAATCCCGTTGCAAAAAGATATACTTTAAACTCTTGTGGTTGGTATACATTGTGAACCGTTACCCCAAAAAGTAGGGCCTCCAACACTTTAAGGCATATACTACTGCAGCTAACTCAAGATCATGGGTGGGATAATTCCACTCATGGGTTCTCAATTGCCTCAACCCATAATCCACAACCCACTCATCTTGCATCAACACAACACCAAGCCCGATACCAGATGCACCAGAAAACAAGATGTACTTCCTACCTGGCTTAGGTAAGATCACGATCGGTGCGGTCATCAACAACTTTTTAGACTCTTGAGGGGAATTATCACAATACATAGACCATTCAAACATGATTACCTTATTTATCATGCCTGATAGTGTCCAAGTGAGTGAAATCCTGGATGAACCTCCTGTAATACCCAACAAAACCCATAAAACTCTGAACGTCTGAGACACTCTCGGGCTGCTCCCAAGACACAACAACCTGCACTTTCTCTGAATCCACCAACACACCTACCTCAGAGATGATGTGACCCCAAAAATGAAATTCTCCAATCCATAACTGACACTTTGACAGCTTCACGTAAAGTCCGTGCTATCTTAATGTACTCAAGATGATGTCAAGATGTTGGGCATGGTTGTCATGAGTTTCTGAGTACACCAAGGTGTCATCAACAAAGAAAACCAAAAACTGATCTAGCTAAGGATAAAATACTCAGTTCATCAAAGCCATGAACACTACTGGTTCATTGGTCAAGGTGAAAGGCATCACCACAAACTCAAACAACCCGTATCGAATCTTGAAAGCTATCAGCAGTTTGTCAGAAGGCCTCACCCTCAACTGGTGATAACCCGATCTCAGATCAATCTTAGAAAACCCTGATTCACCCCTCAACTAGTCAAACATTTTATTGATTCTAGGAATAGGGTACCAATTTTTCACTGACATCTAGTTTAAATTCCGATAATCAACACCCAGCCTTAATGACCTGTCATCCTTTTTTAAAGAAAGCACAATAGATCCTGAAGGAGTCGTACTAGGATGTATGAACCCCTTACATTCCAACTCCTCAAGCCGAACCTTTAACCCATGGAGTTCTGCCGGTGCCATTCGGTATGAAGGAATAGAAACTGGCTCCTCTCCCAACAGCAAATCAATTGTGAACTCAACATCCCTCTCAGGTGGAAACCCTGTCAAATACTCAGGAAACACATCATGAAATTGATCCACTACTGGAAGGAAGATAGACTGTTCCCCTATTCCATCATCAAGAACAAGACAATCTACATATGATGTGAACCAATCCAATTGCCGACAGAACAGTCCCGCATGACCTACTCAAACATCCCACTCTTCGTGATGGACATAAGAATCACCCTCAAGTAACCTGAATGATACCCTATGATGGTAATAGTCTATGTGCACCCGATACAACACTAATGATTCCATACCCAAGATCAGGTCAAACCCCGACATCTCAAGAACGAACAAGTCCCACAAGAAATGATACCCACCAACTTCCAGATCACATCCCTTGCACTGCATGATTTCCTCATTCTGCACCCCCAATAGAGTGTCAATCTACATAACCCCAGACACATCCTCCACTAGCAAACCCAACACTACCACAAGCTGAGAATAAATAAAAGACTGTGTGTCATTGGTGTCAAACAAAACAATAGAAAGTGTAGAAGCTAAAAGGATCATACCTAGAATAGTTGATGGACCAGACTTGCCATCACCAAGTGCAGACTGAACTGCATGAAGCTGACCGACCCCTCTACCTTGTGCTCCAACCTGCGTTCCCTGCACTGCACTGCCCTTCTGACATGGGTGATCTTTCCCTAGAGTCCCACATCCACCACCCCTGCCTTTATGGCCTATGGATCTCCAACTGGCTACCTGATATGGAGAAACTAATCCCATGACTCCACTGGTCAGTTGTCTATCACAAAAATTCATACTCTCTTACTTAGGGTTCCTGCAGAACCTATGCACGTGTCCCAATATTCTGCATTACTAACACTCAACTGGAGGTTGAGGACAATGGCCACGTATGTGCCATGGCCTGCCACACTGATAGTAGAACACTCGATCAACACCCTGAGAGGATGACCCTATGTTTTGACCACCTTTCACACTTCCACCCTGCTGAAAACATCCAAAACAATGCTTACGACCCTTGAAAACGGCACCACTTGTCTACCCAGCTGGCACGACAAGTCCGCTACCTAAAACTCTTTGCAGGTTACCTTATGAGATCAAAGCATGATCCACTACCTCTATAGTCCTCTTAAAATGAAATATATTCACCGGAGACCCGATCTTATGTCTCATACCATCCTAGAAATGCCTCGTAACTACTGCCTTATCCCCTGTCAATGTTGGAACAAAGCGTCACAGGTCAATGAAGTGGCCAACATAATCCATCACCAACATCGATCCCTGAGTCAGGCTCATGAACTTTTCATCCCGCTCTTGCCTCAATGTCTCTAGGTAAAAATTCTCCAAAAACTTTTCCTTGAAATATTTCCACAACATCCCCTCAGTCTGCTCAGTCTGAGCCAGGATGTCCCACCAACGCTTTTCCTGGCACCGCAACATATAGGCTGCCAACTTAACCTACTTCACATAAGGAGTCTCCAAATGATAAAGTATCATCTAGAAAAACTCTATCCAGAACTCCAATGCCTCTAACCCACCTTCTCCGGTAAAGGTAGGAGGGTGCTGTAGCTGAAACTCTCTGGCCAGTTCAAACATACTAGGTGCAACCCACACTAGGTCCTGATCCAACATCTGTATAAAACATCCAAGTTCTCTCAGAACAGCTCTTCCCCACTATCCTGGATCACCGCGTTCTCTTCACCAGTTAGTGACTAACTGGTGCTCAATGTCATGGTGAAATTTATATACATTTCCAAACAAATGGTTTAGAACACATACCAAAAAAATTTCACCATTCACTATAAGAAGGATATTTTCAAACCCTAACAACCCACCATACAAGCAACATCCCAACAACCTTAGCATTCCGAAAACATCACCCCGACCATCCCTACCATGGGCCATGGTCCTCAAGGGGTAAACAACCATACACCACCACAAATCTCACACATCATGTTAAAACAACATTTTCAATTCAATACAACCCTTAACTACACATATTTCATTTGTCATCACTAATCATTTTTTTATCTTCACCAACATGCATGGTTCCATTTACCACATTTTACCTTTTCAATTATCAAAATGCATGGTGCATTATACCTTTCATGTATCAAACACCCAACCCATGTGTGCCTACCATGATGCATGTCAAATACCTCTCTAGGTGCCTACAATGATGCATGGATGCACAACCTCATGGCTTTCAGGCCACATGTCAAATATCATACAACAATCACATCACACAACATGTGCATCACCCAATGCTAAAATATCATCAATTTTAACATAGGAAAATCAATAACAACAATTACCACCTTGGGTAACTTGGATTATCCCTCGTACATGGGTTAGCTACTCCTATGTACGAGCTCATTACCAAGGCCTGACACATACAAACTCTCGTCTACCATACCAAATAATAAGATTTCAGAGAAAGAGAGGAAATGTGTCCTCTAACACCACTTTGTAACATCCCAAAACCGTAATCCACTAAACTGGTGCTCTGACCCAGGTGGTTACATGACGTTAAGTGCACCTCCCAATATACTAAAGGTTTCTGACTAGCAGTAGGGGTCTGAATGGTCAATTGGGGAGACTATACCCCCTTTTATCATAGTAAGCCACAATATATGATAAAAAAATAAAGGAATAACAATCAATAATAAATGGGAATGCATATAAAACCATTCCCCCAAACTGGGTACAACCATTTACAACAACAAATATTCCATACCATGCTACAAGTGCAAAAGTGAACAAAACCCAAAATGAAGACAAACTGCTAAATCCCAAAAATGGTTCAGGCACCAAGTTTGGGTCCTCCTCCATGTACACCTATGCCAACCTAGCTACTTAATAAGGGAATTTTGCCTTCTCTTATCCTTCAAAAATGATGTCTGCTTGGGTACCCAACAGTGGCCCGAGCAGAGTGTGGGTACAACTCAGTAGGCCACCTCCAATGGTGTCTAAAAAACATCTAGTATAAAAAATTGTGCATGAAAAAGGAAAATGAATAATAACTGACAAGGAAAATATTATGTGCTTTTTTCGAGTTTAGGTCAATTACTAACATTTATTACCATTTCCATATCTTACCATTTCATCCCATTTCCCATTATTTATCATTTCCAACACATTTATCATTGGTTCATCAAAAAAACAAGTTACATGGCTTAGAGTACACCATTACATACATGAGGAAACCCATAGTTGTCTTATCTCACTAGGACTAACAACCCCATGCCAACTATATCCTCACCTTGAAGCATCAGTTCAGGTGGATGTCAACCATATTCTCTCCTCGAAGCATCAGTTCGGGTGGATGTCAACTATATCCTCACCTCAGAGCATCAGTTCGAGTGGATACAACCGATAGGGAAACAAATCATCAGTCCTATACCTACCCCATGAATTAGGGGTGGAGTTTAGAGCCTCAATCTAACTCTACCCGTGGGTGTAGAACCTCAGCCAATACCCCACACTACCAAACTGTGTCCACATGCTATACATATATGTAACAATTAACCATTCACACAACATCGCGACCATTGCCCAAGGAAAACATAAACCATAACAATAACATGAGGGTTAACACCATGCCTTAACCCAGTAACACATTTACAACACTTCACCTCATTTATCCATTTAACCCAATTCCATTTCATTATGCTTATCTCACTAAGCATTCTTTCGTTGTTCCTATCTCTCTAGGATTTGTTTCTTATGCCTAACTCACTAGGATTTATTACCATGCTCATGAACCATTCCATTATGGTCACTAGTCATTTCCACATCTTAACCTAATATCCCTTAGGTTATTATCAAGCTTAGGTGCACCACCTAGCTTCTAACCCCACACACAATCACATAAACTTGTTTATCATGGTATCTACATGGATATTCAACAATGTCACTTGTTCTTCACAAATTCCTAGGTTATGGAAAGTTTCTCACCCCATGTGTGGCCTTAGTTTAGTCTCATCACCCTCCATCCCATGGGGATAGTGAGGGTTCCCCTTTACCTTTTTAATGACTATTTCACCAAAACATGCCATGGGTAATCAAAACATATCAAGAGACACCCAAGAACAAAACCACAAATGCCCAAATCCTCAAATAAACCATTGGATATAACTTGTAGACCACCTACATCAATTCCATGATTGAACGCACTCTTAATAAATCCCTTATATTCCAATTCAACTAACCTTTTAAGATTCATCCTAAATCTCACCCAAAGAGTAGGGTTTTAGAGCTTCAGAAGGAGAGGAGAAGAAGATACAAACCCTAAACTCAAAAGAGAAGAAAGGATGAGATTAGACTTACCTGGAGCATTAATCCACATCCAACAACCCCAAAAACACCATAGAAACGAGGGATATTTATCCCTTAGAGATCTTGGGAGATTTGGTTCTTCTTTAGGGTGAAGAGGGGTGAAAAGGGAGGAATTCTCGAGTTGGGGATAAAAATATCAAAGTGGAAAAATTGTAATTTTTTTAGAAGTTTTTGGGTCTCATAGTTTACCCACATAGTTTTCCAAACTATGAGGATGCTTCTTCCCAATGGAGAACCTCGCACGGTTTAACCACACAACTTTCCAAGTCATGCACAAACCATGTAGAGGCTACTGTCCAAAAAACTTCCTCTTGGATGATTTACATGGGTTGTCCGCATGGTTAGCATTAACAATGCAGCCTACCCAAAAAACCCATTTTCTCTACTTTTCATGTTCCAAACACTTGTAATGCCCCGAGCCTTCTCTAGGACTTGGTTAAGCACTTAAATAACCAAAACAATGGATTCAAACCATAACATAAATGAGAACATACCTTTTCCAAGATCCGGGATCTTATAGGTTGTTCTTTTTGTGATGTCTTGTGTTGCTTTCGGTTGTTGTGCGGTGATATTATTGACTGGATGAGTTGTGTAGTATGTTGGTAGTGATGCATTGGTTGGTTACAATTAATGTGACGTGGGAAGTCGTGTGTTTTGGTTTTTTGTGTGATGTAGCATAGAGGTTGTGGCACTAAGGTTTTGGCGTAGTGTTTATGGTGTAGTGGTTGTGACATAGAGGTTGTGGCACATAGGTTGTGGCACAGAGGTTGTGGCCTAGAGGTTGTGGCGAAGAGGTTGTGGTGTAGAGGTTGTGGTGCAGTGGTTGTGGCATAGTGGTTGTGTTATGTGTCTATTGTGGTTGTGAAATGAATGAAATGTGTGGTTGTTATGTTATGAGATGGCTTGAGCGATGTGATGCGATGATGTTGGTGGATATGTGGTGTTGAGGTGATATTTGTGTCGTGTGGTTGTGCTAGTTTCTTGGGTAGCAATGGAATAAATTATTATATTTAATGAAATGAATAAATGAATGAGTTGCTAATTTAATATAATTATATTGAAATAGAAATGTATGGTAAATGACATAATGAATAAATGTTGTGAAACTTGTTAGTGAAAAGTGGAATGTTGTATGGTGTGTTGCATATAGTGGTCGTAATAGTTGTGATGGTTGATGTGTAGTATGTGGTGGTGATGTGGTATGCACTAGTGTTGTTGACGTGAACCCTTAGGTTGGGTATTGTGTGATATCTTTATATCATGTATGGTTATTTTATTTTATATTCACCCCACCCAAGTTTGATAACCTTACCAATGCTCAGATGTGTTGAGTTCATGGTGTTTCCCCAATATCAAGGATGGTACTGATACATATTTCTAGCTACCCCCTTTCCTAATCTCTTAATTAAATAGTTCTGTGTAGGTCAATGTGTCTTCGGGCGGTATGTGATGTGTTTTTTAAAGTGTCTTTGGGTGGGATGTGATGAGTTTTCCTTGGTGTCTATGAGCGAGATGTGATGTGGTTGTGATGTCATATATGTGGGGTTTATTCATGCTATGAGGAGGGCATGATGTTGATGCACTTTACATTCATGATACCCTACTACTCTGGTTCTGGTAGTGATGTGTTGACCCCAAGTGTTTGCGAATGGGACTGAGATGTGATGTGTGGCTCAGGTGTCTACATATGATATGTGATGTGATGTGATATAGGTGTAAGGGAAGGGAGTATATGACGTTTGATGTTGGGGTGTGAGAGCGAAAAATCAGGGGGGAAGAGGAAACATTGCATTTTTCTTGTTATGATCTCGATGTTATATTATTATATTGGATGCATGATTTGGTGAGTGAGCCATTTTGAGGATGAGTTTGGTTAGATGACCTATATAGTTGTTTGTTGGATCTACTATTTGTTCATTGGAACCCTTTTCACATGTGTAGTTGAGGACTTGGTTATATCCCTACTGAGTATACCTATTATGACCACTCGACATATATAAACTATTTTTAGGTTTCAAGGAGGATTTTGGGAATCGAGTTGGACATTAATATCTAGGTTAGAGGTACCGTTGAGTTGATGTCGTAGGATTTTCCCTTTGGTATTTACTTTGGAGACTTTTATATGATTGAGTTTTACTTTATTCATGAATCTTTGGATGATTTTTGGTTTACCTTTATATTTTCTATTGGAGTTGTTTGGTGATTGTTTATCCTATCTCCCAATCCTCTTTCATTTATAGAGTATAATGCCTCACATACTATAAGATTTTTATACTCTCAATGTGAGTCTCCAACCCGAGGCCCACTAGAGTCGAGACTCTGGGAACATTATCTCCCCCCCTTCATTGCAATATATTTTGTGGGATGGGGTCATGACAGAGTGGTATCAGAGGTGATGGTTAAAAGATGGGATGATGTTTGGATTTAAGCACATTGAAAATTTCATGGGTTGGTATGAAAACAGTGCCAATTGACTTTTGTGCATGAGATAGACTAGATAGACTATCTAGGACACGTGATTCTAGGTCCCCTCGTGATCCAGTGCACAAAATCTGGTCTTATTAAATGACCAAGTGAGGTGGAACTATTTGAAGGGTAGAGACCTAGGAGAGGTACATACATCCGGATGACTTGTGTTCATGTTTGAATTGAGTGATTTGGTAAAATAAAATTAATAAATTAAATAATATTTGATAAAATTCAATCCTATCAGGTTTAGGATGTTCTCATTATTTTTAAGAATGACTCATGTTTGTCGTTCATGAGTTTCTCATGAAGTTGATGTTTAGTTGGTTGATCTAGTTTATCATCGGAGGGTTGACCCAATAGAATAGGATGATGCATGACAACGAAATTTTCATGACTTTCAACAATAGAGTATGGATAAGTACGAGGTGAGTGTCTCAAATCCAGAGGCAAAGCACTGAATAGAGGAGCTCAAGATATCTTTAGGTCTGATCTAAGCATGAGTTGAGTTTTGGGTGCCGCTAGCAGTTAATTAAATGAGGGGAGCGATGCATTAGTGATGGACACTGTTTCTTGGTGACTAAAAGGAGGAAGATGTGTTGTGGCCCAAATCCTAGAGGGAGTTTCGGGTGGAGTTTCTATCGTCGACGATGAGGGAAACCAAGAGGTAGAAGTTTATCTCCCTTTAGTAGAGGATTCTTAGTGTGCAGGAGCTTGAGACCGGGTTTAAGGACCTCATGCACTTTGCTCCAGATGTTTTCTCAAATGAGGTGTCTAGACCATGGTGTCTAGATTATTCTTTGCATCTAGTGATCGATTAGGCGCTCACACCATTTACGCTCCCGACGTATCTAGAGGTATAGAAAAAGGATGAGGTTATCTAGTGAATGACTTCCTTCAGGGTTGATCCAAAATAGGGTGGCTAACATGTTATTTCAAGGAGTAGGGATTCAAATAGTGGGTTGTGAGTGTTTAGGCAGTCAGGGTTTTGTTCAGTGTAGAACTATCCATGATAGTTTATTTCCTGGTCGTCTGAGACATGTGGTTTCTAAGCACGTTTCAGGGGTTTTTCATTTGTGTTCCATATTTGGGGGAGATATGCGCACTTCCATTCTCAGTGTCTGACTACTTAGGGTGGCTAGTTTCAGATAGGCAGTCAGGTCCCTTTTCAAAAATAACAGTTGCCTCCGAGATAGTTCCAACAACAGCGACCACAAGTTGTTATTAAATATTCAAGAGCAATAATAGTTGGCAGGTGACATCCACATGATTGTCCCGATCCACAGGGACCCAGTCCAGAGTGTGACCATGGAGGATGACAAAAAAGTGGTAGAGGATTTGGGCATGGTTAGATGCATACGTTAGAGGCAGCAATACTAGCATATATGGGAGTTTTTCGAGGTATGATCAGTTTATCATCTACCCTTGTGTGTTCTTTGTTTGATTTAGGAGCCTCACAAAACATTGTTTCTATTTATTTCGTTTGTATGCTGGTACGGTACATGGAGACGATTTTAGTGCCCTTGGTTTTATCTATGCTGATTGGAAGCTAGACTTCCTTGTTTGATGTGTGTCGGGAATGTAGATTGGTGATGGGTAAACACAATTCAGTGGGGTACTTCTTCATGTAGCAGATACAACCTTATGATGTTATCCCTGGTATGGATTGGTTTTATTCCGTGCATGTAATCATTGATTGCTTTCAAAGAAGAGTCTTGTATTCCGATGTGAAGGTCCCATCGAGTGGCATCAGTTGGAAGGTGAGGTTATTGGTTATGTGGTAGGAAATTGAAGCCTCTTTTGTCATAGTTGGGTGAGATATCAGTAGAACCTCAGGTTGAAGATACTCTTGAGGTTGTGGAGGAGTTTCAGGATGTTTTCTGAGAGGAGTTTCTGACACAACCTCCTTGATGTGATATTGAGTTTGGGATAGAGTTGCAGCGATGTGATTGGCTTAGTCCACGGAGAACCAGGCTAGAACATGACCGTGGTGGCTAACAATAAAGCGGTAGATGAGATGGGCATGGTCAGATGCATGGCTTAGAGGCAGCAGTTCCAGTAGAGACATGAGTTTTTTTGATGTATGATCAATTTATCATTTACCCTTGTGTGTTCTTTGTTTGATTCCAGTTCCTCTCACTCCTTTTTTGATCCTGCATCGGTCTGTATGTTGGGACTGGATGTGGAGAGGCTTTTAGTACCCCTTTTGTTATCTATGCTGGTTAGAAGATAAAATTCCTTGTCTAATGTGTGTTAGGAATGTATAATGGTGATAGGGAAACACCAGTCAGTGGGGGACTTCTTCATGTTACAGATACAACCATATGATGTTATACTTGGTATGGACTGGTTGTATTCAATGTTTGCGGTCATCAACTGATTTGAAAGAAAAGTCTTGTTTTCTAATGTGGATGACTAGAGAGTGGAATTTGTTGGTGGGTGAGGTTATCAGTTAGGTGGTAGGAAAGTGAAGCCTTTGTTGACGCAGTTGGCATAGTTGTCAATAGAATCTCAGGTTGGGGATTCTCCCAAGATTTTGGAGGAGTTCCTAGATGTTTTCTGAGATGATGTTATGACATTACCTCCTTGATGCGACATTGAGTTCAGGATAGATTTACAGCTGCATGTATCTCTGATTTTGATGGCTCCCTATTAGATGGAACCAACATGGTTGCGTGAGTTAAGGATGTAGGTGAATGATCTGATGTAGAGGGGTTTCATCCGACCTATTGTATTGTCGTAGGGGTGATCCAGTGTTGGTGTCTAAGAGGGAAGACAGTAGTATGAGGTTGGGTATATACCACTATTGGTTGAATTAGTTAATGTTCAAGAATCATTACCCTTTTCCGAGGATCGATGATCTGTTCAACCAATTGAGAGGAGTTGGTTGGTTCTCAAAGATCGATCTGTGGTCTGGATATCATCGGTTGAGGGTGAAAGATGAGGATATTCAGAATACTGCATTCAGATGCAGGTATAGGTACTTTTAGTTTATGGTCATGCCATTTGGTGTTACTAATTCACTAGCTGTGTTCATAGCGCTTATGAACTCTATGTTCTGTTTTTTCCTGGACTGGTTCATCATTTTATTCATCCATGTTATCTTGGTCTACTCGAAGTCACAGGAGGAGCATGTTGAGCATCTCCGAGTTGTTTTGTAGGTCCTTAGACACCACCAACTTTATGAGAATCTGTCCAAGTGTGAGTTATATACATGAGAGGTGTGTTTCCTTAGACATTTGGTGTCTTGATAGGGTGTGTTAGTGGACCCATCAAAGGTTCAAGTAGTTGTTTCTTGGTCATCACCCAATAATATGGTATAGGTTCACAGTTTCCTCGGCCTCATGAGCTTTTATCAGAGGTTTGTACCTGATTTCTCTCGAATTTCATCCTTGTTGACAGTGTTGGCCAAATATTACTAGGATTTTTTGTGGAAATATCAGTTTCATGTAGCATTCGATTACCTAAAGGAGAAGTTGGTCAGTGCTCTAGTGCTTCCATTTCTAGAGAAAGGTGTGTTGTTTGAGGTTTTCTGTGATGCGTAACTTATGGTATTGGGATGGATGTTGATGCAACAGAGAGCAGTGATCACTTATGGGTCTAGGCAGTTAATTCCCAACGAACAAAACTATGCCACCCATGATCTGTAGTTATTGACAGTAGTATTCAGGATAAATTTTTTATGGTATTACCTCATCAACAAGAATTTTTCATCTTTGATGTTCTATAAGAGCTCGATATATGTTTTCTCTCAATATGATCTGAATATACATCAGCATAGGTGGATGAAATTTATTCAAGAGTATGATTTTGAGATCTCTTATACCCCAAGGAAGTGTAATGTAGTTTTCGATGCATTGAGTAATAAGTCCTGAAAGGACATGGCTTAGAAGTCTACAGATGTTTAGAAAGGAATGTCGGAGCTTGTAGCGATTCATCTTGCTATTGGAGAGATAAGTGGCCAAGGTTATCTTTATCAGATGATCATGTAGTCATCCTTGATGCATCATGTGGAGGAGTCTCAGTGGGGAGACTTAAAGGTAGAGGTGATGCATGATCATGTTGTCCAAGGTGGCGTTCCAGATGGAGGATAGTTGGAACCAGGTGTTGTTCTAGGAGAGGATGTTTATCCCACAAGCGATACGTGGGGGTGTTTTCCATGAGTTTCACATCTCCCCTTTAGAGGTAAATCCTAGAGTAACAAAGATATATCGTGGCTTAATGAGACAAATTTAGTGGTTGGGGATGAAATATTCAGTAATGAAGTTTGGGTCAAGATGTCTCGTTTGATACTAGGTGAAACCGGAGTACCATGTTTCAAGAGGTTATGGAGAAATGGCTATGGTACATGATAGTTTTGGTTATGCGATGAATGAGATGTATGGTTGTTGTGTTGTGAGATTACTTGAGCGATGTGATGCAACGATATTGGTGAATGTGTCGTGTTGTGTTGATAGTTGTGTGGTGTGGTTGTGTTAGCTTCCTGAGTAGTAGTGGAATAAATTACGATGATGAATTAAATGAATAAATTAATTGGTTGGTAAATGAATGTAATGGGATGGAAACAAATATTTGTGGGGAATGAATTAATTAATAAATGTGGTGAAACTTGTATATGGAAAGTGGAATGTTTTGTGTCTTGTGTGGTGGTTGTGTATAGCAGGGGAACCAGTTGTAATGGTTGATGTGTGTTATGTGGTTGTGTTGTGGTGTGAGCTAGTGTTGTTGATGTGATCCATTAGATTGGGTATTATGTGATATATCTATATCATATATGTTTATGTTATTTTATATGTGCCCCACCCGTGATGAATAACCTTACCAACTCTTAGAGGTGTTATGTTTCTTGTGTTTTCCCCACCATCTAGAATGGTAGTGATACATATGGCCAGCTACCCCACTCCCCTGCTCTTCCTTAAACATTGATGTGTTGGTCAATGTGTCTTCATACGGGATGTGATGTGTTGGTCTAGGTGTCTAAGGGCAAGATGTGATGTGGTTGTGATGTAATATATGGTGGGGGTCATCCATGGTAGGAGGAGGGCACAAGGTTTATGTCCTTCATGTTCATGATGACCTACTACTCTAGTTCTGGTTGTGATTTGTTGGTCTAGATGTTTGCGAGAGGGATTGCGATGTGATGTGATGTGTAGCCCATGTGTTGTGGGTGAGATATGATGTGATGTGATATGTATGGAAGGGATGAGAGCACAAGACGTCTGACGTTGGGATGTGAGAGTGGTAAATCAGCTGGGAAGTGGCAGTGGGGTGCCTTTCTTGTTATGATCTCAATTTTATATTATTATATTGGATGTGTGATTTAGTGAGTGATCCATGGTTAGATTGTGTTTGGTTAGATGACTTGTATGGGTGCTCGTTGGTTCTACTATTTGTTCACCGGTGAATTAGCATGATCTTTTCACATGTACACTTGAGGTCTTGATTATGTCCCAACATAGTATACATTTTATGATCACCATACATATTTAAACTATTTTCATGTTTCCAAGAGGACTCTGGGGACCGAGCTGGACAATACTAGCAGGGTTGAACTTGATTTTGAGTTTCTTCTATAGTTTTTTTGGTATTTAAATTGTATATTTTATATGTATCTATTTTAATTTATTCATGCATTGTGATATTGTTTATAGTTTACCTTTATATTGTATGTTGAAGTTTTTTGTTCATTTTTTATCCTATTATTCGATCTTATTTCATTTATAGAGCGTAATTCCACCCATACTGTGATATTTTTATACCCTCAGTGTTAGTCACCAACCTAGGGCCTACTGAAGACTGTACATGAGGGTCATTATCTCTCCCTCTTCATTGTCGTATCCTTGGTGGGAGGGGGTCATGATAGATTTTACAAACCATTAAGGATTAAATTAAATTCCTAGTGCATTTTTTCTACGTCATTTCTTAGGTCTTATGCCCAATTAAAGGCCGTGGACATGTCATGGGTTTTCGGCGAGCGTTAGGTCGGGATTCTGGTGCGATAGAATTGGCTGGTGAAATTTTGGTCATTATTTCAGTGTTTTTATTTTCCTTTTTCGTTAATAAATTTTGGTGTTTAATTAATTAATTTTAATATAATTGTAATTAATTAATTATTGGGGGTTTGGTTATGAGACATGACCCTGCATGTCTCAGATGAGCTTGGACATGCATTGAAAACTGATTTCAACCCTTGGAATATAAATAGAAATAATCTTATTAGTTAGGTGGTGTTTCATACCTTTCCTATGGTCTTTATGCATGTTTTTAGTAGCTTATGAATGCTTGAGATCACCCCTGAAGGTGACACCTCCCATTTAAATATATTCCATTGACTTGCTTAACTAAATTAAAATCGTTAATTGAAATGGATGAACATCGGGGGTCAATAACAACCCCTCTATGATAACTTCATTCCTTGGCCCATGTTGGTGGAGACTATGACCCTTGAGACATTTAGTGGCCTCTAGAGCTCTTAGGAGGTGATGTTGGACCTTGTGAGGCATGTCACACCTCTTATAGACCTAGGTGGATACCCCTTAGGCAGTCTGACACAAGGTGGGATTTGTAGACCATCCCATAGTGACCTTGGCACTGATATGGTTCAGGACTCATCTTCTGACAGTTCTCATAGTGGTAAAATTCCATGTAGTTGGAAATTATGTGATACACTCTTCACGATCCCATGGGATGTGACATACTAATGCATTGGGTGTTGACTGGATACCACACCCCTAACTTAGAGGATCCTAAGGGGGATACATCTTCTTATTTGTGGACCTTGAGGATTCTGTGAGGGATACATTTATTATGTATTGACCTAGGGGAACCCATTGGATGCCCCCGTAGATGATCGACCATGAGAAAGTGCATTATGGGTTTTAGTAGAGATGGTAGGAGGCGCCACCTTATAATTCATACCAAACATGTGAGCATGAGGGGTTGTGATAGTAATGATGGGTTTAGGTATTTAATCAACCTCACTCTTTTATTTATTATTTTACTTAGTTACTATTGATTAAACTACAATTTTTAGAGGTGCTCCCTGATACTGGGCATGTGGAACTGACATGATGTGATGGTTGTTGTGGGAATTCCTTGAGGTATTTCATTGGTTTTGGCTTATGAGCCTTATTATATTAATGTTATAGATACCAAAAGCCCTAATTTCATTAGGATTCCTCCCATATGGATTACAAAGGTTGGTTGCTGAGTTCATATCAAATCCCCTCTTAGTTGGTGTTTCCTAGTGGATGACTAGCTCGCTAAGATCCAGGTGATGCTAGAGATTTCTAGGAGGGAGAACTTCTCCTATGTTTTGGATGCTTGTGACATCCCAAAGGGTTGATGATGACTTCATGAGTTGATACATAGTATAATCCCTAATATCTAGTGGACTCACCATTATTCCATTGACCATACTTGTATGGGAATGGGTTTTTGATCCATTTATTGAATGATGCTGAGTTTTTACCTTAGATCCAAGAGAGTATTACTTATAGATTACCTAATGGTCATCCCCCATAGGAATAATCCACATTTTAATGTTGTGATTTCCTACGAACTAGGTCCTAGGATTCTGACATCGGACTGGATTACACATGGCATGAGTAGTATGTCCAGGACCCCTAGTACCAAACTCTATGGATTATTTACCAGATGTATAGTTCATATATATAATACTTCTTATTATCTATTGGATGAGAGTATGAGTGAACCTAGGGCTAGGACATGTATCCACATGTGGTGATATAGCTTGCTCAGAGAAATTCTGACCTTGGCCAAAGTAGGTATAGTTGGACCAGGGTAGCCATTAGGCTCTGGGTCCAACATTGGTTATTTATGTATTTTAAAAATTTATTTTTTACTTTATTATTTAGTTGAGTACTTCATATATGTGTACATTTCATTTTCTATCTATGCACGAGACCACATTGGTGATGTCCTGCTATGTTTTTTACTCACACCATGTTCAGGACTCCATTGCATTCAGGTACTCGAGCAGACATTTACTTAGTTATAGGTGCAGGTTGGGATGAGGCTCAAGACTAATTGAGTAGGATGTATCAGATTTGTATAGGGAGTTGGGTATGTGGTATGACTCAGCATGGCCTATAACACCTTGTAATTTTTATTTTATTTTATTTTATTCATGTATAATTGATTAGCCCAGTGGGAAACCAATGTTGTATGTATGACATGACTATTCAGGCTTTTACTACATTTCACTTCATTTAATATAACCTTATTTATATTTATCCCTTCCACACTGTTTATTTACTTTTATGGATGATGTTTGGTTATTTCTGTTGTTTTCTTACACTGATATGAGGGCACAGTCTCCCCACATTGACACCCTAATCCCTCACTGCTATTCAACAACCTCTAGCATATAAGGAGGCACGCTTGAGGTCTGGTCTCAAACCTATTCAGATACTATTCATATAGTGAACCGGGACATGGAATGATAAAGTGGTATCGAGGCAGTTCTGTTCCTATTATCTTACTATTTGGGATGCGGTAGATAAGATTATTAATAATGTGTCAAAATTTGTGATGGATATCATACTGGTGCATTGAGAACACTTATTACGGTAATAAGTACATGTTTACAAGGACATGTGATTGTAGTTCTTGATATGTGAGGTTACAACTCTATATAATTTTATCAATGGGAGACACACATGTGGTGTTGTGTTTATGATTTATTATGGATTTATGTCTTTCAACCCATTAGTGAGAGGTAAGTGATTGATTCTGACTCTTTGTCGATAAAGGCAAGAGGCATTTGGTCATGCATCATATTTGACACTTAGGGTCTACATGTTATAGGCCTAATAGTATGTGATTTTACTACTAATTATGAGGCATACTATTTAAAGTCTAAAAAACAACCTAAATGGTGTTTTCACATGTAGGTTCTTAGTGGAATTCTACTTAGTTATAATACCTTTATTACCATCCCTTTGGAAGGCCATGTGGATTTATATTGAGGCAATTAATAGTGAGGATAGTGACTCAATCCACCTGCAAGGGAGGTGTAGTGACCCTAGTGGGTCGATAGGGAACACTGTAGACAAGTATTGAACCCCTCATGAGGCATTTTTTACTTAGGTTTAGTTATTTAAAGTTCTAGTAAAAAACTATGTGCTGTTTTCCTGCATAGATTATAATGACATTCTACATAACTGAACTGTGTGTGTGTGTGGTATGAAACACATCATTTAAGACGATGTTATGTGTGTACTATTATACATCAACATCGGTAGATAATTCCCTTCCTCTAGAACCTTTGTGGGTGTATCCTTTTTCAGGTGTGGTTAAATAATGATTTGAAACAACCTACATGGAGTTTTATTATCTAGATTTCTATAATATTTTACTTTACCAACCATCATTTATGGTTATCTAGTTGGTTCATCAAGTGTGATGTCAAAATGTACCAAAATGTTTATTGTGGACTGGAACCATGGGGGGTTATTGCCGTATATGGATTCCCGATGAGGATCATTTCACTATCTTTCTTCTCTTTCATACCATGACTCCCTTTAGGGAGCAATCCCTTATGAAGATGCTCAGAGAGGATCAGGAACAGGTAGGTAGATTATTGGAAAGTAATGACTTAAATGTTTAAGAAACGAGATTTCTCCCTGAGTTATGAGTTACCACTGGGTTGCACTAAAATAGGTTTCCAAATAAAACGTAAAGGGTGGTTTCCTCTATAACATGGAAATTGAAAACTTCAATTATTGAACCCATTGTATCGGGTTTTGACCCTAGTATGTCAACATTATCTTTAACTCCCTTAGATAGGGTTGGCCTTTGATCTAGGTGGTCGGAACCAATTAACATGTTATGAAAATTGATCGATAGGGATTGGTGGGAGGCGTAAAGGCCCTTAGTTGTGACTTAGACCCCAATGAATCATTTTATGGTCTGATCGAGGGAAACCTATGAGAGGGGTTGGCCTCGGTTTATAGATTCCTTTTTAGGTAGTGAGCCTTGTTGTACACTTGTGTCATGATAGATGCATGGGACATGCTTGGCTTTTGTAATATAGTCTGGACGATGCCTTTTCTTTCCAAGGAAGCACCCAAGGTTCTTGGGTATTAAGACTGGCTCTGATGGGAATGACTATTCGGGTGCCTAGACCTATTGACTAGTGAGTGTGTTGTTAGAAATGTGGTTAAAGCATGATTATAAGCTCTATAATATAATAACACTAGGTAGCAGCTAAGCATGTGGGTTAGGTTGACATACTTTATACCAAGGACATGCAATTGTGGTACTAGAATGACACCATGAGGCAAGTTGTCATTTATGAATCATGGCATAATAAAGGTGACAAATTTTGAAGAGGGGTTCATAGGGAGATCCTAGTGCATCGATACTGGAATTCCATAGTGCATATATTGATTGGAATTTGTAACATTCCCCTCATGGTAGGTGAGTTGGGTGGTATTTTTTTGTATACCCACTGTGTTGGGAGAGTTTAGTTCAGGCCAGTTGCGTGTGGTAACTAGTTAAAACAGAACATCAGTGAGCGACTTGGTGTGGCCTGAGGATCAATTGTTTCTGAAGTAATTCTTATGGGCATGGTGAACTGGATCTTAAAATCAAATAAATGTAGTTCCCCTATGATGAGGGATATCTTGGAAATAAATTAGGTGTTGTGGGATGGTTGACCTGATGGTGGACCTTGACATACCCCACTAGGTGACACGATGCTAGGGGTTATTTCAAGGAATGTTAAGCCTAGATTGATGTGAGTGTATCTTGTTAGGGGGTACACACGTAAAATAGTTGTGTCTTCCAAGGTGTGACTCAAGGGATGTGACCCCATTGTGAGTTGAAACCTATCAAATTCCATGGATTCCAGTCTCACAGATTCAGAGATAGGTTCCTTATGATGTTTATGTTGGCACTCAGGAATGAGTTGGTTCTTATCCATGCTAGTTATTATGCCTAGAAATGGATGAGGCATGAGATACAGTTACCATAAACTCGTTTCTATGGTGTGAATTCAAGGATGATTCTAAGGTGGGGAGTGGGGTGTTGGTCCCTAACATGTGATCACCGTCATGTGAAAATGGTTCATGCAAAGATGAAACCAGTAATTTTGACTTTAATATTCCATTGGATCAATGGAACTAGGTACTACTATATTTTTCAGTGAATACTAGGCATAGATTCAAATAAGGAATCGGTTAGAGTCCAAGTATGAGTGTCGGGGCCGAGATAGCCATTGATGTTCCAAGGGTATTGAATCAGGAATGCGTTGGTGTTCATGTTGTGGCATTATAGAATAATTAGATAGGGGAAGGATTGACCATGAAATGTCATTGGAAGTCGATTACAGGCTCTAGTGAGTGTTCTCGGTACGACCTCAGTGTACCTTAGGGTAAAGACATCAAGATAGGGTTTTGATGAATCATCAATGGTGGAGGTGGAGAATTTTGAGAATAATCTTATGAATGTAGATCAAATTTGTTTTTCTCAAATATTTGCGATTAGATGAGTTTAGTTTAAGGGTCCTCTAGGTCCTTTCAAGGAAATGTTGTTCCAAACATGAAACTCTTGGAATATTGGAATTCAGCTATTTAGATCAAATCAACGACTGAGATCTACATACTCATGTGTGATCAGGTTTAACAAGTAGAAAAACATGCTAAGAGCATCATTAGGATGTTAGGAGCCTGTTTCATTTGGCAATTATGATAGTGGAGGCATCATGGTTCTTAATCAGTCATTGAAAGTAAGAACCTATAGTGGTGAGTACCATAGGATAGTTGGTGAGTGTAACGATGATGTGGCCATGTATCAAGTTAGAGAAGTTTGGTTAAGAAGTTTCTTGATTTTTCATTGGTAGTTACAAGCGCTAGTTCGGGTTTTGTTGGTTAAGAACTATATGTTTAAGTGGAACTTGGAAGCACATTGCACATTCAGAAACACAACATATCCATTTGAGTAGATTTAACAACCCATGTCAGCTAATTTTTTTAGTTTGATGCCAAATAATTATTCTTGGGGATGATAATCATTTAGGTGGGGAGATTGTAAAATCCCACGTCTGTATGAGTTGGAAATTTCAGAAGAAATTTGAATTTTCAATTACTGGATTGGTCAAATTTTTATCAAAGATTCTGAATGCAATCATGAGGGTTGGAACACCTCAAAGTGATTTTTTTAGATGTGGAATAGGGATCAGGAGTTAGCTAGGAGTTTTTGGGAGCATCTCAATTGTTTGGGGCCTCATGTCGATGTTTTAGAAAACAACAACATAGGGAACATAGTTGGTGCATGATTAGTGTCAATCGTGCAACCTTACAATGTGGCCCAGATTGTATAGGTACACAGATTGAGAAACTGGGTGGTGGACTATGGAAAACCATGTAAGCCTTTTCAATAAGCTACATACATGTTTCATGGATAAGATATAGTCTATTAAACCATGAACTGTAACTGTGCAAGGTTGGTACGCCTCTGGAAATGGAGGTGAACGGTTGACACATGGTTTGGCCAATTGTGTGGTCAAACACTTTATATTATTAAAAATGGGGTATTTGACCCTTTTTCCACTACAAAACATAAGATGAAAACCTCTATTTTCTTTCTCTCTCTCCCATGGATGACCCAAGTAACCCCCTCCACTCCTTCCATTCTTCAAACCCCTTCAAGGTGGTGTTCTTGGGTGATTTTAAAGCAATTTCCAATGATTTATGTTAAGTATTTGAATCCATTGGTCTTTGTTATGGTTATATTATTTTTAATATAATATTTAGCATCTATGGCTTGGTATTTTAATCCCAATTTCATCATAGCATGGTGGAATCAGATACCGATGGTGTGGACATTGCTCTACCTAGGAAGTGGGTGACCCGGGAGGATTTTTTACTTTTCCTCATGTCATTTCAATGAGATATGGTTCTATGGTGACTTTTTTAAATCATTAATGGTTAAATTAAATTGATAGGGTGTTTTTTTATATCGTTTTTAGGGATTATGCCTTAATCAAGGTTAAGGATGTGCCATGGGATTTTGGTGAGCGTTAGGTCATGATTCCACTATGATAGAATTAGCCAGTGAGGTTTTGGGCCTTATGCCTTTTTTTTAGTTTTTTTATAACATATTGAGTTTAATTATTTAATTGTACTATAATTATAATTAATTATTATCTAGTGGTTTGGTTGTGAGACAGGACCCCATATATCTCAGATGAGCTTGGATGGGCCTTGGAAACTAATGCTGACCTTTGGAAAATAAATGGACAACTTCTTATGAGGTAGGTGGTCTATTGAACCTTCCCTATGGTATTTATGAATGTTTATAGTAGTATGTAAAGGCTCAGGCTCACCCATGAGGGTGAAATATCCTATTTAATTTTATTCTAATGTATTTTTAATTAAATTAAAATGTTTAACTAAAATGTATGGACTCTAAGGGTCACTAAAAACCCATGTATGCTATCCTTCACACCCTTCCCCTTTTTGGATGAGACCATTTCCCACAAGGCACTATGTGGCTTCCACACATATTAGGATGTGAGGCTAGACCCGGTGAGGTATGTTAGACCTTCTATAGGCCTAGGTTGACAAACCTTAGGTAGACAAGGACCAGGTAGAGTGTGTAGACCATCCTAGAGAAACCCTAACCTCGATATGGGTCATGACCCATTTCCTCATGATTATTGTACCGGAAAAACCATATATTGATGACAAGGATGTGCTACCCTGTTCAAAATTCCATTGTATGTGCTGTCCTAGCACCTTAGGTATTGAACCGATATTGTGACTCTGACTTAGTGGATCCCAAGAGGGATACCTTTGATTAAGTGTGGACCTAGAGGACCTCACAATGGATACCTTTCCTTTTTATTGACCTAGGGGACCCTAGTTGGTGCCTTAGGGGTCGATCGACCTGGAGCAAGTGTGTTATGGGTTTAGGTAGAGATGGTAGCTGGTGGCACCTTAGACCCCATACTTGACATGTGATCCCAAGGGGTTGTGGAAGCAGTGATGGGTTTATGTGTTTGGCCAACCTCACTCTTTTATTTATACTTTTACTTGGTTACGATTGATACAATTATGATTTCTATACATGCTTCCCGTTACTCGACTTGTCGACCTGATGTGATGTGATTATTTTGGGGGTGGGGGATGCATAGAAGTACTTAGGATCTAGATAATGAGCCTTATTATTTAAATGTCATTGTTACTGTTATTCCTAGTGTCACTAGGACTCCTCTATGTATATGGAGCCTAGATTTAGGTTTCCGAGTGTATCTCAGAACCCCTCTTAGTTGGGGTTTCATGGTGGATGATTAGCTCGCTAGGATCCTAGTGATGCCGAGTATTTCCTAGTGGGCACACTTCCCTCAAGCATGCGATTATTGTAAAATCCCTGATGATTGATGATGTTATCCATGAATGATTCCTTGGATAATCCCTAGGACCATGTGGATGAACCATTAGCGCATTTCTCAAACTTTTATAGGAATGGGTTGTTGAGCTAGTTATTGAATGATTCTGAGTTTTTACCTTGGTTCGAGAAGAGTATTCCTTATAGATTTCCTAAGGGTCATCCCCCTTAGGAATCATCTATGTTGCAATGCTATGAATTTCTATTGATTGGGACCTAAGAATCTGATTTTAGACTAGATTACACATGGATTGAGTGGTATGACTTGGATTCCTAGAACCCATCTCCACGCCTTATTTACAAGATGTCAAGTTTATACTGGGAACCATTCTTATTATCTATAGGAGTTTAGTATGGGTGATCCTAGGGATAAGACATGTACCCCCATGTGATGATGTAGCTTGATCAAATACATTCCAATGCTGGCCAAAGCAGCTATAATCAGATCGGGGAAGCCATCAGACACTAAGTCCAACATTGATTATTTATTTATTTTCAGCAATAATTATTTACTTTATTATTCAATTGAGTACCTCACATATAAATACAATACATTTATTGGATTTGTATGAGTATGTTGGTGGTTACCAACTGAGTTTTTTACTCACACCATTTTCGGGCGACTATTGCATTGAGGTACCTAAGAAGACATTCATTTGGATGTAGTAATTGGTTGGGATAAGGCCTGAGATTGATTAATAAGGTTATTTCAGATATGTACAAGGAGCTGGTTATTTGGAATGGATTGGTGTGGGTAGTAGAGCCTTGTAGTTTTTATATATATTTGTTTTATTCATGTATATGTGATCTGACAAGTGGGTGACTAGTGTTGTATGTATAACATGGATGTTCAAGAGTTTACTGTATTTCACTTCATTTATTACGACCATGCTTATATTTATTTCTCCCTCACATGATTTATTTACAAATATGGATGATGTATAATTATTTATGAATTTTTTTTACTCGGATATGAGTTCATAGTCTTCCCACAAACACACCATAGGATCTCACTGCTAGTTAGAAACATCTAGAATATGAGAAGACACATTTAAGGCCTCGTCGCAAACCGATTCAGCTACTATTCGTAGAGTGAGCTGGGCCAGAGTTTAAAAATGACATAATTTTTTTTGAAGTGTTCAATAAGTTCCATGAATATTTCATAGAATTATAGAGTTAGATGGAATTTTTTGTGAAGGTTGAGAGTTACATGAGGCAATGTTTGTTTTTTACCCAATGTAATACTTAACATGAGAGAGGATGGTGAGAAGCTATTCAATGAAAAAGATTATATGAGATTGGCCAGTGTGTAAACAGATTGACATGAGTTATAATGACATAGTGTATGATATATGCATGATAGAAAACATGAAATATCTCAACACAAAACCTTTACATAGAATAGAAATGATATGCATGAGTTTGTTTTGAAGTTGTGTAAAATGAGATTCATAAAAGTATATTTTTAAGAAGCATGTAGTTTTATTAAACATATGGATTCATAGATAATATAGTGGACAAATTTATCTTATATATTAAATAGAGTTATTCAACACATTCAGATACATAGAACAGAGCTAAAGAAGTTATCCGAAGTAGCAAAAAATGCCACTTCATTTAGAGATATGTTACTCAATTTATTCAAACATTCCTCAACTTTGTAGCCACCAAATAGTAAGATAACTCTATAATGACAATAAATAAATAATTTTTCCTAAGTTTACTCCACACATATTTCTTTTTAAATCAATTCATCAAATACATATCTTTTTTATAGGATGTCTGCATTTTTTCATCAAGAAACTACTTTAAATCATGAGATACATCATTTTCAATATGTATCTTATAAATAATTATTAGATATCTTGAGTTTAAAAATAAAAAATATATAAATTTAAATTTAGAAGTTGTTATGTATTTTTTGAGGGGTGAAATATATGTGTGTGATATAAAATAGAACAATATTGATATGATAAAGTAAAAATAGGAGAAATAACATATAAATACTAAGATTAAGAATAAAATATCATATAAATCATTTAGTCATTTTAATTTTTGATGTTTGATAACTCATGTTCAGTATAGAATACTTGTATAGTTAGAATCAAAGAATTAAACATCTAAAGAAGACTCATTAGAAGTATTTTAGTCTTTCTTAAAGATAAAAAAGTATTTTCATCTATTATATATCATTTAATCACATGAAGCATGAGTTGGGTTCATTTTATAGAATAGAGAAGTAATAAATCCATATTAATGGAAGATGATGTTTTATGAAAAAAAGATTTATTAAAAAAAATTCTTCATGAAGTTGTAATTTGTTTAATCATTGAATAAGGGAGTATCTATAAAAATTGGTGATTCAACAAAAAAACTATATTTTATCTTCTTTTGTTGTGCATTATAACTTCCCATGTATAAGTTCAAATGAACTTTAAAAAAGTTAGGATAATTTTATGGTATCATTAGTTTAAATATCATCCTCACTCATTGTTTTTACTATGTTATTATAGTGGATTTTATGACCATGGGTTATTTAAATTTATTCAAAGAATGCAATCATTCATACAATAAATCAAACATTATAAATGTGTTTGCTTTTTACTTATTTATTTTTATTATTTTAAATGTTTATTCGATGGTTTGATTTAGGTATTTTTAATAGAAACAAACAAGACTATTCAAATAGGATCATAAAAATATGGGGAATTAAAAAACATATTCAATGATTCACCCCTTATCAATTGAATGATAACACTATGAAGTCTCCCCAATTATGATCTGGGCATGGTTTTATTTTTTTAATGATAAAAGGTAGTTGTTATTATGAGTTTAAAATAATGTTAATTATTATATATAATATAAATTCAATTGAAAAATTATAATCTCGTTTTTGATAGGAATAACTATCTTATATGGAATTAACACAGGAATCAATATTGCTTTATATTTATTATGGATGTTCCGAACATAGTAATTATTGATTATGTACCAATGGTGGAAGGGTCTATGATGATAATTGTGGATAAAAGGAATTTTCAAATTAAAATTAATTATTATATTTCTACCATAGGCTCACTTTTAGAAAAGAAGTTCAATATAGAGATAAGAATCAATACCCCCAAAGAAATATAAAATATGTTAAATAATATTTATGAGGGTGAGAATAAATTAAAAGAAGAAAAGTTATGAATTTAGAGATAAAATGTTTAATAGTGGGTGTGGAATTTTGGGATTAAGAGTTTATGAAACATATTAAGGAATATTGGTCATTTTCCAAGGGAAATGTTGTAATTTTATTCTAGTAGAAAATTTAAAAGGAACATTTTGAATAAATGACTTATAAAAAAAATAGTTAATTAATTTTATTGATGTAAAATTTTTAAAATTTTTCATTGAATGATTGAAATTTTTGAATTGTGAAATTAAAAGTTTTCAATTTATTAATGCCTTATTTTTTATTAAAGAGAAGAATGATTAAAAAAAGTTTTATTTTTTATTATGAATGATTTAACTTTTGATAAAATTTAAGATTTATTATATTTACTAAATGAGTTTTCATTTAAAATTATTTTATAAATTTGATATTATTTTAATAGAAGTTGTGGTAGAAGATGTGTTAATATGATGGTTTTATTATCATTGATAATTTTTTTGTGATTGATGGTGATAAAAGTAATAGAATATGAGAGGAATCTTGGATAAAACTTTCATGGTTAATTACTATAATTTCAGTGAATATGTGGGATATAAATAATGGTCATTAGGGTTATTAATTATATTAAGGTAGGAGGTTATAATAATTTATTGATTTGTTATATAGGGAGTATTTTTTATTGGATGTGGAAAATCATTGAAAATAGGTGGGTGAAGGTATCCATATTTCCCACACTCATAAAAAAAATAATCTCCTATTAGTGGATTTCTTTTGTGAACATTTAGGGATGGTGAATAAAAAATAATGTGATAAATTAAAAATGGTTATGAGAACAATAAATGAAGATATTTTATTCTAGTAAGGAAACAAAAGAATTTAGTTAATTTGACCCCTTCTTTACTCTGTTAAAAAAACATATTATTTTATGTTTTGTGTAATTCAATAATGATGGTTATATAAAAAAATAAGATTGATCATGAGAGTGTTCATGATATTTTAATTTTTTTTTACTATTATATGGATATATAAATATCTGATTCAAATTATCAACTAATGAAATAAAACCATGAATTAATGGAATACTTATGTAATATATATAAAGTTATATTATATTGAAAGATATGAGAAAAAATATGAGTTTTATGATATAATTACAAAAGATCCATGGTAGTGTGCTATTATATTAAAACAATTATTTAAAATTAATTGATATGTAATTGGAAATATTTGGGTTATGATATGTGTCATGGGGTATACTAAAATACACCAGTGTTGTGCCACTTGATAGATATTATTTTTGATGTTGGTAATTTCTTGGGTGAAGAAAGAGAGACTAAAATAGGGTCCATTCCATGTTGAATGAGTGTTGTTCCATATACTAGTGATTTTTTACAATTTAGAAGGTTACATTGGTATCGTACCAAATCATTAGGAGGGTATGGAAAAACATTTTATGGGTGTCATGTTACTGAATGTTATTCTTTAACTTCATTATCTTGCTGGTATGAGGGGGTATACTAGTCTAATGGGTTCGGGGTTAAATTAATATTTTTAGATTTTAAATTCTTTAATACTTTATAAATTTCCTCTAATGGAAATTTTGGATTCTTATACCAAGGGAAGAGTGTGCGTGGTTACATTCAGATACCGGATATGGTATTCAGGGTTACTTTTAAGAATAAATTACCCAATACATATAATTTTGTTATAGTTATATTTTTTTATTTAATAATATATTTATTTATTAAATTATTGTTTTTTATTTTAAAGAATCATGATGATAAGTTTAGATAATATCATGTGATTGTAGACACCAATGGTTATTAAGAATGTTGATTGTGAATTTGAATTGAGAATAACATATCTTATACTCTTTATGTGGGACATATTTCAACTACATTTAATTTATTGAGACTCATATTTATTACATGAGGTTTTTAGTGGGTTTATTTAGTAACATGAGAAGTTTGGAAATAAAATATAGATGTTGGAGTGAAAAGGGTAAAATTATAATTTTTTACTTACTAAAGTGATTTATTGGGAAATAAACTTGATCATTGAGTTTTTAAATGAGTGTTTTTTTGGGTAGTATTTTGTTATCAGTTCTATACCAAGATCCCCTAGACCTTCACTCATGGATGAAGTGTTAAAATTAAAAACATTACATATATTTTTTGATACCCTGCGAGATAGAATTATCATAACACACATATATTTTAGGTCATTTCAATACCTTAAACATTACAAATCACAAAATCACACAATCCTAGAACCCATATGTTGAGTGAATTTGGAGTTTACATCCATGATCTTATTATTTTACATTTTTCATTCAATATCTCCCACAAATATCACTACATAAAACTTCCTTTATCACATTTTACTGTATATAATTTCTTAGGGAAGTAGAAAACTGAAGAATTAATGAGATAAAATTACCAATAAAGGGAAAACTTATCAATGATCTATAAAGGGTTAGATCATAAACATGTGATAAAACATGATAATGAGAGAAATATCTAATTAAAAAGATCATTTAACCATAAGAGATGTCCTTAATATATGATCAAATAACATAAAACCTAAAAATAAATATAACATATACCAAGGAATATAATTGAGGATACATGGGAAAATAAGTATGAACCATTGAATATAACATATACATGTGGTATAACATAAAAATATTAAATAGTATGAAGCATAATAAATCATTACATTGTGAAAATAGATGATGAAATTCATGTCCAGGCATAAAATTGTGAACATAGCTAATCAAAATCATGTCAATGTGTCCTCTCATAAGCAAAGAAAATCAAAATCATGAACAAGCATTATCTTGAGAGTATAACTAATCAAAATCAAATTCACGCATTATCTTGTGAACATAGACAATCTAAATCATGTCAATCCATTACCTTGTGAACATAGATAATTTCAATCACATCTTTGTATTATCTTATTAATATAGATAATCTTAATAATGTACAAACATTATCTTGTGAACATAGCTAATTAAAATAAAATACACACATTATCTTTTGAACATAGGTAATAGAAATCACGTACATGCATTATATTGTGAGCATAACTAATAAAAATCATGGGCACACATTATTTTGTGACAATAGCTTATCATAATCACATCAACACATTATCTTTTAAACATAGATGATCACAATCATGTCCACACATTATATTGTGAACAAATCTAATCAAAATAATGTATAAAAATTATCTCATGAGATATAAATCTAAACCAATGCATTAGACCCTACACATAATATAACTATAAAACATACATATGTGTTCTACTTGAAGTCAATCATACATATTATCAAGAAAAAACCATTAAAATAAAATGAGATTTATATCATTCCCAAACGACATCACATAACATGAAATCAAGAGTAGATTTGTTTATATATAAGTTTTAATCTTTCAATATGAGTATAAATGAGTTTAGATATTTGTTATGAATATCACCCAATACTATTATTTTTAGGTAGAGACGAAAATTGAAGTGAAATTATAATGATTGTTTTCATAATGCTTTTATAACATAGTTATAAAAACAAATTTACAATTCACTTAAAAATGTTATTTTATGGGAATGAAAATAAGGAATTGAAAACCATAATTTTAAAATAATTACAAATATTTGAACCCTTAAAAAATAAAATTTAAATATATAAAATATGGAGTGAAAGATAAAAATATACAGAAGTTAAATGAAATCCCTTTATTTATTCTTCTAAATTACTAATTTTCTAAAAATAAAAATTCAAAACAACTGGGAATTGGTATTAATTTGTAACTCCATTAAAACCTTAAGAATAATAATTATTAATAAAATTTGATACAAAATTGGAAAATAGTTCATTCTGAAACATTAAAAATGATATTATTTTCATACTTTTGTAATGAAAGTAAAAAATGACTCATACAAAAAAGGTTAAGAAAATTCCTTCAACTTTTTAAAAAAAATTCAAATTTAATAAATAATGGACTTAAAAAATCATTAAAGCATATTGAATAACTTTATTGAAACAAGTTAATGAATATGGTTATAGGGGAGAAAGATTCATTAAAGGGCTAGTAATTATTCTTAGCAATTTAATATTTTTATAAAGAATAAAATCTATTAAATAGGAAGATTTTGATATAAATATATAAATTCCATATATATAAATTTAAAACAACATATATAATAGGGAAATGATGAAATAAAATATACATAGAATAGTTTTGTCGATGAATAAATATTATGAACCAGTAGAAAGGAAATTGAGCTGACAAAACCATTATGCCTTTGGTAACTTTTGAATCGATATTCAGTGAAATAGAGAAATTAAAATAAAAAACTAAATATCATGAATTTAATAATTATAATTATATAATATTCCAAATATGCACTATATACACCATGTAAATGAAAATAGACAATAATATAAAACATGTATTAAATAATGTAATTTGAGATGAGAAAACCTTATATAGGGCTCCTTCTTAGTCGAATGTGATTTAACCTCCTTTATAATAAACTAAAAATAATTAATAATATATTTCATAAAATTATTTATATTTAATAACTTTTATTCTAACATTTTATATTCATTTATTAAATTGTTATTAAATATTTTTGGATCTTATTGATCATTATAGTTGATAATTTTAACCACTCCTTTTCTATTTCAAGGTAAGGGTTTCAATTATTATTTCCTATTCATTAGTTCATCATCTAAAAAGAGATATACCTATAGACTATTTATCATTCTAGTAGCACAACAGATATACATTTTAATATATTTCACAAAATAGATTTAAAATAGGAAACGTGTCTTGATATGTTTATTTTGGGTGGTTAAAATAACATAATTGATATATTGTCAATATCATCAATATAATGGACAATATATCATAAAATAATATTAAAAATTTAATAAATATAAAATTCATCCATTAAATATATTTTTAGAACCATAAATGTATGGAGGTGATGATAAATGAAATACCCCATCCATGGTGGTAGTAAACCAACCATAATATGGGCGACATGTTCATTTTATGAATAGATAAGTTGAAGGTAGATAATAATTATTCAATCAACATAATAATTCATCTATAGAAAAATTTTACTAATGTAATTAAATTAGGAAGGTTATAATATATTTTGATGTGATATAAGAAGGATAAAAGGAATATAATTGAAAAGGAGTGGTTAAGAGTTCTTACCTACTCATTGAGATGACACCATTACTAATTGGATTAAGCCGTTTAAAGGGGGGGTTTTATGAGAAAAACCCTCTAGGACATGAATAAGTGTGCTAGGAAGGGGTATTTTTAAGAGGACATTCAACCTAATAAGCTTTATATTTTGATATGGGTGGGGTGGTGATGAGGTCTATTTATAAGTGATAGGGGAAACATTTTTCCAAATATTAATTTCTTAATTCAAAAGTGGATGAAATATTTAAGGAGATTCAGTAAGAAATTTATAATTAATGAGTATTAGATAATTTAAGGTCATGAAATAAATTTTCCACCAATTTAAAGATGAGTTTTTGAGAAATTACTATACATCATATTTTGATTTAATGATTTTATATCTTTTAAATATTTACCTTGATGAATAATTTTTTTACATTGGTAATTTATTTTTTTGCCATAAATTTAGATTAAAATTGTTACCTAATATTTATTATGATGATTCAAAATATAAAATTAATTTTATTTGATTAAATCTATAAAATTGATAAAATTAATTTTAATATAAGTACACGTAACATAAAAAACAGTTTCTTGGAAACATGTATTTTTAAGAAAAAAAGTGATTTTATAGTTATTTAAGAAAAATATTATGAATATTATTAATTTACATGAAATTTATCGGTTTATGAATAAATAAATTAAGGTTATTTTATTTTAAAACCATTCCAGAAATAAATTTCATCATGTGAATACTTAATTAGAGTAAAAAAAACAAAAATAGTTTTTTAGGATAAAATAATACTTAGGTTTCAAAATTTCAAACATAGGGTTCTAAATTAAACATATTATATTTACATGTATAATTTTAGTCCCTAAATATATATTTGGCCAAGAATGTTTCATAAATTTTTATGTTATGATCATATCATGATTATGTTATAAATGTAATGGCTTTTGTAAACATTGTATTTTCACGATTCACTAAAATTTCTACCTTTTTAGAAATACCCTAGATCATCACCCTAAGATAATCTTGAAATAATGAATCAAAAAAATGATTTCACTTAATAGAATTTAAAATGAAAATTTTTATAATTTAACTTTTAAATTAAAAAATAAAATATATTGAAAACCCGTTTTTATCAAAACAATATCTTTTTAAACTTTATGTGTACTTAATATTATATCATATAAATTTATAATGACTATTAATATATTTTATAATACCTAGAAATATTATAATGATCATTCTACTGTGTTTAATTTAGTTTATTCAGCTTAAAATACAATTCTATAAAAATAATTCCCTTTTTAATCAACACATTTGTATTAAATAGAACCTTTTAAATTTATTTTAAAATAAAACATTATAAAAATTAAAAATAAAATAATGATAATACATATATAATTTAATAAATTAAATTGTCATATCATCCTGAAAAATATCTCAAGTTCTCTGAATAAGATATATTACTAAGATATGTGATGGGGTAATCGAAAGTGATTAATTATATAATATCAAAAAAATTTAAAAGAAGGATATTATGTTCGATAATATGTACAATACACAACACCAAGCATAAATAAAACATGAAGTATTTTTATTTAAATGTGGCTATAATAAACTAGATATTAAATTGGTGGGTATGAATATAGTTAATTAATTTCGGATATATATATATAACGGTTATAATCAAGTCAAATGTATTGATTAATTCTTAGGAAATAGGCACTAAATTTTTAGTAAATCCATTTTATTCCACAAAGACATGTTTTCTTCAAAAATTATTTTTATTTGGAAAATAATATAATTAATTTCTGGAAATTTTAGAAATTATATTTGATATAATAAATATCCTTTTTGAAATCAATATATATAAATTAACCTATGGTGAAATTTTTATGAAATGTTTTATTTTTTGTGAATTGTGAAAAAATTTATTTTTATTTTAAAATTTATTTTCATTTAAAGTATTTAGAAAGAATAAATCTAATTTGGATTAGTATTAAAATTTATTTATTTTTATTTTATATAAAATAATCTAATTTTGTATTTTTGAAATGAGATTTATACTTAAATTTAGACTTAAAATATTTTATACTTAAAAAGAGAATTTTTTTGAAAACCCTTTTTTCGTCGTATTTTTACGGTATGAATTTAAATTAAATTATTCCACTTATATTTTTTTTATTTTTGAAAAAATTTTATACATATATGGAATTATGAGTTTTAAAATTTTTATATAATTCCATTTTATTTTTAGTCATTATGGATAGTAACCATAAATTTTTTTGTGACCATAGTAAAGGGTAAATTAGGTAATTGAGGGTTAAAAATAAAATGATAAGGACTAGAAAATGACTGTAAAACTTGAATTAATTTTATTTTATGATCCAATTTCATCCATAATCATATAATATTTGGTCATATGGTCTTTTAATTCTGTTTTAATGTGATTATTACCTTCATAATATATTATTTAAAGAAAATCCAAAAATGTCACATTCTTGTTTTTTTATAACTATAACATTTTTTAACATGTTTATAACTAGAGTCTATAATAATTTATAAGTATTATTTTTTAATTTAAATTATTTACAATCATTATGTTCATTAATTTTTAGTTTTTAGTGAATAAATCATTAACTCAAATTCTTGTAAAATTGTGACAATAAATATTCAATTAATGGAAAAATCTAATAAATGATATTAAAAATATTAACATAAATATAATACTAGATAATTAATGTGATTAATGAATTTTATTGACGAATATAATATGTTATAGATATAATCAATATTTTTTTCTGATTTCATTTATTGTCTTGATGTTATTAATTTCAAAGTAATGAATAGTTCTAAAAATTGAGATTAATGATATTTTGTAATAAATAATATGTTATTAAATGATATAAAATTCATGAAAAATATTATATTTATAATATTGAATTGTATATGGTTTATAATATCAACCACAACCAATTTATGGTCCGTTTTTTCATTTATACCAAATAACTTGGCCCTCAAAGAAAAAAATCCATATTGTTATGATAAGTGTGAAAGGGGTTAATGATGGGTTAAAACCAAATAATAGGGGTACAAACTTGGTAAAAACAAGTCTAATTTTTTATTTTATGATATAATAGAAATAAATCATCATATTAAATACTAAATAAATTAGTTTTTATCCATTTTTAATTTAAAATTAATTTATATTTATTTTATATTTTGAGAAATTCTAAGAGTGTCCATCCCATCTCTTATAAAAGTGCATCTCTTTTTACCTTTAATTCACACATAAAACCCCATTTTTTTCGACCCATATATGCTCAAATAACTTCCGAACATCCTTTATTACATTCTAGAGGTCTTATTTATGGAAAAATACCAGCCATGGTTGTCTTAAGGTGGTAAAAAAAGTGGTTGTCTAAAGAATAGGTATCATTCTTAACCGATTATATTTGTATAATTTATTCTTACTCTTCCTTAAAATATTCATTAAACAAGATTATATAATAAAACCATGAACATACATATATATATATGTGTTTTTATTTTTATGGAACAACCTATATCCATCTCCTCTTCAAACAAATGGGAAATGAAACCATCATTCATGTGTAAGGCTGACTACCACCTTACGAACCGATGTAATTTGTTTCCCATAACCATATCTCATGGATGGTTATAATGATGTAATTAATATATATATATATATATATATATCATATTCATGACATATTTATCATTTTTAAAAGATAATATATCTTTTAATTATTTATATTTACATTCACTGAAAAATGATAACGTCGTTCATGCGTATGTGTGTACTACCACCTCCACGAAGTGATGTGATTCATTTTTCATAAATAAATAAAAACGATGAAATATATAAGTATATTTAAATATAAAGTAATACTTACCTTATTTCCATAATGATCTTTGAAAAATGGAATGTTACTTATACGTACATATGGCATAACGTCTCCATGATTGTAACATAGTTCATTTTTCATAATCATATTTAATTGTTAGATTTAAAAGTTTAATTGATGTATAAAAATACTAATTATTTAGTTATTATTATTCTATATAAGATGGAATAATGACCCATTTTACCATCGTCAACATACCAAATTTGTTTTGAAATAATGTATTGAATATCCTCAAAATACCCAATGTGGATATAACCGATAAAGTGATTAAATTTTAAAAAATTTAAAAAATGGTTTAAGGATAAGGTATTAATCTAGGAAAATTTTCTCAGGAAATAAATAATTTTATATGAGTATATTATACATGTGTGGGAGGACATATATATAAATTTAGGACTTGAGGTAAGAGATTTTATCTGAATTTACATTCATTGAGGCATATTTATTATTATACACCTATTTATTTTATATGGTGTATATAAAATACTTTTACATGTTATGTTATGAATAATTCATAATTCATGTTATTATATGTTATAATTTGAATTAATTCATCTAAGGGATTTGATTTGAAAGTTACCATGTGTTTCAAAATATCTTTACATAATTTTCTTTCAAAGGGTTATAACTCTTATTTATGGTCTCTATTATGCCATGATTATGTGCGAATTGATCTAATTTTTTTTTATTATGTATTTACACATATTTTGTGTGTTTTTATTTTTTAAGCATAATTGCTTCATTGATTATTTCTCATTTCAATGATATGATCTTTTTAAGGGTTATTCGTCTCAAATTCTATGTTATTGTGACATACATTTATGACATGCACTTATATTATATTATGAGGTGTATATAATACTCATTTGACATAATATATCACAAATATAATTATTTTATTTATATTTAATGTTTCATATAAAGTTATCCTTTCATGCGGATAATGATTGAAAAGTTACCAAAATGGAAAAGGCTTTATGTTACAATATCTTTTCTTTCCTCGATTTTTTATATTGGGCGTTATTTTGGAGGAATTCATATGATATTATTTTATTAAACCAAATATATTTTCTTCCTCTATAGTTATGAATGTTATTCACATGTTTAATTTAACTTTCATCACTTATTGATTGAATAAACATCAAAAAAAAGTAGTTTTTATGTTTCACTGATATTATATATTCTTTTTGAATGGGAATCATTCTCTTCCATATCCTCATTTTCTAAAATGTTTTAAAAAATGTAATTTTCTAAAAATAAATTATTTATTTATGATATTTTACATGATCTTTAAGATTATTTTAAAAGGATTATTTTTAACACTTTCTAAATGGGTTACTTTGGATTCTCTTTTTCAATATTTTTGGAAAGAATGATTTTTTTATTATCTACGACATGGAACGATTTTCCCACCATCATAACCATTATTTCATTTGAATTTTACATTATAATATTTCATGGTTATTTCAAAGAAAATATTTTTCCCAATATTGTTTACATTTTTATAAATATTACTCAAAGAAAATGTTATTTTCCTATATTTCCAAAGAAATGTTTAAAATATTAATTTAAAGGTATTTTCATCCAAATCAACATCCTATAATGATTTATAAATTTCATTAGGATTATGATCTTAGGATACCATCCATATTCTTTCTCTAGATGAGTTATGATAATTTTTTTAAAGAGATTGAAAAGAAACCCATCTATTTTTTCACATGTTAAGAAAGTTATGAGGATTTGTTTCATGGTTGTTATGATGAAATGTGTAGGATTTTAAAATTTTTATTCATATTATTGTTCTTGAAATTTTTTTAAGATGTTTTTATCCACATTATAGCTCACGGGTGATCCTGATATTCTTTATACGATGGGTGCACCTAGATTGTGCCACAATACATTTGGTAATGATTATGTTTTCTAAATAATTATATTAGATGTTAGCCATATGGTTATTACAATTATAAGGGTTATATGATGATTATATTAAAAGGTACCCAAATATTTTCTTTATTCTTTCTGTGGGTTGTAAATGTTTCTTTTGATCAAGGCTGGCATCACATTCCTCATGATTATTGATTCTTATGACTCTTTTCATATGAAAATGTTTTACTCCATGTTTTATAATTGATGATCTATATATTTATTAGTATGAATTATAATATTTTATTCTCATTCACTTTTATTATATCATCATGCCTTTATGCACATCTTACACTCATTGATGTAATTTGATTGTTCATGCTTATATTTACCCGCAATGAGAATTTGAGCTCACCGTTTTTTATGTTTCTTTTTCCCCAGGTTATGAAGAATGGTGAAATATTATCTATGTATATAAAGATTTAATATTTTTATAACTTTATGGGAGATGATTAAGAATTAATATGGAATATGAAAATCTAGGTATAATGGCATAAATACTCTCTCGAAGTCATTATTGTTTTTTATGTAAGAGTTTTTCCAAATTATTTAAAACACCATACCTAAATGGTATTTGGGTATATAAGTGATCCAATATTTACTTTTTATTTTTAAACATATGGGTGAAAATAAATTGTGTTACATTTATTAGAATAAAATATTGAAATAAAACGCTTATGTTTTTAGCACTGGATCCAGGAGTGTAGGTCCAGGGATGTTATAGTTGGTATTAGAGTAGCATTTAAATAAATTTGGAGATTAGGATGTTTTCATATATATTTATCCAAGGAGTTATGGATACCATAATGGGTTTATATGTTTTATGTTTATGATAATTTCAAAGTATTAGACACCCACGTACGAGGTTTTAAGTGATGGGATATTAAGGTGACTATTGATTTTTGGGATCCATTTTATTCGGTTGAGGTATATGAAATACTTAGGTTTAACATGAAGTCTTATTTGAGAACTCAAGGTTGAATTATCTTATAGAATATTATATGATCTTAATGTGGATTTATGGTTATTTTTAGAGATTATATCATTAAGGCATATACCTTTTGGGTATATGAATTTATATGTGATTAATGTTATTTAGGGATAAATGATAAATTTAGATTTGAAGAATATGTGATCAAATCATTCTTAGTTTTTGGTTTCAAGCATGGAAGGAAATATTTTAGAGAATTTTAAGGATAGTTATTTATGGAATGGATTAGTTTGAACTTTGGGTATTACTGTTGAATTTTGAATATTAGTGTATTATTTTTCATATGATGGGTTTTTATTTTTCATAGAATTATCTTACCTTGTTCTGACCATTATGGTTTTGGTTGCTGTCTAAATACAAGATAAATAACTCATTATCCTTTTGTGGAAGAATATGATTTGATGAAAGTGATTTATGAAAAAAAAATCATCTTAAATACTCATAATTCAGAGAAAAATATGATATTTTGGTGGAAATTGACTAATAAATGAAATTATACATTCTATATATATTTCCTTATGTTCTTAGTATAGATGATAAAAGAATTCATCAACTCTAAGAAATGGTTCTAGAAATAAAAACGTTATCCATTTACTTTTCTTACCAAGAAATCAGTGGTCTTTTAATATATCACTAATTTATGGTTTTTTTATGGTTATGTTTCTCAAAACCATGTTCTCTATTACTATTTATGAATCCTTTAGAATTATTTTTCTCTTGATGTCTATATTTTCACGTCCCACTAATTTTATCCTTTTCAAAACCAAGTTTTGGTTTATTTCAAACATCCTTCATGACTCCCTTTCCCACTTTTCATGTGGAAGTTTTAATTACCCTTTTTTATGATGGGGGATTTAAAAAAATATATTTCAAAATATTAGCATTTTATTAATAATACTAAGTTAAAATTTTTTAGGATTCAATTTCTTAAGTGTGGGGATGGGTACAATGCAATATCCCATGATTTTAAAAGGATATTATGTTCGATAGTGTGTATGATGCACAACACCGAGCATAAATGAACTATAAAATATTATTTTTTAAATTTGACCATTATAACATAGATATTAAATTTAAGGGTATTAATATGATTAAATAATTTTTGAAATATATATAAAGGTTATAATCTATAAAAATGTATTCATTAATGTTTTATAAATATGCACTAATTTTTTTGTACGGCTTTAACACCTCAAAGATTTAAAAATAAATTTAATATAGAATATAATGTACACAACACCGAGTATCTGCAAAACAACGCTCTCTTATTATAGTTATTTAAACAAGATAGTTATAACCGAGAAATGAAAAATAATTTTTCTTCTTCTTTCATTTTAATATCAAAAAATTGACATACATGGTTGCGCCCAATAATAAATTTAGAGTCTCATGGGATCAACTTAACTTTTTTTTTGTGAATAGTAATTTAACAATTTTTAATATTAATTTTTTCCTTTATAAATAGTAATATGACCCTTATGAATAGTAACTTCACCAAATAAATTTTAAATAAAATTTAAGAACCTTATAAATGAAAGTATAATATAATGGTATAAGTAAGTGAATATTTTCAAAATTAATAATTAAGGGATGGTATATATTTAATTACAATTATAAAATTAATAAATTGATTTAAAATAAAATTCATTTTCAATAAATGTATTCATAAATCAATATTTTTTAGTCCTATTATTTTAGGATAATTTAATTAGACCGTAGTTAAATTTTTAGGTTGTAATAAAATCAGTGATAATTTTAAAAACTATAATTTTTGAGTAAATAATGATTTTAATTAAAAATTAAATTTATCATATTTATAAAATTATTTTCATAAAATTGAGTTCATTATTTAATTTTACAAATCGAAAAATGGTTATGGTGAATATTTGGGATTTTTCAAAAATACTTGATTTTTTTGTGAATAGTAAAATATGATAATTTATGATGAATGTTAAATACTTGAATTTTTGAGTCATGTTTTATGTAATTATGAGGTAAGTGCCCTTAGTTAGAAATAAAATGAACTTATTACTATATTTTGTCACAAGAATCAGCACTATTTCGTTTCTTGAGAAAAATAATAAAATAATGAATAAAATAATGAAAAATCACCCCTCTCCTCAATTATAAAAACCACCCATCACCCTCTCTTCTCTTCACTCTTATAAGCCTTGAATCGTGAAAAATTTCTACCCAAATACTCATCCATATTCTATCCCCATGTCCATGAGCTCTTAGTCTTACCCAAAGACAACAACCCCTTTTATTAAAGCGGTTCTCAAGGAGGAGTATTCAAGAGGTAAAATCTTCTTACTTTTCATTTTATTTTCTATATTTTATTATACTATCATTATAAACACTATCCAAATGATCTTTATAACCCAAGTATAATATATATATTATAATTATATCATGTTAATTTAAAATCCACAATCAATCTTCTTACTTTCTCACTCCTTTATTTTAAAAATGAAACCATCATCTGGGAGGTACTAATTTACAACCTCCGTGAATGAAGAACATTCATTATTTAATTTCTCCTTCAAATTTGGTCATGAAACCATTTTTGTGGATGAAATAGATTATAAAATATTTATTATATCTTATATAAGGATCTTTAACCATTTTATATATATTATATTAAATTATAGAACACAACTATTTCATTGTGATCGAAAAACCTCTAAAATTAAGGTAAATGATTATCATGAATGATTCATCCTCATATATGAAAAAAATAATACCAATTACACTTACTTTTTTTATTAATATCATAAAAATTCAATTCTTGGGAATTATACTCATTCCATATGAACTTCCATACTCATATACAAGTATACCAACTGTGAAGATCAAGAAAACGAATTCTCCCGAGTGATAAAATATTATCTTATGACTCATCAAAAAGGTCATAACTAAACATAATAAAAACATAATAAATAAAATCAAAATTTATAATGTTCCAAATTAATTAATTAATGGATTTATTTTACTATCCTAGATTTTATGATCAAGTGAAAAATACATTCAGACATAACGTAAGGGTTTTCTACCCGAACCTCCATTTTATTTCAGGTTACTCTTTTTATCTATTTACCCCAATGAAATTATTAATTATTATTATTTACTCATTATAAATTCTATTTTAACGTTGTATATATATGTACCAATTAAAATCCATCTTTATTTTATATGGGTTTACATGTTTTAAAAGGATCTTTTTCATGTTCTTCATGATAAACAAGTCCGATTCAAGGGAACTTCTCAAATTGTTACATATTTTCAGGTACACTCTATAATATATTTTTAGACCCCATTTTTTTTATAAAACAAAAAATTTTATTATGAAAAAATACCATAGTTAACTTATAGTTTTATACAAAAATTTTTCCAAAAGAACACCACTTCGCAGAGTAAAATAGTATTTCTCTTAAGTATTACTTGATGATTTTTATAAGAGTATTTTCATATATTTCAACACTATAGTTGATTCATATGATTAATTGGGATTAATATTTTATTATATCATATACCATATTTTATTTATTGTTTTATGATTAGTTTGACTGCAGATGTTTTATCTTGATACCATTCACCCTATTACTCTGAACGATTAGTGTTTATGATTACTGATTGGGGAAAGTTATTTACATTTCAAATGTTTGTTTCAATATGAATGTATATGTTGATTATGTTTCTCTTATTTAATATGAAGAATTAATTAGACTTAGTAAGTGATGTGTGGGTCCCTCAATATCCCCTTGATGACCCAATATGTCTCATGAGACAAACTAGCCTATGTTTTTACCCATTATGTATGGTGTCTTGGTCAAGGCCTTTATAACATGTTTATGATGTAAAAAATATGATTTACATCATCATGAAACTAGTAATTTTTAATCCATGTGATTATTTGACTAGTATAATATCTATGGTTATGTTTTATTATGTATTTATTTGTTCAAATTTTATTCCTTCCAAATTATTCTCAAGATTTTGTTTTAATAGCATGTTTTCTTTAGTTGTTCATTATGCCTTATTATTTATGCTTCCACTATATTATTTACCCTCACTAATAATTTGAGCTCACCCCTATCTTATTTTTATATTTACCAAGAATGTAAGATGAATTTTATGAATGAAATGAAAAGATAATCTAGAATAATAATAATGTTTACAAAGGAGTTTCTATGATGTAATTTATTTCAAGTTGTAATGTTATACTTATGTATGTATCCAGTTTTTCAAAAGTTACCAAACTATTAGGTCCTTCAGTATGTGTCCTACTTTATTATATTCCAACATAATAAAATAATTCTCCAGATACAGGATTCGGGGGTTGGGGCATTACAGTTGATATCAGAGGAAGTTTAACAACAACCTTGGAAACTATATTTATAAAACATAGTTTAAGGAATATAAACCTATGATTGAATTTGATGATAATCATAGAAGAACATACTGAAATTTTTGAAAATTGGATATTATCTGGGTCTTTCTAGAAATACATTCCTATCTAGATACTACAAGTAGACGTGGTTATGGAATATATGTTCGTAGGAGTAACAACTTCGAAAAGGTGTTTTGGGCCAGAATTAAGGTATCTTGGTATGTGACAACATGCCTTACTATGCACCTAGATTGACACTACTAGAGGGTATTTTTAGGATAATTTAAATTATCTATAAAAACCACTATAAAGTATTTAAATGTAAAAACGTCATTAAAGAAACCATACTTATTATTATAATATTAGACACACATAAAATGTCAATTTATATTAAGTGTTTTGCTAGTTCGATATTTTACATTATGTTTCATAACCTAATTTAATGTATACCATTATTTTGAAATGGAGACTTGTGGAAAAAATGGAAACCACATGAACGAATGTATCCCATGTAGGCATTTCCCTCATATGAAAGATAATGTTGTCACCTATAATTGGTGCCGAGAAACTTATAACTATACTGGGACATATGACTCAGGTTATGAATAATAAATTTACCAGTATAGAGAATCCTGGTTCACAATGTGGAGGAGAAATATTAGAATACTTTATGTGATAACAACCTCCACAATTAAATGGTGCTATAAACCCATTTATAGTAGAGTAGTGGATAAGTTCCATAGAGAAGATATTTCTAGTTTGAGGAAGTAATGAAAGGGAGAAGGTTAAAACGGCAGTTTATCATCTCCTAGAAGATTCTGATCAGTGGTGGTTATTAATTCAAAAATCAAAGGAGGATAATGGAATCTAAAATATAGAGAGGAATTATTTTAAGGAATTTTTTCTAGAAAAATATTTTCCTCGTGAACAACAAGTAGATATGGAGTGGAAATTCTCGAGCCTAATACATAAAGAGAATAAAAATGTTTCCAAGTATACAGGTAGAATTACAATATTATCAAGAAATTATGTGGACTGTATATGTAATCCAAGGATCAAGATTTATTGATTATTTTATAGTTTAAAACCATTCCTCTAAAGGTCACTAGTATCCCAAAATTTCTCATCATATGAAGATATAGTCTCATGTGCTATCAAGATATGAAAAGATCTATCTAGGTCTTATGACTTTAAATGAATGAAATATAATAAGATGGAAAGTGTACAATATGGTAATGGAAATATGTAAATAAGGAAATAAGTGAAGAATTGATTTTCTATCCTATAAAAATTATTGGAAGAAACACTCCAGTACGTGCCTGAAGGGTATGAGTATTTGTTTCAGGTGTGGAGGAAAAGGCCACCAAGACCATGATTGTTAGAGGAAGAAATAAGCTACCAATGTTCAATGCTACAATTTTAATGATATTATACATTATTCAAATGATTATACAAAGCATCAAATGAACTTTCCACAAAGAAGTCCAAGGGATCAAGGCCAAGCTTATGCGATCACAACTATTGAGTTTGAAGTTCTTAATGATGTGGTGGAAAGTACTTTAATAATTTTCTCAAACATATCCAAAGATTTATTTGATTTTATATCATCACATTATTTTAAATCTTCCTAGTTTTCCAATAAAAATATATGTTTCCCTTTTGATTTAATAAAGAATTTTATAGTTAAAACTCTTAAGGGATGTATCATCACAACAAAGATGTTTCGATTTTCCCCATTATGATAGATAAACGTGTTTTAGTTTCAGAACTTATCATTATAACCATAAATTATTTTGATATAATACTTGTTATGGATTGGATTTCAAATTTAATGTGAAAGTATATTTCAAGAATAAGTAAGATACAATTTTTGAGAATGATTAATAATACCTTATCTTTAAATAATAAACCTCACCATTTGATTCTTATCTAGATCCATCCCCAGTAGCTCTACTGAATTCAATTCATGGGGAGGATGAGAATGCAATATCTATGGGTGGGGAAATAAATCTTCAAATTGAGGATGCACTTATTTTTTAAGAATATAACGATCTATTTCCAGAGGATTTACCTGGACATACTCTAGAGCAGGATGTTTAGTTCACTATAGATATAATTCATGGTTCAAGACCTATATCAATGACTCCATATAAAATGGCCACATTATAATTAGTAGAACTAAATAAAAAACTATAATAATTGATTGATAAAGGATTTATTCCCCCTAGTGTTTCTACATTAGGAGGCCATGTTCTCTTTGTCAAGAAGAAAGATAGACCAATGAGGCTATCTATTGATTATAGAGAAATCAATGCTATTACCATAAAGAAAAAGTATCCCCTACCTCTAAATGATGATTTATTTGATAAAATTCATGGAGCTCAATAATTTCTAATGATTTACCTTTGGTCTAGATATCATTAGTTTCATGTGAGGAAGGAATATATTCCAATGACAATATTTCAAACTAGCTTTGGGCATTATGATTTTTTAGTAATTCCTTTTGGACTAACTAATGAACCCTCTATTTTCATGGATCTAATGACTAGGGTTTTCAAGGAATATCATGTTGAATTTTATGTGGTATTTATTGATGATATCTTGGTATACACTAAAATCTATGAAGATCATGAAAATCACATGCACATTTTTCTCATGACTCTTAGTAAGAATGAGTTATATGGGAAGTTTAGCAAGTGTGAATTATGGATTCAAATAGTTTCTTTTCTATGACATATTGTCTCTATGGATGGAATCTTAGTTGATCCTGTGAAGACTAAGGAAGCTCAAGAATGTCCTACACAAATGAACATGACTGATGTATATAGTCTTATTGGTTTAGTAGGCTATTATCAGGGTTTCATTCACAAATTCACCTGATTAGCTGACCCATTAAAAAATATTACTCATAAAGGGGTTAAGTTTCTATGGAAAAAATAATGTGTACCATTTTATGAATTAAAGAATAGGTTAGTGAATGATCCAATCTTTACTCTACCATCGTGAAATACTGTATTTGTGATTTATAGTGATGCATTAAATAGATGACTTAGTTGTGTCCTTATGATGAATTATAGAGTTATTGCCTATGCATAAAGGAAGTTAAAAAATCATTAATTGAACTATCCAACTCATTATCTTGAGTTATCACTTGTAATAATTTATTTTATGATATAGAGAAATTATCTCTATGGTAAAATATGTGAGATATATATACAGATCACAAGAGCTTGAAATATATCTTATCATATAAATAAATCAACTGAGGCAAAGGTGATGGATCGAGTTGCCTAAGGATTATTATTGTTCAATACACTATCACCTAGTGAAGGAAAATAAGGCAGCTGATGCATTGAGAAGGAAGGATCCTGGAGTTCTGAATAAAAAGAGAATTTAAAAGGACCCTATGTATATGGATCTAGCACAGATAGATATGTAAATTATCAAATAATGTGAAACATCACTACATTTTCAATTGGCTACCCAACCATCTTTACTAGAAAGGATTAAATGTTCTCATCCTAATGACAAGAGTCTTCAAAATAAAATTAATGTTATGAATGATGGGAAGTTGGAAGACTTCATTTATGGAGATGGAATTATAAAATTTGGGAGGAGGCTATGTGTTCCCTCTATCCCTAGGATAAAAATGGATTTATTTGGTGATTCCCATAGCTCAAATGTTTCTACACATCATGGCATCAATAAGATGTATAGAGATCTAAACGAACATTTCTGGTGAGATAATATGAGGTGGAAAATTGCTAATTATGTATCAAGATGTTTAATCTCTAAAAAATTGAAGGTTGGAAGAAAATATCCTAGAGGAGTATTGTAACCCCTTCCTATTACTACAGGTAAATGGGATGACATCACTGCATATTTTGTCACTATATTACACAAAACTCCAAGAAAGAATGATTCAATATAGGTAATTAGTGATCAACTTAGTGGATCTTCACATTTCCTCGCTATAAGGGAATATTTTCCACTAGAGTGCCTTACACTACTCTATATCAATGAATTGGTAAGACTAAATAAAGAACCTCTCAAAATTGTGTAAGATCGTGGTCCATAATTTACATCAAAATTATGGAAAATTATTATGAAAAATTTGGATACTGAGCTTCATTTTAGTGCTTCTTATCACCCCCAAACCGACATGCAGTTAGAAAGGACAATCAAAACATTATAAGACATGTTGACATCATGCTCACTTGATTTTCAAGGTATGTGGGGTCAGTATTTACATGTTATAGAGTCTTACTACATTAATAGTTTCCATAATACCATTAAAATGGAACCATATGAAGAATTGTATGGAAAGAAATGTCATACAACAACATATGGGGAAGGAGACGGTGAATGGAAGATTGTAGGCCCTAAGCTTGTAGAGGAATCAAAAACAAAGATAAAGACTATTCATTCCCACATCAAACAAGCTCAAAGTAGAAAAAATAGATATGCCAATAATCAAAGGAAGGATTTGTAATTTCAAGTGGAAGATCCAATTCTCTTGAAAGTATCTCCATCGAAGGGTGTTATAAGATTTGGGAATAACGGGAAACTGATCCCTACGTATCTTGGTCCTTTTGAAATTATGCAGAGATATGGGGCTTTGACATATCATGTAACAATGTCTACTAGCCTTTATAAAGTACACAATGTGTTCCTCATCTCATTGTTAATAAAATACATTCCATACCTAATGTATGTACTAACTTGTAATGGAATTGTTATGGAATCAGATTTATCTTACTGTGAAGAGTCTATCTGAATTTTGAACACCAAAGAATAGGTGTTGAGTAATTAGATGACTCGGTTGGTAAAGGTGCATTAGAAAAATAATAAAATTGAAGAGGTGACGTGGGATCATGAACTTATGATAAAGAACTACCCAAATCTTTTTATGAGGTAACATCTATAATTTTGAGGTTTAAATTTTTGAAGGAGGGGAGAATGTAACACCCCAAGGATTTACAGATACATTTAATATTGAATGTAATGAGCACAAAAATGATTCCTTGCAAAACAACAATCTATTATTATAATGATTTAAAAAGGATAGTTATAAACTAGAAATGAAATATAGTTTTTCCACTTTTGTCATTTGAATTTTGAAAAACCAACATACATAGTTGTGATCAGTAAGAAATTTAAAGTATGACAGGATCAACTTAAATATTTTGGTGATTAGTAAATTGACCATTTTGAATAGTAATTTTACCCTTATGAATATTAATATGACCCTTATGGATAGTAACATCACCAATGAAGGTATAAATAAAATTTAGGTATCTTATAAATGAATGTGTGATATAATGGTACAAGCATGTGAATATTTTAAAATTTAATAATTAAGTGTCGGTATATATTTAATTATAATTATATAATTATTAAATATATAAAAATAAAATTAAAATCTATAAAAGGTATTCATAAATAATTTTTTTCTTATGATTTTAAGATAATTTAATTTTACCATAGATAATTTTTCAGGGTGTTATAAAATCAGATTTAATTTTTAAAAACTGTATTTTTTGAGTAAATAATGATTTTAATTAAAAATTAAATTTATAATATTTATAAAATTATTTTCATAAAATTGAGTTAATTTATTTATTCTAAACATAATAAACTGGTTAAGGTGATTTTTTCGGACTTTTTTAAAATACATGAATTTTTGGGTGAATAGTAAAATACGATAATTTATGATAAATGTTAAATACATGAATTTTTGAGTCATTATTAATGTAAGGTTGAGGTAAGCACCATTAGTTAAAAATAACATTAAACTATTACGATTTTTTTCAAAACAAAAAAGACTATTTCTTTTCTAGATCAATATAATAAAATAATGAATAAACTAATGAGAAATCACCCCTCTCAACCACTATAAAAAAACCCTCACCCCTCTTCTACTCCCAACTATAAGACTTGAAACTTGTAAAAGTTATTAATAAATATTTTTCCCTAGTCTCTACCTCTTTTTAGGATCTCTTGGTCTTACCATAAGACCAAAACCCCTTTCCTTAAGGAGGTTCTCGAAGATAAGTTTTTAATAGGTAAAATCCTCTTTCTTTTCCTTTTATTTTCATTCTTTTAATATACTATCCTCACCTCCTAAGTCCGAATGATCATGATAACTCTAATATAATAAATATACTAGAATTAAATCATGTTAATTTAATAACCATTATCAATATCCTTACTCACTCTCTTTTATTTTCAAAATGAAATCATCATCTGGGAGGTGCTGATTTACAAACCTTTGTGGATGATGAGCATTCATTATTTAATTTATCTTTAAAGGTTAGTCATGAAAAAACATTTATGGGTGAAACAGATTATAAAATATGAATTATATATCATTTAACATTATGTAACCATTATATATATATTTTATTAAATAATGGAACAAAACTATTTCATTGTGCTCGAAAAAATGATAAAATTAAGCTGAAAGATTATCATTAATGATTCATCCTCATATATGAAAAAACAATAATACATAATACCAATAACAATTATTATTTTTAATTAATATCATATTGATTCAATTATGTGGAATTATACCCATTCCACATGAACTTCCATACTCAAATACAAGTATACTGATCAAGAAGTCCAAGGAAACAAACGCTCCCGAGTGATAAAATTGTATCTTATGACTCATAAAAAAGGACATAAATAAATTTAATAAATAAAATAAATGTATATTAAGTTATAAATTAATTAATTAATAGATTTAATTTTATTATATAGTACGTTAATGTCAAGTGCATAACACATTCAGACATAAGGTAAGGGTTTTCTACCAGAACCTCCATTTTCATTCGAGTTACTATTTTTCTCTATTTACCATAATGAAATTCGTAATTATAATTATATACTCCTCATAAATTATGTTTTAATGTTATATATAATTTTAACAATCATAATAATTTTTTTTATGGGTAGTTACATTTTTTAAAAGGATATTTCTCAAGTTCTTCATGATAAACAAACCCGATTCAAGGGAGCTTCTTGAATTCTTACCTATTTTCAAGTGCACTATATAATCTGTTTTAAGACACCATTATTTTTATAAAATAAATCATTTTATGAAGAAAAAATATCTTAGTTTACTTATGATTTTATACAAATATATTTCCAGAATAACTCTTCTTTTCAAAGTAAAAGAGTATTTCTCTCAAGTATTACTCGATGATTTTTATAAGAGCATTTTCATCTATTTCAACACTCTTGTTGATTCATATGTTAAATTGGGATTAATATTTTATGATATCATGTAACATATTTTATTGAATGGATTATAATTAGTTTGACTATGGATGTGCTATCTTGATACTATTCACCATATTACTCCAAAAAGTTAGTGTTTATGTTTATGGATTCGTAAAAGTTCTTTACATTTCATATGTTAGTTTCAATATGAATGTATATATTGATTATGTTTCTATACATTCATATGAGGAGTGTATTGGACTATATAAGTGAAGGGTGGGACCTTCTATAGTCCACCGATGCATCGGTAGGTCTCATGAGACAAACTAGCATGTGTTTTTACCCATTATATATGTTGTCTTGGCCGAGGCCTTGATATGTTTATAATGTTAGAAATTATGCACTACCTAATTTTGAAATTTTTAATTGATATTACATGTGCTTATTTTGCTAGTATAATATCCATGGTTATGTTTTATTATGGAATTATTTGTTCATCTTTCATTCCACCCATATTATACTCAACATTTTGTTTTAATAGAACATGTTCTGTATTTATTCATCATGCCTTATTATTTATGCTTTCACTATATTACTTACCCATATTGAGCATATTAGCTCACCCATTTCTCATGTTTATTTTATCTAGGATGCTAAGATGAATTTTATGAATTACATGAAAGGATAATTTAAAATAATAAGTGTGTTTCTAAAATAGTTTTTACGATTTAATTCATTTCAAGTTGTAATATTGAAATTATGTATGTGTATATATTTTTCTAAATCTAATGAAATATTTGGACCTTTGGGATTCATATTCATTTTTTATATTAAAATGTAATAAAATAATGCACCGTCTCCGGGCTACTGGGGTCGGGGTGTCACGAAAAACATTTTATTTTTCAAAGATATATTTTATTCAAAAAAGTTTTTTTGAGTGAATAATATAATTATTTTATGGAACTTTTAGAAATTTTATTTTATAAGAGAAATATAATTTTTTACATTAGAATATCTAAATTTTAGTTAATAGCGAAAATACTGATTTTTATTAAAATATATTTTTTAAAGTATAGAAAGTTAAAATTCTATTTTTGATTAGTTTTTAAAACTAATTATATATATTTGATTTAAAAAAAATCAAATTATAGTTTTTTAAATGATATTTATTCTTCAATTTATTATAAAAATATTTTATACTTTTAAAATGGCAATTTTTTGAAAAATCATTTTTGATCACAATTTTCCATTTTTATTTTAAATTAAATTCTTCCACTTATGATTTTGGGTATTTTTAAAAAATTATTACATATTTGGAATCATGAGGTCCAAATTTGGTAAATATGACACTTTATTTTTTTCCATTATGAATAGTAAGCATCATAATTCTTATTACCATGGTAAAGTGTAAATTAGGTAATTAAGAGTTGAACATAAAAAGGATAAGGACAACAAAATGATCATAACACTTAAATTAAGTTTATTAGATAATTTAATTTCATCTATTATCATTCAATATTTGGTTATATAGCCTTTTTCCATTTTTATTTGATTATAACCGTTATAATATTTTATTTATAGAAAAGTATTAAATTCCAAAATACTATTTTTAAAAACTATAATATTTTTAACATGGTCATAAATAGAGAATATTTTTAGTTATAAATATTATTTTGAAATATAAATAATTTATCTACATCATGATAATTTATTTTTAATTTTTATTGAATAAATAATTACCTTAAATGCTTGCACAATGCTGATGCATTAATTATTCTGTAAATAAATAAATCAAATAAATGATATTAAAAATATTAAATGAAATATAATTTTAGATAATCAATGTAATACATGAACTTTTTAGATTAATATAATATTTTAGAAATGTAATAAAATATTTTTTTTGAATTTCATTTATTGTCTTGATGTTATTAATGTCAATGTAATGAATAGGACTGAAAATTGATATTAATGATATTTTATAATAAATAATATTTTATTAAATGATATAAAATTTATAAAATATTATATTTGAAAAATTCTATATGATATAGTTTAAAATATTTAACATGGTCTATTTATGATATATTTTCTCATTTATAGTTAATATATTTACCTTAAAAGAGTAAAAATCCTTATTGTCATGATAAGTTTGAAAATGGATAATGAGAGATTAAAACCAAAGGATAAGGGTTGAAACATAGTTAAAACTTTTATAATTATCATTATATGAGATTATTTAGATCCATAATCATTTTATGTTCTAAATAAATTAGTTTGGAGACATTTGGGATTAAAAATTAATTTATCTTATTTTAATATTATGGGAAATTTCAAGAGTGCCCCTTACCTTTCTTATAACGTAAAATATCCTCTTCCATTTACTTCACAATTAAAGACCCATATATATTAGAATATATCTTCCCAAATACCATTATAACATCGCTATCCACATTTTAATGGACTTAGTTATTGAATAATAACATCCTTAGTAGTCTTAAGGTGTTAAGTAAAGGAGGTTATCCAAAGAAGCGGTGTCCTTATTAACCAATTGCATTTGTTTTATTTATTCATACACTTACTTAAAATATTCCATAACCATTATTATATAATAAAATAATTATATGTTATATACTGAGGTGTTTTTATATTAATAGAACAATCTATATCCATATACTCTTCCACCAAATGGGAAACAAAACCATCGTTTGTGTGTATGACATACTACTACCTCACGAACTGATTTAATTTATTTTCTATAACCATATCTCATGACTACTTATAATTCTAGAAATAATGTATTTATATAATATTCATGACATATTTATCATTCTAAAAATATAACATAAAATTTACTTTCTTATCTTTACATTCATTAAAAAATGATAACGTCGTTCATGAGTAAGTTAGGACTACCACCTCCATGAAGCGACATGATTAGTTTTTCATGACCACATAACATGGATGATATATATAAGTATATTTAAATAAATAATATGTTTTTTATGATATAATTATAATTAATTGATGATAAAATAATACATACCTTCTTTCTGTAATGATCATTCAAAAATGGAAACACTACTAATGCATACGTACGGCCTATCGTCTCTATGATTGTAACATAGTTCATTTTTAATAATCATTTTTGTTGGATTTAAAAGTAAAAATGATGCATATAAATTATAATTATTTAATTATTATTATTTTGGACATGATGGAATAATGTACCCTTCGACTATGTTCAATATACTGAAGTTGTTTTGATATTATGGACCAAACGTTCTGAAAATACACATCATGGACTTAATTGAGTATGTAATTAAAATCTAATAAATTTAAAATGGTTTTTTGATAAGGTATTAATTCATTAAAATGATCTTAATAAATCAAATAATTTATATGAGTCTATTAAACATGTTTTAAAGATATATATAGAAATCATGGACTTGAGGAAAGGGATTTCGTTTCAATTTACTTTCATTGAGGCATATTTTATTATTATGCACCTAATTTATTTTATATATAATTATATATAATTTTACATGAGATATCATTAATCCTTCATACTTAATGATATTTTTTGTTTCAATTTGAATTACTTAATCCACAAGGATTTGATTTTAATGTTACCATGTGGTACATAGTTTCTTTACTCGGTTTCATTTTGTTGGGTTAAAACTCTTATTCATTGAATTTGGTATGCCATGATTATGTGTGAATTGATATCTAAATTTTTTTATTATGTATTTTGAATTGTTTTTTGTGGATTAAAATTTTTTATGCACAATCTCTTCATCTATTAATTATTAATTCAATAATATGATCTTTGTATGGGTTATTCATTTCAAATTATCTTTCCTTGGGACATACGTTTATGATATAAACAAATATTCTTTTACGAGGTGTATATGAAACCCCTTTGATATAATATATTATTAATATACATATGTTTATTATATTTAAAGATTAATTTGTAGTTGTTATTTCATGGGGATCATGGTTGAAAAATTACCGAAGTGGGAAAGGATTTATTTTAAAATCTACTTTCTTTCCAAGACTGTTCATGTTGAAGGTTATTTTAGAGGAAATAATATGATATTATTTTCTTATACCACATATCTTTTCTTATCCTCTGGTTATGAATGTTGTTGACATGTTTAATTTAAATATCCTCCATTATTGATTGAATAAACTGTAGGAATGTTGTTTGTAAGTGATAGTTATATTATATCATCTTTCAGATCTAGAATCTTTCTATTCCATATCGATGTTATCAAAAATGTTTTAAAACATATTAATCTCTAAAAATAAATAATTTCCTAAATCTATTTGACATTATCTTTGTAATTATTTTAAAAGGGTTTAAAATAAAATTTCTTAACATTTTTAAATTGGGTCACTTTTGATTCCATTTTTAAAAATATTTGAAAAGAATGTTACTTTTTAACATCTACAAAATTAAAATATTTTCCCTATTTCATGATTTTTATTTACTTTTAAGCTTCATTTATATGTTTCCATGGTTATTTTCATAGAAAATAATTTTCCACATATGTTTTAAATTTTTATAAAATATTTTTCAAATAAAGGTTATTTTATTTTATTTCCAAAGAATGTTTTAAATATTTTTTTAATTTTATTTTCATCTATATTAACATCTTCTAATGATTCTTCTATTTCATTGGGATTTTGATATTATGATACCATCTATATTGTTTCTCAAGATGGATTATGCTAATTTTTTTAGAGGGATTTTAATAAAACCCAATTCTTTTTATGGATTTAGAAACTTATGATGGTTGTTTTTCAAGGTTATTATGTTGAAAATTGAAGATTTTAAATGTTTTATTAATGTTATAGTTTTGGGACATTGTTTACAAAGGGTCATTCCCCATTATACGTCATGGTTTAGACCAAAATATCTTATACGATGGGTGTTCCAAGATATTTCTCTAGAGCATTGGGTAATTATTATGTTTTCTAGAGAATTATATTATACGTTGACCATAAAGTTATTATAATTGTAAGGGTTTAATAGGGGTCTTATAATGATGATACCCAAGGGTACCAAATTTTTTATTTATTCTTCATATGGTTTACAAATGTTTCCTTTGATCACATATGACATCACATTGCTCATGATTATTGCATCTTATGACTATTTTCATATAGAAAATATTTATTTAATGTTTCATGATTGATGTTATAGATATTTATTGGTATGAATTATCTTATCTTATAATCATTAATATTAATTATATCATCATACCATTATGACCATATTACTATCACTGTTTAGAATCAATTGTTAATGCTTATGTTTACCCTTATTGATAATTTTATCTCACCTTTATTATGTTTTCCTTTTCCTTGGGTTATGAATAATAATGAAAAATGATTTTTGTATAGAAGTGTGTCATATGTGTGTAATTTTATGGAATATTAAAAGCAAGGTATAGTGGGAGAAATACTCTCTGAATTCATGAGTGTTGTTTATTTAATATTTTTTTCTAATTATATAGAACTCTAAACCTTAATGGTACTTGGTTATGTATGTTATCCATTATTTCCTTTTGATGTTGTAAGGTTTGGATAGAAAACATTAGGTCTCAATTATTAGCACAAATCAAGAAATGTAAAGTTTATGTTTTTTTTCCTGGATCTAGGAGTTCGAGTTTAGGGCTACTATAATTTAACTAGGATAGATCTCATAGAGATTTACATGATCTTAAACAAATACCATCGACAATTTCACCCAATCTATAATTTTTGAAGCTCAACTTGGGAGTGGTATAGGGAAAACCCCAATGATTCTACTTCCATTCAATGCTCAGACAAATGAACCCCATAAGGATGACTTATACTACATTTTGACATTACTTCTCCATTATACATGAATTTAATAATGATATAAATTCTATTTATAAGTTAAAATTAAAGGGCTATACTATAACTATCACATTTAATAATTTTATCACATTAAAATATCACGGTTAATTATAATTCAATGATTTTCTATGAAACAAGATATTAAACATAGTATTTATCTAAAAGGGAAATTCATACTAAAATATTAGGGTGTTATTTTTAATCCCCACTTAAATAAATTGCATCCTCAAACTTTTATTTATCACTTTGCATGAAAAACATCTAAGGGATCCCTATGAAATACATGGATCAAGATATAATTTATACTCAGATATCAACCTCACTATATTAGATACTAGGAAACTAATATTTTCCTATATAGAAGGCATATATTTTGGTTTTCATTTACCCCAATATTTTTACCAAATATAATTCCTTATAGGATTATAAGAAATATGGTTTTCTAGTGACATACCCTCAAAATCTTCATTTTCATGATCTGATTTCCAATAAAATTCTAGACACAAATTGGTTATATAAAATCCAGTTAATATCCTATAAAATAAAATTAAACGATTATTTGAATATGAAATATCAATCCAAGGATGTCTAATCATATTAAAACCTCATTATATTATATGAAACTATTGGTTAAACCTATGTTTCTTTATATTGGGTTCCCTTATGCTTCTTAATCCAGTCCCAAAAAATGGCTTTACATCACTCTAAGTCCAACTAAGACACCCCAAACATGAACTTAGATATACAATGGTAAAAATAAAACATTTTGAAATTTTCTTTGATACTAAGTGAAATTAACCTATCCTAAAACACAAATATTTTACTTTATTTCCATAATTTAAACATTTCATCTAAAAAACACACAATCCAAAACCCAAAAGTTTAGTATCCATTGAGAATAAATTTATTATCTTCTTATTTAAAATTAATCCTTCAACACCTCCCATAAATATCCTTACATAAAACTTCCTTCTACACAGTGTCTTATATATAATTTCTCTGGGAAGTGGAAAAAAAGGAGTGATCTGAAACACTCAATAAGAAAAAAATTACAAATAAGACATAATGGTCTAGTTCATAAACATGTGAGAAACATGGTCATGGAAAAAATATGTCACATAAATGATGTTATTTTAAGGAATCTTCTCTTTTATTTTTTGTTTCACATTCATTAAATGGTTTAATTGGGTGGTTTTCATGAAAATGTCAGTTTTTGAGCTGGATAGGAGGAGGCACACCATTAATAGAAACTATACGCCAGATCATTGCAATCCATTAGACCAGCACGATAGCATTTTCTAGGTTGAATGGCTAGGTGCATGAGCATGCATACCTCTCAGGATAATATTATGACCAAGACAATGGAACTTTTCAGGCCGCATTTCAAGGTTCATAGTTATGATCCCTTTCTAGTTAAACCATGTAGCCATTTTTTCCTCTTAGATAGAGGTGTCACACGTTTGGTATGTGGTTTGAAAAACTGTATGAAAAAATCCTAAAGCTTGCTAGAAATTTGAATTTTTTGGATTTACAAAATTTCGCCTCTATTATTTTAAGTAATAAACCCCATTTTATCACCCCATTCAACCCTTCTAGCCCTAGGCATTCCTCCCTCTCCTCCTCACCCTCATTTGGACTCAATGTTTTTTTGTGGATTTTTATTGGAATCTTTAATAAATATTCATGTATATTCCTTGTCTCTTGTCTTCTTCCCTCTTCTTAGTGTCTTCTCTCTTCCTCCTTGAATTATCACTTCTCTAGATATTAGGTTGACCTATGTTGGGTTCAATATCATTTTTTTGGGTTAAATATTGTTGGTATTAGTGTGATCTTTCCCTTATAGGATCCCCTCTTGCAGTGGCTTGTGGATTTCAACCAAATTAGGGTGATTTCAAGAAAGTGGTAGGTGGTTCCATGCCTTAACATTAATTAATGATTTTATTATGATATATTTGGTTTCCAAATGGGTTTATAAATTTTTTGGGTGTTCCTAAAGTTATTTTCCATGGGTTTTTGTTTGAGTTCATGATTGAATAGTGAATTTCCCTTTGCAAATGGTTGTTTGTATAATGTGGTTTTAGTTATTGAAATTGTGATTATATGGAAGTGATTTCACATGATATAGAGATTAGAATATAGCACTTGGTATCCATGGGGATCTAGGTGGGTTGCTATAGACTAATATGTCGTTTGGATTGGCTGGGAAATGACCAGGGATCTCCGAAATGTTTTCACTAAAACACTAACAAAAAAAATGGTGATGTCTTGGGGACCACTATAACATTGCATATGACCTCTCTATTATTTCTTCCATGGGAATGTTCTATATGGTTTTATCACTATGATACATGGATCATAGGGCCCTAAAACATAGCTACCTAGGGAGTCTCTCGTGGAGCATTATTTTTGTTTTGAACCATTCAAAATTAAATTTACATTGTTTAAAATTTTATATAGATAACATACATTTTTTCAACGTGTTTCAACATTATTATTTTGAAAACTTTAATGTTAATTTTTCATTTAATGTCATTGCATGTAATATTTTGGTGGTATCCTACAAGGAAATGTAACTTGAACCCAACATACACCCATGGGTATATGTAGATATTTTGTTTCTGAATCAGTTAATGTAAAGGATTTATGTGTTGGTGTTTGGGGTCGTTTATACTAGCGATTTATTTTGGGAAGGTGTTAGTGGTGGTGACATGGGGTGTTTCCCCACATGCTACATGTAGGTTTTGTTCATCTTGTTGATCCCCTCTTCTTTTTGGTTATTTTGGGTTTTGGTTGTAAATGATAAGTGTTTAACTCATGATTGTAGTGTTTTACTTAGGTATATTTTATTATGGATGTTGGTTATGGTGTGATGTGGATCTTTGTGTTGTGGATTTTCATTTTTCATGGATGAAACTATTACCAAAATGTGTTACTCAATGCCCAGGCACTAGTTGCTAGCTTGTGGGGATCATGAACACACTTCAAGCCATAGCATAGGATGAGTCAAGTGTGGGTTTGGATGGAATATTGGGATGTTTCATGAAAAAATTCATCAAAAGAAGGTTTTCCCATTCTATGGGTCATGTTATTTGGGATTTTATAGATAAATATAAGCTAGGTTTATTGGGGATTCAGGTCATGGTTAGGAGTAGGGTGTCTAGCCAAGACACCCGGTGATTGAACATGGGTCACCAGGTGATGTTTATGATTTGGTTTAACCCCTCTTTTAGATATGATTCATAAGATGTAGACTGTGAAAGGACACCTAGGTGGGGTGGAGTGGTTTATTTTTTTGTTGTGATTTTCATGGTTTCATTTCAATTTATGTGGATATTTAAATCAAGATATTATTAAGAAAACTTATGGGTGATATATTAAGGATTTATTTTGTTTTGTTAATTGATGTAGCATCATGCCTCCCTTGAGACTTCCATTGTAACTATATAAAGAAGCTGGAGAGAATTTCCCCACACTTATTTATTAGAGATTAGTGGATGTAGTGGTTCGGGTTGTCCACGATTTGGATCAGGGAGTGGGATCTAGTCCCACTCAGGCTAAGGAAATTGAACTTGGTATATAAAAAGGATAAATCATAGGAGTTCCATAGTAATAAAACCACTTCATTCTGGTGTAGTAAAAACCCCTAGGAAGATGAAGATTTGGTGGATAAGGTTTAGAGGATCATCAAGTATCTTGAGACTCCTGAAGCGATTAAGGTGAAATATGCTTCATTCTTATTAGAATGCCCCAATCAAAGGTAAAGAGACTTAGTGGTCTAGTCCAACAAACATGAATAGATGGATTGGAAGTATTTCAAGATTTCTTTCAAGGAGAAATATTGATATAGTACCTTGTCCCTCTCTAAGTCATGAGAGAACCTATATCTCCATCAAGGAGATCAGACTGTGTTGGAATATGCCAATAATTTTTTAGAACTAGTTTGTTTCACACCTGAGGTGGGTTTAAATGAGTATTTAAAGGATCAATGTTCTGAAATGGGGCTATGGATGAACATTAGATCTCAGGTATTCTTATTCAACCTAAAACATATTATAATGTTGTCAACCAAGCTCAGGTGGTGGATATTGATTGGACTGGTAAATCGGGTCTCTCAATAGTAGTTTCAATAGTAAAAAAAGGTGGTAATGTAATTTTGAAAAAGAAAAGGAAGCATTATGAGTAGGATAATAAAGGAGGTTGTATCTGATGTAAATATATTTTTCTAGTATTTTTATAATTTTCTAACTTGGTTTTAATTAATTAGTTTAACCACTTTTTATTTCTTTTGTTTAGTTTTAGTTTTGTAGTATTTTTTATATTTTGATAATTTTTACTTAATCTATATACGTATATTAGTAATTTTGTATTTTATTAGTTATTTTAATTTTATATTTCATATTTAACACTATATTATCATTATTATTTTCACTAATTTTATTTTATTTTAGTTTATTAATTTTTATTAGTATATATATATTTTAATTCTCTATTGGTATTTTATTTTATTTCAATATTTTTTGTACCATTAATAAAATTGTATTTTCTATTGTTTTATTAATTTTTATTATATTAAATAGTTTTATTATATTGAATCACATATGAATATATATATATATATATGTATGTATATGTATTTTAATTCCAAGTACATGTGTATTAACATTTAATTCTTATTACTATTTATTATCATTATCATTAATATTAATATTAATATTTTACTTTTAGATAATATGATTTTTTTTAATTTAAAAATGAATTTAACTATTTTTGTTTTTGTCTTTTTTTATTTTGAATTCACCCTAACTACCAAGCTGCCCTCCTTTTTATATTTTTTCACCCTCAACCGCCCCCTCACCCCTCCCCTCCCCTCTCAATTTACCCACCTACCCCCTCCCCATGACCCACTCCCCCAACCTAACTATAAGTTTCCCACTTACCCCCTTATCCCCCTAGCTAGACCTACCCCACCTCCCTTTTTCACTCCATGCTCCTCCTCCTACCGCCTCCCCTCATCCCCACCCCCTGTTCCCCACACCCACCCCCTATTACCCCTCCCCCTCTCCCACCACAAGCCCCACCCCCTACCCCCATACCCTCTAGAAACCCTTATCCCCCCTCTCTCCCCAATCGCACCCCACTACCCCACCCCCTGCCAGCCTCCTCCTTCTGTAGCAAGCACACCAGCTGCTGGCGATCCCTGCTCCCCTCCATGACTGGCCTCACCTCCTTATCACAAGACCAATGATCCATCTTCCTCCACTTCATCTGTTCATCAATAATATCCACCTCTGATGCACACCAATTCCAAGAGGATCACACTAATAGTTGAGTAGATAACTTCCCCTCTATTTAATGTGACATTCACGCTACTTCATGTGCACCATCACGTACAATGATAGTTAGTTGATTGATGAAAACGAGTGATTTGCACAGTGGCAGAGCATACTAGCATGATCATTTTTTCGTGATGAAAAAATGGTGATTATTAGTTTACGATCATCTACATTAGCGTGCGGCAACCATAGAAATGACACCAACATGGTGATATCTTCCGTATATTATTTTATGTGTTGTGTTGTTGTGATTGAGGGATAATTATTTTGTGTCGAAGTTATGACTAATGTGATGATAATTGCATGTCAATTTTTTATCTATGTTTGATTGAATTTTGAATTAATTTTAGTTTTATGTTTATTTAATTAATTATATCTATGTTTTCATTAATTATTATTTGGGCTCTGCACTCATGTTTTGGTGCCCGATCATGTGATACCAAATAAGTAATCATGGGAAGGATTTCCTGGGAGAATTTATTTATCCAAAATTCAATCATGCGTGTGATCGAATTATGAATAAATAAATATATTAATAAAAAAATTAATATTTTGTGTGAACTTTCCTTAAAACATGATTGATTCATACCTAATAAGTGATCTTATGTGAGAGAACCTGATATAGGTAGATACTTCAACTTTGTGAAAAATGGGTTTTTGTATTTTACTAAGTGATTCAGTAATACAATGACTTGAAAATTATTTGTTAGGATAGATAATGAAATGAAAAATAACTTGTGTAAAAATTAAATTACTATATAATATCAGAGAACAAGACCTAAGATTATTTTGATTAAATTTGGAATCAATGATAACTAAATAAATGAATATTCAGATGTGTGCATTAAATAATTGGCATTGCATGAAACTAAATGGACATCACAACTCTAACACTTCCATCTCCACCAATTTCATTCATATCTTAATTTAGTTCACTTGGATAGTTTTAGTTAATTTAAATATTTGTCTTTAAATAGTTCTTTATATTTTATATTTTTTAGATGTTAATCACAATTAAATCCCATCTGCCTAAACATTCCTCCAAGAGGATATTACTAGTGTCTGCTCACATTCTCTCTACATTTCGACCCTAATCACTGCTTCTAAAGTAGTTGGTAGGTTAATAAATATTTAACATTTAACATGTTGCAATGTGTGTGCCATAACTCTAGTTATCCATCCTGACCACCTAATTTTGTAACCACTAGTGGTGGGTCAGTTGTGTTCCATTGGTGTGGAACCCTAGGACACATATAGAACATCTGTTTGGATCCACCTAGGTGATGTCACTTCTGAAAAATTATTGGAAACTTATAGTGGGTTTTCAGAAGAACACTCCCATATTGGGGTGTTGTGAGTTCCTCATACTTTAGGGGGATGAAATCTCATTCAGAACCATCCAGAATCAAGGGTTCATGGTTTGGTGGTCATGGGGGTAGTAATGGATATACTACTGGGTAGAGTCATCCTATGGAATAAATATAAGTTAGTATTCATTTCCAATCCTAAACTAATACAAAGAAACTTCATTTTATGGATCAAACACTAGTGGAATCAAATACAGTCCCCACAACTACTTGAGGTACTGTGTTTATTACATCATCCATTATCGTCATTTTATTTTATAGTGGTTCTTATAACTCTTTTATTTCTACCAATATATTGGAATTTCTAAAATTAATAATGGATCTTATACCTTATGCAATAGAGTTGGTTATGCTACTTGGTAAGAAGATGGAACAGGGTTATAAATGTCCATCCTTTTCTCTCACACTATCAAGGGATGAATTGGAATATGGATTTATGGTTTAGAAAATGGTTCTTTTTGAGGTGATTCTGGGAATGGATTGGATTGTGAATTTCAAGTCACACATCTATTTCTATCTTCAGTGAGTAACTTTTCTGGTACCCGCTAGGGATACATGGGTCATCTAAGGTGAATGGGATCCCTGATCAGGGTGATCCATTCCTCCACTTCTGGAATTATGAAGCCTCATATTTTAGGTCTCTTCTCTTATGTTGGAGGATAATGTTATGGGTTCCAATAATCGGTTTACTCTGGTAGTAGATGAGTTTCAAGAAGTATTTCTAGAGGATTATTTGAGTTTACCTCTATAATGGGATGTGGAGTTTACTATCAATTTGGCACCAGGAACACAACCAATATATATCCCCACATATCATATGTCCACACTGAGTAGAGGAAATTAATGATACAATAGGACTATTTGGAATCCAAAGGATTCATTCTCATGGGTGTCCCACCTTAGTCCACCCCAGTTGTGTTTGATAAAAAAATATAATGGATACTTATAGTTGTGCATCGATTATTAGAAGTTTAATAGGCTTACTATTAATAATAAATATACCTTTCCCCAGATATATGTACATTTTAATCAACCGAATTGGGAAAGGTGATTTTTCAATATTGACCTAGGCTTTAGGAATCATCATGTTAGGGTAGAGAGGGAGACATTCCAAATACATCCTTTTGAAGTTTCTATGACCACTTTGAGTATTTTTTTCATTCCATTCAGGTAGAAATGTTCTTCTATAGTTTTTATTAATATTTTAAATTAGGTGTTCCATCAGTACCTCAACTCCTTTATCTTGGTGTTTGTAGAAAACATCATGGTCTACTCTAGGTTAGAGGAAGAGCATGGGTAGCACCTGAGAATCATTCTAAGCACCCATGAGGATTACTAAATTTATGATAAGATATCCAAGTGAACCTTTTGGATTCAAGAAGTCATGTTTCTTGGAATCATGATCTCAAAATGTAGGGTTTCTATGGACTCATAGAAAATCAGAGTAGTGATGTCATGGGAGAAATCAATAAATTTCGTTGAGATAAAGAGATTCTTGGGACTGATAGAATACTATTGGCGGTTTGTTAGGGATTTTATTATCTTGATTTACTCAAGACCTCACCAACACGAAAAGGGGGTAAGGTTTAAATTTATCCCATAATTCCAGGAATATTTTGAGGAGCTCAAGTAGTAATTGACCACATTCCCTATTTTGATCTTACCAGAATATGGAAAGGGATACATGGTCTAATGTGATATTTCATGTATGGGTCTTGGGTGTGTGTTGTTGCAGGAGGACCTTGTAGTGGAGTATCGATCTTTCCAACTTTTAACAGATGAAAGGAACTACCCGACCCATGATGTTGAACTGTAAGTGGTAATGCATGCCTTGAATATACATTGTCACCATCCATTTGGGGAGAAATTCCTAGCCTACTCAAATCATAAGAGTCTGGATTATATTTTCTACCATAAGGATCTAAATCTACGGAAGCACTAATGGGTTTTGTATCTTCAAGGGTTTGAATAGGATATTTTCTATACCCCTAGAAAAGGAAATGTTGTCATCAAAGCCCTATGTAGGAATATACTAGTGCAAGATGTAAAGGATCCCATTGATGAATGAACTTTGATGGAGATTTTTTCTTAGATGCACTTGGAATCCAATGAGCATAGTAAAGGCATGTTATTGGCCTGTATTCAGTTAACTCCATCTCTTATAGAGTTTATTCAATAAGAGTATACTAATGATGAACTATTACAATTTTTTATGCATCTTCTAAATGGTGGGGAGGATCCTAGGGAGTGACCATTATATTTTGAGGGAATTTTTTTTCATGGTTCCCTTTATGGTGCATCTATCTTTACAAAAGGTAGTGATGAAAGATAGCCATAGTATTAGTGGGAATTCATCCTGAGACCACCAAGATTTTTTATGATGTGGATTTCATGTTCTGGTGTCCAAGTATGAAGTGTGATATAGATGAATTCATATCCAGATGATATACTTGTCATCATGTTAAAGTTGAGAACTAGAGGACCTCGAGTTTTCTACAGCCACTCCCTATTCCTACCTATGAGTGGGATGAAGTTTCAATGGACTTCATCATTGGATTTCCCTATATTCCTAGGATAAATAATTCCATTTCGGTGGTTATTGACTATTTGAAAAATTCATCCCATTAAATTTTGATCAAGGATTCAACCAAGGTGGATAAGTTGGACCGATTGTATGTTTAATAATTTTTTAGGCTTTATAATGGTCTATTGGATATCATTTCAGATAGGGACTTCCACATTTCCTCTTGAATCTTGTATGGTCTTAATAAGTTGATGGGATTTCAATTCAAACATAGTACGACCTATCATACTGAAACAGATGTTCAAACTGAATAGGAAAACAAATTTTTGGATGATATTATTTGTGCATGCATGCTTTATTTTGTACGATTATGGGATAACCATCTTGGATTAATGTAATTTTCTTATAATAATATTTATCAATCATCAATTAAAATAGTCCCCTTTGAGGTAATTTATGGTCATCCTTGTTAGTCACCCCTGTGCTGGATGAAAGTGGGTGAGAATTATTTGTTGGGACCAAGCCTTGTGCAAGAGACATTTGATAAAGTTTTATTGATCAGGAAGTGGTTGTTGGTAGCATAGATCCACCATAAATCCTAGGATGATTAGTAGAACTAATACTTAGAGTTATCTATGGGTGACTAGGTGTTTCTGAAGGTGACACCTCATCTAGGTCACCGTCATATTGGTAAGAATGGGAATATTATGCCAAGGTAGGTCAGTCCTGTTGAATGTGGAATACCAATTGGATCTACTGACCTAGTTTGAATCAATAAATGAAGTTTTACATGTTTCACAATTGAATAATTATATCATGGACCCATCTAATGTGCTGAACTGGGAAGAGTCAGAGATGGAATATAAATTTTCTATGTTCATGAAATCAGTGAGGATTGTGTATTCCCAAGATAAAGTTATTTGGGGTAAATCCATTCCTTTGGTTCAGGTCCTTTGGCAGCAAGAAAATGATGATCATGAGACATGGGAATTAAATTCATGGGTGGAGTAGTACCTTCATTTATTCTATGACCAGACTTCCGTTTTGACTTTATGAGGCTACAAGGTTTTCATAGTGGGGAGAATTGTCAGATCCATGTTATTATTTTAAGGTACTTTCTCTTTTATTTTTGGTCTTACCTTAATTAAGTGGCATAATAGGGTGTTTTTCATGAAAAATGTTTGTTTTCATGGAAAATTTTGGTTTTTGAGCTAGATAAAAGGAGGTGCACAAGTAGTAGAAATTGTGTTCCATATGAGTGAAAATTGTGTATCCAGGATAATGGCACTGTCTAGGACACAGAGCCAGGAACATGGGTGTGAGAACCTATCAGGAAAACCATGTGACCAAGATATTGAAACTATATAGGATGCATTCTTAGGCACAAGGGTGTGTGCCCCTATAGTTAAACTGTGAATCCATGTTTCCTCTTTGAAAGAGGCGCCACACAGTTGGTGAAGGGTTTGTCAAACCGTGCGGCCTCCCATAACATTAATATTTTGGGATTTACAATGCTTTCTCATCCCAAATTTTAAATACCTAACCCCCTTATAATCCCATTTTACCCATAAATCTCTAGGCATGCCTCCCAATCCTCATCCCCTCATTTGGCCTCAATATTTGGGTGGATTTATCTTGGAATCTTCAAGAAATATTCAAGTAAGTTACTCTCATATTCTCTTATTCCCTCTTCTTAGTCTCTTTTATCATCCTCCCTATGATATTACGTATCCACTGGTTAGGATGACCTATATTGTGGTCAATATCATTTCTTTGGGTTGAATCTTTTTGGTTTTGGTGTGACCTTTCCCTAATTGGATCTCCCCAGGGAATAACTTGTTGTTTTCAACTAGATTAGGGTGATTTCAAGAAAGAGGTAGGTGGATCCATGGATTCACATTAATGTATGATTTTATTAGTCTTACATTGGTTTTCAAATGGGCTTATAAATTGTGTGGGTGGTATAAAAGGTGTTTTTCTATTTTGGTATGTGTTCATGGTAGAATGGTGAATTTACATTTGAAAATGGGTTTTTGTTGATTGTGGTTTCAATTATTGAAATTGTGATTATACGAAAGGTATTTCAATTGAAATAGAAATAGGAATATAGAACATGGGAACCCCAGGTATCTAGGTGGGTCTATATGGACTAGTACATCATTTGGTTTAGATAGGAAATGACCTAGTCTCTCTTGAAAGTTCACACTACAACACTAACTAAACAAATAATGATGACTTGGGGACCATTAGTACATTATGTGTGACTTTACTAGAGGCTTATTCATGGGAAAGTTCTATATGGTTTGATCACCAAGGTATGAGGATCATAGGTCCCTAACAACCAATCTACTTAATGAGTCTTCTATGGTGCATTGGGTTTTTTATGCTTCAAAATTACCTTCACATTGTTTAACATTTTCTATAGACAAAACATATTTTTATTTCAACATTGGTCAAATTCAATATTTCAAGAACTATAATTATAAATTTTTATTTAATTTTATTGCATGGAATCTTTTGGCGGTATCCAATTAGAAAATTTACATCACACCTTAAATACACCCATGGGAATATATAGATCTTGATTTTTTTGGACTCAAGTAAAGGTAAGGATTACTATAGTGGCAATGGTGGTTATTTATGCTAGAGGTTCCATTTGAGCAGGTGTTGGAGGTGGAGTCATGGGGTGTCAACCCACATACTGAATGAAGGATTTGTTCATCTAGTTGATCCACTCACATTTTTTTTTATTTTGGGTTTTATTGTAAATGATAAATATTAAACTCATGATTGTAGTCTTTTAACTTGAATTCTCATACTATGGATGTTAGTTATGGCATGATATCAATTTTTGTGTTGGTGATTGTCATTATTTATGGGTGAAACCATTCCAAAATGTGTTAATCAATGCCCAAGCACTAGTTTCTAGCCTGTGGGGATCGGGAATGCCCTTCATGCCATATCAAGGGTTGGGTCGGGTATTGGGTTGGATAGTAGTATGGGATGGTTCATGACAAAATATATAATTAAAAATATTGCATAACCATAATATATTTTCTCAATACACGATCATAAAATATATAACCTCATAAGGAATCAAACATATAACATGGAATAAGATGTAGGATAGAGGAGACAATAAATATGATCCACAGAACATAATATTTTCATGTGGAATAACATAGACATATGTCATAAGCATAATCATAGGAAATATTAACATTGTAAAGATAACATGCCAAAATCATTACTATGAATAATGTTGTGAACATATCTAATATTAATAAAGTCCATGAACCCTCTTATGAACATAATTAATCATAATCATGTCCAAGCATTATCTTTTAAACATGTCTAATAATAATAAAATCCATGCATTATCATGTGAACATATCTAATCAAAATCATGCCCAGTCATTATATTGTGTACCAAACCATTGAAATCAATTCCACATGTTAACTATTGAAATAGAAAATCATAATATTTCACATAAATTATATTACTAACATAGATAGTCTAAATAACCCACATGCATTATCTTATGAACATAGATAATCACAATCATGTCCAAAAATTGTCCATTGAACATAGATATTTGTAATCACATACACACATCATCTTTTGAAGATAGATAATCTCAATCATGTCTATGAATATTCACTTGATAATAGTGAATCAAAATTACATCCAAATTTTATATTGTGAATACAGATAATCAAAATCGTTTAAATTCATTATATCATGATATATAATCTTTTAAACAATTAGTGGGAGGGAAATAGTTAACCCCATATATAACTAATGATAAACCTTATCTATGTACTCCCTAGGAAATCAATCATACTCATCAACATGAAAAATGATGAAAATAAAATGGGTTTCATGTAATTTCCAAATGGTATTAAACAAGGTATCAGGGCATGAATCAGAAGCGAAAGTGTTAGGGATTTAAAATTTTTCATTACTGAAATTAAGAATCTTGTCATCTCAACAATTAATGCCTTGGTAGAGGTCAAAGGATCTTGCGTGAATAATCCAAATAAAATAAATTAAATAAAGGAGTACCTCATTTGATTCAGTGGAACATTCTACTGTAGCTCAGATATAACAACTGTTTCTCAAAGGATCTAAATATGAACCCCTCTAGATAATCCACACATGCTCCAAGAATCCATGTGCACTCTGTTCAATGAATTCTGGGTGTAGGCACAGAGCTCCGACAAATACTTCAGCATTGGGATGATCACCTCGACCCCTGCCTTCGATCTATCGAAGGAAATCTTGGATTGATGGTTTAGATAGAGAATCTATCTCACTAGAAAGTGGTGGGAGATATAGGATCTCATTCCATAGGAATAAACAATGCCAAGAATTAATTCCTCTCTCTGAATTATATAGTAGGAGGCTCAAATACCCATAATGGGTTCCCCAACTCCCATAAAAAATAATCTCACTAAATAAGTAATAAATAAATACTTTTGATGAAGTCACTAGATAATAAATATTATTTATATTGTATCACATACTTGTAATATATTATAATATAATACATGGTAAACCCGATTCGTTAATTCAACTCCTAATTCTTGAGAAATTAAATGAACCTTAAATATTAAAAATAACATTCATTCATATAATATAATTCCTCTTTACACTTAATATCTCATGAATAATTTTAATAAATAAATTTAACCCAATTATTCTATAATTGAATAATAATGATTTTTTTTATTTTTCAGTGATTTATTACTTGGATGACTCACGGACCCCATGGTGGGGCCAACAATGTCCAATATTCATATTATCCATAATAAATAAGACTCTTGAATACACTATTGTGTGTGGATATCTAGGCCCTTATATTGATAATTTTGTATAGTATTTATAGACCAAGAGTAGATTATAACAACCCATCAAATCCCCTAAAGAGATAAGGAAAAGTCATAGCAGTGATAACTATCCTACAAATAAGGACTGTGTAATATAATTAATTTGTATTAGAAATATCATTAAGAAGGACACACACTTGAGTCTTACACCATTCTAGATTTATTGTTTGTTTATGTAAACGGAAAGACATACCTTCGACTACCTTGAACAAGGATATATGAAGGTATAACAATCCTGATCAACCAGGCCCATGATATTACTTCCTCAACTAGAAAGAAGAAAATTTTATCTTTATCATTCAACCAATTCCATACCACCAATGAAGCACCCAAAACATTCCACCTCAACACAACTTCATTGAAATGGTTTTTCCTTGCATCAAAGTATTTAATAAAATTACACACATTGATAATGATCTCAAGTCTAGAGACCAATACACATGTCCATAGATTGGAACAAACAATTACAACCTAAAATTAGGTGTACCTATTGGTAGTTATACCCTCATGATCTCACCTACTAGTGATCACAAAACAAAAATTCATGAGAAGAGGTATCGTGGCTTATGATCCCCTAACACAAGATAGTCAGACATCATCTATGTTCAGTCAGAACGATGTTTCTAGACCATAGAACATATGTTTAATATTAATGTAATAGTATCTAGAGGTTCTCATTATAGATTGATAACTACTATAACATTTTGATATGAAAATTAATTTATGTACATTACCATTCAATTAGTGTATATAAAAATATCTACACTATAATTTTATGTGTATATATTTCATATCTCGCTGTATACAGGGTATAGTAATAGAAAAGTACTGTTAAATTTGTGTCTTGAGAACCCACTATTAGAACACTTCAAATTTCACTATATCCAACTTGATAACTATTCTTGTTAGAACTCACATGATAACATCATGTTTCCACTGAGGTATAGATTTAGTTGTTCGGTCTGTGACATCTCTACTGCATGCTTATTCTTTTATTCATGAAATTATCTCTTTGGGAAACAATTCTCAAGAGATGACATCGTCAAGTATATATTTGTTACCCACTTTATAAAAATGAAAAATTGTTTAGTAATAATAAAATAATTATCATCATGAAACACATTACTTACTAGGTGAGATTACAATAACTGGAACAAACAATTGTGTTTAATACACTACTTGTTTGCTATCTTAGAAGCTACAACATACATAGTTTTTATAGACATGGATACCACTAGCTTTTATGATATTTTACTACTCATTATCTTATCTTGAATGTGATATTATATCACATTTATCAAATTAAGACAAGTTTATGTCCCTGGAAAACTCGTATACTTTTTTATCCACACATTAGGTACATATCCTTTGTACTTATTCAAGTGAAATTGGAAACTTCTAACTGCACCCCCAATAGTTCTTTTGAATATAAATTATATTTTCCTACTATAAATTATATATATATATAATACCATATATTATAAAAAACACTACAGGATAGGCCTTTAATAGTGCTAGAAAAGCACTGACAACATGAGTGATGTTAAAAGCCCATGACATTTATCAGCATAGAAAAAACACTGATAAAGGGACCATTTATCAATGATTCTTAAAGTGTCTCTAAAATAATTATTTAGTAGTTCTTTCAAAAGAACTGATAAACTTCCATACTATAGTATGGTGTAACATCACATTTCAGCACCACTGGAATGTGCTGTTACAACAAACCACATCACTAGAAGCACCAGAAACACACCGGATATATCAATAAAAAAAAGTCCCTGTATAGAATGTAAATGAAATGAAATTTATAGTACAAATACTAGAAATAAAATATATTATAAGCATTTAAAACAGTGTTTTATACCATTACATAAATACAAAACATTACATAAATTAAAAAATAATCCTAACTACCAATATTACCACGATTCCTATTGATTTTATTTATTGAAATGCCAACACTACGTGAGAAACTTCGAACAAACCACATAAAATCAAATAAAATAATCCACCAATATAAGAAAAAAATTATTATGAGAGTAATAATAAGAAGAAATAAATTAAACAAAAAATTTGAAATAATACCTTAATTATATAGACAATAATTTTACTTCCCAAACATCAATAATACCTCTGTGATTGAATAGAGGAAGTGTCATTTCTATTATTGTAAATGAAGCAGATGTAACTTGAAAGAAATTGATAAATGAACCCCTACATGAGTGAAAATATATTAAGGGATAAGAAGCATGAATGTTGGACAGAGAACCCCAACTTGAATAGAAGAACCCACATGTATTAAAAAAACAATTATTATATGTGTCATACTAAAAAATGAATTAAACATAAATATGAAAAAATCATTAATTCTATGGAAATTGATTTTACTGTGTAAACATCAATATTAACTATATGATTTAAAAGATATAATTACATTTTTATTATTTTAGAGGCATTGGAGGTTACTTGAAAGAAGCAAATAAATGCACCACTACATTGGTGAAATGATTTTAAGGGATAAGGAGCATGAATGTTGGACATAGAACCCCAACTCAAACAAAATATTCTGCCTGTATAAAAAACAATAATAATATGAGTCATACTAAAAATAAATGAATTAAACATAAATATGAAATAATAAATTAACTCTATATAAAATGATTTTACTATGAAAACATCAATATTACCTCTCCGATTGGGTATAGGTGGCATCGTTGCTCTTCCTGTAAAGGAAGCGGAGGTAACATGAAATAAAGTGATAAATACACCACAACATGCGTGGAAATATTTTTAGGGAGAAGAATCTTGAAATTTGGACAGACCTCCCTAAGTCGAACAAAAGAATCCACTTATATAAGAAAACAATTATAATGTGAGTAATACTAAAAATAAATGAATTAAATATAAATATGAAACAATACATTAAATATTTGGACAATGATTTTACACTACAAATATTAAGATTCCCTAACACAACATAATAAAATTCCCTAATTACCTATGATTTCTTTTTAGTTGTTTTCAATAAATTTTCACATTTACATGTCACTAACACAACACATTTACAAACACAAGTCATGCAAAACAAAGTAAAAATATTGTTCCACTACTTGTACACCCAAACCCCATTTGAAACCATACACAAAACAAATCATTTTAAAAACATGCCTCAAACCTATTATGTATGTTAATAATTTATTTAAAAAGTTTTTTTAAAATAACACTTGGAGGAACCACAAGTCTTTATATCAAAAACACACCCAAGTTCACATGAAAACGCTACTTTTAAAATCAAAGGCACTATATAACTGCATGAAACCTAATTTGAAACCCTTATATAATTTAATAAATCAATTAACTAATTTATATAACACTTCCAATTAAGAAAACCCGAGTATACATCAATTCGAAACCAAATCCAAAACAAGTCCCTTTTAAAAAAATTTTGTAAAAAACCTAAAATAATTTTCAAAACATGTATTCCATCCTTTAAAACAATTTATAGTTCACATTTAAAAAACATACAACGTTTTCAACATGGAAAACTATGTTGACTTCTTTTAAGAACATCCAAACCAATCCACATTTACGTTCCTTTGAAAAAATGTTTTTCACCTTTCAAACAACCCATAAAACCCTTCCACAAAACACCACACTAAAACAGACACACAAAACATAGCCATTTTCTATTACAAAACCCAACCCCAACACAAAGCATGAGAAACCCTTTGAAAACATATTTTTCATCACTCACACCATTTAATAAACCATCTCCACAACCGAAATTTAATTTCTAAATTGAATTCTTTATTATTTAAAAACTTCAAAAACTAATACTCAAAAGCGCACAATAAGACTAACATTCCGAAAATGATCCATTTCCTATCAAAAATCCATTTTCAACACATATGCACCTTAATCACCCACAAAACACATTTCTCACTACTCAAAGAATTAATTTAACACTTACACTAATTTTTCACAACAAGGCCTATATAGAAACATAAAAATTTCCCTTTAGAAGATTTATTTTCAACACAAATTCATGTCAAAGCATTTACAAAACATGTTCGCACCACCAAAATAAACTATGGAGCATGTGTAAATTAACAAAGAGAGAAAATTAAATAATATAAAATTGTTAGGGTATGGAACCACCAATATCATGTAGATAAATTTTCTAAAATTAATGTTAAACCCCACTAGCATCACAACTACAATCTAAAATCAGATGTCAGACGATATGTTCGTGCAACTCGAGTGTCAGATATAGTCGAGTGGTGTGATTCGAGCTTCAATTCACTGAGGAGGAGAATTGGTAGTGGGTTGATTATGTGAAAATCTCTTGATATCGTGATGAGTTCGCAAATGGTTAGGGTTTTTAAAATAGATCGGGAAACTTTTACCAGTGCTAGAATTAGAGCACTGATAATGATTCTTTTATCAGTTCTTATTAACAAAGCGTTGTTAAAGGATTTATAATTATAAATATAAATAAGAAAAGTGTAATCATTTATATGTACTTAATATATATATAAATATCAATATAGTAAATATATTCCTTTTTAAATATATTTATTATAATTTTATAATTATTCATTTTTAATTATAGATATATTTTTTAAAAAATATTTTTTATATCATTATATATATTTATATAATTATACATATATATTTAATAAATATATATAAATATAAATATAATAAATATATTCATTAGTTAGGTAAATTTATTATAAATTTAATAATTATTTAAATATACATAATTATTTATTTATAATTATAAATAAATAATTGTTTAAATATAGTGACTATACATTTATAAATATATTTATTTATAAATATTTTTTACTAATATTTTTTAACACTATTAATGAATATATACTTTTAAGTGCATGAATCTATGCTAAAATTGAGTGAAATTGAACAAATTAAGCATAAGTACACTTTAACAAAACTAGAAAAATAGATGAGTTTATTGTCTGTGCATTGTATATAAAAATGAATTAATTACATATATGTTAAATCAATTTAAATTTCATTTGATCTATGTTAAATTGAAAATTTAAATTACATTGAATTATATGTTGAGTACTATGCAATTATAGTCAATATTTTTAATTCATATTAATTTTTAATTATAAACTATTATTCAATAAAAATATTTATTTAATGTAAAGTGCATAAATATTTTGTAATATATAAATCATATTTAAATACATTAATATATATATATATATAATATAAAAAATTTATAACATTAATTATCATAAATGTATAATTCATAAATTTTTTAATAATTAATAATGTATAATCAATCTATTCTTTTTTATAAATATTTATTTAATTAATAAAATTTGTAATATTTTTTTAATAAACACATTTTTTATTTTTTATTTTTTATTTATTTCATTATTTCATTTTATTTATATAAATATTAATCAGCGATGAAAATAATGCATCAAAAAAGGATACCCTTTATCAATGCTAAAATTAAAGCACTGATAAAGGATACCCCATATCAGTGCTAAACATAAAGTGCTGATAAAGGATACCAATTATCAACCTTAAAAATAACACGCTGATAAAAAATACCTTTATCAATGCTAAAACTAAAGCACTGATAAAGGATTACTTTTATCAGTGATAAAAGAGATGTGCTGATAAATTTTTAAATTTATCAGCACTTTATTTATCAATGATAAATATTCCATTTATCAGTGTTTTATTATAGAACTGAAAATTACAAGCACTATTAAAGGCGTGTTTTATAGTAGTGAAATATCATGGCAGACATGATTGATCCTTCATAGAAGCATATGGAATTCACCTCACTACATTAATCTCCTTCTATTCCCATGATTGTCTTCTTGGAGAGATTTATTCCATGTGACTATGGAAACAATTATCCATCAAATTTTTCCAAGTTTTTTTTTCAATACCTTGTCAGTATATATACATAGAATTGGTCTAGGAAACCATTAGATATACATCAGTAGATGAAATCCCTTAAAATATAGGTTTCTAATTTAATTCTATATCTTGATTGTTTCTTTTATTAAAGTCTTAACTAACTGTAAGACCAATAATTGTTTTCCATGGGTGAACCAAAAAACATTACTTGAAAAATAGTGATGCTCCCACTAACCTCCGTAGAAACATTAAAAAAAATAATTCCAAATTAATATTTTATGATCTTGTTGTTACTTTAATCCTAAACTTGATTTGAGTAAGTTTTAATGCTAATTGGAATTCTATAGTGTCATCATCCCTTTCTAGTTTCCCCAAATAAACACCATCTGGGATAGTTGGTCTTGACATCCAATACTCAATCAAATGATCGTAGAAATTAGCTATGGCAATTAATATTGTAATGGATTTATGTATAATGACTTTGTGTTACTAATCCAGCCTTATTGGAACCTCGTTTGTAGTAACCATGTATAGTTTCACTTGAATACCCATCACAGTATTAAAAATAATAAGCCCATGTACTTAATACATTGAATCCATTATTGAATTTTAATTTATATGTTAAATTTTAGCTAATTTCCATATAATTCGTACTTATATGAATTATTATTCACAATAAATAATATATCATTGAACATAGTGATTATGAAACCATTACCACTGTTTTATCCTTCCTAAACAGTATGTGTCTCTCGAACATTCTCTTCCACACCACTTGTGGAAATCATTCCTTTTCAAACAAATTGTTCATCTCCATCATTGACTAAACCCTAGTCAATATATCTCCCACTATATCAAGTAGAATTGTGTAACCTTTTATATAAATGTAGTCTATCACATGATTTCAACTTTTCTATCATAGGTATTTTTGTAATATCCTAAGAAAATTTTATAATAATCACTTTATATACACATTGTATTTTTCCTGATAAAAGTTTGTTTATATCCTTAACAAACACTTTGCATCTAAAATAATGTTCTTATGACATAATGGATATCCATTATACTATAACTCAAATGATTTCCATTTTCATTATAGTTGGTATGAAATTATTGGATAACATAATTATTTGAGATGAATATCATAAAAAATACATATGTGATTGGCATATTATATTTAATACCCAATAAGTATAAAAGAAAAATTAATTTTAATTATGAATATACCCAAATAAGAAGAGAATTCTTGATTATATGATTCATTTTATTTTATTTAAACATCCATATATTTTATTTCATGATATGTAAAGAAAATAACCTCATATTTAATAACCAACCTTTTTTCATTGAAGGATGTTGCGAATGTGACTTTGGAATTACACTTTCTATTTCCCTTTTTTCCTTGTATTTCATAAATTTTTCTATTAGAACTATAGATTATTCTACTTTTAAGTTATTATTTCTTTTAGAACCTTACCCAAAATGTAACAAAGTGTTTTCTCAATACTGTTCAAATTATAATCTTAAAATAAACAAGAGTAAATGGGTTAAAATGATTTGTGAAATTGATTCATTTAAAGATCATAATCCATATATAAATTTAAACATATAGAGTGTACTCATAATCCATTCATATACTGATTCAATTACTCCTTATAATCTTATTTGAGACAAAATAACATGTAAATATCATCCATGTCTCGATGTTGTATCCACAACTCACATCAGGTATTGATGATAACGTTATGAAATAAACATGAATTCATCATACATGAGTCTTCTGTAATTATTTTATCAACCTTGCTCCTTAAGTAGTTTAACATGTATTGGGGACACCAACACCTTGAATTTATGATGTCATAATATGTTGTGAAATAACCTATAATACACTTTAGAAACTCAAGCAAGTGAGGAAATTAATTGTAACAACCTCAACCATAGTATCCCGGAGTCGGTGCCTTACTTTATTAAATTGTCATAAGATACAAAAAACCAAATCCTAAAGGACTGGATAGTTTATTATTCTTAGTAAACTAGAAACATACATGAAACCCATTTTACATTGGGAATATAAAAAATAAAGTAAAACAAAATTAAAATACCAACATCCTTAAAACTCATTCTAAAAATTCATCTTCATATCATAGGGACAGGAAAAAAATAAGGGTGAGATAAAATGATCAAAAAGTATTAAGTATAGTGGAATCTATAACAAACCAATAAATGATTATCATTATGGAAAGTTAAATGAATGAAACACATGCCAATTAATCAATAACTTGAGCATAATATGTTTGGAATAAAAGATGATAAAATAATTCAATATAAATAATGGAACATGACCATGGATGTTCTAAATAGTTGATTAATCACATGGAATAACAATAATTATGAAATTCATAACATAAAACATCTAAACTATCTAGATATATCCTATAAATAGTTAATGTCGAGATCAATCTTATCGCGAGTTTGAGTATGTGGGTAGAAACCCATCTGATTCTACTTGGAAACAAATGTGATGGGTTTTTCATCAACTGATTTATCTCATGAGACTACTAATGCATCGATGGTATTTTATTAACCAGTCCCCAACCAATATCTTTCATTTCCAAATCATTCCTTATATACCAAATAATCAGTTTAAAAATATATTTTAAATCAAAGTGTCTCATACCACTTTGAAAAATATGAATCATAAGCCCCATGAAAGAATATAATTTAACAAAACATTAAATAACATGATAATAAATAAATTAATTATATTATATATCAAGGGGTCTTTATATACACCTCATAAAATAAGGTTTGTGTATAACATCAAAATATGCCTCAATGAAAGGAGACTAAGACAAAGTCCATTATAAAGATTATATCGTTAATCAAGTGAATAAATCATTTTTATTTTCTATAAATCCACATAAAAAAGTGGAAATACAATATAAGGCTATCAAAAGTAATTTCATCCATAATAGTTGAATGAAAAAAATCAATGAAGTAAGATATTAACCCAAAAAATGAAAATTGAGTTAGAAATCCCTTACCACTTTCTAATCAGTCGAATCATATGACCCATAAAATAAAATTATCAATAGGGACATTTAATATCATGAATATAATGAGATTAATTATATGATATTTCAATTTTTAGTGCATACACCACAAACAAGTATTATGTGGTGAAAAATTCATATATCTCATAGAAGTAAAAAGTGAGATGAGAAAATATTACCTCAGACTTTCCTTTAGATTAACATACATTAACCTTATGTATAATGGTTTAAATAATTCTATAAACTAATTATAGAACTATATTATTATTTTTAATACCTTATGTTATGATTTTATTACATCTTATGACCCATTCATTAATAATATTTCCTTATTTTCATGGTTTTATGTGCGTTCGTTTCAGATCAATTCATTTGTGTATATTTATGGATGTTCTTGTAAAATGGGATTAATAATACAGATGTGGAATGAAACAGTATTAATTAAATTACATATGTATAAATTTTCTCATATATCATTTTTCTTTCTTTTATGAGGATGATTCATTTGATAAAATGTTAATGATAAACATTTTGTTTATTTTTGAGGTTTTTCCAAACACTAAGAACTAGATTCATTTTATTTACTATTATGAGTATATATTAGTTATAAAACATTAAATTATTTATAATATACCTTTTAAAATATTATTTATCCATAATTATAGTTTTATTACCTTATATGAAGGTGGTAATGGAAAACAAACAAAATCATTATTCACAAATATGATTAACTGGAATAATTTAGACTATAGTTTCATTTCTTTAAATAAGATGAGGTAATAAATATAATGGATATAATATAATCCATTTTAAACATTAAACTATGGTATATAAATAATTCTAGATTTATCATTCTTTGATGGATGAAGGAGATCAGGAGGATGTTCAGGATGAAAATAAAAAAAGAGAGGTGTTTTGAGAAAATTACCTCTTGAATATCACCTCCTTGGAAGACCCAATGAGGACCTTAGATTTGGTCTTTTGGTGATACCAGAAGCACTATGACATTGGGAGAGTGAGTATTAGAGGTTTGGGAATATATTTTATGATATTTAAGTTTTTTTTATTTGAAATGGTGTGGTATTTATACTTGGGGAGATGCAGGTTTAAGTGATTAAAATAATGATTATTTTTCTATTTAAATCCAACCACATTGAGGTGGCCTTAATTTGCATGATTTTGGATGAAAATTAATATTTTATATTCTGGTTAGGGTCAATAAATACCTCAAACAAAAATTAAATATTGTAGTTTTTAGGTATTTTAAGCCTATACATTTTTAACTTTAACATGTTTCTTTTTTTACTTAAATCGTAGTAAATATTTTTTTACCATGGTAACATTTTTATGCCAATAAATGATAATTAACTTAATAAATATTTGAAACTTATTATTAAAAATATTTAATCCATTTTACAAAATTAAATGTACAAAATTGTAAAAATTATATTTAAAATTACCCCCGCGTACATAACGGGTAAATAAGTTTTTAATGTTCAAAAGTTAAAAAATTTGAAATTTTTTAATATCCAATTTCAATGTGAAATTTCTTAAAATGGACAAAATTAGATTTATTGATATATAATATAACTAAAAATTCTTTAAAACCAATTTAAAATTTAATATATCATTATAAGGTATTTATATGAAAATTTATTTTTTAATTAAAATGCAGTATTTTTCACTTTTCATTAAAAAATGAAACATATTAGAAAAATAAAAAAAATAACCCTTGGATAATTTTTATATAAAAATTATATAAATGATGTATATATTGACAAATAAAATTTATAAAAGTGTAAAATTTAGTTTTAAAACAAGTGTGCCATTAAAAGGTGACAAAATTACCTTTTAGAAAAATATATCTTTTTATGCTTAAAATTAGATTTATTCTTATCTTAAGCATATCAAAATTATTATATATATTTTAAAAGATTTGATAAAATATATAACATTTAAATTTCATTAATATATTTTTCTAATAGTGATTAATTTAATTTTTTAAGATCAAATACCATTTTGTGTATAAAAAAAGTTTTTTATAAAAACATATCATTATGTTCAATTAGTTTCTATTTTCATTTATAATTAATTATTAACCATTAAATTCATTTTATAAACAAGGTTCCACTGTATTTTAATAATATTTGTAATCATATTCACACCCTCCATCTTAACGACATTCTTACAATGGTCATGTTTAAATAATAACATTTAATAGTATATCAATGTTTGTTTAAGTTGAGTGTTGTGTACAACGTTCGCTGTCAAAGAGAATAAATTTTAATAAAATATATGTACCATAAAATCTTGAGATGTAACATTAACTTTTTACAATTTTTATCTCTATGTACTTATTGTATTACTTTCCATTTTAGAGAAAAAACTCGCATATTAGTACTTTTATCTTGATTACCAATTTAGATATTATTGATTAATTAATTAAATAATTAAATTTCTAAAACTATTTTATCGAACTCTAGAAACAATATGTACTAGAATTAGAATACTCTATAACTTGATTATTCTAGTGGAACGGATCCTTGAACCTCTCCTAATAGTCTATAAGTTATGTATACGCCAATACTCAGATATTTTAATGCCAGATTTGGACCGACTAACACTATTAACTTGCAGGTCCTTGATTTGTGGAGTGATTTACCGACATCTAAAATCATAAACATAATTTACTCAACATTTTCCTATGAAATTTCAATAGGCTAGATATGGATACTCTTTTTCTACCAGCTTCAGTTAAGTCAACCCATCATTCTCAAAAGAACTATCCATTAGTAGAGCCACCCTCAACTATGGATAATGAGAACCCCAAACACTTGGTTATGTTCAAATTCAAATGATGGAATAAATTTTCAACTTAATATTTTTATGAGGGGTTTTTATATTTTTTGATGAATGAAATCCATTTCTATTAATATATTCATTCTATGTTTCATTCTGAAAAGTGAACATTAATAGAAAAAATTCATCACACCTTTATAAATTTTACTATTTATTATTTTATGTGTTTCCCGCATTCATGAAAATGAATAAAATAATAAAAAATGCATAAAGGAAATAAAAATATGTGCCCGGTCATGATCATCAAATATTGCTCGATCTTTTTAAACATATGGATCAACAATGGCCTAGGGGAATCATGCTTATGTTGAGTCTTGACTCATGATATAGCTTATCCCCATCCCACATTTCCACATCTCATCTATATTACACCCTGACTTGGTGTTGTAATAATTATACATTATCCTCATCATAGAACAAAAATACATGCATGCAGGCGAGGGGTCTTGATATTGAAAAATAAAGATAACTCACTTTTATCTGGATACACAAACACTTATTAATATTAAATTAGAAAAAATAATGATGCGTAGACCATCTTATTTAAATAATTAATTAAATATATCACACTCAATAAAATAATTAATTAATAAATTAAATAAAAATAGACATACATAAGTGATCAATGCTCAAGACTGGTCAATGAGTAAAAGAAAAGCATGATAAAAATTACGTAAAATAAATTTAAGTATTATGGAATTTATTAACATAAATGAATTGTTTAAATTTGAAAATTTTAATTATATTTGGTTCTCCATAAATTAAAATTTTTATTTCAAGATTTTTTTTAAATTATAAAAATTAGTTCTTTAAACTAATTTTTTAATTATGTTAATTTAGTTATAAAATTAAATTAATTAAATAAATTAATTTTTATAATATAAAATTTTCTCAGGCCTCGAAACCCCACACAGGGCTAATGTGCGTCGGGTCGAACCTGTACATGACTATTCTAGGTTAAAAAGACCCTATTTAGTGTTGTTCTCGGATAGAGAGACCTACCTTGACCTGTTCCGAGTCATGCAGGCCCACCCAGGTCTATTGCGGTATGGGGTCGACTCAAACTGGACCTGCAGTACCGTGTTTCTCAGCCTACAGGGAACCTTGGATGGGTGCAAGACCCATTGAATGCTGGATCAGAGTTGTCGGTATTCGGTAGGGGTGGCGTATGTGGGTTTTTAGTGGTATGAGATGACGAGGGTGGTGACATATGTTAATGCGAGCCTATTGGTGGTTTTGACACCGATGGGGAAATGATCTCTAGTGGGGCTTCCCAAAGTGAGGTTGGTAGTGCATGGTGAAGGTGAAAAGACTTCTCGGGAGGTTGGTGGGCTAAATCTGGCACTAGATGGGGAGACGATGGTCCTGGATGCCAACCCCAAGTGATAGTCAATTTTCCCAAGGGTGACGACATGATCTTGAATGGTGGACGAGATCTAGCTTGTTAATGGTGGTGGAGTGACACATGAAGGAGGAGGCAGCACCGACAAAGGATGATTGCCATGCTTGTCGCAACTATGGGTGCACGAGGTCATGCAGGTGAGTGACAGCCGAATACTGGCAGGCTGCGGCTTGTGCAAGAAGGGGTTCTGACCCCATTTAAAATTTGGAAAAACTTTTTATTTATATATAAACTTTATTTTTACCCTATTGTGTTAAGAAACACACCATTTTTTTATTTTTTGCTGTCTTGTATAGAGAATTCCACACCGAATGCTCCTTTTTTTGATTTTCCATTAGATGGATTAATTTTCTAGCCCTTGAATATATTAATGGACTATGTTCTATTTTAAAAATACTATATTATAAAAATAATAATTAAGAATTTGAATTTACATAGATATGTGGAAATTTTTCTAGTTAGAGGTCACTATTCAGATCACCGGAATCTGTCTGGAATTGAGGATTCTATGAATGATCACCAAAGATTGAGATCGAGTAAAATCTAAACACATAAAATTATGTTTCAAATTTTAATACAGGAAAACTAGCCACAATCAATCCAGATTAAGATTTTAGTCAATCATAAAGTCATTGTCCTAAATCAGATCAATGTGTGGTCTAAACTGTTAGGACCGAATTAATTTCTCATACTCAATTTAAAGAAAATTATTTTATATTTTCTCAAAAAATTTATGTGATCGCTATAATACCAATTAAGGGTACCAAGGAATGTAGAAGAAGCTGTTGGACTAAGAACATAAAAATTTTCAAGACTGCAAAGATAAAACTTTTAGTATTTAGCGATTACAACCCTGGTATAGGTCTAAGAAACTTTTGTTAATAATTCGAAGCACAAAAATTAAATAAATGTGTATGTAATTAGATTTGGAAGTGCATTCAATAGTATCTCATTACCATTAATTTTTTCTATAAGGATCTAAATTTGAACCCCTCTAGATCATCAAAAAATGTTTCATGAATCCATTCACCTTCTATTCGTCAAAATTCAAGTTCTAGTACAGAGATCCAATGGATTATTCAGTCTCGTGATGTTCACCATGATTCATGCCTTCGACCCATCGAAGAAATTATTGGATTTATCGCTGAAAGAGATACTTTTCCTCTCTAGAAAGTGTGAGGATAGAGAGGCTCTTATTCCATTTGAATGAACAAATCCATGAATCAATGCCTCTCTCCTACTTATATTGCGGGAGCATCAAATACATGGAAAATGTTCCTCAACCCCAACAAATAAAATTTCAACTAAGTAAGAAATAAATAAATAGGTATGATGAATGAACTACATCAAAAATATTATTTATATTTTTTCACAAACTTGTTATATATATCAAATATATTATGTGATATACCCATGTCATTAATTTGAATCATAATTCCCACAATATTAAACAAACCATGAATATTTAAAATAATATAAATTCATATAATATTTCTTATGTATTCACTTAATACCTGATGAATAATTTTAAGAAATAAATTCATCCCAAATATTATATACTCAAATAATAATTAATTTATTTATTTTCTTATGATCGATTACTCGGACAACTCTCAATCCCTGACATGGGGCCCACTATGTCCAATATTTCTATTAACCACAATAGGGTAGATTCTTAAATACATTATAATTTGTAACCCTCTAGGTCCTTATCTTGGTACCAGTGAATAATATTCATAAACTCAGAATGGAGTCTTGCAACCAATCCAGGCCTCTAAAGAGATAAGGAAAATTCATAGCTATAATAACCATCCCATGAACATGTACTGTGTAATATAATCTATTTGTTTTTAGATACATCATAAATCAGGATACACACTCGTGTAATCATTCATTCTAGATTTATTGTTTTTTATCTAACAAAACCAAATTACCTTTGACTACCTTGGTCATGGATTTATGAAGGTACTACCATCTTGATTGACCAGGACTGATATATTACTTCCTCAAATTGAAAGCTATATATTCTATCTTGGTCATTCAACTGATTCCATACCATAAATGATGTATCCAACACAAGATACCTCTTCATGACTTCATTATCAGGGTTTTTACCTTGCATCAAAGTATGTGATAAAATGGAACACATTGATAATGTTCTCAATTCAGGAGATCAATAGACATGTCTATAAATAGGAACAACCGATGACACCTTAAACATGTGTTTTTCTTATTGGTGGGTTCGTCCTCATGATATTACCTACTAGAGATCACCAAGTGCGATATTCATGAGAAGAAGTATCAATGCTTATGATTCCCGAACACCTGATAGTAATACATCATCTATGTCCAATAATAATTATGTATCTAGTTAACATGAAATATGTTTAATATTAATTTCATAGTCTCTTGAGGTTCTTATTATTGTTTTGGAAATTCTATGACCTTTTGATATGAAAAATAATCTATGGAAATTACCATTTAAATAGTGGATGAGGAAATATATACACTATAATGGTAGGTGTACATCATACATATCTCACTATATAAATGGCATGGTAATCAAAAAGTATCGATAAAGTTGTGTCTAAGGAAACCACTATTACAAAACTTCCACTTTCACTAGATCCAAATTTATAACTATCATTGTTAGCTATCGCATGATAAGATCATTTTTCTGATGAGGTATGGCTTTAGTTTCTAGTTCTTCCACATATCCACTGCATAGATATTTTGATATGTGAATCTGTTTCTCCTTGAAAAAAACTACTTAAGAGATGATATCCCTGAGTATATAAATTCTTTTTTTTCACTATATAAACTTGAAATATTGGGTAGTACTAGTAAAATATTTATTATCATGGTAAAAATTTACTTAATTGGTATGTATCAACGAATTGGAACAAATTTTTTCATATAATACACATCATGTTAGCTACCTTAGAACCTTCAATGTACTTGGTAATTATAGATATGGCTACCTCTAGCTTTTATGAACATGAATTTCTCTTTACCTTAGCTTGTCTGTGATATTAGTTTACATTGATCTAAGGAAGACTAGTTTTTCCCTTGGAAGACGAGTATTCTTTCCTATCCACATATAAGGTATATATTTTTTGTACTTATTCAAGTGCAATTAGATAGTTCTGACTACATCCCTTATAGTTCTCTAGTATATAATTGTTATTTACCAGCTATAAATTATAGGTTGGAAATATCATATCATATACATATTATAGAATACATGATTGATCCTTCACAGAAGTGTATGGGATTCAAATCACTACATTAATCTCCTTATATGCCCATGCATTTTTTTTGAAGATATTTATGCCATGTGACTCTAGAAAAATTTATCTCTCTAATTGTTCCAACATTAATTTTTAAATACCTTGTTAGTATATGTACTTTGATTTGTTTAAGAAACCTTTAGACATACCTTAGTAGATGAAGTCCCCTAAAATGTAGGTAGCTACTTTAAGTCAATATCTAGAGATATTATTTCATTATTGTCTTAACTAAAAATAATACCAATAATTGTTTTCCATATATTACCAAACATTTTTTACTTAGAAAATAGTGATGCTCCCACTAACCTCTAGTAAAAATATGGAAAAAATTCATTCCAAAGTAATATTCTATGATATTGTTTCTTACATTAATCATGAACTAGATTTGAGTAACATTCACTTCTTAGTATCATTCTATGGTGTCACCATCCCTTTTCGGTTGCATCGTATAGACACCTTCCATGATTGTTGGTCTTGACATTCAATGCTCGTGAAAATGATAATAGAAATTATCTAGGATATGTAAATTTTTAAAGGATTTAAGCATAATGAATTGGTGTTACCAATCGAGACTTATTGTTACCTCTCTTATATAGTTTTATGTATATTATCACTTGAATACCCACCAGAGTATTCAAAATAATAACCCTATATATTTGATACATGGAATCTATTATTTAATTTTAATTGATCATGTAAATTATAGCTAATTTACACATACTTCCTATTTTTAGGAATTATTATTCACAATGAATAGTGTATCATCTACTGTGGTGAATATAAAACTATCACCATGGTTTTGTCCTTCCAATGCATTATGTGCCTCTAGAACAGTCTCTTACACACCTCTTATGGAACTCATAAATATTCCAAATACTTATGCATCTATGGAATTAACTCAACACAATTAAATCTTACTCCCACTATCTCAAGTAGAGATGTGAACCCTTTTATATAAATATAGTCTATCAATTGACTAGAATTTTTTTATAAAATGGATTTCAATAATTTTTGAAGAAACATTTAGATAATTACTTTAGATGCACATTTTGTTTTTCTTGATGAACGTTTTATTATATCATTAACCAAAACTTTTCACTGAAACACATGTTCTTATTACATAATGGATTTATATAATATTATAACTCATATGATATCCATTTATCATTATACTTAGAATGATGTTATTGGATAATGTTGTTATTTCTATGCATATCTTGAAAATTAATGGAAGTTTCTACAATTAATATATGTTTCAATGTTGATACTCCTTTTACATACACCACGACTATGATTTATATAAGGTAATGTATATTTAGGAATTAATCCACACTACATTTCTTATCAATGTGTACATATAAGACTCATCATTTATCCTCCTTATTATCATCATAACATTTATTTGTATAAGGTAATGTGTGTTTAGGAATTAATCTACACTAACTTATAATTACTAATGAATTGTTGGTCAAGATATTCGTTGGCACATCATCTCGAAGAATCTTATATCTTCCTACAATGCATATAGAATACTTTACCTTAACATTACTTAAACTAACATAAATAAATATTATGAATTAAATTTTACACTAGATTACCCTTGGAATAGTTCACTCACTCTAGATGAACTAGTTTTAAAATATTTGTGGTGTACCTTTATTTTTAAAGGTTTCATTGTCCAAACTAAATTGGTCTATATGTTGATAATACCTAAGTTTTTTAGATCCACTGATTCTAAATATCATATTGGATATATCCTTGACATCCAATTTTATTTTTACTTGATAGATAATTATCTTTCCACAAATGGGTATATAGGTATTACATCTAATATTCTTCGCATTTTTCTAATGATTCAATTATTACTGAACTATTGGTTGAGTATTAAACACCAAAAATAACATTCAATACAAATCTAGAATAACATATACTTGTTTCTAAATGACACATGAGAAAAATGTTTTGGTAATACATAAAAAAAGTTCAATTAGAACCAATAAACTGGGTAATATAGAAATCATGTACTTCTCATCACTGGCATAGGAACCATCCTTACTCAGCCACTTGGAGACCACACCTTAATTCTTGAAACATTTTATTTCTTACTTGGTTAATGTATTGAAATATATTTGTGATTGAAAAATTTTATTTAATACCCAAAAATTATAACATTGACATTACTTTCAATGATGAATATACCTAACGAAGAAGCGACTACTTCCTTATTTCATTTAGTTTATTTAATTTAAACCTCTATACTTTTTATTTCATGATATGTGACAATAATAAACTCTTGTTTAATAAACAACATATTTTCATTGAAGTATGTTGTGAATATACCTTTGATGTTACACTTTCCATTTTCCTTTTATTCTTGTATTTCAACTTCTTCTCCATAATAACTATAGAATATTATACTTTTAACTTCTTATTTCTTGGAAAACCTTAACCAAAAGGTAAAAAAGTGTTTTCCTTATATTGTTCATTTTATAATCATAAATGAGATTGGATTCAATTTTTGAAAATAATTTGATAAAGGGATACATTTAAATACTATGATCTATCTATTAATTTACACATATACAGTGTAATCATCATCCATTCATCTCTAACTTTACTTTATCCTCGTAATTTGATTGAAGATGAGACAACATGTAAAAATAATCCATGTCCCGAGGTTGTATCATCAAATCACATTATATGTTGATGATAACATTATAAAATAACCATAATATGCATCATACATGAGTTTCATGTAATTAGTTTTCTCAAAATCACTCCCTGAAGAAGCTTAATAGGTATTAGGGACACTAGAACCATGAATTTATGATGTTATGACACTTTGAATAAGTTGTTGTACCTCTCTAAGGGAACTATTTATAGGAGGACATTAAATTTTACCAAAAAGATTCATAGTGTAATTGTGTTATTACTTCTCATTTTCTATAAAAAAAATATAGCATATTAGTACTTTTATCTTGATTACCAATTTAGAAATTTTTGATTAACCAATTGAATAATCAAATATATCAAACAATTTTATCTAACTCTAGAAACTCTATGTACTAAAATAGTAATACTCTTCCACTTGATTATTATATTTGAAATGATCCTTGAACATCTCCCCATAGTCTATAAGTTATGGTTGTGCCACTTCTTGGAGTGTTCAAGGTAGGAATTTTACTAGATAACAACATTAACTCATGGTTCCATGATCTGTCAAGTGAAGTCCAATATTCTAAAATCATAAACATGATTTAGTCAATGCTTGCCTATGAAATTTCAACAAACTTCTTTGGGTAGTCCTATGCTTCCTTGTTCAGTTAAGTCAACCCATCAATCTCATAATAACTCCACATTAGTATGATACACCCTCAACTATGGATGATGAGAACCTCGAACAGTTGGATAAGTTCAAATTAAAAATATGGAAGGTGTTTGTGACTTAATATTTATGTGATGGTTTTTAATATTTTTTAATGAATGTAATCCATTTCTACCATTCTATTTATTCTATGTTATCTCTATCACAACCAAACATTAATAGGAAAACATTCATTGTATCTTTATTCATTTTACTATTTATTATTTTATTTATTTCTCACTATAATTAAAATTCAAAAAGGGAAAAAATACCCTAATAGTCTTGAGCATCTAATTTTGGTTGATCCATTTAAACATAATAGATTAACCATGACCAAGAGGTATCATAACTGAGTCTGACCTTGACTAATGATTCATATAATCCACATATAGTGTGCCCACTTCTTGTATAGATTTCACCTCATCTTTGCGTTGTCTACATCTTATAACATCCCTAACATAGTATAAAAATACTATCACACAAGTGAGGGGGTCTTGGGAGCACAAAATACAAATAACTCACTTTTATCTAGGTGTGAAAAACCTTATACAGATTAAACAAAGAAAAAATAATGATATGTAGATCATATTATTTAAATAACTAATTAAATTCATCACACACAATTAAATAATTAATTAATTAAATAAAAATGGATATACATGATTGGTCAATGCTCAATATCAATAAATGGGTTAAACTAAATCAAAATATAAATTAAAGGCAATAAATTTTAGTATGAGGGTATTGATTAAATTAAATGAATTATTTAAATTCAAATAATTTAATTCTATTCGGTCTTTCATGAATTTACTTATTAGTATAAAAATTAATATTTTTAGAATATTAAAAATTAGTATTTTTTAATTTTTTTTTAATTTTTTTTAATTTAATTATAAAATTTAATCAATTAAAAAAATTAGTTCGGTTTATATAAATTTTCTCGAGCCCCAAAACCCCACGTAGGGACAATGTGAGTCGAGCTAAACCCTTTTAGGCCCATTTCGTGCTGGAAGACCCCATGCAAGGGCTTTCTTGTGCTAGGAAGACCTTCTCTGACCTGTTCTAGGTTGAGCTTGCCTACCCAGGTCCATTTTTAGGCAGTTCGGGTCAAATTGGACCTGTGGAACCATGCCACTCGATCAACAAGGAGTACCTTGGGTGTGTGTGAGAATAGGTAGAGGCAAGATCATATTTGTCAATGTAAGACAAGGGTGGTATACAGTGGTTCATGGTGGTATAAGGTAGTGTGGGATGTGGCATTTAGTTAAGCGAGCTGACGGTAGTTCTGGACACCAGCGGGCAACATGAGCCATCAAGGCATCCCAAAGTGAGGTGGTTAGCGCATGACAGAAGCGGCGAGACTGATCGGGTAGTCATAGAGCTGGATCTAGAGTTATAATAGGAGGTGATGGTTTGAGATGGAGACCATGGGTGACAATTAATCTACCCAAGGGTGGTGGCATGAACTGGTGTGGTGACTGAGATATGCGTAGTCGGCAGCAGCAGCGCAGCATGGAAAGGAGTAGGCAACACCGATGAAGGTTGACTATCATGCGGGTCAATGCGATGGGTACACAAGGCCATGTGGGTATGGAATGAGAGAGAACCATCATTATATGACTTTCAAATGAAGGAAGGGGTGCCAAACCCCTTCAAACATTTCAACTTTTTTATTTATAAGCATTTTTTATATCAGGTCAAGCCACCCCTCGTTTTTTCATTTTTGTTGTCTTATATGAAGAATTCCACCCAATACAAACAAGTTTTTTCTTATCCATTAGCTAGAATAATTGGATGACACTAGAATATATGAATGGACTATGATAAATTTTAAAAATAATTTAATTTTAAAAAAATATTTCAGAATGCGCATTTCCATGGAGATGTGAAATTTTTTCCAATCGTAGGTCATTATTCAGATCACTGGACTCTGGCCGAAATTGTGGATTACCAGAGTGATTTTAGAAGGATATGATCGGTTAATATTTAAACACATATAAAATTATTTTTTAAATTTTAATACTAGAAAACCAACTACAATCAATCTGTATTAAAATTTCCGATGGTTATAACCTGGCTGTCTGAAATCAGATCAACATGTTGTATGAACTATTAAGACTGAATTGATCTCCTCTAATTAATTTAAATAAAATCAATTTTTTGGCTCATAAAATGTATAAGATCTCTTTAATTCCAATTTATTGTATAAAGTTATGCAATGGAATTCTATGGGTTAGGGATTTAAAAAAATTCATCACTGAAATGAAGAAACATGTCATATCTGGTAATTCGAGCTACGGTAGAGGTTTGATGATCTAACATATGTAATTCAAATTACATAAATTAAATAAATGAGTGTCTAATTTTATTTAGTGATTTTTTCAACAACAACTCATTGCCGATGATTTTTGGTCAATGGATACAAATCCATAGCCCTCAAGACCTTCCACACACGCTCAATGAATCAACAGGCTCACTGTTTGTTGAATTTTGGGTGATATATGGAGCTATAATAAATCATTTAGCATCACAAGAATCACCTCACTTTGTGACTTTGATCCATAAAATATGTTCTTGGATCGATCAATTAAGGATGTTATCCATCTCTTTAGAAAGTGAGAGGATAAATAGGATCTCATTTGGTTGGAATGAAAAGTTCCTTGAATGAATGCTTATCTCTTTCTTGTATAGTAGGAGACTCAAATACCCGGAAAAGGTTTCCCAGTCTCCAAAAGTAAAACAACCACTAAATAAGAAATAAATAAATAGTTACAATGAACTAACCACAACCTAAATATTATTTATTTTTTATCACATACTTGTAATATATATTAAATATATATTTGTGATAAATATGAGTTATTAATTCAATTCGTAATTCTAGTAATATTAAACGAACCTTGAATATTAAAAATAATATTGGTTCATATAATTTTTTTATATTCAATTAACACCTTGTGAATACTTTTAATAAATAAATTTGACCTAATTATTTTATAATCAAATAATATTGAATTTATTTATTTTTTATTTATTCATTACTTGTACAACTCTTAGATCCCATGATAGGGCCCACCATGTCCAATATTCGTATTCACTAGAATATGATAGATTATTGAAAAATTTGTTGTGTGTGACCTTCTATACCCTTATATAGATAGTAGTGAATAGTATTCACAAACCAAGAGCAGATTCTTGAATCCCATCAAGAACCTTAATGAGATAAGGAAAAGTCATAACAATAAAAACCATCATAAGAACACACACTATGTAATATAATATAATTTTCTTAAATATCTCATAAATCAGTACAAAAACTTATGTTATCATCCTTTCTAGATTTATTGTTTATTGATCTAATTAAAAGACTTAAATTAGACTACATTGGGCAATGATTGAAGAGGGTACTACCATCCTGATCAACTAGGCCCAAGATATTTTTTTCCTAAACGTAGAAGTGAATTTCTATATCTTGATCATTCAACCAATTCCATACCACAAATGATGAACCTAACAAAATATACCTTTCCACGAATTCATTTTCATAGTTTTTCCCTTACATGAAAGTACACGATCAAATGGAATACATTGATAATGTTCTAAAGTCAGGAGATAATACACCTGTCTGTAGATAGGATCAACCAATGACACCTTAAAATGTAGTCTTCTTATTAGATGGCTTGTCCTCGTGATCTCATATACTAGATATCACTGAGTGAAAACTTCTTGAGAAGAAGTGTTAATACTTATGATCCCCCAACACATGATAATCAAACATCATATTGTTCTAATAATGATGATGTATCTAGACCATAAGACATATGTTTATGATTAATTTCACAGTATCTCCAGGTTCTTATTATAGTCTGGGAACTATTATAACCTTTTGATATTAAATATAATATATTTAAATTAATATATAACTAGTGGATGAATAAATATCTATACTAAAATGGTAAGTGTACATAATGCATATCTCACTATAGACAAGGTATATTAATTGAAAAGTATTGATAAATTTGAGTCTAGGGTCCTCACTATTACAATAATTACATGACATGACAAAAAGATCAGACCAATCGAAACCAAAATTTTAATCTCCCAAAATGTGTATAAAATAATTTAATGGTTGATTGTGAGAATTACTATATAAGTGTTAGATTATTCATAAGTAGAGAGGAAAATGAAAGTGAATTTATAAAGAGAATATTCATAATGCTTTTGTAACATGGTTATAAAAGTAATCCTATAATTCACTTCACAATTCATAAGGGAAGAAAAATAGTATATTAGATACCTTAATTTTATATTTCCAAATATTTAACCCTTGGAAAGAAATGATGTTAAAGATATAAAATTTGGTGTAAAAGATTGTAAAATAATATATTTTAAGGTACACTCTTTTAATGTTTAAGAGTGTGTTTTCGGGGTTGGAGGGATTAGGAAATATTTTTTGGAGTTTCTATAGAACTTGGTTGTGGTATTTCCTGTTAGACCATTTTATGCAATAAAAATATTTATGGCATTAATTTCCCATTGGACACAAACCATGAAAACTGTTTGTGGTATAAGCCTTATAGTGGAAAACCTATTTTATGTCATAAATATATCAGCTGAGATATTTTTAACATGAGGTGATGTGTTTTTTATTGTACATGTTTATGAGAATTTATTTCTTAAATCCCTAGTTTACAATTTAAACACTTAATGCACAATATGTTTTATGTGTTGAAAACAGAAATATTAATTAATTCTATATTGATATTACCCACTTTAAGACCTAGTCTCTTCCAAAAATTTGGGTGATATTCGATCATTATAGATCCCACATTTTGAAATTTGATCTCTATGGTGGTTGTGTCACTTATCCCTATTAAGAGACCTTTATACTACTTCTTTTCCATTGGTTATGGAAATGAAATTGGTTGTGATTTCAGATCTGAAATCATGTGGTATTGATCACATGTTAATGATTATTTCTTATTCATTCTATATCTATCCTGAAATTTTCTTATAGGGGTGGGTCCTTTATTGATTTTGATGAATTTGTGAGTGTTATTTGGGGTATGTTTTTATCTATTCTCTCTGCCATATATTTTATTTTAATTATTTTATTATAATATGTTGGAATGGATTCTAGGGCCTCCTTTATTGTCTTTTCATTCCTTCTAGTGTTGGTGGATCCTGTTGCAGGCATGTGCTACCCGAGGTTAAGGTTGGTGGTTCTATCTCCAGCCTTTATTAAATGTAACGTGATTGATCTTATTTTATAAATTGTTATATAAACCAATTTTCATGATTTTTTGTGTGTTTAAATGTATTTTTAATAAGATTTTGGTTTTCACTTGGTTTTTTATAGGAAAATATGTATTTTCAAAGAATTGCGAAAGGGGTTTTCCAAGTAGACTTGATGAAAGTAAAGGGTTGTTTTAAATTGATTATGAAAACAACTTTGGAAATGATTTGGAAAATATATCAGATGTGAAGCCTTGGGTACTTAGGTGGAAGGTGTATCTTAGTGTCATCATCTATTTTCCTATCCCAGGGTTCACTCATGTTGTGTTCCTATGCTCTCAATGCTCATTATTCTAGGGGCAATAAAATTACATTAGTGTGGGTCACTAATGGGGTGTTTTTATGCTCTTTAGGCATCTGTTCTAAGGACTTGAGCGTTCATAGGTCATTGTTCAAGGTACAAGTAGTCTTATAGTCTGACATATTGTGATCCTTGGTGTGATTTACATATTATTTGTATTTTTTTAATTTTTTATTTTATATACCTTATTTGACATTGATAAATGTTTATGGAAATTATACTTTGAAACTATTTTTTCTAGTCTTGTTCTGGAACCACTAAAAAAGTGAACTATTTACCTTAATTTTGATATAAACTGATTTATAATTTATCATGCAATGTTTGATTTAAAATGAGAATATTTGGATTTTTTGTATAGATACTTGATATAGAACACCTGGGTGGGATTTTAATAAGCCTATTTATAACACACACTACACACCCATTAAATGATATGTCGACTTGATTATGTCCTTTAATGTAAGAAAATACAAGGTTCTTTAATGATTACGTGTGGCAAGGTATTAGTAGATAGTGATGAGGAAGTGGGATATTAATGACATTATCACATGGAGTAGTTAATTTTTATTAGTTTCATTTTTTATTGGAATTGTACTTTGAGATTGTTTGGATTGTTATGAGTTGTATTGCTTATGATGTCTTCTTTCAATCATGACATTTATTATCTTATGGTTTTTTTTCTACCAATATTTTTTTCTTCAATATATGTATATTCCATGTCATCTACATCAGGTTGGAAAAAATCACTCCCTCTAGTTTTTGTGGATTCTTGAGTGCTATTTTCCTGTTTTTTGGGATTCAGAATGCCCTTCGGGTCTTCCCACAATTCACATCAGAGACTAGATGGATGGGTTATCTAGTCCAAGATGTACAAATTTTTGTATAAGATCTATGGTTATACATAGTCTTGGGATGTTTTTATATGGAGTATTAGATTGTAGGAACTTGACAGGTTGTTTGTGGTGAGTGCCTAGCTAGATCTTATCATAATGAGACTCAAGTTACCATGAGAGGTTTGGATGTGAGTCTCTTGTATTGAGTCCTTGAAACTAATATGAGTTTTTTCTTATTTTTTTTCTTATTTGAATTGAGATTATTACATTGTATGATCATTTAATTCTATTTCGATATATAGTGATATTCCTCTGAGACGTCTTCTATGGGTTCCCCAGAAGATTAAAAGAACTTATTCTCATGGGAATCTGCCTTTGGACCAGAATCTTATAGAGGATATCTTGTGACCAGCTCATATTTTAGACCAAAATTTACCACCTATCTAGAACCCAATTGTTGAGGTAAAATCAAGAGCTAGAGGAGAAGGGGACCGATCATGAGAGTTCTTACATTAGAAACCATCATCCTATAAGGGTATGAATGAACCTCAGGAGGTGTAGGACTAACTAAATAAGATCAATGAGATCTTCAGCTTCCTATATATACCTAATAATATCAAGGTGAAGTGAATGATATTCTAGCTTGAGTGTTCTAGTAAGTGATGGTGGGATTCCATGATACATGCATAGAGGCATGTGAGCTTTGATTGGAAGGTTTTCAAAACGCTCTTCATCTATTAGTTCTTCCCAGAGTCTCTAATGATGAAGAAGTCTCTATATTTCCTTTCCTTATATCAGAGAGAGTACATGGTGTAAGAATACACCAATCAGTTTTTGGAACTGCCAATACTATAGTTTTCAGTTTATTCAGTGGTAGATCTTATCAGCACTAGAGAAAATCACTCACAAAGATTTTCATTAATATCACAAAAAAGAGAAAATAAAGGATACCTTTTATATTCACTAAAAAAGTAATGATAAAAGTTACCCTTTATATGTGTTTTTTTAGTGTTGATAAAGGTCTCCCTTTATCAGAGTTTTTTAGCACTAATAAAGGGTTCTCTTTATCCATATTTTTTTGAAGCACTGATAAAGGGTTAAATTTATCACTATATTTTATATCACTCATAAAGATCATCTTTATCATTACTATTTAACGAACTAATAAAAGTTATGAGTGAGTGCTACATTGAAAATGTTGATGGTTCACCGCTTGTTTTTATATCATTCCACGGCTTCACTACCTTAAAAGCCTATTGTGGGGATGGAATATCATATACACACTCCACACACACCTATATGGGCCCTTGCCTATGCGCACAAGCCCATACGGGCCCTGGACCCCATATATTTCCTATGGGATATGGACTACCCTATATTCAACAGAACTTCATTGTTGGGATGCCTAAATGGCTGACCCTTCAGGTTGAGGGCCATACAACTTAATCAATTTTTTATAATTAAATTCTCATTTAATTTATAATAATATATATTTATATATATGAATATATTATATATACATATATATTCATTTTTAATATTTTTTTAATATTTATTCATTTTTTATAATTATTATTCTTTCTTATATAAAAATATATATTGTTATATATTAGTATTTAATATATATATATATATATATATTAATATTAGTTTTTTTTTAATTTTTATATGTTTGATATTTTTTAAAAATCATGTTTCTAATATTTATTTATATTTATTCATTTTTTTATAATCAAATTCTTATTTCATATACAAATACAATATAATAATATTTTATTTAAAAGTTTATATAGTATATAAATGAACAATTTTTTTAAATATATACATATATTGATATTAAATAATTTAAAATATATGAACATGTATAACTATATTTACGTATGTGTATGTGTGTATGTATATATGTGTGTGTAGATGTGTATGTGTACATATGTATGTATGTCATGTTTACATGTATGTGCGCACAAGTCAATTTATTGATTTAATATTATTTATTCATTTTTAATATCTCTATATTTTTAGTGTTTTCTTTATTTATTAATTTTTATTATAAACTTACTTTAATCTATTCATCATGAATATATGTGTGTGTTTTTAATTTAATTTAATTTAATTCTATTTAATTTAATTATTAAATTTTTTTTATTTAATATAACTCATTTTTAATAATTTTGTTATTTATATAATTATTATCATCTATTTGTTCATTTTTCTTATAATACATGAAAATGTTACGAATTTACTTTTTCTTATTATTGTAATTAATTTAATTTTAGTTATTCATTTTCTATTATATATTCATTACTAATGTTGAAAATATATTTAATCATTTAATAATATTTATATACTATGCATGTAATAAATATATAATTATATAAATATCTATAATTATATAAATATGTATAATTATATAAATATATATAATTAGATAAATATATTTAATTATAATTATAAATATAAATAAATATTTAAATAATTAAAAAATAATGATAATTATACTTCAATAATAAATTCATTTATTACATTTATAATTATATATATTTATATATTAAAAAAATAAATATAATTATATATATAAATGTATACATATATATAATTGTATAAATATATTTATAAACATATATAAATATTTATAAATATATATATTTATTATAATAATTATAAATAAATATGTATATATATATATAGTAGGTGATTTTGGGGTACAATGACATCAAACACACTCACACCTCACACACAAGCTTGAAAGACGGTCAATAGCCCCCCCCCCCCCCCAAAGTGATAATCCACCAATAAGACCCCTTATTTTTATTTAATATTATATGCCATTTAGACCTCGTATAGGTTGTTCTATACAACAGCTTCACGACACATGCCCCTTACCAACCAATCAGGGCCCCAATCACTCACCTCCCTACACCGCCTGCGGTTCCCGCTACCCATCACAGATGCTTGCATGCACCAGAAATAAATATATATAAATATATATATACATATATACATATATAAGTATATATATTTTTAAATATATTTATTTCAGATTATAATTATAAATAAATAATTATATATTTAAATAATTATAAAATTATAGTAGATATATTTAAATAATAAATATATTTATAATATTTATAATTATATATATATAATTATATATTAATGAATATATACAAATAATTATATATATATATATATATTAATATATAAATATATATTTTTGACACCAAAATCTGGAGGAGGGGCACATCGGGCGGATCAATGAGCATCGAATGAAGACAGGCCGAAAAAAAGGAGATCTTGGGGCCCGGGGGGTGGGTGCACGCAAGATTGAAAAAGCGCATGTAAGAGGCCTTCAGTGAACAACCAGTTGCGTGCTGGCCTTCCTTTCAACGCCCAAAACACTGTCGAACAACTGTTTGCGGGGCTGGCCCCGTTTCTGCAATGAAGGCGACATCAAATGACTGTTTGCGTGGCCGGCCCCGTTTCCGCGCCGAAGGGTCAGACGAATGACCGTTTGTGCGGCCCACCCCATTTCTGTGCCGAAGGTGATGACCAATGACCATTTGTGTGGTCGGCCTTGTCTTCGCGCCGAAGGCGATGAAGAATGGCCGTTTGCGCGGCCGACCCCATTTTCACGTCCAAGTCAACGTCGAATGCCCATTTGCGTGCTCGGGCCCATTTCTGTGCTGATGGTGATGAAGAACGGCCGTTTGTGCATTCGTGCCCATTTCGGCAATGAAGACGAAGTCGAGCACCAGTTTGTGTGGTTGTCCCCATTTCCACCACCAAGACAACATCGAACGGGTTTTTCGTGCCGGTCTCTTTCACGCATGTCCCTTGTGCGGCTCTCTGAGGACTCCGACTATAAAACAAACCATCTCCCCTCTCTTCGGGAAGGTTAACTGAAGATGAAGTGACACTTTGTTGCCCGAAAACCCAGTCTTCTACGACCGTGTGAAAAACCCATGACCTTCAGGTAATGGTTGTTGCGTGATAGGTTCCCCATGGGTTCCTTCGTACGGGCCCTCGTATCCTCATAAATTTCCATGTTCTTTGCGTGCAAGGGGTCACTTCTTGCATGTAAGTCCCCTCTGCGTCAGTCATCCTTGCGTGCCACCTGTCCGACTTGCGTGCAACCCTTCATCTTGTGCACCACCAGTCTGACATGCACACAACCTTTGTCTTGCACGCAACACCCCCGACATGCGTGAAAACCATCATTTTGTGCGCAACACCTCCGTCTTGTGTGCCACCGGTCCCACTTGCGTGTCAACCGTCTATCTTGCACGCACACCCTTCCTCATTCGCGCAGACATCCTATTCTGCCCTGGACCATTCCCTGACACGCGCTCCATGTGCTTCCCTCACCTTGAGGCACTTTGTTTGAACCACTATTAGGAGAGACACACCTGTGATACGTGCTCTTTCACCGTGAAACCCCTTAGGTTTTCACTGAGTAATTTCAAAGTCCCATGGATGATACTTCCCATTATGTTTCATCACCACAAGCTTCTTCGCAATGTCACACTAACGGCTCTTGATTTTTCACATAGCCACGCTAACGTGGAACCCCCCCCCCCCCCCCCCCCCGCGATGGTTCGCTCCATAACACCCCCTAGCCACGGCGTTGCATGTACCTTCTCTTCACCAAGGTGCAGAGGGTACCTCCTATATAAGTCCTTGGGGTGTAGAGAAAACCCACCTTGTCTGAACTGCTAGATGTTAAACTACCAAGCACCCTCCTCTATAGCACATGATGTTAAACTATGACCACGCTCCATGCGTCAGACGCGGGGTTCCCCCACCTTGGACATTCTGTATGCCCACTAGTCTCCACGGGACTGAGATCATTCCTCACATGGAAAGAGATCCTCTTTATCAGAGTGGCTTCTTTCCACGGTTAAAGGGAAACCACCCTGGTGTAAGCCCCTAGAATTCCTGGATAGAGGTAGCATCCATGCTGCTCCTCTCTTCATGGGTGACAAGTCCATCTCCCACTGGGCTTTGTCACCATTCGGGCCTCCATCCTAGAGTATGTCCTAATCTCTGTCACCCTGGGATGCTAACCAGGAATAAGCCCCTGTTTCCACTCTTGGCTGCGGACCACGCGTTGGCCCCTATTTCCTCTTTGGGCTGCTAACTAGGTTTAAGCCCCACTCCACTTCCCACGGATGCACCTTTCATGACGTGATCGTCAGGTCATTACTACCTCTTGTTTATCACACTGGGCATGACTCACGTGGGCTTAGAGAATGCATCGGCCATGACAAACACAATGGGTAGCCTAGAGTGTAGGACACATACCCATTCTGAACAATTAGGACTTTAATCCTTTCCAAGGAAAGGTACGTAGGAAGACTCAATGAGGTTCAAGCCCACCACCCATTAGTTCTTACCATTTTCACGTCTGTTTCCAACCCATAACGAACTAAAAGGTCTTTGATCCTTGTCAAGGCAAGGTACGTAGGAAGCCTCCCTGAGGCTCAAGCACACCACCCATTGATCGCACTGACCCCTTCACATCAGTTCATTAACACCTTGGGAAGCCTAGAGTGTAATCCCCACACCACATCCGAACTACGAGGTCATTGAACCTTGCCAAGGCAAGGTATGTAGGAAGCCTCCCTGAGGTTCAAGCCCAGCACCCATTGGTCGCTCTGACCCCTTCATGTCGGTTCACCAACACCTTGGGCTTCCTAGAGTGTAATACCCACACCCAAACTGAACTACGTGATCTTTAATACTTTCTATGGTAAGGTACTTAGGAGGCCTCCCTGAGGTTCAAGCCCAACACCCAGCAGTTCCAACCCCCTTCACGTCAGTTCACCCTCGTCCTGCATGACGTTAAATTGTGGACCCCTATCCAGTGGTAATCAATTGTGACCTCAATCAACATAAGATATTGTGACCCCGTTCAGTGGTAATCCATTGTCAATCCCATTCAACGGTAAGCCGTTTCCACCCCTATCTAGCATTAAGCCGTTGTGACCCCATCAAGCGGTAAGTTGTTGTGACCCCATTCAGCGGCAATCCATTGTCAATCACATTCAATAGTAATCCATTGACACCCCTATCCAGTGGTATGACGTTGTGATCCCATTTAGTGGAAAGCCATTGAAACCCCCAATTGGTGGTAAGCCGTCATCATATGATCCACGTGGACTTTGATTCCCTACCACGATATACGTAGAAAGCCTCTTTGAGTCTCAAGACCCACATCACCATCATCCTCGCAATAACCCCATCTCATTCTCCATCTACTTCATGGAACCTTCCATCATCCATCCTAATTCTTACCCGGGCCTCCACATCTCGATGGGATCATGCCACCCCTTGACCATTCTATTTAATATCAATTGGGAAGCCAACCACACGTTGACCCTTACATAAGTGTTCCCTCTAGCGGTTGCACCTATCTGATCCACTCTAGTTAATGTTCTAATCAGTCTAATAAATCTATTATGAACATTAAATTTGTGGAATACCATGTGTTAAACATGGGAAGCTGAGGAAAACCTAAGATACATGCCCATGGAATGTGCTTCCCCGTGTTCTATGTGGGATGCCTCGGGCTTCCTAGCCCTTGGGAATCCCTATAATAAGGGGAAGAAACCCAGACACACCAATGTACCATCATCCAGACATGCTAGTGATGCCCAATGTGACTAATCTCTTGACCGAAGGTTTTTGCATTGAATGGAACCTTTGGAATGTCCTGACAGAAGCATTGTAATTAACTGGTGTCCATGAAGATATGGAACTATAAATAGTTTCACGAAAAAGGTCTAAAATCTATAAGGGAGACCCGGACTAGGTGAAGAGTTCTGAGGAGGAATCCATGTATTGAAGAACAGGCATCACAACAACCCGTTTCGATCATGGATCAAACATCCCTGAAAAAGTGATGGATCCCGCCCGCCTTTGGAATGTGGGAATGCGGGGAAACAGCTGCATGTCCTCTACAAATGGGTGTGCGTGCACAGGAGAAAGTATCGGAAACAGAAATGGTGAACCTGATGTGAAATTATTCTTCTCAATATAGAGATTTGTAGCAATTGAGGAATCAATGGATTCACGTGTCACCAAATCCTGTTATCCAGTGTTGGGTCCCGCTAAGCAAATAGCAGGCCTAGTGTGAAACTCACCAGAGGATCGGGTAGTAGAACGTTGGACGTCTCATCATGCGACATTGTCAGTGTGGACCCCTCTTATCCGTCATGAAAGACAGGATGGAATTGGGGAATTGGTCGTTGATTCATTTTTCTTTAAGCACTGATGAGTTAATCTCACTACTTTCAGGAATCATGTTGTTGCACCAAGGATGCGATCATCGCCTACCCATCGACGCAGGGGCAGGGGTAGCGCCAACACAGTAGTCCCACATGCCTCCACCTCTTCCAAGAAGGCATCTATATCCACAACCATGGGGTGACCATGCCCGATCTCCCTATCTGAGGTCATGCAACGAAGGGTGATAAATGACTTCATACGCCGCTATGAGGGGGAGGGTATTATCTCAACTCGGGATATGGCCCGCCTGGATTTGGAGGCATCTGCACCTCATCATCAACGCTGCCCCCAAGGTCTTCACTCGGAGCTTCTACTCCCCATTCCAACTTATAACCATTTTGGGAGTCTCTCCATAGAACGCTTCGATGACTCCATACCCTATGCCGATGAGGTAGGCGATGTTCGGGCTAGCCCGGTCAGAGTCCCATTCCAGGGGCTCCCAGCGAGGGCTCCCACCCGGCCACGTCAGCGCCATCGCCTGATCTTACTAGACGAGGTGCAGGTAGGCCATGTGCCTGCACCACCGGCTCCAGTTCGTCCGACCCAACGCCAACGTTTGGATCAAGCTGAAGAGGACACTTACCAAGGGGCGTCAATGTCTACGGCTACTATGGCCCGATTCACTACTGATGTATACTACCAGCTCCTTGTATACACTGAGTAGGGGAACATATACACTCGACCTGGATCGAGGCCCTAATCACCCCATGGGCAGGCTGGGTCGACTGTCTTATTTACCAGCACAGGCAGTGGCCGCTACGGACTAACCCGCAGTGATGCCACCCAATAAGGAGGACCTCACCATACCTCTACAATGGAGAACGTTGGCCTTCCCCTATTATACGATTGGCATGAAAGTTTGACCTGTGCCACATTTAATCAAAATGAGGGTCCTCCCCATGGCAGTGATGCTCAAAACAGGTGTCTCTCTAATGCCCACTACACTAGGTATGGAGTCATTCCTCCTGCCCCGACTGCCAGTGTGGGGACATTGCACATCTGGTCTCTCTTCAACGTGGGGATCCTCCCTGTGTCCTCTTAGCAGTTGGAGAAGGTCCTCCTTGCTTCATCAATTAGAGGGGTGAAGTCCAGCCTCACTCCACCCACATCCAGCACAGAGGTCCTACTCGTGTTCAGCTAGCCCAGTACAAGGACCTTCCTCATACTGAGGTCATCAGGGAAATCAAGAATGGAGGTACTCCACATGATCCTACCCGTTCTAGCGGAGGTTATTCCTCCTCCAACACTACCCATGGAGGTCCTCCCCATGTCCCCTATGACATCTATCATAGTTATCCTCGCAACCCTGCTTACTCAGGTGGAAACACTCTTTGCCCCAACACCAGTGCGACCGAAGGACCTCATATCAGAAATATGCCATGTCCCGAGGATCCACCCAGGGGACTGGAAGGAAGGTTTTCACATCCATAAAAAAAATTATAGGAAGGTCCGTATATATATCAAACCAGTCCACTTCTCAGACTGTGAAGCGGAGTGTGACTCCATGCGGGAACCCTCCCCTTGCTCATCCGAGTCAAGGGTTGGGGCAGGAACAAGGCACATTAGCCTAGTACTCCCGGAATGCGAGGTCCATCAGATTCCCACCTCCCTCCATAGGTATCTCCAAGAGGATGAATATTTGGCATCACCTCAGGTTACGGTTGTGCAATCACAACCGTCGTCTCCAGAAGCGCTCTCTACCTCGACTAGAGATCACAGAGGGCTATTCTGGGGACCAATGGAGGGAGATTAGCAACATGACCTATCACCAGTAGCCCTAGCCCATGCCCCATGAACTGGGACTGTCAGCCCATCTTATCATGATTTAGCTTCTAGGTCGCTAAAATCTTCAGAGGATAGTCCAAGATTCGCTGGCCAGTCATCCTGCTCACCGTACTCTCCATCGGCCAGCCTATCGCACTAGTGGTCTACCTCAGTACCGATGCCGGTTCCTCAACCACCCCCAATTTATGAATGAGGTAGTCAAGAGCAAGACCCGGAATCTGAGCCAAGGAGCTTATGGAACATCCTCTCCATGGACCACTTCCCCAAGATGTTATGGCCTATAGTAGTGCTGAATTTCTGTGTACCGGAATCCCTCACTCCAGAGGAAGTTGAATGTTTCTACAAAACCCTCTAGGTGATGCACTTATGGATTCATCAACAGTGAGTGGTTTATCCTAGTAGCCAAGATCATTTTAAAGACATCAACATGAAATTCCATCTAGTTTATTTAGCCTAACTATCTGTGTTCCGGCGCCCCAAGTCACCAGGATTCCGTACGGCCCTCCTACAATAATGCTTTAAGAGTTTCAATGTACACCACAATATTATAAAGGAAGATTCCCCCCCCCCACGTACAAATCTGTGCCTGGGGGCAGTACGATGCCCTCCTTTTATGTCCAATTCGATGACATCCTGACTTGCGAGGCAATAATAATGACATGCCCCCAGGAGGGGTCACAGTCAACATGGATGACATAGTGGACGAGGAGAATGAGTTGAAGCTTATTGATGGGTAATTACTCCCTAAGGGCATCCCACCGCTACTGGATCCATCACGAAGAGTTACCTGTCAGTAGAGGACTATACTGGGTATCCCTATGCAAACCAAGGAATTGGTCCTTAGCTAAAATCACGGTAAGGGTAATGAGCACCTCAGAGCTGCCAAACACTCTGTCCCGTCCTCCTTAGTCTAGAAGACGTAGGAGGACCCTAAGAAGGCTGCATTGTACCAACAGCATTCCGAACAGAAGATGTTGGTTGATGACCTCCTCGCTAAATGCGCTGCAGAGTGATGACTAGAGTATAACAATCCTAGGCCAGGGCAGCAGGGGCATGAACAACTTCCCCTTGGCGAGCTTCCTCCAGGTGACCCAGACCATCCTGCCCCTACAGACTAGGTTGAAGCCAGAAATTACAGAAATAGGGCATGGTACGTCTCAAAAAACCCTATGGAATGACCCAAAAATCAAAGGAACTCATCTCGGGTTCCCCCAACTACCATGTAGGTCACTCCACCAGTCGCTCCATGAGCCTATGAGATGCCTTATCGTGTGGAAGAACCTGCCAATGCACTCGTGGTTAGTGATACCTGTCAAGAAAGGGATCCCCATCAAGATACGGACCCCCGTCCAGATGATTCAATGACGACACTCATTGCCTTCCTTGTGGACCTGAGAACGCGATAGGTGGAAATCCAACCTAATGGCAAGACATATCCACCATGGGTGGATGATATGCTGGCACCTACAGGTTTTGGGAATCCCACCTTCTCCCCCTTTAACAGGATAGGGGATCCGCCACAACATCTGGCCCACTTCACCTCAAGGTGTGGGCCCATGTTAGGGACTCCAGCACAGTTGGAGGCCACTAAGCTCCGGTGTTTGGTACAGGCATTGGAGGGGTCTGCATTCGTCTGGTACAACTAGCTCCCCATTGGATACATAACCAGCTATGAGGACCTTCACATGCAATTTCTCTACCAGTTCAGCTCCACCACATGGAAAACAAGAATCACAAACCTCTTCAAGTTAAAAAAAAGGCTTGATGAGAATGTCATGGACGTCATCTCTTGATGGAAAGAGATTACATACTTTGTTGACATGCCACTGACTTATGATCAATTACTAACGATGTGCGTAGGGAATGTCAAGAAAGAACCAGTTCCCTCTCTGATCACCTTGAACTACCCTAGAGGATTCAGAGACTTCTCCGATAAGACCAAGCGCCTGGAGGATGCTCTGCAAAGGCCAGCCAGGTACGTCCGCTGCCTCCTGTAATTCCCATAGGGAGGGATATCCGAGCCAAGCCTGCTGTAGTGGCCCAAATAGAGGCCCCCAGAGAGTTGGAATTATTACCAGTGGAGCCGCCTCCCCAACCTCGTATAGGCCCTCCACCACAGGCACAACCTCCAGCCCTATAGCGGCCGCATAAGAATCAGTAGGTGCCCCCACATAATGCGCCTCCACCACCTAAGTGGGAAAATCAGGCTCCGCCTCTTCGATAGGCTCCTCCAGCCCCTCATTAAGGACAGGCTTCAAGGCCCCCCTTTTCGGGTAGAAGAAACCAGACCTACTCATTCAATGAGATTCTGGTCCCCAGCTATTTCCAAAGTGCATTGGAATAGGGGATTGTACATTTGCCTAAGTGCAGAAGGCCAGAAGAGGCGAATCTCACTGATCACCCCAACTACTGCCCCTATCACCAGATATTGGGGCACACCCTCAAGAAATGATATGTGTTCAAAGACTGGCTTCAAGACCATGTGAAAAATATCATAGTCAGGTTGGGCCCAACCCCGACATAAGAGGCATGCGTCGTTGTAAGGCCATACAACAGTAGTGACAACAAGGGGGTGGCATCAAGTTTCTAACCACGGGTCCCAAAAGTATGATGACTGAATGGATCGAAAAATGGTCGCTCGTGACCATGGAATCATTTGTGCATGCCTGAATCTGTTAAAGCCTTCATAGGCTACAGCCTCCACTACTGCATCATCATCTCAGCCGACCTCTTCTGATAAGAGCAAGCATCAGCGGTGCAAGGGGAAGAAACATGCCCCGCCAATGCCATCGTCATCCCGTACTCTCAGTGACTTCATGACCTCGGAGATGGGGATTCCTCCCAGGATCCGCCAAGTAGTGGATGACTCTTCGAGTTACATCAAGGGTATGTTTGGGTTAACATCATGGAGATGGTAAACCCCTACATGACTCCCGATGACGGGTAGTGCCAGCCAGACCTCCCTAACATCCCCAACCGATGCCAGTGTTGGTAGAGCCACAACTACATGGGTCATCGAGGCACATCAGTTAACACCTCCAACCAGGCCATGCATGATACTGAGATAATATAGAAGGCCTAGCACAGAGCTCAGCACGCGCAACCTCCTCATCTTGTGCCATCTGGCCTGCCTCCACCACGATTTGTACTATTGGAACAAGCAGATTCACCGAGACCTCACCGTGATCAGCCACACTTCACCACAAATTGGTCTCAGTAGGTTATCCTTGGCATAGTAGTCACTCTGCGTGCTTCGAATAGTGAGAAATGGGACATTCCCACTACCAGCCAGCTGCTAGTTCAGCTGGCAGGGCCCACCATACATCCTATCACGGAACATCCTCCTATAAGCAAAATCTCATTCCTGGAACGGATATATGACATTCTCAATCATCTTTCCAGCATTCTATCCAAGCTCTCTATCCTTGAGGCCCTTCTCCTATCATTAGATATGCGTGAGGCCCTCGCCGAGGATTTAAGAAGCCCCCTCCAGTTCAAGATGGAGGTAGCATCTGTAGAGGCCTTTCATGTGGAGGCTCTCAATAATTCCAAATGCCATGCCATCAATTCCTTCTCTGGAGAAGACAAGGGTAATCACATACATGGGGACATTCTCCCACTGTACATCACCAGACAATTCTACGACATGGTGGTTCATCATTGTCTTGTTAATATAGGCTCCAGGATCAATCTAATCCCAGCTCGAACATTGCAAAAGCTAGGGTTATCCAAGGAAGAATTGAATCCATCAGACCAGAAGATCCAAGGATACAATAGGAAAGAGCAGACCCCAGCCGACAAGATCCATTTGAAGACCTAGTTTGGGGGCCTAGTTACCAGCACCGAGTTTATGTTTGTCTCCCTAGACACCGCGTACTATGCATTGATGGGAAGACCATGGCTCCACCTGCACAAGGCAGTTCCCTTGACATATCACTAGTGCCTCAAGTACCCCCTCAATGGTTGAGTGGGCATGCTCCAAGGTAATGCATCTCCTTTTTCCTCTTGTGAAGCCCACTACTGGGATAATGACTATTACGAGAGCAAGGACAAGTAGATTCAGGCCAGTGAGGTTGAACCCGTCATTGTTGCAGCTGACACCTAAGCTGGTCTGGTTGATGCATATTTCTTCCCGATCCATCGATTGGAGGCCATGAACCCCGACATGGGTAAATTTTTTGTTGTATATGGTACAAGGGTAAGTATATTCCCAATTCTAAGTGATGGTGGAAGATCACGTCATACCCCTACACAAATCAGGCTCAGGTGATCCCAGAGCCTCATACCCCCGTACGGTATCAGGATGTCTGCCCCATGGCAATGACAGTCCGTCATACTTTCCTGTTTCACCAGTATAGAATTAACTAGCTCTAGACGACGTACCACTATTACTTTGATATCATCAAGCGTGGCCCCTTAGTCCGAAGACCAGATGGGATCATATCAATAGTCTTCATTGCTATGGTTTTGGCAGCACGTGAATCTCCCGTTATGATGTCCACTACCGCCCAGGCTGGCAACAACCTCTCATATGGTGATTTCGACCTAGAGGAAGCTCCTACCACTGAAGATCCCTACTCCGAAAGTGAATAAGGGGATTTGGATGATTCACCCCTCACCTTTGAAGAGGGAATCTTCACCATGGTCGATGGACTAGTACAGGTGAACCTTGGCAGTGAGGCAGATCTCAGACCCACATTGATCAGTGCCGCCATGTACCTTGAGGAGAGGAAATGGTACATAATCTTCCAGAAGAAACATCATGATTTATTCACTTGGATCTATGATGAGATTCCAATTATAGATCCTCATGTATCCGTCCACCGCCTCAGTCTCCTTGCAAATCATCACGGGGTCCAGTAGCCTCATAGAAAGATGCACCCTTCTCACGATGCCATGGTAGAGGCAGGAGTTGATAAGCTCATCTAAGAAAATATCGTCAAGGAGGTCCAGTACCCCAAATTTCTAGAAAACATTATTCTTGTTAGGAATAAAAACAGACATATCAGAGTCTGCATCGAGTTCTAGGATCTCAACCGTCACTGTCTGAAAGATGATTTTCCCCATCCTATGAAAGAGTTGCTGATTGATGCTATGACTGGTATCCAAGACCTCTCTTTCAAGGATGGTTACTATGGGTACAACCATATTCGAATGCCCCCCCCCTCGAGGAAGAATATTATGCAGCTTTTAGGGTTCCACAAGGTTTGTTTTGTTACCAGGTCATGCCTTTTGGCTTAAAAATGTAGGTACCACCTATCGGCAGTCCATGCATTGTATATTCATGACCATCCTTAGGACATTGGTGGAATTTTATGTGGACGATATGGTGGTCATGTCTTTCCAGCATAAGGACCATCTCAAAGACCATGAGAAAGTGTCTGGTTTCCTCCGTTCTCACCACCTGAAGATGATCTTATTATAGTGTGCTTTTGGGGTCACCTATGGGATGTTCCTTAGCTGTGTTTCCAGGTACCAGGGTATCGAGATTGATCCAGAGATGATCAAGTCCATCAGCCAGATTCCTCCCTCGAGCAATATCAGCGAGCTTTGAGGTTTTCAAGGCCACTTATCCTATATACACCAATTCCTTGCGAATCAGGCTGGAAAGTGTAAGACAATATCTCGACTCATGAATAAAGGCACCACCTATGAGTGGGATGAAGATTGATAGAACACATTTGAGGAAATCAAGCAGTATCTGCTCCATCCTACAGTCTTGATGCCACCTGTATCTGAAAAACCATTGATCATTTACGTGATTGCCCTGTAAAGATCTCTCGGTGCCCTTCTCACCCAGAAGAACAATGAGGGGACAGAAAACAACCTCTACTACCTCAGTCGTATTCTCATCGTTACAGAGACTAGATACCCCCCTCCCCTATCGAAAATAGATGCTTTGCGATGGTATTATTAGTAGAAGAAATTGTGGCATTACTTGCAGCACCACAAGGTACAACTGGTGTCTTGGGTAGACCCACTAAAGTACATTCTGAACCGCCCAATGTTGACCGACCATCAATCTCGGTGGCTAGTTATTCTTCAACAGTTCGATATCAGGTTTTTCCCTTAGAAATATATTAAGGGGTAAGCATTAGAATAATTCCTTGCTGTCCATTCGAATCGTGCTGACCAGTCCTTGGATCTCAATTTTCTAGATGAGGCAATCCTCTCAGTAGATCATGCCACCCCGTGTTGGAAAATGAATTTCGATGGTGCCTCCCGGAGTCCCACTGGAAGGAGGATCATTGATCCCAGACTCAACAGAGTAGTCTTATGTATTGTATTTATTACCCAAACTCAATCCATTCTTCCATACTCATTCATGCTGTTAGAAGGTTTCACCAACAATGAGGTGGTGTATCAGACTCTCATCACTGGCCTCGATCTGGCACTTGAGATCGATGTGCCCCTTTTTCATGTGAAAGATGATTATGAACTAGTCATCAAATAGATCAACGGTGACTACGTTGTCAGAATGCAAGAGGTAGTACCATTGATGGAGTGCAATTTCTAGCTAATGGCTCTGTTCCCATATCAACCAGAAGTTACTCTTGTCCCTCGACCTTAGAACGGTGGAGCTGACACCCTAGTTAGCCTAGATTCATCCCTAGAAGAACCCGGGCTGGATGATCTAATTATCCACATGGTGCATCAGAGATTCAATTCTCCCATCACCCTAGATGTTGACGACAGCATGAAGGTAAGCCATCTTACCGCTGGAGCCTCCACGTCAGGACCCTCATGTCCCTTTGATAAAGTGGTTGAAGTGACTTCTGACTAGAGAGCCCCCTTTGTCGCGTATCTCCAAAATGGTTACCTCCCGGCGGATCGGGCCGAGCGCAAGTGAATTCAACACCGCGTGCTGCATTTTACCATCCATAGTGGTCCAAGTCATGAGCAGATCCTCTAAAAGTGCGGGTTTGATGGTGTTCTCCTCTATTACATCCAAGGATTCAAGATTTATCAGGACATGTAGGAGGTTCATGCCGGTTCTTGTGGCTCCCACAAGACTAGACCGAAGCTATCCCATTAGATCTAGAGAATGGGGTAATTTTGGCCCTCCATGATCCATGATTGCATCAAGTTCACCCAAAGATGCCATTCATGCCATGTTTAAACAAACATCGTGGATCAGCCGCCATAGCCTCTCCACTCCACCAAGTACTCTTGGCCCTTCACAGTCTAGGGAATGAATGTCGTGGGACCATATCCACCAGTGTCAACTCATTAGTGCAGGTTCATCCTAACCACTACAGATTTCATTTCCAAGTGGGCAGAGGTAGTCCCATTCAAGGAGGTCAAGGGCTGTTATATCGTCGACTTCGTGAGCTCAAATATCATCTATTGGTTTAGATTCCCTCACGCCATCCTCACCAATAATGGCACCAACTTCCAAGTGGCCTAGTTGAATAAGTTGTACACTAAGTACAACATTCGTTCGAACCATACCTCTCGCTATCACACGCAGGAAAATGGACAGATCAGGGCATTAAAAAAAACCCTCTCTAATATTTTTGCAGAAAATTGTTGGCCAGAATAAGAAGAGTTGGCCATACAAGCTCCCCAACTCCCTCTAGGATTATCGGACGACGACTCTTAATTCCACCCAGGTGACCCCATACTCCCTAGTGTATGGGGAAGAGGTCGTCCTGCCTATCGAGATTCAGTTTCCTTCATTACGCACAGTGGCCTATGACTAGCAGGTGCCAGATAAATTAGCTGAAATTCATCAATATGAATTGGAAGAACATTATGATAACATGCTTCATTCCCTACATAATCTAGAAAGGAATCATAATAATATGGCTAGAGAATTAGTCAATAAAGTTCACCTCCATTCCTTCTTGCTAGGTGATTTGGTATTGGCCCTTCAGACACCAATGATACCTGGCAGGAAACCACCCAAGTCAGAACCCAAATGGGATGGAAGTTATGTAGTCCACATGGTCTATCCCAATGGTGAATACTCCTTGGTAACCATGAATGGTGAGCATATAACTCCTCCCACAAATGCCAAGTTTCTCATGCAATACTTTGCCTGAGCCTGATGGTCATGCATGACCTTAAACGACCAGTCCTGCATGACTTTAAACTGTTGGGTCCCACATGACCTTAAACTACATAGGCCTTACACGACATTAAACTATATTTTTTCCCATGTGACTATAATCTGTATGGTCCTTCATGAACATAAACTGGATGGTCCTGCACAACCCTAATCTGCATGATGGTCCTGTATGACCATAAACTATATAATCATTCACAACCTTAAACCATGCATCGTCCTGCATGACGTTAAACTGTATATCAATAACTACGTAAGGATTGATTCCCATACTTATTGGATACATAGGTACACTCCGATGCTTGGCACTGATTCCAGCCCCCAGACTCTTCTCTTCAACTATTCCTCCTGGGTATAGTTCTCTCGGAGGGTCCTTGCATGGTATACTATAGAATTATTTAGTCCCACTAAATTCTAGATTATGGAGGTCACACCATGTGCCCCCTCTCCATTCTTATATCCTCCCATTTCCTCACCGAATGACACTAAATTGAAAGGCCTTTTTAATAACTACATATGGCTTCATTCCCATCCTCATGGGATACATAGGAATGCTCAGACATTTTGTCTATTGGACCAGCCCAAACTACAGAGTCTCCCCTTGGGTCAAAGAATTTGGTGTGTCACGGGATTATTCCCCAATTCATGTCGAGATCATATCGATCCTTCCATACATCCTGCTCCCCAGAGACATTTGTCACGCTCACCGCCCTGCATGACATTAAAATGTACAAGTACACTTATGCTTCACTCACACTCTTTACTTGGGACTCCATCATCTTTCATCTCTGAAAGGACCCCTGAATTCCATGGATGCTCGTACCAAGGTTTCTCCTACCATCTCAGGCCAACGTCTTCAAGGATTCAGAACAATAAATTGATACAAGTCCTGCGTTGTGAATATGGTCAGCGGTCGATCCTCATTTGTTGTTCCCATCCCATGTCCCACGAAATGGACGCTATGTTTCGAACATGGACAACATCTATCTGTTTTTGTTTTTTCCACCCCCATAAGTCCCAAATAGTGAGTGTAGTGGTTCATCCTGCCCCATCACACCTTAAATTTTTGGTCTCCCTTGAGTGATGCCATCTATCTGACCCTTATATAATGGGGAGAGCCATGTCCTACTCTTTGTTTCCCACAATGGCCATTGCTCGCGTGGGCTTAGGATCTATGAGGAGGCAACAACCATATAAAAGGCCATAGGACAACAGTTGGTCAGAATTCCCAATCCCAGGACCCCCCGACAGTTTCAGGTCTCTGTCCCAAGTTCACACAGGGGGTTGTACGGTGTGGTATGGGATTACATCCACATTCATGCCGGGTTACTGGACATGCCATAAACCCCCCTCATTAGGGTATCCTACCCCTATCTATGTCTCTTATAGAACTATGTATTTCTTGATTCCCATACTTATGGGATACGTATGACCACCTGGACGTTTAGTCTTTGGGTCTAGCCTCATCTAGGCCCCTTGGCTTGCATTCCCCTAGGGAGAGGAGTATATGGTGTGGTATGGTATTATGTCCTCATTCCCGTCTGGTTTTGTAACAACCCCACCATTTACCTCCTTCTCTAGAGAGTTCCACATCCCCTTGTGCTATAATCATCATTCCAAATTGGTCTCTCTCAAGATGAGCCCATCGATCATTTTCAGTGATTCACCAATGTTCCCAAGGGTACTCTAGTGTAGCACCTAGAATGTCAGATTATACACGAACATTATTTCACCCATTTCTTAGGTTTCATGTTCCACTTCATTTGGTCTTCCATCACCTTTCAAACCCAAAGGGACCCCAAAATGGCATGGATGCTAGATCTAAGGGCTCTCCTACCATTAAGAGCCAATGTACTTGAGGGTTTCAGACAATAAATTAATACAAGCCCCATGTTGTGAATATGGTCAGTAGTCGACACTCATTTGTTTGTACCCATTTCAGACTAACACAATATGAATGCTGTGTTTCGAACACGGTCAAAAGTTATCCTCCATCGTCACACCAACCCCATTAATCCCAAATTGTTGGTTACATGACTCACATCCTTATTCACCTCATCACGCATAAGTAGAACTTCAAAACTCTTTGTACAATTCCTTAGTGCGCATCCGCACGTTAGGAGGAAAAAGCCGTGATAAAGAAATCATTCGGGGCTCCACACCAATTTCACGTTTGCATGTATTTCACGTATTGGAAGTACCTTATCTTCACTTGTTTAATACACCATGTTCAACTCACATAGGCTTATGGATCAGATTAAGGTCCACACTTACATGGGAAAGTCCCACTTTTCCATGGTTCCGAGCTCTAAGACCATAAAATAAGATCTCTTTTGGAACTACGTATAGCCTGATTCCCATTCCCATGGGATACTTAAGAACGCTTATACATCTTGTATTTGGGCCCAACATGAGTTCCACTAACTTATCTCTTCTATTTTGCCTTGGGGGATTTAACTCCTACGAGACTACATGGCATGGTACAGGATTATGTCCTCATTCATGTCAGGTTTGCATTAGCCACACCATGTATGCCCCTGTCTAGGAGTTATACCTTTTTACTTTCCATTCCACATGACACTAATCTATATGTTGTCCCGTACGATGTTAAAAGGAACCTTCAAAAATTTGGTGTGGCTTGATTCACATTCTCATTGGATATGTAGGAACAACCAGACGTCTTGTTTTGGGTCCATCTCAATAGGGAGCCAGTTTCTCCTACCCCCTTTTCTTTTAATCTTTCCCAACTCCTTGGCCCAAGGTTTCCACCTTGGAATTGTGCAAGATATGGTCTGGACCTTTTCTTCATTCAAGTCAGGTGTGCCTTATCATGCCATGCACATCCCCTATAGAACCTCATCACTCATGTATATGTCTAAGACATATGAATTTAAACTATGACTCTTAGTCCCACATGACTTCAATTTGTTAGTCCCATCACATGACCCTAAACTGTAACATTATCATCCTGGCCACATGATGAAAAAACGGAACTGCATTGTGATGTCCTCACCCGAGGGGATGTCATGTTTGGTATCATTTACACACCATACCAATTTTCAACACCTGCATATGTTCTGATTGGTATGGAGATACCTGGACCATCCATCCTAGGTCCATCTCTTCGCAAAAAAACCATTCATCCTGAAGAACAAACAAGATCTATCATATACTGCTCCTTTTGGTGCAAGGGCCATACCCGCACAAACTTATCTTAGAACTATGTGAAGCTTGATCCCCATCCTCATAGGGTACGTAGGAATGTCCGTGAACCTTGTTTCGAGATCATCCTAACTTTTATTTTTGATCCCTCAACCTGAATCCACCCCAAGAAGCACACGGTGATCCGGACTAGGTCCTCATTTACGTCAGGTTCTGTAATCACATCACCGCGTGTCTATTATTTCCTACCATATATGGTACGATCTATAAGACCATAAACTATGATCTCTTCCAGAACTACATTTGGCAGGATTCCCATCCCCATGGGATTTTTAGGAACACCCGGACATTTTTCCCCCAGTCTATCCCCAGGAATCCTAAAATCATGTTTCTCCGTTCTCAGCCACTTAGACCAAACTCATTTGGGAACATGTGGTGTGATGAGTACCTCTTTGGTTCTCGTTTACTTAGGGTTTTTCAATAGTCAGACCATGTTCTTCCCATATCTTTTCACAATGTGGTGTGTGTTTTATGACCCAAAACTAAGATCTCTTTATGGGAATAGCGCGTCACGTTTGGATGTTACGCCACCCTCCGCACAAACCATTAAATCAAGCCCCACTTAATTGTCCACACTATGAATATAAGTTGAAATCGTATGACCCCAGGACTATTATCCTTGGGAAGGGACTCGAATCCCTCTACCTGATGTGTCTTATAGTCATATTCAGATGCGTTTCGACAAAGAGCCCAATGTCTAGAATTTTTGCGGGGACATTCCCCTCCTTCCATATCCAAGCTTCATGAGTCCACTATTTGGATCCTCATCCTCTTCCACATATGAAGAGACACCCTTCATGGCTTGGTCTCATGCCACCTCAGCTGACCTATCATCTCGGGCCAATGTCCCTAAAGACCCTGGATTACATTTGCGACAGGTCCCATGTTTAGAACATGGTCAGCAGTCGACCCTCATCTGTCTGTCCCCATTCCAGGCTAATGCGATATTGTTACTACATTTCGAAAATGTTCAATAGCCATCCCCTATAATCATGCCACCATCATTATGGTCCAGATCTCGAGCTTCATGATTCACATATTTTCATGTTCTTATGTTCAAGTGGAATTCTAACATACTCATCTTTACTCTTCCGCATATCTAGGTGTGTTATTTTGGTGGGTCAACATTTTTGGGACATCATTCACCTAGTGTCCCATCACCCCCGACATGTGCCTTTTTGTGATAGGAATTTCCCATCACTACATCTTTTTTCCTACATCGAGTATGACTCACGTGGGCTTAGTAGTTCTAGTAGGACGTGTACTAGTGCAGCCATGCCACACGTGCCTTTCATCATCCCACATGAACTTAAAATGTACCCTCAGAACTATGTATGGATTGATTCCCATCATCATGGGGTACGTAAGAATTCCCAACCACTTTGATTTGGTCCCAACTTAACTTCCACTTATGGTCCCTTGACCTGAAGAGTTTCTTCCAGGGATACGTGGTTTGATCCGTTCTCCAAGTCCTCATTCACGTCGGGTTTATGGATACCACACCACATACTCCCTCCTTGGGATATTCCATTTCAATCTGCATCCTATCGTATGACATTATACTCCAAAAGTCAATATGTCCTCAACCCATGGCACAAAACTGTGGTTCTACCATGAAAAAGTTCAGGATTCCCCATGATAATGGTGGGAAGAGATATTTTCCACATCAGAGATGTCCTGTTTAGAAGAATGTTTGATCCCTGATCTAACAGATGTACCAACATAATGCGTTTCCACCATAGTGGCATACTTTCTAAAGTGTAGGGATCTAGTCGAACAACCCATCACTCCACTCTCCACTCTTTGCATTCCCTTTATTCAGATCCTCACCCTATTTCATGTCAAGAGGAACCCCCTAACAGTATGGATTCAAAGTCTATGTCTCACCTACTATCCTGGGATAATTTTTCAGAATACTAGTGGATGACATTTCGAGTCAGGCCCTGTGTTTAGAACATGATCAACGGTCATCCCTCATTTTTTATCCTCATTTCAGGTTAACACAATAAGGATACTATGTTTTGAACAAGGTCAACAATCATTCTTAATTGAAATTCCATCACTACAGTGTTCTGTATCTTGGGTATTGTGATTCACACCTTCCATCCCCCCTATTCAGATTTATTCCAGTACCCCTGGCGTTACTCCGTTCGTGCACAAGAGAACATCGAGAAAATGAAAATTCGACTGTTCTGAGAGCTTCATTCTCCAGTCAAGTCTCTCTCTTCTCTTTCAGGGATTCTGAATTGGTTGTTCTAGCCTTGGGTGATCGATTCTTTTTTGGAACTGCTACATTCAAATGGAGTAATAGTGCATGCATCCCTTGTTTCTCACACTAGGTACGACCCATGTGAGCTTAGGAATGAATTGCTATATATTTTAGGATTATGGTCGAATGCATTAAACCAAATGAACAAGTAAATAAATCTATCCATACATGCAGTTCAAAATAAGGGATATTAAGGAGAATATTTTTATGAGTTTGACAAAAAATGGGCCCTTAGGGATCAACATCATGGATAAATCACTCTAGAGCTGCTACCTTTTGGCTTGTGGACTCCTGTATTGCCTCGTTTTCACTGAGAACCTTCTCTTCATCAACGGCCACAAGGTGAAGTTCACGGAACCTAGTCTGTGCTTGTGCCTATCCAGTTTATATGTGCATTCATTTAGTGACCCGATTCCACTAGCTGGTGTTGGTAATTTTCCTGCTGGTCCCTCAATTTCTCCATATTCTCGAAGCATTTTTCAATGAATACCTCATTCTCCTTCATCTATTTTTCGAGGCGTTGGACTTCTTGTTCTTCCTCCAGGATGCTTGGGTACTCCTTGACTCTTCCTGACACCAGGAATCATCAGAGCATTGGCTGCTCTCACGCAACTTCTTAGCCATGTAGTTGCAGACTTTCAAATGAAGATGTAGAGTGTCCACCCCTACCACACAGAGAAAGTGCATCCAGGTATGGAGAGATCCCATCTGTTTTATCCATTTCTTCTGAGGATGATCGAGAAATTTCTTGATACACTTCAACCCTTTGCGACGCGTCATACAGCTTTCATCGGCCTCCTCCGAATCAGAATCATCTATCTCCTTAGGATTTGTAGGCCGATAGTTGGGGAATGTAGTGAGGAGTTCAGTAGCAGTGTCTTCTTCAACAACCTCCACCTTGTTATCAAATTCCCTCTCATCAGGCTGGGGTTCCACCCTAGCGCATTACCACCACTCATTGCGATCTATGGCTCACCGAGTACCGGGGTAGGGTTGTCTAGAATGGTTGCTTCTGCAAAGTCCAAAGCAGTTGCTGCCTGTCCCTCTCCTGTAGCTGTCCCACACTCAATGGTTTGTCGTGCCTCCAACCTTGCGATCACTGCATCATGAATTAGTATATTGATTAGGTGAATTCCCTATCAAAGAGGGAAAACCAGTAAGAAAGGAATTACAGGAGCAAAGTGCAGCAGTGTCCAATGCATGTGTTATGGCAGGGGCCCCTGCCACGAGAGATCCTTCAGTGCTTGTCAACTTCATTATTGATGTCGTCTCCTCTTGGAAAATGGGGATAGTAGGGGGCTCTCCTTCTATCTCGTTATTGCCAAGTCCATCTATAGTTGGTGCCCCATTATGCCCAGTCCCAAAGACTGACCCCTGGGGTTGCTCCCCAGTCTCCATAGGCGTACCCACGCCCCTGGTGGGGGGGAATTCATGGTGACCCTCACCAATGTGTTCCTGAATAGGATAGTGTTTGGTCGACGGATCGAGACTATGAAAATAATGAATACCAGTATGAGGTTTAAACCATACCTCAAGCTACTCTTCCAGTTTTGTATCAGAGCCAACAATTTCTCCACTCTCTCAGGAACTCCGCTGGTGAGTGGGAGCTTCTGAAGGCCCCTCACCACCAAGACCCTTGACATGGTCTTCTTCTTCTTCTTCTTCTTCTTCTTCTTAATAATAATCCTCTACACTTTTATTATCGGACGGTAGCCTCTCAAGGGCCCATGCCTGGCCAAGGATTACATTCACTAGGAGATAGAGCTCTTTATATCACCCCTGTTGGTATGTGTACCTGTCCATGGCTATTAGTTATGAATGATGGTGATGAAAGTTTACCTTATCTAGTATCAATATGCGCCTTATGTCTGGTATATTGAGCCCATTAAGCATCAACCTTCTCCATAACTCTTTGGCGGACATGGACGGTCGCAGGGTCCTCCAAGAAGCTCATCAAGAAGGGAAGATAGAATCAGCAGATGGTGTCAGGAGGTACCTGAGTTGCTTCCCTGGGAGGTCCCTAGTTTGACCCCGAGGACGTGAATGAAACCACCCTTCCCTGAAAGACAGAGGCACATTTTGGGTCTACATTTCCCCTGCTGATGAAGTACTGGCCTACGCCGTGCTAGCCCCCGACCTATTATTTTCCTCACTTCCCCTACAGTAACTCACCTACCATCCTGCTCTTCGGGTTCTACACTAGTTTCTTTGATTTTATGAACGCGTTTCCAAATAATCGCCTTGGGGTATGTTCTCGTCTAGTGTTCTGCATACTCTATTGATAGTCCAAAACTAACATCAGTGGGGGGAGGAGTAATTATTTTACCCAGGCTTGTGTCATAAACATAAGCCACAGCTGGCATAGAATACAGGGATTCCGATCTTTTAATACCTCAATATATACATTATTAGGCATCCGTTTCATGCAACTGAACTGCCTGAAAAATCTAGTCGGCACATAGGGTTCACAGAATACTTTTCCATCAATTCGGGTCACCAGCACACCGCCCCGGATGCTCTGCAGGTACTCCCTCTTCTCCAGTGGACTTCGCCCATCTTCTACCATTTGGGAAAGTGGGGTTCACAATGGGTGGAATTCAAAGTGAGTGTCGCTACTGATCTTGAGCTTGACTTCGTCATCACTGAGTGCCAACGGGTGGATCCCGGGGATGTTCAAGAGGGAAAACCACATATCATTTCTAGGGGGCGGATGGCGTTCAGAAAGTCATACCCACCGCAGTGGGCTACGAACCAACCATGGAGGATCTGGAATGGCCTGCATATCCTCCTAGGTGTACTTCCCCTTGAAATGTTCCCTAGGATGTTGTATATCCTAGCCAACACTGGTACTCCTAGGTTAACCATGTTTTTTACCGCCATAATCTTGGCCAAAACTAGAATCCCAAGGTGGACTCCCATCCTCGTGTCCCTCATAGGTAAAAACCAGGTACTCAAGAATGTGGAGAGAAAATGGAATATCAAAAATTAGGGTCTCGACCTTCATTGATGCCAAAACTCCATGATCGATATTCTCCCATTTCCAGAATTTTCCAATATGATCATACCATTCCCCTCTAATATGTGTTCGGGAATTGCTTCCCTCGACCTCGAATGTTCATGGTAATGTCCTAGGTCAAGAAGAGACTAAACCATCATGATTTGGATATTCCCATTATGATATATTTTATTTTGAGTTCCTCTTTTGTTTTCTCCAATACGTGCCATGTCGGGATAGGGTTGTGGGTCCTATCCCCTAGACATTCTCCGTCGGGAGGAACTCATCGTACTGATACCCCTCCAAGGGGATTCCTCCAATACAATGGACATCCCATAGACATATGGCCACCTCCCCATGATGGAGGTGAAAAGTGTTGGTTTTAGGAAACCATCGACTGAAAAACTCTTCTAATAAGTCCTATTGTCGGAAAAAGTGGAATTGAGATGTCCAAATAGCCTCAAAAATCCCAATGGCCCATAGCTCCGGCCTGAATTCCTCACATGTCTGGAATACCCAGTACGCCCATGCACATTCATTGGTGAATTTTCCCCTAGATCTGAAATCCCACTCCTACCAGCCCGTTGTATTGTATGTAATGCTTCTTCTTAAAGTACTTGCATAAATTGCGGGTGATTTCTTGGGAACTGGGTCGCTTCCTGCAACTGTCCTAGTCTTCAGATTTAAGATGTATATGGTTGTGTTCTAGGTCTCCCTAGTAGGATGAACATTTTTGGTAATGTGGAATTGTGGAAGATAATCCTTGCACGTCACCCCTGACCGTGGTGTGTTCGTCTCAAAACCTGGCAATAACACTTCTTCCAGAAGACCGAAATTCCATATCAGTAAGCTACTGCTCAGGATGTAGTCCTTTAGGGCATGCTTCAGCATGCTGAAAAGAATTTGATTGGCATACATGAACCTCCTCGTGCAAATAATCTGAGGGTTCACAATCATTTGGGTTCTCATTGTTGTAGCGGAATCTTCTCTCTCAACGCCAGTCTGAGGAGTGGCAATTTTCAGAACTCCGAAGGGGTTGGAGTGAAAAATGACAGAATCGGCATAGAAAGCCATGGTGGTGCAAAGGAAGGAATATCTGGTGTGAGAAATTAGTGGTGTGAAATATGGTTGACATGCACGGAAAAATTCCGGACAGTGCACAAAACCCGAAGTCAATCACATAATCATACATGCGGAAGAAGAAGTTTTTCACGCACGAGAGAAAGAAAGTCTATCGCACAGAAAAAGAAAATGTAGGGGAAGGGGGGATCATCATATTTATAAAGCGTAGACGCATCTTCCACTCCCATGCAGCCCTCTTGCACATGAAAATTGCATTTTTTTGCCCCACTGAAGATTTCATTCCATTCTTCAGTGTACCCTCAGAATCTGACCTTCGGGTTCCCTTTATGATCTGATTCTGAGGGGGGGGGGGTATTTGTTGATGCCAAAATCTAGAGGAGGGATACATCGTGTGGATCAAAGAGCACCGAATGAATCCAGACCAAAAAACATGAGTTCTTGGGGCCTGGGGGGTGGGTGCACACAATATTGAAAAAGCGCGCGCAATAGGCCTTCAGCATGAAAACCATTGTGCGCCTGCCTTCCCTTCGGCGCCCAGAACGCTGCTAAATGACCATTTTCATTTCCAGCCACATTTTTGTGCCAAAGGCTATGTCTAATAGCCATTTGCGCGGTTAGCCCCATTCCCAAACTGGAGGCAACTATGAACAACCATTTGCATGGCCAACCCCATTTCGACACCGAATGTGACTTCAAACTCCCGTTTGCACGCTCGAGCATGTTTCCGTGCTGAAGGTGACGACGAATGGCCATTTGTGAAGTCAGGCCTATTTCCACAGCAAATGCGATGTCGAACACCCATTTTCTTGGTCGACCCCATTTCCGCGCCCAAGGCGGCGTCAAATGAGGTTTCCGCACTGGTCTCTTGCATGCATGTCCCTTGCACCACACAATGGGAACTTTGGCTATAAAACAAATTTTCTTCCCTCTCTTAGGGGAGGGTAACCGAAGAGGAAGCGACACTCTGCTACACAAAAACCCTATTTTCCATGAACAAAAAAACCCATGGCCTTCAGGTAATGGTTGTTGTCCGATAGGTTCCCCAGGGGCGCCTCCGGACAGGCCCTCAGATCTTGATAAATTTCCAAGTTCTTGGCACGCAAGGGGTCTTCTCTTGCACAAAAGTCCCCTCTACGTCAGTCTTCCTTGTGCACTACCAGTCTGACTTGCGTGCAATCCTTCGTCTTATGAGCCACTGGTCCGACTTGCTCCCAACCTTCATCTTGTGCACAACACCCCCGACTTGTGTGCAAACCATCGTTTTTCATGTAGCACCTCCGTCTTGCATGACACCGGTCCCACTTGCATGAAAACCATCTGTCTTGCACGCAAACACTTCCACTTACACGCATACATCCAATTTTTCCCCGACCCATTCCCTGACACATTCTCAATGTGTTGCCCTCACCTTGAGGCTCCTTGTTCGAAACACACTTATGCGCGACACACCTATGACACATGCTCTTTCACCATGTGGCCCCTCAAGTTTTCTTGGAGTATTTTCAAAATCCATTGGATGATACTTCCCATTTCGTTGCTTCGCCTCATGCTTCTTCACATAGGCACACTAATGGCTATTGCGTATTCACATAGCCATGATAACATGGACCCCCGATGGTTCTCTCCATAACACTGCCTAGCCACGACGCTGCATACCCCTTCTCTTCACCAAGGTGTAGAGGGTACCAGATATGTAAGTCCTAGGGGTGAGGAGAGAACTCACATAATCTAAGTTGGAGGATGTTAAAATGCCAAGCACCCTCATCCTCAGCACATGATGTTAAACTGTGACCATGCCTTACGTGGCAGACGCGGGGTTCCCCCACCTTGGACATTCTGCATGCCCACTAGTCTCCATGGGAGTGAGATCATTCCTCACATGGAATGAGATCCTTATTATCAGAGTGGCCTCTGTCTACGTGGAAAAGACAACTACCATGGTGTAAGCCCCTAGATTTCCTGGAAAGAGGTAGCATCCCTACTCCTCCTCTCTTACTGGGTGCCATATCCCTCTCTCGTTGGGCGTTTTCACCATTTGGGCCTCCATCCTAGAGTAAGTCCCAAACTCCATCACCCTGGGCTACTAACCAGGCATAAGTACCTGTTTCCTCTCTGGGCTATGGACCACGCGTAAGCCCCTATTTCCTCTTTATGCCACTAAATATGTGTAAGCCCCACTCTACTTCTCAAAGACGCACGTTTCACGATGTGATTATCAGGTCTTTTATCTCTCTTGTTTCTCACACCGAGCCTGACTCAATTGGGCTTAAAGAAAGCATCGACCATGAAAAACACCTTGGGCATCCTGGTGTGTAAGACCCATACCCATTTTGAACTACGAGTACCTTGATCCTTGCCACGAAAAGGTACGTAGAAATCCTTCCTGTGGTTCAAGCCCACCACCCATTCATTCTGACCATCTTCACGTTGGTTCCCAACCCATCCAGAACTATGAGGTCTTTGATCCTTTTCAAGGAAAAGTATGTAGGAAGCCTTACATATGTTCAATCCCACCACTCATTGGACGCTACAACCCCTTCACGTTGGTTCACCAACACCTTGGACAACTTAGAGTGTAAGCCCCACAACACATCCTAACTACGGGGTATTTGATCCTTACCAAGGAAAGGTATATAGGAAGCCTCCCTGAGGTTCATGCCCACCACCCATTGGTCGCTCCAACCCCTTCGCGTCAGTTCACTAACACGTTGGGTAACCTAGAGTTTATTCCCCACACCCAACATAAACTACAAGGTCTTTGATCCTTGCTAAAGTAAGGTACGTAGGAAGCCTCCCTGAGGTTCAATCCCAACAGCCAGTAGTTCCGACCCCCTTCACATCAGTTCACCCCCATCCTATAAGATGTTAAACTATGGACCCCTATCCAATGGTAAGCCATTGTGACCTCAAGCAGCGGTAAGCCGTTGTGACCCTGGTTAGAGATAAACAATTGTCAATCTCATTTAACAGTAAGTCGTTGACACCCCTATCCAGTGGTATGCTATTGCGACCCCATCCAACTGTAAGCCATTGTGACCCCATTCAGTGATATGTTATTGTCAGTCCCATTTAATGGTAAGCCATTGACACCCCAATCCAGCGGTAAGTCTTTGGGACCTCATCCTATGGTAAGCTGTTGAAACCCCCAATCGGTATTAAGCCATCGTCAGTTGAACTACGTGGACGTTGATTCCCTGCCATAGGATACGTAGGAAGCCTCTTTGAGACTCAAGCCCAAAACCACCATCGTCCTCGTGATGACCCCATTTCATTCTCCATCCGCTTCATGGATCCTTCCATCATCCATCATGATTCTTACCCGGGACTCCACATCCTAGTGGGATCATGAAACCCCATTCCTCATCCCATTTAACAGTAATCGGGAAGCTAACCATACATTGACCCCAACATCGGTGTTCCCTCCAGGGGTTGCACCAATCTGATCCACTCTAGTCAGTGTTCTGATTAGTCCAATCTGTCTCTGCCAAATGTCAAATTTGTGGCATACCCTGTGTTAAACACGAGAAGCTGAGGAAAACCTCAGATAGATTCCCATGGAATACGATTCCTCGCGTTCAATGTGGGCTGCCTCGGGCTGTCGTGCCCTCGAGAAGCCCTATAATAATGGAAAGAAACCCAGACGCACCAATGTCCTAGTGTCCAGACACGGTAGTGATGCCCAACGTGACCACTCCCCTTATCAAAGGTAGATTCCCTGACTGGACCCTTTGGAATGTCCCAATAGAAGCAGTGTAATTAATTAGTGTCCATGAAGATATGGCACTAGGAAGAGCTTCATGAACAAAGTCTTAAATCTATAAGGGAGACCCAGACTAGGTGAAGAGTTCTGAGAAGGAATCCACATAAAGAAGAACTGACATCCCATCATCCCGTTTTAATCAAGGAGAAAACGTCCCAAAAAAGAGATGGATTCCACCCACCTTTGGAAAGTGGGAATGCGGGTCAATAAATGCACATCCTCCATTGACAGATGCACATGCCCCAATGAATGTGTTAGAAACATATATATACATATAAATATATTTATAAATATTTTAAAAATACTTATAAAATATATTAATTTATAATTATAATTATTAATTAATAAATAAATATTTAAATAATTATAAGTTATAATAAAAAAATTTATTATATTTATATATATATATTAACTGTTTGGGGGTATAATTATATTCAAACACACACACACCATACACAAAGGCTATAGAGGCAGACCATATCCCCCCAAAGGGGATAGTCCACGCATCGAGCTTTTTATATTTATTACATGGCCCGTAGGCCTAGAGGGAATGAAGCCCATAACGTGGCTCAAATTCTTAGTGAAACATCATGATTGTGTCATCCTACCAGCATCACCAAGCCTGCATCATGCCTATGCCACTGCCTGCATAATACTATAATAGTACCTGTGCCCAACCAGATCTGAACATAGGTCTGATGAAGAATCATTGAACGCCTTTACAACTCATGTAAGCCCCCAACTACAACATTTTATATGGGTAAGGAGGTATTGGTCAGTGCAACACCATTCCTATCCTGGGCCCAACCCACTACATACATTCCACACGCCCCCAAGAAAATTTCGAGTATGGTAGGACTCGAACCTGAGATTATTGTATTTATAATTATATATATATATATATATATATATATTAAATATATATATATATATTTAATTATATAATTATATATAATTATATAAATAGATTTATAAATATATATAAATATTTTTAAATTTATTAATTTCTAATTATAGTTATACATAAATATATATATTTAAATAATTATAAAATTATAATAAATATATTTATTTATAATTATATTTTAAAATTCATATTTGTAATTTTTTAAATATTTTTTTTATAATTACATAAGTATATTTTTTCTAATTATGTTAATTATATTATAAAAAATTAGGACTTTATCAGCACATTGGTAGCACTGATAAAGAATTAGTTTTTTTAGCACTAAAAAATCATTGATAAGACATATCTTTATATATGTTAGAATTTTAGCACCGATAAAAATTATGTCTACTCTTATTGCTAGCCTTTTAAGCTACCTTAATAATTAGTGAATTTTCTTCTTGGACTCAATTTTATTATTAAATAATTTTAAAAAATATTTTCATTTCCCTTGAAGTATAAACATACACTCTTCTACACATTGAAATTATTGGTCACACCTTCCAAAGATTTATTTAAGATATTCAAATATCTTCTGAATTGGAACACATGATAATATTTCATATTCTGATTGAATTAAACCCAAATTTTCTAAAACATTTTGAGTAGCTCCCCTCAAACTTCATAATTCTTTATTTCTAAGGGAGAGATATATTATACAAAATAACATAGGATTTATATCTATAATACCCAAAAAACAAATAATGACCCATAGTGTTAGATCATCTATAAAACAATTGAATATGTCTTGATTTTTTTCTATTATGTTACAAAATATAACTTATAATGCATTGGTTTAAAAGAACCATGCTTCTTCTAATAACTTTACACCATATTAACTATACCTATATTCATCTATAGGTTTCTATCAACCCATTATTTGCTAGAATATCTTATGGAAGAATTAATTTAAGATTTTATTGATTTAAAATTTTCAGTTTTAACAAGGGAACATTTAGCTGAGTTGATGCACACAACCTCTCAATAATTTATAATGACTCATACATAAAATTAAAATTATTTTCAAATTTAGAATTATTTTTTACAAGGGTATTTTTAGATTTAAGACACCTTGATTTGACCTGATTAATTTTTTTATTAAGAAACCAACATCCTCTATAATATTTTTATAATTCATTGCTACACAGTAACATTAACATTGAGAAGTTTGATATCCACAATGTACTTATTCTACGTAACATGAAACTCACGTTCATATTTTTTCACCTTTTCCACTTCCTTATTGAAAATTTTAACATCCTTCTTGTGTTTAATGTTCCATTAAACATATACTTCATGTTCATTCCTTAATATGTGAATCATGTAGCCTTTATATAGTTCTTAATCTATAATAATGAATGTGCATTATTTTTTTCAACATGTTTCATGAAGTTAATGTATTTTCTAGAATATTAATTATTGGACTCACTAAATTATGAAGAGATATCTTCTTCTTCTCTGATAAACATGTTGATATTATTTCCTTTTAATTATTTCCTTTTTTATTTCATAAAATTTTCTATAACTTTTAGTAGATTTTACTTTTGAATTCTACTATAGATTTTATTTTTCTTATTCATTATTTGACTCCATAATTTTCTTCATATTAGAATAGTTTTATGTAAATTGTCCAATTCTTCCACATCTAAAACATCTAAGTGGAATATTTTTGTTAAATTTACCTTTTATTATTCTGATTTTTTAGTAATGCAAGCCATGATTTTCTTCTTTATTCTCATCACTCTCATCATCTTCTTGTGAATCAAAATGGGGCACAAAAATTCATTCTTCGTTATTCTTTCTCTTATTCAGTGATTGGAATGGAATTTATTTTTTACCCTTTTCATAAAAATTGGTTCTTTTATCATCTCACAATTTAGGAGAGTATTATGTATATCATCAATAGATATGTATTAAATTTCCTCCAATGCTGAGATATTTTGGTCAAATAAATCTAGAAAATAATTCTTAAATTTTTTGACTATGATTTAATAATCCAGATTGTCCCCAAAACCTAATATATGAAAAAATATCTCATATGGAATTTTAAAATATTCATCAATATTCTCATCTTCACCCATTCTTATATCTTTAAAATTTTCCCTCTGAATTTTTTTCTTATTTTTTTTAATGTTTTCTTTATACATGTTCTCCATTTATCCATATTTTCTTAGCTATATGCATCCCCATTATCTTGTTTTACTTTTTTTTGAAAATGATGATAGTATAACATTTATTTCATTCTCATAAATCTCAATATCTCTATTATATAATAAAATCATAACACCATATATTGTAATTGATGGATTTATCATAGTGAAGGAATCACTTAATTCTAGTCATTGTCATAAATGATATGGTAGCATTTGATTCTTACCTTTAGAAAAATTCTTTCTGTAAATAAATTTAACACATATAAAATTCGTAGAATTTTGATTCCATATAATACACTTTATAAGAGTATAATATTAGTGGAACTTGGTTTGATCTGATAAATCTTAATGAACCCATATCAAATAGGATATAATTAATGAAGTGGGTGGGGGTTGTGAATCAGTAGTACCCATCTTTTTAAAAAACATTATTTTAGATTTTATCCCCTGTGAAATGTTAGTGTCATTATTTACTCTATTATGTCACTTTATCACCAGTATAAAAAAGTAATAAATAGAAGTAGTACAAAAGAACATTTTATAAGGGTTTTTATTGAAGTGAGGGAGTAATCCTTTATATTATTAGACATTGGTTGAGTCATTGATTTTATTATCACTATAATTTTTTGTGATTACAAATTCCTAAAATCAATAAATAATTTAGAAGGTAATTTTATCCACTTCTCTCTATGGTTAGGTATCATCCACAACCCATTATTTTTTACATGGTGTTATTTAGACAAGAACAATTTTTTTAAGAGGTGGTTCCTCAGTCAAAGACCAAGGCACAATTTATTGATTAAAAAGAATGGGAGCTATAAAAGTCTGAAAGACGGAATCATATTACAATCATTGTGGATGAAAGGGAGAAATTCGTCAGGAAAATCATCGAACCAGGTAAAAACCTGATTGACTCCCTTATTGGAAAGTCTATCAGCAACCATGGTAGCTTCTCGGAAGATATTAGTGGCAATGTAGTAGAGATCCCTTAGAGAGTCAAGACATTTCATCCAACGAGAGGTAAGTGGCCAAGCAAGGTGAACCACCCCTTTCAAGATAGCTTGGACAACAGTGGTTGAATCACATTTAATCCACAGGTTGCACCAACATTGTTTCTTGGAAAAATAAACCGCATGAATGACTCCCAACATTTCGGCTTCCAAAGCCGAGGCTGTATCACATCCACCGAAGAAGCAACCAAGGAATTTGCGCAGAAAATCTCTGAAAATGGCACCACAGCTTGCCGGGCTCGGGTTTCCTCTGGAGGCACCGTCAACCTTCACTTTGATCCATCCTAGAATCAGGGCTTGCCAGAAGACCTCAAAGGTACGTCGGGGTAGCCTATAAGATCCCGCAATTCGAAGCTGACAGAGAATCTCAAAATCACCAAGAGAGTTGTCACAATGATCCTTCTGAAGAGAGGCATCATCTTTCATGGCAATGAGAATACGCATTTTACCTGCATTGAGATTGATAGAGTATTTATTATGAATGAAGTTATTTCTATCATACCAGATCACAAGCAGGAGCTCTGCCACCGCTGCCAGAAAGATATTCTTTATTTGCTTGGAAGCATCCCAAACCACATAGTATTGAAGTTGAGAGCTAATATCAGGAAGAAGAGACCATCTAAAACCAAAAATATTAGAAATGTAATTCCAAATATTGGCAGCTGTAGCACAAGACAGGAACAAATGATTAGCATCTTCACGATGTTGGTTGCACAGGTGACATCTAGAACAAAGATAGATCCCAAAAGATTTAAGAAACACATCGGTGGGGACCCTATCATGTGAAACACGCCAAATGAGAGAGAGCCGCGAGGGCTTGATCCAAGGCTTGCTAAAAGTTTTCAACCAACCAAATCTAGAATCAAAGTTACTAAAATTGTTTTTGTAGAGGGTTTTAAAATCCAGGAAACCAATTGGAGCAGACGTGACTGATGTGGGTTGGAATGATGATGTCATGAGAGCTAACAACCTCACTTATAGAGTAGTTGGTGTTCACAGGAGTAGTGGTGGAAGTTAGCATGGAGATTAAAGGAACACCGGTCTAGTTGTCAAGCCAGAAATTCATAGATGAGTCAGCGCTAACCATCCATCTAGAATTGCTCATTATTTTAAGGAAAGAACTCCTAATGGATGGCCAGATAGAAGAGGTAATGTAACCCAAGTTACCATTCCGAAGCTTGTTCACAAATATTTTCTTAATAAAGGTCAAGGAATCGGCGTTTCTATGGATCAAATTCCAAGTCATTCTGGCTTGAAGAGATTCATTAACGAACTTAAGATTCTTAATGCCAAGGCCACCTTTATCAAGGGGTTTACAGTAAGTGGCCCAAGGAATGGTGACATGTTTTCTTTCAATCGTACTACCGGACCAAACAAAATTTTTAATGAAGGTATTGATTTTCTTGAGAAGACTGGAAGGCCAGGTGTAAACCATCATCGAATAAACCATCTTGGAAACAATAGTAGACTTAACAAGACATACTCTGCCAGCCATAGAAAGAGACTTACCCTTCCATGATGAAAGTTGATTGATTATATGATCAACAATACTATGAAAATAACTGGAAATAGGCCTTCAACAAAAAATAGGAACACCCAAATAAGTGAAAGGGAAAGAGCCTTCTTTGATTCCAAGGTAATCAATGATGTATCTTTTTCTGTTTGGGGCAAAATTTCTCCCAACGAAAACAAAAGATTTGTTCCAACTTATCGCTTGACCCGAAACATCTTCATAATGTTCCAGGGCGCTTTTGATATTTTTAATGTTCTTTTTGTCACCCATTAAAAATAAAATTATATCATCAGCATATAAAAGGTGGGTGGGAACATTTAAGTTTATAGAGGCCTGAATGGGATTCATTTTGTTTTGATTCACAAGGTTCGAGAGGAGCCTGCTTAAATAATCCACAGTAATAGAAAAAATAATGGCAGAGAGGGGGTCACCTTGCCTAACCCCCTTAGTGCATTTGAAAAAACCTTTAGGGGACCCATTGACCAGCACAGAGATGGAAGCCGAATTGAATAAGGTGCGAATCATTGTAGTAAAATAATCATTAAACCCAAAATTCTTAAGAACCATTAATGTGAAGTTCCAGTCCATAGTGTCAAAAGCATTCTTGATGTCCAAATTAATGGCTAGACTACCTCCTCTAGAAACTTTATTAATCGTATTCGTACATTCAGAGGCAAGGCACATGCCATCTTGAATATTTCTTCCTTTGATAAAACCAAATTGGTTCCATGAAATAATTTTATTGGAGATGTAGGAGAGTCTATTCACATGAAGTTTTGTGATAATGTTATAAAGGGTGTTGATGAGAGCAATGGTTCGGAAGATATGAATCTCAGCTGCATTGTCCACTTTAGGGATAAGAGTAAGGAATTGAGCATTGAACTCGTGAGGAAGAATACCATTGGGGAAGAAGGATTTAACCAAATTACAAACATCCACATGGATGAAATCCCAGTAACATTGGAAAAAGCCATTGTTGAAACCATCAGGACCCGGGGCACTGTTAGGGTTGAGACTGAAAACAGTGGCCCTGATTTCATGATCTATAGGTAGGCTGAGGAGATGATCATTGTCCTCAGCCGTGACCATATTAAGAATGATTTCAGGAAGAAGGTCCTTCCTAACCTCCATACCATTAAATAAATTGTGAAAATAATCAACAACATGATTTGCAATGGCATATTCAGTGTCATTTAGAAAAGAACCATCATTAGATCAAAATTTATTATTTTATATTCTGTTTTAATAAAATATTCAGATTATCATAGGATGATTTAGAACCAAGGGATGTACCTTCTTCATGGAATAATTAAATTAGTTGATATATAATATTACAACAACAACAAAAAATTATTTCCCCAAAATATCTTAAAAATAAAAAACTCATTCAAGAGATCATGCATGCATGAGACAATCTTCTTCCTTATCAATAATAATCACAAAAATCTGAAGAAAAAAAATATTATTTCCACATAAATATCAAAAGATCATATATTAAATGAAATTAAATATTATTTTGGTTCTCTCTCTTCAATAAAGTAGAGTATTGAGGTCTCTCTATCACTTAACAATTCCTGAACAACATATCCTTTATCATTTCTCCTACTTAAATAATCACAAACTAGGGAATAATATGTCTTGATTTATATCCATAATAAAGGTCCTATTATCTCAGACTTTGTAGATTAAATTCTCTTAAGTCATCGTTATTCAATCTAATTTAAACATAGACTTTATCTTCATTAAAATATCTTGAATACTCGTTCTTATTTTTGTCACATGTAATCATATTTCATAAAATGTCCACTAATACGATGTATTTACCAATAAAAATCTATTTTGTTTTCATCATTATAGATCTTGTCCTCCAATATTCTCTAAATACTTACCATAATTACCATTATATAATAGCCTCTAACCATTTACTATTTACCAACTACTTATAGTGTGGTATCTATTTGTATTACATGGATTAATTTTATAATTAATATAGGTTTGGAATGTAACTTATACAGACTATATATAACAAATAAACAACATTGAATGACACTTACGTAGCTCAAAAATATTTTGTGTTACCCTTACATCAGTGAAAGAATCTTTGAATAACCTTTACATAACAGTCTAAATAACCATTACATAGGATCCAGATTACCCCCACATAGACTGTACATCTTAGAGATGTCCTTTATGCAGTCCAAGTTCACATTTAATCAACCGAAATATATATTTTATTAATTATTATGGACCAGAAAAAACTCCTTATAGTGTAGATCCCATCATGATGGATTTCCAACAATGAGGGAATCTTAAACAATTCACTCAAAAATGACTATGACATAGACCTCATCATTTTTCTTCTTAGATAATCATCATACCATTTACTAGGACATGATATATTATTTATTATTCACACCATTACTTTTTTTTATTGATGTGAAGACACCAACTTGAATCCCAATTATTTTTTTGATGTTTGATCAATAGTTAATATCAATCAATGAATAATCATATTTATATTTTAAATTATTCATAATAAATATTCTTGAAACATCATTTCTTACCTTTATGTAGGTTTGGATTTATTATAGTTACCATTACAAAATATTATTAAAGTCTTACAAAAAGCTTAAGAAGGAATAAAATTAGACAGTAAAAGCCATAAACTCATAGGAAATGGTTTATACATAGAAGTCTTATGACATAGTGTCATACAATGAATTCATATGATAATCATGAAGTAATATGGTCACTAATGTCTAAGAATGTCATCCCGAAGTAATATGAGAATGAACTTATCCATTTTTCAAGTTCAAGATCAAGAATCTAATATTTATTCAATTGAATCATAATAATCCAATAATACTTCATGACAATTCCTAACCATTCAAAAAAAAACATCTCAAAAATCTCTGAAAAACATCTCATATAATGATGAAAATAATGAAAAATTATCCAAAAATTCCAAGGTAAATTTAGAGCCTTATATCATTAGTTTTATTATTTAGTAGAATTTTGGGTAATGTTGTACGGTAGTTAAGTTAATTATAGTTATTAAATAATATTTTCTTTTAATTTATTACTTTTTTTTATTCAATGAACATTTTACGTGTTGTTTACTAAAATTGAAGAAATTTCATTCCCTGTGATCAAAATTAGGTATTTTATAATTAATATTTTTAGTGACATATTTTATCTTGAGATCATTCAAGTATCCATGAATATGGTTGTGTGTTATATTATCTCTTTCGGTGTGTTTGTTATGGAACCTATTTTTATATTGTTCTAAGATGCGTATATATTTTCAAAATGATGGTTACAATTGGTTTTTTGTGTGTATTGTCATGAAGAATAAATTTAATGGATATATATTAATGTATATTATTGATTATTCCTTTGAACATATTCCTATTTTATCATGGTGAAATCCCATTTAATGTAGTATCATATTTTTTTGAAGAAAATTATTATTAAATATTGACTTTTTCTAACATCCATTTCAATATCTATTAGGTGATCTAGAGTTATTATGCATATTTACCATGTGTTAATACAATTAATATTAGATTAATTTGTATAATGGAGGTTATAAGTCATTGTTTTCTTTTGACTGGATGTGTCATAGTTATTCAGGTTTAGATAGAGAATATTTAGAAGATTTGGGGTTGAGAGGCGAGTTAATGTTCTTTTTTTATATGAGGAGTTATATTGTTTTTATTTTATATAATCCATGGGTTGACATTATAATCACATGAAGATATGGGTCATCTCTATGTAACTATAATTTTTTTTAGTTTTACGTAGTATGTTGATCAGGGTAGATTTTTTTAGGATACTATTTTTTATGTATTTACTATGTTTTATTTGTACACCAATCTTGTTCTAGTATTTTTTTAGGAATTATTTTTTTTCTATTTACCACACTTTTTTATTGATAATATTTTTAATGTTAATTCATGACTAATTATTGATTAATTTTTTTAATACTTCCAAAATATTCTTTGTTTTTTAGAGTGAGGTATTTATTGGTGCTCATATAAGAATGGTATGTATTTTATAATTTAAAACAAAGTGGTGAATGACAGATGGTTTTTTTGGGAGGAAGGTTTTAAAAATTGAAACCAAAATGAAATATATATTCATTTTGGATAATTTTATAGAGGAATTTATATTAGAATTGATATCATGTTTGAGAACATTGATTTTGTGAATGTTGAGTTTCCCTTATAGTTGTTTATTTCATTTACTATGATTTTTATTATTCAAATACTCTAATTGTTTTTTATTATTAATGGTGTAATTGTATTTTGATGTTAATATCCTTTAAATATTTTTATGGGAAATTGATTAACATATATTGGATTAACGACATAACATGATACATTGAATCCCTATATGTCCTGATAGCAAACTGGGTGTTCCACCCCAAAACCTTATCTAAAAGGAAAGGGGATAGTGACTAGAACCAATTTATTATAACACCCACATATGAGCCCTTAACCCAATGAACATATACACACAAATCACACAAATCATATGAATAATTTGGGAACCAATTGATGAGTAAATAATGAATGTAAACAATCTTTAGGATCTAGTAAAGGTCAGTAATACGTATCCTATTATTAAAGGTTATAAAAGACATAACCAATGAAAAGAAAACCAATATAAAAAAAGATTAGTCTAGGAGAGATATAGTCATGATTTACACTATAACTACCACATACAATCACCACTACAATGTAATTCTATGATCCATCAACATTTAATTCACCAAGGTCACTGTATAAAGGACTTTCAACCATATAAGTTTGTATCCCCATATGTACATGTGGTATTATTACATTATTTATAACAAATATTGAATTAAATATATCCCCATGTCCTTTTAGCTATATAGTTTTATATAATTAGAATAGATATTTAACTATTATAGCCTATGTTTTTTCTTACCTAATTAATATTTTACCCTTATATAAGAAACTACATAATCTAGAATAAGTATTTAATATCTCTCATAAATTCTATACACATTCTATTTTCATTTATAAATTTATTTTTATTACTTTTCTTTATAACCTGGGGAAATAAAAATATAAATAGGGTGAGATAAAATGATCATTAAGGGAAATTATATACCAGATTCTACCATTTAATTAACATGTCATAAATAATATGGAATAAAATAAATGATTTCCAAATACGACATATAACTAATCACGTGAGCTTAAAATAAATCCATGGATGACATAAAAATATAAATAATCACATGGATATTAATAAATTAATTTATAGTGATAAAATAAATAATTTCAGACTTATCAAGTCATTATTAAATTAATTTCATACCATGTATGCCACGGTCCACATCATTTTGTCGTAAAATCTATAACCAAGACATCTAAATAAATGGGTAGTCATACACTAAATACCCTGGCCAGTTTGTCTCAAGAGACCTACTGATACATCGGGGGGATATTTCAACCCCAAACATACCAAATTAAGTCCGATTAATTTATTATATTATGGAATGAATAATATACACAATACATATCCAACATTAAGTAGTAATTAATAAACATCTATATTTATATGACTTGTATATAGATTGAAAACATTACCCTAATCAATAAATGTGATAACTTTCTTAGTAAGTACCCATCACTTAACAATGTATAAAATAATGAGTATAAGGATAATTCAACAATTTCACCGAATAAAATTAGAAATAATATTTACAATATATATATGGTGGAATAAAAAAAGCTTAAACTAGTTTCACTAATGAAGATGGTTTTTGACCCATTAAAAATAAATCGGGTCGACCAAAAACCTTTACAGATTTGGTATATTTTCCATCAAAGTACTGTGCAATATATAATGTGATATGGTTTTTTAAATTCCTTAAATTTCATTAAAATTATGTGAAAAATAAATTAATGGGTAATATATACAACACATAAGAAAAAAATTATTGAATAAAAATCATATCTCAATGATGAAAATTGAGATGTAAAAACCCTTTCCTTTAATCTTACAGAGTCCAATGTGATCTAACCACCTATATAACAAAAAATATATCTTAATAAACTATTTAATAACCATATTTATTCTTATAATTTTTTATAAACTTCATTTAGAATTATTTGTTACAAATATATTTTCATGTTATATTTTATTCTCATCATCAGATGTTATTAGTTTTGATTTCTTATTTAGTGATAGTTCCATAATGGTGGTGTTATTTTTTGTTTATAGATTCAAATTTAACCATTCCAAGATAAGTTTAGTTAATATCATAGATGGTTTATAATTACTTACAATTTTATAATTTCATTTCATATGTATTTTAGTTACGATTCATGATGATGGATTTGATGGTGAGCTTGTTTCGGTAATTTATAATGAATAAAAAGGTAGTATAATAATAATAATAGGTTATATATTAGTCTAAAATTTCAATAACCATAAACTAGAAATTTTTTTGTAATTAATTTATAATAACAAAATTATTTTTGTTTCCATATTTATCAATGATAGAAATTTATATTATTTTTTAAGTACATTGTTAAACCAACTTAAAAAAGAACAAGCTATAATAATAGGTTGAGTGTGGGTAATAAAGTGATTTTATATAAATAATAATATTATTAAAAAATTATAATGATATTATTAAGAAGTTATTTATTTTGTGACTTATATTATAAGGGAGTTGGATAGATAAGAAAATACTAGAGTGAAAAATGAAATACATCACTTTCTTGGAGGTAGTAGATTGAACTTACGCAGAAGCGACACATTCATTTTCCATATATTGATGGGATGATAAGTAATGGTTTATAGTATAATAATCCCAATAATATAATTTATATTAGATAAATAATTTTAATATAATTTTATAATGATCCATTTAATTAGGTGATGAAAAATCAAGTGCACCACTCATAGAATTTGTATTACGATTTCCTGTGTGATAACATCTTCATTTTTCGAATGGTTTTGGAGGATGTTAGAAAAAGGATAATAAATTATTATAAAAACATTTCCATACATTATTAATACTTATTTTATCAAAATATTAGTTGTATGATAGTTATAAGGGGGTTAAATAATAAACTAATTGAGAGATCTCAGTTGAGAACATTACCTCTCCCATTGGATATTCTTCCATGGGTAAAAACTTAAAGATCCTAATCTTGTTATTTTATAATTAAAAAAACTTCTAAGACATGGGTTATGATTTGGAGAGATACTAGGGAAGAATTTTAATTGAGTTAATGTTTTGTAATGGGTGGAGAAATGTGTTGGAAATTATATCTTTTTTAAGTGGAGAAAATGGAATTTTTTTAAATGCACATTACTTTTTCATTGATGGGAAGACACCATTAAATAGATAATGGATCAAAAAGTGCGCAATAATAAATTTACTCATTATAAAATTTCAAAAAATCTTCTATAATTCATTTTAACACATGTTTTAAACATTTTTAAATTATGTTATCACTATATTTTTATATTTTACCATTTTGGATTTTACCTTGGTATATTACTTTTAACCAAGTTAATTATATTTAATTAAAAATATAAGGTAACCCATATTACTAAATTTTGATTTTATAAACATAAATTTATGTTTCATATAATCTAGTTCAATTTAGAAATAATTGAAAAATAACAATTAAATTAAAACATTTAAAATGTAAAAAAACTGTTTTGTAGAAAAATTTTGTTGTAACTATAAAGTTTTATTCATATTATATAACATTTATTACCAATTAAACGAGTGTTAAGATAGTTTTATATATGTTTAAAATTCATATCAATTTTATCATATAAAATATATCAATTTAACTTATTAGATAAAAATTACAAAACATTAATAAATAATTATTTAAAAATTACCCTTTCACATTATCATTATCATGATTATTATTCATAAAAATAATACCATTATGCATTAAAATGAAATAATATGAACACGTGGAAGTAAAATATGAAATATGTTTTTTATATTTAATTTATACCAATTAAAAAGTCTAATATTTAATATAATAAAATAAATAATGTTTTTAGAGTAAAACATTACGTAAATTTTCAAAATGTTAATCATGTGTCTTATCAATTAAACATAATATTTATTAACACTAATATTAAAATATATTTTGTTATCTATTAAATTCTTTATATGTTTTTATCTAATAATTACATCATGGTAAAGTTATAAACATTACAGTATTAGTAAAAACAATATTTTTTCATTATTGACCAAAAAATAAAATATTTCAGAAAAAATATTAATAATTATTCCAAATATAATTTACAAATGATGAAATTGAAAATGAAGTTCATGTTTTTAAATTAAAATTCTAAAATATTTGAAATTAATTTTTTATTTTTAAAAATATAATGAAAATTGTTTTCATTGGGAAATAACTTTTAAAAAATATAAACTATTCTTATTCTTATTTCTTATGAATTACTAAAAAAATTAATGTTAATCTATTATTCATATCAATATTATAATTCATCCATTATATATTTAGTATCTTAAAATGAAGTGCATAAAATCCAATTTTAGAAGGGTTTCATTTTAAATCATAAATCAGTCTTATTAGTGATTTATGTAAACAAGTTTAATTATATCAATACATTTGAATTAAAAGAACATTATTTTTATTTAAATGTAAGAATTTTTAATTTTATAAAATAAAAATGATATATTATTAATATATTTCATTTATAATAACACATTTATTCTATCTTAATTTCTTCTAACATAACTCTCCAAGATATCTAAATAAGACCTAAGTATAAGATAACCTATAGTCGAAGTCATGGGTAGTGATTCTAATAGCATGGATATCATTAAAATTTCCATAATATTGAACTTATATCACAATCTATTTTACTCATATAGTAATTGATGAAGTTCTACTTGGGATTGGTCTAGGGAAAACCATAGTGAAGCAACTTCCTTTACAAGCTCATAAAAATGAGTTTCATATGAAAGAATCCCATTATCTAACAGAAATTTTTAAAATTTATTTATTTATTTATTAATATGGTTATCTCTATTTATTCTAGATTACTCTAAATCTATGTTATAACGACTATATTAAAAAAGTTTATCACCATTTTTTCAGTTTTGTGTGTAAATAAAGTTACCAAAAACATTAGGTTTTAAAATAAAATATAATTTAAAATATATGGGTGTCATATTATCCCGAAATTAATAAAATTATTTCTTTAGAAATTTAATTATCACATTCTAATTAAATATATATGGTTATCCATATGATAGACATGACACATGATTAAATTTCTATCAATATATAAAAAACATTATATTAGTTAAGACAAGGAAAATAACATTTTTATGCTTAATAAACCTAAGTTTGATTTTTATTTCCCATAATAATTAATAAAAAATATTATTCCATGGTTAGATAATATGACATAAGGGTTATTAGAGACATACCTTCCACAAAATTATTCTCATGATCGAGATTCCAACCAAATAATAAATCCAAAAATTTTATGATAATATCATATTAAACCAGAGAAAATGATCATGTGAATATAAATAATCAATCCTTTGATGTATTCTTCCATAAAAACTTAATTTATACCTATAACACATTCAATTAAATTATGAGATAATTGGATCAGCCCATGCGTCCTTTAGTTTAACAGAGATTTTCTATATCTATTTTACTATTAGGTTTTGTAACCAAAATAAATTCAAATCCCTCCTAATGGGTTATAAAGTGCATGTGAATTCCAAAATAATATCCCCATGTAGTGTCTATATAGGTGTATAGTATTAGGACCATTAATCATTCACTGAGTGAAGATCAATTTTATACTGAACCATCATTTTTCAGGGTGATTACCCCTTTGTGCATTTGTTCCAAAACCACATACCCCTTCCAATATCCATACTGGTATGTAATTTATTAAATACCAAAAACTATAGAATTTATTTTTTTAACATTTTTCTATACTTACACTCTTACATATAAGTTTCATTAAAGTTATCTAACCCGATTCTCCAAGAAACATAAAAAATCTAACATTCCCTCAATCATCCAATAGTGTTATATATATATATTTGAAATTATAATCAACCTTAAACATACTAACACATGGTTGTATCTAAAACCCTTATATTATCCTCAAATCACATCCTAAATTCTAATGATATTTAAACCCTTCTTTGATTTTTTTAATTCCGTGATGCAACTGTAAAATAATTATTATAGAAAATATTTCATTACATAAATTACCATGACATTTTAGGTTTAGTGTTTTAAATAATTAGAACACACCATTAACTAATAAATCCCATTTATTTCTCTACTAATAAATATTTTTCCCACTATATAAGAGATAACATAATATATACTAATACTTCAACATCTTCCATAAATTCTCCACACATTCTATTTTCATATAGACATATCATGTTTTATACTTTTCTTCATAACCTAGGGAAATAGAAACATATGAAGGGTGATATAAAAAACACAATAAGGTAAATAGAATAATTGAATATATAATAGAATAAACAAGTAATGAATAATATGAGAGGGAATAAATGAGAGTTAAATAATTCCTTATTAAATGATCTCACAAGCATTAAATATATCTGTGGTTGACATAACAATATAAATAATCACATGGTTAACAATAATTGGTTTCATAGGGATATAATGTGTGATATTTTAATTTTCAAGGCCTAATTACAACATATTATATACTATCAAGGGCTTTTTATAGGACATAAACTTACTATCAAGACACCGACCAAGTTATTATAATAAATGGTCATGCATGGACTAAATACCTAGTTTAGTTTGTTTCATGAGACCAATCAATGATTCAAGGGGACATTTCATACCCCTCCCATTATTAATTATGTAAATTTTTATAATAATATGAATGAATTAATAAAATAATCAATACATATCCTACATTCCTTAGTAATCAATAAACATCCATTTGGAAAAAACATGTAGATGGATTGCAAATATTTTCACAATCAATAAATGGGATATTTTTCCTTTTAAAAATAACCCAAATAACACCATAAAAATTAATGGGTATATGTTTAAGTATATAATTTACAAAATTCAAATGTAAAATTCTATGTAAAATAGATAAATGTTGGAATACAATAAGCTTAAAGTAGTATCTCTAAAGAAGATGGGTTATGACCCACTGAAAAGAAATTGGGCCAACCAAAAAATATTATAGATTTGGTAGATTTTGAATCAAATGGACAATAATGATATAGTGTGATATGGATTTAAAAATAAATTATGTTTCCAAAATAATATGAAAATAATAATTCCATGTCCAATATATACACAATAAAATGAAATAAAGGGTGAATATGAATCTTATGTAACTGAAGAAAAATTTAGATGTAAAAACCCTTACATTTAATGCTTCTTAGTCGAACATTCTCTAACAAAATATATAATAAAAATAAATATTTTAATCACATATTTAAGTACTATATTCATTCTTATAATATATTACAAACTTAATTTATAATTATATATTATAATTACATTGGTCAGCTACATATTGTTTCTATCATCAGACTTTATTAGTTTTGGTTTCTTATTTTGTATTTGTTCCACAATAGAGGTGTTAAATCTTGTTTATAGATTAAAATTTCAAAATTAAAAGTTAATTTCAGGTACTTTATTATATTTTTATTTTATATATAATGTTATAGTTTAATTTGATAAGTGTTTTTGTTATGATTCATGATGATAACGATGTTGATGATCCTGTTTCTATAATTTATAACAAATAAAAATGTAGTGAAATAATAGTAAGTTAAATATTATTATATACTTTTCAAAAACATAAACCAAATACTATTTTATCATTAATTTATAGTACCACCAATAATTTTTTCCCATAGTTATCCATGATAGAAATTTATAGCACCAACCTAAAAAACAACAAGCTATAATCTTAAGGAGAGTGTGGTTAAGAAAGTGATTATTTTGGAATAATATAATTATTAAAAAGTTTAATTATATTTTTTATATGTGTATTAAATTATTGAATGATAATAAAATATATTTGAATAAATAAAAATATTAGTTAACAAAATGAGATATGGTACTTTGGTGGAGGTGGTAATCCACATGTATGAATAAGAGACATGTTCATTTTCTATAAATTGGAAGGATGATAAGGAATTATTTATAATATAATAATATTAATAATTTTATAAATATCATTTTAATCCTTTAAGTAAAATTTTATTATAAAAATTTTAAGGGTGAAATGAAAAATAAAGCATGCTGTTCATGGGGGAGGAATTATGTATATACGCATGATGTCATATTAATTTTTCAAATGGTTTTGGAAGAAGTCATAAAATTAATTTTTCATCAGTATAATAACTTTTAATCGCATTATTAATACTATTTTATCATAATATCATGTATATAATAGGTTTGGGGGAGGGTGTAAAAGAACAAAGGAATTGAGAGAGGTTGATTAAGAACATTACCTATCCCTTTGGATGTTCTCACTTTGGAAACACCTTAATGTTCTATACCTTAGTTTTATGGAAATAAAAATGATTAATGGAAATGATGATATAATAGGTTATATTTTTTTGAGATAAGGATTTGGAATTTCTGGTTATATTTGGTGGAAATAATCTCCTTTTATAAGTGGAGAAAGGACATTTTTGTAAATGCACATTACTTATTCAAAGATGACATGAGAATATTAAAGGGTAAATGACTTTAATATTGTGAAATAATGAAGTGTGAGGAAATATAATGTTGATAAATCAACTAACATTCATTTTTACACATTTTTTAAACATATTTCAAGTCTTTTACTACAAGAGTTTTATATTTTACCATTTTGGATTTTACCTTGCTAACTAGTTTTTACCTATGTAATAAAACTTTTATTAAATATATAATGTAACCAATCATAAAAAAATAGGTTTTCTAAATATAAATTTAATATATATAATAAATATTTCAATTTATAATTAAGAGAAAAATAATATTTAAATTAATAAATTTAATATATAGAAAAACTGTTTTTTAGAAAAATATGTTTTCACATCAAGTGTTTTTAATATTATATAACATTAATTACCAATTAAAAGAGTGATATTATATTTTTAAATTCATGTAAAAATAATATCTAATTCATTACATAAAATATAACAATTTAATTTATTAGATAAAAACTACATAAAATTAAAAAATAATCCGGTGAAAATAACCCTTTTAACATTATAATTCTCATTGAATTTAATCATAGTAATCATAATTCCATATATAAAAATTAAATTTAAATTATTACCTAATATGAACATGTTTATCTAAAATAATAAATAAAATTTTTTGTATTTAATTTTTATAATTTATGAAATATATTTTTTAATATAAGTGAATAAAAATAATTTTTAGAATAAAATATTACTTATGTTTCAAAAACATTAAACATAGGTCTTATAAATTCAACCTAGTATTTTGAAATGAATCAATTTAATACATAAATATATATATTTTTTCTAATTTTTTTTATAAATTATTAGGTAATACTTACTACATGATAAATTTATAAACATTATATTATGAGTAAAGAGATAAATGGTGCCTCACTCATGTGGTACCTCTCGAGTGATCCTTTATTCATCCATAACCTAGGGTTAAACTCACTTCCCAATGGTGATGGAGTCTTGATTTTCTCCCCCCAGTCCCTTCATCTCTTCTACCTACTCTCCTAGGGCAGTGCTCGCTCCCAGATCTTCCTCTTCTATATTGTTCACTCTACTATGAAGCACTCTATCTAGGTTCTCTACGATGGTGATTTGGTGTTTTCCTTGACCGTATTTCAATTATTTGACCTTGAGATTCACTACTCCTCTCACGCCTGTTTCTAGAGTGACGGACTCTTTGAGGTTTTGGGTTTTTTGGTCGGTCGGATATGGGTATACACAGTGTTTACTTCTTCTTTCTTATGGGTTTCTTTATTTTGGACATTCTTTTTCTGTTCCCTTAAGGTTTTTCATTCCCTTGGTTTTCAAACCCATCTTCCTTTTAACATTTTTTTGGTTCTCTAGCTCAGTTCTTTTGGGGTCCCTGATTTTGTGCTTTGTCATAGCCCATCCCTAATCTCTCGCTCCAGGTCTCCATATCAATCTCTAAGGTGGATTAGAGTAGTGGTCTCTAGGGGGTTTTGTGAAGTGAGGTCGACAGGTTAGCATTCTTGTTTCTTCCTTGTTGGCCCTGAGTTTTTGTCGCCATTAAAATCACTGGTTCTGCTCATTGGAAGAGTTTTTTTGGAAGTTATGGTGCTTGTTAGTTCTTGGTGGTGTGGAATTATGTTCTTTAGTTGTATCACTAGTTTTATGTAGACCTGAGTGTCATTTCATGCTCTTTTGTAGGGTTTAGAGGTCGTCTTCGATGCCATAGTGGGTTTGTGTGTTGGTGCTAGAGGTGTTTGGGGTGTTAGGGTGGGGTGCGAGCATATTTTCACGCTGTGTCCTTCCAATGGATTCCTTAGTGGAAATATATATCAACAACGATGAAGATGAGCGATTTAGAATCCACGATGGTAGAGGTCTCAATAGTGATATCAGGTTTCGATTGAGTGACAACGATGTGTTCTATGGTTTTCATGTAGAAGGTTTTGTTTTAAACTAATGAGAATGATTATTGAGGTGAGTGATAATGTGATGATTGGCCGGTGATGATGAAATTTCTGGTGGATGGTCTCTTCGGTGAACTGCTCAGATGTGACAAAGGAGATGCATGATGTTAGGCACATGGATCGATGTGGTTGTACAACTCAAGGTAGATGCATGGTGTTGGTCATGATTTCTCTCCAAAATTTGAAATTTGAAATTTGAAATTGAATTTTTGAATGTTTGGGTACCACTGAGGATCTGCTTCTTTTAAATCTTGATATTTTTTTTGTTCGATTACCTATAATCCTTAAACCTATTTTTTATAAAATTGAAAAAAAAAATCTTGGAGTGAGACAATATTAGTAAAAATGGTATTTTTTACTATTCCTCTATAAATATGTTATTTCACAAAAAAAAATTACCCTAATATAATTTTTATATTATGAATTAAAAAATATATTTCATTTTGTTAAATATAATTCTAAAATTTTGAATTTAAATTTTAAATGAAAAAAAATAATGAAAACTACATTCATAGGAAAATAAAATTTAAAAACATTAACTTTTCTTATTATAATTTTTTATCAATTACTAATCAAATTGGTCATAATATATTATTAATATCAAAAATATATTTTATCATTATTATTTATTATCTTAAAATTAATTTTATAAAAGTTATTATATAAGTGTTATATTTAAAAGAACAAATTAGTATTATTAGTTATTTGGCTATAGTAATTAAATTTTATAGATAAATTGTAATTAAAAAAGAACTTTATTTTTCTTTAAAATACAAAATAGGAAATTTATAAAATAAATTACTTATATATATAATTTATTACATTGAAAATTACATGTTTATTTTATCTTAATTTATACTTACATAACCCTTCACGATCTCCACATAAGACCTAAGCATAAGATAAGATTTGGTGGAAGTCATGGGTTGTTATTCTTCTAGAATGGATCTCATGGAGATTTCCATGAACTTGAACTTATATCATAGTCGATTTCTCTCATACCATAATTATTGAAGTTTTTTTTGGTCCTTGTATAAGGAAAACCCTAATGTCTCCCATTCACTTCCAAGAATAAAAAAAATGAACTTCATTAGAAAGACTCACAATAAACAATCCAAATTCCACAATTTTATTTATTGATTTAGTAAAATGGTTACTTATATTTATATCATATTATTCAATGACTATTTTTTAATGAAAATATTAAAAAACATGGTATCTAAATTCATTTTGTTTAGGTTTTCTATGCAAATCAATCTACCAAACACCATAGGTTTCAAAAGAAATTAAAATTTATAAAATCATGGTGTTAAAATAAGACAAAAATGCATTTTTAATATTCCCATTGTTGATTAAGTATATACACATCTAGTAGGATTCCTTGAAAACAACAAAGGTAATAGTAATTCAACAATCATCTCAACCCACAAGATAATGGGGATAAAAAACCCATTAAGATAGATATGATAATATAAGGATTTGATTCATAACTAAACATATTAGTCTTTATATCTCGCTATAGTTAATGATATTTCTTGTATCTCCTTGAATTAATGTTGGCCTAGGACAATGCCCAACAAAACTTCTCAAGATCAATAATGAGGGACCCTTGGCCACTGATAAAATGACACAACTGAGGGGATACATACCCCAGTGGAGGACCCACTCCCGACCAAAAATCATAGATGGGGGGATAATGAATCTGTATATGGGGGACCTATACACCAAGTGATTATGTTGGGATACAATCCCTATCTATTAAATATAATTGGTAAACCCAAACCTTGACCATAACCACACCATTATAGGGATACCAATACCAATATTTCTCTAGATATCAATCTCAAACCTCCTTGTCATCTAATCCACTACTACTAGAAGTGTCCCACTTGATCTATCTCATGTTTTATATCAGATATTGAAAAATTACCAAAATTTGATACCACAAAGAATTATTCATTGAAAGGACCAATTGTTGGTCCTAATTTAATCTTGAGGAAGGAGATACAGTTCATGGGAATTACTAGGAAAAGTAAATGACATGACCTTTATGGTGAATAGTGTGTGGGAATAAGTTAAATCCCTATATGTGTACTTATATACTACATGTCATGTAAATATCTATATTCAAGACATTTAAGATGAGGTAGATAGTGTGTATGACCAGAAGGGGTAAATGGAATGCAGGACATTGCATGAGTCATCTTCTATCGAAAACACACAATGTGTGTTTTAGATAAATAGGGAATTTAAGGAAACTTAGGTTCTTATTTTTGTACATTATATACATATAAACATGGCCATCTTTGGACATAGGTCTTATTGGCCAAGCCACATGGCATGTGATATTTTTCTCTTATTGAGACCTTATTTGATGCAACATCCAAGCTATATACTATGTTCTTTCGAATTATACATATCTTCATTTGATGTTATTTAAAAAATTATACTCATCATCTATATTAACTTATTTTCCATATATCTCACCACTAAACATGTCTAATTACTCACCCAAGGCCCATATCTTGAAGGACACACAAAAAATCATTGATTTCAGGCTATCGATCACTGAAATCAAAATACCACATCATAACTCCATCACCCATGAACCATTATATGAGAAACCCCCTATAAATCCTTTCTCAACCCATCCTCTCTAATATTACCCACTTTTATTGTATCCTATGTTTCTAAAAATAAACTAAAATCATGTCTAAGGTTTGATCTTGATTCAAAATATAACGATTAAATAATATCTAACATCTATTAGGCCAATGATGAATGTGTAAAAAAAGAGATGTGAAATACAAAAAAAATAATAAAATTTTGATTTATAGATGACTATTGGGAGTCTAGAAAATAGTCCCAAATAAAGAAAAACCAAAATAGATGAACTATTAACATAATGAATAATCTCAAAATCTAAAGAAAATAATAAGTTGATAGGTCCATGAAATGAGGAGAACATAGGGATAGATGTAGATAAATAATTCATGATTGAAATAATAAATAATAGGGTAATAATCTATAGATAATAAATACATAACTCATCAATATATAGATATATGGAGATGTAGGAATTTGTGCTAAAGTCATTGGTGATTCTTGCTAATTTTATTCATTGATTCATGAATTCTACTCAATCATCTAACAAAGCCTCTCCCCATGGGGATCTCTCTATAATATATTAGAGATCTCTAACTAACACAATATATTATTCATATATAGGATTTTTTAAATAATTATATAATCAATTTATGAAAATAATTTAATAAAATTATACAATTCCACCCATAATGAAGAACTTCTATAGAAGATGATTTGAATGGATCATACATCATTCGTAGAGTTTCCCCATGTTCTAGATCCCATGAAAGTCTCAATTTATCCATCTGAGTATATGTTTAGAATAAAAATAATCATTTATAAAATAATACATATGTGAAGTAATAATATATTTAATATTTTTAATATATCAATATCAGGAATCTATGACCCCAAAACACCATACCAAATCTACGATTATATCCAAATATATTTTTTTTGAAATATTCAAAGGTTTTAATTACAAAAACAAAAGTCATTACACCATACACAACTTCATTGCATATCAAATCAAAAATAAAAAACTACATGAAAAAGTGATGGTATTGTGCCAAATTTTTCCCATCATAATCTCATTAGATCTTTTAAAGGTTCATATGATTCTAAAGAACTCATACTAGTAGAATAACATTCCCATGAAGGATACTCTCCTATTAAAGATCAATCTCTCTTGAGTGGTCATTAAATGTGTATATAACCTTGATGTACATCTCACCCCATCCAATACCATGTTATTGTTTGTGAATACACCTCATCACTTATGACACATGGTAGAAATCATGAACTTGGTCCAATAAAGATGGTAAGGAAAAATGGTTTTAAACCTCGATTACCCAATGAACGATATAAAACAAACCAATGAATCTAGAAGGAATCTTAATAACTGACCAAATCTCAATAATCCACATCGTGGTGAAATTTTTTGGAATACATGGTCTCCAACATAGAACACCAAAGGTCTATAACATCAGTTTACCTAAGATTTATATTATCTCTAAGTGGTCCTCATTCAATCCTAAATTTTCTAAACATTCTCTACTACCACCCAAATAATATATGGCCCCATGAGTGACGAATCAACCATCTCTATACAATATAGGGGTTACCATAAAAGGTCCCCAATATATGGATTTAAATGGCTCCATTCTTATGGTTGTTCAATAATTTTTATTATAATAAAACTCTACCTAGGGAATTTGGTCCTCCAAACATCCACCAAAATCCACCACACAATCTCTCAGTATATACACAAAGACGGAAAGTTTTGTTATTTATAGGTAGTTATATAAGGATGGAACATAGTTCTCATCTATGAATAGGTCATGAAAGCCTATTTTAAAACTCTACATAATCCAGAAGTTAATCAATATTTATGGCCAGAAACGATCATTGAGGGCACCACATGATGCTAGATGATCAATTTCATGTACAAGTTCCCCAAAAATTCCACTATACAATATCTCCTAGATGGAAATCAAGTGTGAAATAATGGCATGTTTCATAATAATAACCCATATGAAATTATGGACTCTCACTTTATATGGAGTCCCAATAAGAAAATCTATCTATATACCATCATACATCCATTATTGAACTTCATGTTGTTAGGCCAAGATTTTTGGGACCTAATGGTCTTCTATAACTTATTGATAAGTGATTAATAAAGAAAAAAACTCAAAAAAACTCAGTATAATTAATTCCCACTAAAAAAACAAAAGGTTTTGTTATATATTTCCCACTCTAGGATATATGATATAGGGGGATGTATATGTGTCCCTAAACACCGCTTCGTGAAATGTGATCAATACTAATATCCATTATTGAAAGGAGATTTATTAATGCACACATTCTGAAAATCTATTTGGTAATACATATAGAGATATCTAGTTAGGAAAAATCTCATAATAAATGTCTCCCAATTGTTCCCATATCATATGATGAAGAATTTTTGGAGTCACCACCATTAATTAGAGACAGTAAAATCATCTCTCATCTACTATGGTCAACTGTAATGAGGCCAACTTCTCAGAAGAATCCTCCACTAATCAAGAATGAGACATCCTACTTAGGGAATATAACCCCATATTTACATTCCCTAGAGTATAGACTATATCTATATAATAATTCTAGATGAAATAAAGAGAATATATTTACCTCAAGTTGAGATATATCTAAGAATATATATATATATATATATGAGACTATGGTCGTCTAAGTAAATTGGAAATCACTCTCCGAATAGATAATTCCTATACATATTAAAAGAGAAACCCATAAATTACATATCCATGTTTTTGGTTGTATAGTTAGTCAAATGGAGTATTAACTACTAATATCCATAACAAATCACTTCCTACCTCTACATCAACACCCAAACTATAACAACCATTCTCTTTATTTCACATTAATTCATGATTTATTACATAAGGTTTCACTTAATACAACCTGGAATATCAATAAGTATAGTGTATTTTGGAATTCGGTACATTACATAACAACTTAAAATAGAAAATACATAATCTTTATTAAAAACTTACTTAACATGGCCACACTTAAAATTGAATGTGATAACCTAGGGACATACATAAGAAAGGGGTAGGAATTAAAGACCACTAAGGGAATAAACATAGAATAACATGAATAGAATAATACATGTTATAAAATAGGAATATTAACATGTCATAAAAATAGTAGGAATCATAAACATGAACAATGAGACATGATATAACATGATAACCATAATGGAAACACGTGAAATGTAGAAACAACTTAAAACATTTCATCATAAACCTAGGTCAATGATAACTGCCAATACATCATGTTTAAAAAATTACCATAATGGAATTAGGTTTAATACCTATCCCACCATGAATTCTCACGAGACTAAACATTACCCAATGCATTGGATTGCTATATAATTTAGGGTGCACCCATCACTTTCATTTCATTATCATGCTTAACTGTGCCACATAGATCATACAACATGGATTCATTAATCATCTTATTTTATCACATGATCATGGAGTGTGAGATACATAAATGTAAGTATCATGTAAAAGAATTATAAGTTTGTAAATGAAAATACCATTGATAAGAAATGAGCATGGAATTCACTACACAATTGTTTTGGCATGGAAAAGCGCAGTGAAATTTCAGCAGCATAATGACGACACCTAAAAATACATAAAATGGGTTGATGAGAGAGAAATGGGTATCTTATAATTTTTACATAAAATGGGAAGTAATATGGACATGTAAATACAAGTCCAAATATTTGTAATTGTAAATGGAAGGAATAAGATTTTAAATAAACATAGATAAAGAAGAGAAGGTGAGGATCCCTTACCATGAGAGCGTGAATCCAAATGCTTGGGAGGGGTTTCTTGAGAGATTTAGGGCACCTTGGGAGGACTATAGAGAGGTGTTATCAGAGTAAGAAAGTTCTATAAGTTTTTTTAGTGAAGCTAAATTGGATATTGGGTGGGTTTGTATTGGAAATGAGTGGGGATTTCATTATTATCTCTCAAAGTTGAGTTTTTGACTCTATAATAAAATCATAAAAACTCCAAGACGTACCATGGTTTTTTCTATAGATTCAATAAAATGGAGGTGGTTTTAATTATTTTATAAGGTAAAGGGCCGAACATAATAAAATAATACTCTTTCTTATGTGGATCAGAGTCATACTCTTAAAGAAATGATTTTAAAACCTTAAAATATATTAATGGTTTTAGTGGATTCACTAAGTCTTTTTAAAATTAATGAAATTAAAATAAAATCACATTATTTTAAATTTAAGAAATTTATTTTTTCATTTATTACCTTCATATCATTTATTACATCACTTTTCGGTCATTATGATGTCATAATACACATAGTATATTTATTCGATATTTAATTTTTACCCAAAAATTTTGATTGCCTCAGAAAATTATGAAAAATTAACTATTGGATAATTTCAATATTATTATTCCACAAATAAAATTCATTTTATCAAAATAATTTTTAAAATATTTGAATTTCCACTTTTATAAATATCATCAACATTTATTGACAAATGCAGGGTTTCTTTGACAATAATTTATTTTAAACCTTATAAAAATTACATTTGTATTCATGAAAATTATATTATTATTTATATTTAATAAACATAATAATATTTTATTAAAATAGTATTTATTTCAATAATTCATTAATTCATCAAAATAAATTCTTGAATTGAATTTGAATATTACCTAATTTTTTTTATTTTATTATATCAAAATAAAAATAAATTATAAATTAAGAATAATAAGAAGTAAATTTAACAATTATTATATTGAAAATAATGTACATACTCATATTTCTATGTTCTTAATACATATCAATTTAATACACTAGAAAACTCCCTTTGGGTAAGGTGTGCGATGATGAGACTTTCATTAGGTGGTTCAACGTACATGGATTGGTCCATGATCTCAGTGAGCATGATCTTCTCCCATAAATGGTTTTAATCATTCTTAAGTTGTTTGATATCATCTTGGTCTTGGTCATGGGAAAGTCCTAGATATCATACTTCCCTCATAATATCTGATAAATGGGATTCATAGGGCATGATTCTACTAGTTGAGGCAATTTCTTCATTTAACTGTGTCAATTAGATTTGTAAAAACAATTTATTTACACTAAAAATATGATAACTATTGAATGGATATAATATCAATGATAATGATGCTTAACTGTATTTTGAATCTGATAGGATATAATAAAACCCAATAAGTGCATGTGTTTTCTATAACCATTTTACATAATAATACATTTAATTAAATCATAAGGGGAATTTTATTTATAATAGTTCTAGTCATTACAATATTCCCACCTCAAAAATTTCACCCAAGAAATTTTCATTTCCCACACTAAAATAGAAGAGGGTAACGTTCTATTATCACTTCCTATGTTTCCCATGTCACTTCCTCAAACTTTTGGTTTCTCCATAACACTTTTACAAGGTGCATTGTCATATTTTATAGAACTTTGTCACTATGATCTAGGATATTCACTGGATTCTCTATATAGGAAAGGTCGTTCTCCAATGGTACAACCTCTAGATTGAGAAAATTTGAGGGGTCTGGTAAGTATATACATAACATGGATACATGGAATACATCATGTACATGAAATAGGTTAGGTGGGAGTGCTATTCGATAGACCACCACTCCAATGTGATCACATATCTCAAAGGGGGTGATGGATATTGAGTTAATATTACCCTGATTCCCAAATATCATGAATTTATTCCATAGAGATATGAGAAGGAATACCATGTCTCCAATATCAAAATATAGGTCTCATCAATTATCATAAACATAGATCTTATATTGATTCTATGAATCCTTGACTTCTTGCTAAATGATCTTAATCTTAGCCACCATTTCCTCAACCATTTCAGGACCTAGTAGTTTTCATTCCCTAACATCATCCCAACATTCAGGTGTTCTACACCTCTTCCCATAAAATAATTCATAGGGATCCATTTTCATTCAAGAGTGGAAACTATTATTGTACAAGAACTCAACCAGAGGAAGATATTTATACCATACTTCTTTAATGTCAATTGATCATGCTCTCAACATGTCTTCAAGTGTCTGGATAGTCTGCTCATATTGTACATCAGTTTGAGGGTGATAATCTTTTTTAAAGATCTTATGAATGTTGAGAGAGTGTTGGTGAATCATCCATAACATTGTGGTAAATCTTTAGTATCAATCAGATACAATCGATATTGGTGTTCCATGCAGCCTCAACACTTCTTTAATGTATATCCTTCAGATTTTATCGAGTGAGAAGTCCAATTAAATCACAATAATGTGAGAAATATTTATAAAACGATAAACCAAAACCTAGATTGATTTATTTCTTATTAATTTATTTTGAATACTAGTGAAAAATTCCATATTGATGTTTTCCCATTTACATTTAGGTATTACTAATAATTGCATCATCTCCTTTGATTTTTTCCTTTCCACCTTAACTTACCGACATACAATACAACTTGTTGTGTAATACGTGATCTTCTTATTCAGATTGTCCCACCAATAGTTATGTCATATATATTGATACATCTTTGTGCTTATAAGATATATGGATAAGGTTTAACTATGTGCATAATCCAATTAATCCTTCTTTAACTCGGGATTTGATGGTGCACATAATCATGACTCAAATCACACACCTCCTTCTTCATTAAAATTGAACTCCAAATATTCCCCTTTTTATTATAACATCCACTTTTTTGAATTCCCATATAAAATACATAAGAATAATTTATCCTCTCTATAAGTTATTTTTGATAAAAAATTTGTAAATGGATTAATGATGTTACTTCCATTATGATTCTTATGTCCATCATTTTTAAATATTAGAAGATCATATCCTTATAAATTCTCATCAATGATAAAATTGTTTTTTTCTTTATACATAGAGATTATGAACTTTATTTACTTTCCTTGGATAGTACTGAATTGAGAAATCATAGTCCTTGATTGTATTTAACCATCTTTATTGGCACATATTCATCTCATTCCTTGGATACACATTATTCATCTCTTTCTTTTTAAATTTATACTTGAGGATTTCGTGATCTGTATATATTTCACAATTCTCCCCAAACAGATAATGATGAAATATATTTGAAGATAATATCACCACAACCAACTATAGATCATGTATTGTGTATTTTTGTTCATGAACATTCAACTACCTTAAATCATAGACTATGACTTTGTCATTATTCATTAACACAAAACCCAAACCCTTCTTCAAAGAATCATGGGTACTACGAAGTGTTATCCACTTGTGGGTAGTGTGAACATACGAGAAGTGATAAGACTCATTTTCAACTAATTAAATATCTCTTCAAATTCATCATTCCATGAAAACATGACTCCGTTATGAGTTATCCAAGTTGGGCGGTTTTTCAATCGTGAGAAATTTCTCACAAATCAATGATAATAAACATCTAATCCATGGAAACTATGAATATCCATCACATGTGTTGGTCTCATACATCCTTTAATATCTTATATCATTAAAGGTTACATATATATTCCATATACTGTAATGATATTCCCCATGAATCAGACTTACATTATCCAGAAATCACATTTTCTGTACATGGCATAAAGCTTTTAGTTTTATAAGGTCTTTATCACTGTACTCAGATGCTCCACATGATCCTCCATGATTTTGTAGTATAATAAAATATCATATATAAATTCTACAAAAAATTTCATGTTAATCTCCAAAGAATATATTCATCATTTACATGAATATTTCTATAGCATTAGTGAGTCTGAATGACATTACTATAAACTCATAGTTCCCATACCTTGTATGAAAAGAAATCTTGGGGATATCTTCCTTCTTCATCCTAACTTGGTAATATACTGACCATATATCCACCTTGGAGAAGTATTTTATTTCATTTAGATAATCAATCAAGTCATCAATACATGGAATAAGATTCTTGTTCTTTATCATGTTCTTGTCAAGCTGATGATAATCAATACAAAGACTCATCGACCCATCCTTCTTCTTGATGAAGAGGACAAGTGCACCCCAAGGCGAAGCACTTGGGAATATGATCCCTTTATATAGATTCTCCTTTAATTTTTTCTTTATATACTCTAGTAATATAATATCCATTCTATATGGAATATTTGATATTGGTAACACCCATTTTAAAAGCTTGATTGAAAATTCAACCTCTTGGCTAAGAGGAAGACCAGACAATTACTTAGAAAATACATCAGTGTCTTCTCTCACAATGAGAATGTATTCAAGGGTGATTATTTCCTTAGAAAGAATCACTAGATATATTTATTCTTAATTGTAGGGAAATAGTATCCATTATAGATATGTTGGTTCTAAATAAGATTCATCCTCCTTCTTTCACTTTTACAGAATCGGGGGTTGATTCTTGATATGGAGAGTGAGTTCCTTCTTGCATCATAATTTGTTGTAACTATATAGAGAAAGCCAATATTCACATTGAATTCTATCAAATTACACCAAAGGGAGTATGAAAAGGTTCACTAGGATATTTATCCGGCCAATTTTTATAGGGTAGGATTTATATACTCGGGATGTGATAATTACTCTATTTTTGGTTTCCACCAAAATATCTACTTCCATATTTTCTAGTGGTGTTTGAATAATTATACAAAAAATTAATGTTATAAAGGAATGTATAATACCAGAATAAAAAAGTACATTCTCAATTCTTAAATGACTAACTAATTTACCTATCACCAATTCATTGTCAGGATCCACCTTAGTGGTTGTGATGGAAAAAGGTCTCCCTTGCAGCCTTAGAGGGTTTTCGTTGTCTTTGAACACCCTTGTCTTAGTGCATTGGTTTTCAATGTTCCCTGGTGCCTTACAGTTGAAAAAATTAAAAATTCATTTAAGGTTTACTAGATCATTCCTTTCCTCTATCACATTAGTGAGTTTCTCCTATCAGGAATCATTGGCTAGTTACCCTTCCAGTACCGAAATCATTTCCTCATCTCCCTAAATAAATTTATAGTGTTCTTATTTCTACACCATTTACATGTAGGATGTTTAAATTGAATGTCACCATTATATTTATCTATCATAACACCACAATTAAACTCAATTTTACTCTTTTTATCCCCATGATACCCTTTAGATTCGCATATCTTCAATTTTAGTTTGAGGGCACACTAGAAAATTTCATCCTAGAAATCAAAGTATCGTATCACCATGTATTTTTATAGTGTAGGGTTTATATAACAAAATAAGTATCCAACCATGAATTTTGGGGAAATTAAAATGAAAGAGGAGTATCATGCATATCGTGTAAATTTTTCTTTATATGCCTCGATAGATTCATCATCTTTTTTCTTGAGAGTAAGGAAATATCTTTCCATTTAAGTCAGGGAGTGTGAAGAAAATATATTTAAAAAAACTTTTTCTATAATTCATTCCACCCATCACTTCAATCTCTTCCTCAGAATAAGTATTCTTGATCTATGTCCACCAATGAGAAACTTCTCCCTCTATATGATAAATAATCGGTATAACCTTTTATTTCTAAAAATATTTAAGGATCAAAAAGATTTTCTAAATGGAGTTGATCTATTATTCTATGAATTGGGGATTAGATGATCCATTGAATGTTGGGGGCCTTTGTCACATAAAGATATAAATTATAGCTTGTTCCCTCTTAGGTGGATTTGGGTGCTCCCCCAGATCAAGGATTCTATTTAAAACCTGAGTCATATGTGTGAGTATCATAATGATGTTTGTGATTCCCGCTCCCATTAGGTTGGGAATCTCATTGGGGTAGTCATCACATTTCTTGTCACATTTATTTTTTACTCGATTCCTCCTATTTTCGGGCATCGACAAGAATAAAAGGAAAATTACGGATGATTATTTTAAAAATATTAAAAACATAAATGGGAATCTAATTATATTAAATAGATGAATTATAAATTAAATAAATTTCCTCATGTTATGAATTTATATGGTTTAATCTATGTTATCCATTATCTATTTTCTAAGAAATATTCTTATGGGTGTTATTTTGTTCCCCCAATAATGTTTCATAATGATCCTATGAATTTACCAAAGTATATATCCAGGTAGTGTCAAAATAGGTGTGTAAAAATCCCCGTTATAGTGCACCAGTACCCAGTCAAGTCTTGCTCAACATAGTGTTTTCATGTTTCACCCCTATGTCTATCTGTGATATAGCCACATCCACTTGTAGTATCCATACATGGATGCATTTTCTTGATAAAACAAATTACTTTATACTTTCCAGAATATAGGTATGTTATCTTATAATTAGTCTTATTATTAATTGTTTCTCTATAGTTTTCTAATCCTAATTTTAAAAATAACGAATGTTTTCCTTTGATACCAACTTTAACAACCATTCTCTTTAATTCACATTTACATGTTTTATTACACAAGTTTACACTTAATATAACCCATAAGATATAAAAGTAACGTGTCTTTGGTAATTAAGTTAATTTTATAACAAATTAAAATAATAAATACCTTATCTTTAGTGAAAACTTCCTTAACATAGTCACACTTAAAACAACATCGGATAACCTGGGGACATACATAAGAAAGGGGTGAGATATGAAGCCCATTAATGGAAAAAAATTAAATAAGTTAAAGAGATTAATATATGTTAGTAAAAAGTCATATAAATGGGTTATAAAAACCGTAGGTGTCCTAAATATACAAAATGATACATGATATAACATGATAATCATAATGGAAACATCAGAAATGTGGAAAAGACTTAAAACACTGCATTATTAACAAAGGTCAAGGTTAAGTACAAATAAATAATGATGTAAAAATTCTAATAAATTAATCATTTTTACTCCCTATAACAACATGATGTATCATGATACAGAACATTATCAAATTCATTGGAGCGCTCTATAATTTAGGCCGCACTCGTCAATTTCATTTCATCCACTTTCTTAATTGTGACACCTAGATCATACAACATGAATTAATTCATCATATTATTTTATTATAGGATCAAAGAGTGAGGAATTCATATATGTATGTATCAATTAAAATAAGTGTATGTGTGTCAGGGTTAATAACCTTGACCAGAAATGGGTATGTATTAACTACACAATTGTTTTGGCATGGAAAATTGTGGTGAAATTTCAGAAGCATAAAGACATCACTTAAAAATTCATAAAATGGGTTTATGAGAGTAAAAGGGGTATCCCAACATTTTTAAATAAAATGGATAATAATAGGGACATATAAATACATATCCCAACATTAGTAATTGGAAATAGAATACCTAATATAATAAAGAATAATTAATAAACAATAGAATGTGAGGATCCCTTACATTGAGAGTGTGACACCAAATTCTTAGGAGGGGATTCTTGAGATCTTGGAGGAACCCTGGAAGGACTATAGAGAGGGAAGTTAAAATTAGGTTTATTATTTAAGGTATTTTAGTGAATATAAATGGTGTTTTGGGTGGGAATCTATATGAAATGAGTGGGGGTTTCTTTATTATTCCCCAAACACATGTTTTGGACTATGTATAATAAAATAACAAAAAACACAAACATTATCATGATTTTTTCTCTTTGTTTATTCCAAATGGTAGTGGTTTTAATTATTTTAAAAGTTCAAGGTTAGAAAATATTAAAATAATACTCTATCCTATATGGAATTGAGTTATACTGTTAAAGAAATGATTTTAAAACCTTAAAGTAGATTAATGGTTTTGGAGGATTCAGAAAGGCTCTATAATGTTAATTAAGTAAAAAATAAAATCCAATTATTTTAAATTTAAAAAATATATTTTGTAATTTATTCTATTTATAGTATCTATTACATCAATTTTGGGTTATTATGATATCATAATACATATTGTATATTTATACAATATTTAATTTTTACCAGAAAATTCATCTTTCTCAGAAAATTATGAAAAATTAACCATTAGATAATTTTGACATTCTGATTCAAAAAATAATATTCATTTTATCAAAAAAATGTTCTAAATATATGAATTTTTACTTTTAACAATAGTATTGATATTTATTGAGAAATGCTGATTTTTTTTGACAATAACTGTTTTTGAACCCTTATAAAAATTACATTTGAATTCATAAAAAATATATGATAATTTATATTTGATAAAAATAATAATATTTTATTAAAAGATTATTTATCTCAAAAATCAATTAATTCATCAACATAAATTATTTAATTTAATTTTTTCATTACCCAAAATACAACTTGTGTTTTTTTGTATCAAAATCCAAATCATTTATAAAGTAATAATTATAAAAAGTAAATTTAACCATTATTATATTGAATATAATGTAAATACTCCTATTTCTTGGGTCTTGATACATATCCCGGTAGTACACCAGTAAAAATCATAAGGGTTATGTGTGCGACAATGAGACTTTCGGGGGGTGGTTTGGCGTACATGGTTTGGGACGTGATCTCGTTGAGATTTAAATTATCCCATATATAGTTTCCCTCATAATTAAGTTGTTGGATCTCAACATAGGATTGGTCATGGGAAAATCATAGATATGAAATCTCCCTTAAAAGCTCCAATAAATGAGATTCATAAAGAATAATCCTACTATTGACTCCATCACTTCCTTTGTGTGTGTTAATTGGAATTTTAAAACCATTTATTTATTCTATTCATATGATCACTATTAAATGTCTATATTATCAATAGTAATGATTTTTAAATTTCTTTTAAATCTAATTGGATATAGTAAAACCAAATAAGTGATCATGATTTCTATAGCCATATTACATAATAATACATTTAATTAAATCACAGGTGGAATTTTATTTATAACAGTTTGGGTCATTACATAATTGGGCCCAGTTCTATAACCCTTACATAACACTATGTACTCAACTCACTCCTATGAAAGAATTAATATTGACTTTGTAGTGAACCTCTATCTCATATCCTCAAAGGTTCATTGAAACCACTCAATCTATTAAAATGGATATCATTTTTTGTTAGGGTAGTCAAAGGAGATTAAATATTAGAGAAGTCTACCCAAAAACATTGATAGTACCCCTCTAGAATAAGGAAACCTCACACAACAAATACCCTTTTGGGTGGTTCCCAAGACAACACCACCTTAATCATAGATGGTTCTACTCTTAACCCATTATATGAGATAAAATATCCCAGGATATGAAACTCTCTAATATAAAACAAATTCATTAAGATATTACCAAATAACTAGTGCTCATAGTTCATGTCTAACACTATATTCAAATTATCCACATTCTCCTCATCCGATGAAGAATATATGGGATTTTATCAGTGAATATGGCCAATTACCAGTTTTTGTTATTCTAGAATATCCATTTAATATTTCACATAAAAAATAAGGGAAATTAATCACACTGAAGGGCATTAATAGAAACTGATAATTTCTATAAAAATATCATAAATCCATATACAAGAAATCCTCTTCACACACCCTCATGTGGTGATAGAATAACCTAGGTAAAATATTCAAAAACCATCTCACTCCTTTCAACTATTCAATGATATCACAGATCCTTGGTAGTGGGTACTTGTTATTAATCATCATCTAATTCAAGTGATAGTAGTCAATGAAACTATCTCAAACTCCCACACACCTTTTTGGTCAATAACACAATAAGTTCACATGGGTGCACACTGGATTAGATAAACCCATTCCATTGATGGTACTCCAACAATATCCTTAGCTCCTATTTCTCAGTAGGGTCCATTTGATATAACATAAAAGTTTTTGAGGTGGTCTATAGGTGAAAGTTAATACAAAATTCAACATCATGGTGTGGTGGTACTCCTAGAATATATTAATGGATGAAATACTTGTACTCCTACACTAACCCAAGAATAAATATGTCTATGGTGTCTTCAACACCAAGGTATACACATTATTACTGAAAAAATGGGCTAAAATTTACTATGCTTGAGTCCAAATCATTTCTCCTAAATGTATTTCTCAGTAAAAAATGATAATATTATCCCATATTCTTATAGGATCGTTACTCTACTACGGTGAAACTCTAGATGGGAAAAAGCTATGGATAAATAGTATATACCAAGGATGAATTCATAAAACATTATTGAAACTAATAATAAATACCTCATGAAGATCTCTCTAATAAAAAGAGGATTTCACTATAAGAGGATGTCAAAAACGGTTAGATCACTCTCAATTGCAGTATCTAGCCACATAGTTAAGGATAAACTCTCCAGTAAAATCTTATATTCATAAGAAATAGATACGGTAATGAAATAATAGATCACACTTGTTTCAACAAGTATTAGTGCTAAAACATGGAATAAAATGATCCCACCTCAAATTATCTCATATGTAGCCTAATCATATATATCCATAGTTTATATTTGAGCACACCCCAATCTGCAAGCCATTTTATCATAGCATGGTACACCCATGGGTAGTGGTGTAACAAACCATAATATTTTACACCACAAGAACCTATCCCTCTATGGGCTCCACCAACTCCTCAGTTAGCATTTCATCAATGGTGGGAAACATATCCATCCCTTCGAGATCCTTGGTCACATCACTACCTATGAAGAAAAGTTATATATACTATCTTACCATACTCTAAAGAATAATGTGATAGATAATAACATGAAATAAAACCCCAAAACTCATAATAACAACCTCATCTATCCCTCATATATTTAGATCCTCGATGGGAGCCCTGTACTACTAATCCCTAAGTTCATTCCCACCTATGTAAAGGGATATAGCACCAAGATCCTAATTTCTATTATCTTCTAGATTATGAAAATGAATATTCTTTATGATATCTATTACCTACTCCAAATCCTTTTGAAACCTCTGATATTAAAATCACTACACCAAATCCCCCTCTTGAACCCCAATAAAAGTGGTAAGGCATTGAGGGATCATAGTAGTTTGAATATACATGTGAAGGCCCCATTCAATTATTTGTGAATTTAAGACTACATCTGATATCATATCAAGAGAGTATCACTTAGTTAAATTTTTACACATATTAATAAGTAGTTAGGTCAGTCTGATACAACTCTATAATCATCTAAACGTGCAATGAATAAAAGTTAATTTGGTAATACTCTTTATAGAATAAGTTCTCAAACTATATCCAGGGGTCACTATCTCTTTATAATTATGGGTGACCACACCCCACCAACATCCTATCCCACCATGGAAGAATTTGGTCTCATGCACAACCATTTGATCATATAGGGTCCACATAAGTTATAATACTTGAACTATCAAATCTAGTGAATTTTCATCTACCTAGGGGTCAAAATATCCTAATAACCTAGGTTGTCAGTGCCATTAAAACTCATGAAGTGTGCTCAACTGTGTGAATTTTAAACATAGACTAGTAGAATAATATATTAATATAAATGAAGAGAAATACCCACCTAAACTACTAAATGTGGGTTTTCTCATCACCCGATAGGTCGGGGTAATACTCTCTTACCTCTTAGAGCGATCACCTTGTGAGTAGACTAATAGGTTATTAGGGTTATAATGTATAGACACGTCAACCATTGCACTATCTCTAGGGTCTATATACTAAAAGATAAAATAAATACACCTCAATATCATTTCCATAAATACTAAACAAATCCACACCACGTATATATATCTTGACTCCATCCATTGGATAATTTTACTTAGATACCACTCTATGATGACCAGAACCACTTGAGCCCAGTTGGCACTGGTTTTAAGATGATTGTTCTAATTCAAGACCATATCCAATATTCCAAGGATGTGAGACTAAAAGCAAGTAATAATATCACAAAAATTAGTGGCCTTATCCTATTTCACATGCACACACATGCACACCTCCAAGAACATATCGAAATGAAATAAAATTAAAAGTGAATCAACTAAGGGGAAACACTTCATGAAAAAATATCTAAGATTAATCTATGTGAAAACATACATATCCAAATATGAAATGTGAAAAATACATGCCAAATGAAAAAAGGAAACCCAACATAATAACAGATGAGGATGAGAGAGCCCCACTCGCAAGCTCCAATTTGACTACATCTTCTGATTACTTCTACCAAATACTGAACCAGTTTACCAACACCAGGACCACCAAGGCCACCATTTAATTTATATCATCTATATAAGATATGGAATATTTAAGAAATAAACCCATTAAAGGATGAAAATATAAATAACTAGTATTATGCACAAATATTTTTAAATAAAAGAATAAATTAATTGTAAATTAAACCCTCAAGATGATAAATGAAATAAACCCAAAAATATATAAATTCTTATGTAAGGATCAGATTAATAATGAAATATCTTGGTATTTACAAGAAACTATAGTGTATGACCCAATACATAGACTGATAAATTAATTATATCCAAAGAATGTATATTAATATAACCTCTTCATATCAATCATGAGGGAATCGTGCCTCATTGATAGAATTCCATGGATTAGGGGATACTAAATCCATAGATAGAGGACCCATAACCCTAGTGAGTATGTGAATATATTGATACCATCTGTACCAAAGAAGTGGGGGTCCCATTACCTAATCATAACCATACCACAAGGGGATTCTTACCCCAATACACACTTTATATCAACTAAAACCTCTTCATCAGTCAATCTATTACCCAAGGGAGAAAACTACTCTCACCATATAACACCACATCTTTGTTATCGAAACAAATAACCCATTCACATCCCTTTTAGAATTGTAAATAGAAAATAATTAACATAAGTATTAATATAATCCCAATGGATGAGATATGATCAATGAATGGTATTAGAAAATCTTATGGTATGTCCCTTAAGGAAAACCATGTGTAATCCTAATTCAAATCCCATGTTGTGTACTTACATTCTATATGGAATGTAAAGATACGTATACAAAATGTTTGAGGTGTGGTAAATACCACATAGTGTCACAACCTAAGAAATATTAGATTAAATAATTTTGATGTATTAATAATATTCAGTTATTGTATTTCATATAGATATATTCACTATGTGAATATTAAGTAATTTTATAGTCCAAAAAGAAATAGTTTTATTATTTTTCTTTTTTTATATTTTACATTGTTTTTTTAAGGCTTGATTTATAAAATATCTGCATATAAATTTGAAAAGATGAATTAAAATATTAAAATAATAAAATCAAAATTATATTAGGGTGGTATTTTGTTATTTTTTTGAATATATTGAATTTTTAGTGAATCGTGAAAAACATATATTTTTGTAAAACTGTCATTTATTTTCATTAAATGAAGTAATTTAAAGTCTCATTGTTATTTGAATTTGACCAAAAAGTAATATAATTATTATTTAGTTAGATATAATATAATTAAATATATATGAATAATCTTTATAATTTATTTTTTTATAATTACTTTTTGGGCCTTAAAAACACATTTTTCTAAAAAAAATCACTTTTTATAGATTTTTTTGTATTAATATTTAATTAATTTGTTAAAATTATAGAAATTGAATCTTCAAAAAAAAATCCACACAAGAAATCAAGAGAGATAAGTTTGGATAATATTTTAATTTTATTTTTGGTCATTATTAATGGTAATTATAGTAAATATTTATCACCTTGGTAAGGGTAAATTGATAAATTAAGGTTAAGAACAATGTTATAAGGCCTAAAAATCTCCATAAAACATTTATTTATTTTATTGGATAAGTTTTTTTAAAATTAATATCCAAAATTAAATAATTTTACAATTTATATCCACTTTCATTTGATTATAGCAGTTATGTTATTCTATGTAAATATAATGACAAAAATGTCACATTCTTGCTTTTAATATCAATAATATTTGTTTACTGTGGTTAAAAAATTATGTTCGATTTCAAATTTTTATTTTAAATATAAATTATTTTTTATCTCATTGACTATATTTTGATTTTTAGTGATGAAATTTTCAATTTAAAAGTTTATACAATGATAAGATAGTGCTTTTACCAGCAGAAGAAAAATAAATTAAATAATTTAAAAAAATTAAATGCAATATTATTTGAATGGATTTTAGTATACCATGAATTTATAAATGAATATAAATTATTATGTATTTTTAATAGATTATATTTTAATTACTTTTTTATCATGTTGTTTTAAATGTCCAAATAAAGGGACACTTCCAACAATGACATTAGTAATATTTTATAATAAAAAATATTTTATTAAAAGATTTAAAATTCCTAAAAATCATATAGTTAATAAATTTAATGGGATATTGTTGAAAATATCAACCATGTTTCATTTATAGTCCAAAATTGTCTTTTATTTAATCTTTATTGACTCCTTTAGTGTTAAAATATTTGATACCACAGCTATAAACAAAAGGGTCAACAAGTGGTTCAAACCAAAGATAAGGGTGAAAACACAAACTAAAATTCACCAAATTTTATTGGGTAAGAATATTTAAACTAATAATCATCCAATATTATAATTATATTGATTTGGATTCATTTTACTATGATAATTAATATATATTAATTTATACTTTAATATATTTCAAGAATTCTTATCACCTCACATATAAAAGGGAACATGCTCCCCTATTTTATCAACACATAAAATTATTTTATTAAGAAAGTAACAACTAAAATACCTTCCTCATATCCTTAAACATGTCCCCTAGGTCATATTTTTATCAGAAAACCATCATATTAGGGGTTTAGTTATAAATCTAAAGAGGTTGTCTGATGAAATGATATAATTCTTAATTGAGTATTTTTATTTTATTTCTTGTTCTACCTCATGAAAATATTATAAACCATAATGAAATAAAAACATAAATATATTACTCTTACTAAGAATTTATTATTTTAATAGAATAACCTATATTAATATTTTATTTCATCAAATGGGAAATGAATTCATCGTTCGTGTTCACGACATACTACTAGCTCACGACCTGATGTACTTCATTTTCCATCACCGCCTCTCATGGATGGTTATAAAGATGGATTTAATATATATATATATTTATTTATTAATGACATATTTATTATTCCTTAAAATTAATATGGCATGTATTTTATTACCATTCAATCCAATAAAATATGATAACGTCGTTCATGCAAACGGGTGCACTACCACCTCTATGTAGAAATGTGATTCATGTTTCATCCCCACATCACATGGATGATATAAATAAGTTAATTTAAAGAACTAATATCATATTTAATATATAATTATCATTTTCAAAGATAATATATTATTTACCTTTTTTCCATAATTATTACTGAAGAAAGAAAATGTTATTCAGCACAAGAACCTCAGCCCAGTTGCTGAGGAACTGAAAAGTGCATACAAGAGACCAGAGTTCAAAACATGGTGGAGAAATATGTCTATGTTATTGTAGAAGTCACTGTTGCAGTCACTGTTCGGTCCTATAGTAGCCAGAAACATTCATCTGTTTGGGCTTTGGGGAATCATTTTGGGCCTCGGTCCCTTTAAGGACTTCATGACACCCAAGGAATTCGGTCCAGTATGGATTTTGGGCCACCTCACGACCTTCAGGCCACCTCAAGGCCTTTGGGACACCTCAAGGCGATCATGCCACCTAAAATTGTGCTGAAATGATCCGACAAACTCTATAAGGAGTATAATCCAGATGGGGATTCAGAGCAGGACCATACACCAGAGAAGAAGGTAAGAGGATTTTTCAGTAAGAGAGGTTATGGAATTTCCATAGGTACTAGCATGTGCTTGCATAGGAAGCCTATCCAAACAACCACGCAATGGTGGGAGCTGATATCATGATGAAGAAGCTGGGAGGAGTTACAAGTATAGTCTATATATTTTCTAAGATCTATAAGTCATGTTATCTCTGAGCCTACGGGCCTTGTAAGGGTTCCACCTCATCCCTTGAAAGGGGGGTTATCAAAAATTAATAAAAAAGAAGGCCTTCAGGCCATTTGTGCAAGAAAATGTTGCTCTTGCATACATACAACATACCATCTCTATGATTGTAACATAGTTAATTTTTCATAACCATTATTAATGATTTATTGTAAAATTATAGTTTATGTATAATAATGATAATTATTTCATTATTATTATTCTATATATTATGTAATAATGAAATCATTGACCATAGTCAACCTACCAAAGTCATTTTGGATATATGAGATGAACATTGTCAAAACATTTGATGTGAACATAAATAATTAAGTAATTTTGTATAACATGGTAATTAGTAAAATAAAATTAATAATAAACATCAAAATTTTTCTCAATAAATTAAATAATTAACATACTTTTATTATTCATAAAGATAATGATTGAATATGAAAATTCAGACACAAGGTAATGGACACTTTACTTTAAAACCTCATTTTAAATGTTTTCATGATTTATTTTCTAAATATTATTCTTCTATGTACAGAGTAATTAAATTATTCTATGGATTTATTTATATGAACATAAATGAATTATAAAGGACATGATATTTCAATTTTGACATTCTTTCAAAGGGTTTTAAAAGTAATCTATTAGTTTATTTAATATGTAATATTTTGACAAAAAGGAAAAAAGAATGTTCTATTTTATTGTAAACAACCTCAAGGATTTCTCCCACCAATGTAACCATTATTTGATTCTTGGATTCCTTTACAAGATTTAGTATTTTATACAATGAAAAATAATCCTTCCTTTTATTATTGGTTATTTTAAAAAATATTTTAAATTGAATGAATATGTCAATATCCAGAAATGTTTTCTTATTTGGAAAAGGATTATTTTTATGATGAAAATTTTCAGGTGTTATTATTATGACACATTTATTGGGAATTTCTTATGATTATGTTTGGATATGTTATAATCCAAGGATTATTGGTTCTATTATAAACCAAGGAAAGGTGGTTTTGTTATAAATCAAGGACAAGTGAGACTGATATAGCTCTTCAATGAATTTGGTAAAGGTACAGAGTTAACAAGTTAGTTTTATCTTATGAGATTTTTTGAATTTACCTAGTAAATTATTACATTTGTATGAGTGATATAAAAATTATATCCCAATTTACCAATATATTTTATCATTATTTTAAATAAATCTTATAATTTCTCAATGTATGAAAATGAGTTTATGTTTAAAAAAATTATTTGTTATTTCTTAAGGATGAAATGTATAAATATTTGAAAAAATTTCTGAGTTTTCGATGATGGTAAATAAAAATTTCTTATTTATATTTCTCCATTATTATTTCTTGTGAAAATTTTTATGGAAATAATTAGGCAGGTTTCTTGGGTAAGAAAATTATTATTATGAGTGAATAATTTATTTTGAAAAGTGAATTTTTTAATGATTATTCAGAGAACAACAAGTTTCTTTATTTTTTACACGTCTCTTACTAATATTTTTATGATTATCCAACATTCTAAATTTTTGTTCATATGGTTTTAAGGGTAGGTAGGTATAATGATGAGGTCAAAATAAAAATTGTGAAGACATGTCATGAAAATAACATAATAAATGTTTTTTATTGTGGTAAAAATGGATATTGAGTGTAAGTGTCCACTTAATGTTATAATATTTATTTGTGTGAGGTTGATGAATTAAATATATAAAATTATAGACCTAAAATATATTTAGGAAATGATGAAAATGAAATATTTCTTAATGATAAAATTTATGGTTTATTTAAGGCTGAGTCCTTATAGCTGGTATTAGAGAAGAAGTTTAAATAATTTTAGAGGTTATTAAAATATAAGTAAATTATATTATGAAATATTAATTTATGTTTATCATGAAATAGAATTTGAATATTATAATGTTTATTCATCTAAACTATGTTTGTTTAGAATTATTTTTCATAGAAGAAACCATAATTATGAAGTAGAAAAGAATCATTAGAACAATATCCTTCTAAATAAACAACCTTTTATGGTTGGAATTGGAACTGAGAGGTTTGTTGTTGTAATGGATTGAATGGTGCAGAATATAAATTTTAGTAGAATCTATGCTAGATAGAATCTAGATCAACCACAAAGAAACATTTTGATGATGATTTATTTTATGAGATAACACCCTTATGAATTCAACGGATCTTTTATCCTAGTGGTAGTTGAGGGATGGATTAAAGAACAATAAATGATACTCAATTTAATGGTTTGTTCATATCATAAAAAGGTAATTATTTATATTAATTGTTTAGAAGGTGATGCCGACTAGTGGTGGTAAATAGTTAAGAATATCAAAGAAACATAAGACATTGATACCATGGAATAAGATACATTTACAGATATTTTACTTGAGAAATATTTTCTTGTGGGTTTTCAATATAGGACGGAAAATAAATTCATGGAATTGAAGAAAAATGAGGAATATTTAACGGATTCATATGAAGAAAAATTCAACTGATTGGTATAATAGACACTATATTTTATTTGGGTTCTTTATAGTAAAATTAATTATTTTTACACACTATTAAAGCCAAAATATCAAAGTGAATTGGATTCTTGTGAATTACAGTGTTACGAAAAATGAGTTTTTTTCTCAAAAGGAAGAAATGGAGTTTGTTAGTGATTATATGTTATATTAAAAAACCATAAAATAGGTCCTAGTAGTAGGAAATGGAGAAGAATCAATCAAATAAATTTGAAGTTATGAAAATTATTTTTTTGGTTTATAATAGGTGTGGTAAAGGAAACCATGTAATATGAATTATTAAATCTATAAAGTGATTATGATATGGTATTTTTGAAAATATGGACCATAATAGGATGGAAAGAAATCGTGGTAGTGGTAAGATAAATATTTATTATTAGAAAGTCTGGTTATTGGAATGCAATGGGATGTGACATTATGAAGATGCATGTCCGAAGAAGAGAATGATTAATGGGGATCTTCAAGACTATAAAAATATTGGTGTGGTGAAATCCTTTGAAATTAGTTTAGTAGATACTAGTATGTTAAATTAATAGGTAATGATTACATTTATTTTTTATTTATATTATTCTAATTTCTTATTTCATTTAGGGTCTACACATTCTTTCACTTATGAGAAATTTACTATTAAAATGAAAAATTTATCTCAAAAAATGTAGTCATTACTTTTGGTTAAAACACATAGGGGTAGTATTAAGTTAACATGACCTTACAAATATTTTATTATTATTGTCTGTATAAAGTATTTATTTGAAAACCTTGTTTTCTTTCCCATTGTAGAATTTTATATTATTTTGGGTATGTATTGGACTTTAATTTATCACACTAAGATAGATTACATACCAAAATAATTTATATATAATTTTTATTAAATGTTATTTTTGGTTACAAGATATTACATTCCATGGACATATCATAAATAAATATGGAATAAATATTGATTCCTCTAAAACTAAAGTGGTTGATCAATTTAAATATATACAAATGTTACTAAGATTCATAATTTTCCTAGAATAGTAGGATATTACTAATGTTTTTTTGAAAACATTTCATAGTTTTCAATACAACTAACCAATTAAACATGAAATTGATTTAGATTCATCTAGGAAAAGGAATATGATGAATGCTTCCTGGAATTAAGAAGAAGATTAATTAATAGACTAGTTTTGGACCTTCCTTCTAGAAATGGTGAATTTGTAATCTAAAATCATTCTTCATTAAATGTATTGATTTGTATTTTAATTTAGAATGAAAAGGTAATTTATTATGCATCAAGTTAATTAAAACATCATGAGAAAAAAATATCCTACACATGACATTGAAATATAGGCTATAGTGTCTAATTTAAAAATTTAGAGACAACATTTATATGGATTAAAATGTGAAATATATATTTATTATCAATTTTTGAAGTATATTTTCCCTCATAAGGTGTTGAAAAAGATATATAGGAAATGTCTGGAATTCATAATGGATTATGAATGCATGATTCATTATCATATGGGTTAAGAAAACTATGTTGCTGATTCTTTGAGTTGGAATGGTAATGAATCATTAACTATACTACGTCTAAAACAGGATCAATTTGTAAATTATTTGATTATTGTTGAATTAAAAATTATGCATGAAGGATATCCCACTATTTTGTTTTAGGTTTTAGTATTTTATTCTACATTAGTTATAATTATAAATGTTCATAAGGATGACCATGAGTTATAGGAAAAGGTATAATTGTTTAAGAAAGGTAAGCTTACTAAATTTAATATTGAAAAATAACGTGTTTTTATATTTGGAAAAAGTTTATGTGTTTTATGTTACCCAAATTTAAAGAAAGAACTATTTATTAAGTCTCACAGTTATATTTTTTATATTCAACCAAGTATTAAAAAAATGTATAAAAACCTTTAGGAACATTTTTGGTGGGAAGGAATGTAGAAATATACTACTAATTTTACTATGAAATGTTTGAATTTTCAATAGGTTAAATCCAAATGATAATTATTAAAGGGGGTGCTTCATAATTTCATAGTTACATAATAAAAATGGGAGAATAAAATAATGGATATCATAGTGATATAACCAAATAAATCACAAGGTAATAATGTGAATCAGGTAATTGTTGATCTATTAAAAAAATCTTCTCATTTTATTCATATTCAATATAATATGTATTTGAATAAAAATCCCTGAAATTAAGTTTAGGATTTAATTAGATCTCATAGAGTTCTTATATCTATTGCATCTGACCATGGTCCTAGGTTTACAAGTAATTTTTGAAAAAGTATTCATAAATTGTTAGGTACTTAATTAAATTTTAATACAACATTTCATCCTTAATATGATAGTTAGTAATAGTGGACAATTACAACTTTTGAGGATATTATTTTTTATTGTTAAATGGATTAATAAGGAATTCGGGATCAAAATATGTTATTGGTTGTGTTTTCTCATAACAATAGTTTTCATTCCAATATACAGATGACACCTTTTGGGGAATTATCTAGAAAGTAGTGTTAGACATCATAATGTTGGGATGAAGTTGGTGAAAGAATGTTTTTGGGAATATAATTTGTAGAATAAATTATTAGAAAGGTGAATAAGATTTAGTAGCACATGAAGGAAACATAGAGAAGGAAGAAAATTTATAATGATTCAATAAGTTATGGGTTTTTAGAAAAACCATATGGTTGATGAAGAAATATGAGAATCAGAAAATGCTACTAGGGAAAGATACCCCCACATGATTAAGTAATGGATAAAATTTCAAGGTCACAATTTCAAATTGGGGGAATAATGTAACAAACTAGGTAATGTTAGAGTAAATAATTTTCATATCTTAATAATATTCATTAATTAAATTATAAAGACATATATTAAAAATATGAATATTAAGTAATTTTACAGTCAAAAAATAAATAGTTCTATTATTATATTTTTTTCATATATTATGTGGTTTTATTTAAAGTATTGATTTCAAAATTTTAGAATTTATATTTTAAAAATATTAATTTAATTTTTGAAATAAATATATCACAATAAAATTAGTGTGATTTTGTAATATTTTTTTGAAAACATTTATTTTTCAGTGAATATTGAAAATAGCCTTTTTTTTGTAAAGATGTTTTTTTTATTTTCATTAAATATTTAAATTTAAAAGTCTCATTGTGATTTGAATTTGATATAAATTTAACATAAGTATTATTTAGTTATATATAATATAATTAATTACATTTGAGTCATCTTTATACCTGATTTTCATATAAGTACATTTTTGGAGTTAACAAAACATATTTCTAAAAAAGTTATTTTCATTCAATTTTGAATTTTAATCTTTAATTAATTTTGGTAATTTATATAAATTGAATATATAAGAATGGATTATATATTTGGAATTAGTTGGTTCAATTTTTTTTAAATAGTTACCTTTTATTTTGGGTCATTATGAATAGTAACCTTAATAAATATTTATCAACCTGGTAAGGATAAATGAGGTAATTAAGGATTAAAATAGTTTTATATGGCCAAAAACTCTCCCCAAAACACATATTTATTTTATTAGATATTTTTTATCCTAATATGTAATATTTAAAAATTTGGTAATTTTTAGCCACTTTCCTTTAATTATAAATTTTATTTTATTTTAAGTAAATATAAAGACAAAAATGTCAATCTCTTGATTTTATTAAATATAATATTTTTTATAAGGATAAAAATAACTTTTGTTTGGTTATAAATGGTAATTTTAAATAAAAAATGATTTTTTTATGTCTTGGAAATTTATTTTTAAGTTTTAGTGTTGACATAATTGCCTTAAATTCTTACAAAACTCTAGCACAATGCATGCTCAAGTAGTTGAAGAATCAAGGAAATAATTTTAAAAACCCTAATAGTAATATTGTTTGAATGTATTTTAGTTTCACAATAATTTTATAGATAAAAACATATTAGGGAACATTGAATGAATTATATCTTAATTCCTCTATTTTCATTATGTTTTCAAAGTCAAATTAAATGAATATTTCTAAAAATGACATTAATATTATTTTATAATAAAAAATATTTCATTAAATGTTTTAAAATTACTATGAAAATTATATATGGAAATGTAAATGGTATATGGTTTAAAATATCAACCATGGTATGTTTAAGGTTCACTTTTTCTTTATATTATCTTTCCTTAATCCTTTAGTGTTAAAATCTTCAGTACCATAGTAATTGATAAAAGGGTTAAGAGATGGTTAAAACTAAAAGATAATGGTGAAAACATCACATAATATTTTTAAAATTCTATAATATGAGAATAATTAGACTCATACTCATAATATATTTTAATTATATCAATTTTGATTCATTTTACCTTAATAATTAATTTATATTAATTTAGTACTTTAATAAATTCTAGGAATGCCCCTCTCATCATATATAAAAAGGAAATTAATCTCTTGTTTTATTTAAACTTAAAATGCCTTTTTGATGGGACAAGACCTGCCCAAATACATTATTTACATCCATCACAATGTCATAGAGTTTCTATTATTATTATAAAATCAACCTAAGAAGGCTTTATGAATAAACCTAATGAGGTTTTTCGATGTAGAGGTATAGTTATTAATCAATCATTTTTATTTTATTTATTATTCTACCTCCTTAAAATATTTTTAAACCCTGATGAAATAATAACACTATTATATTCCATATAATAAGATTTTATTATATTAACATAATAACCTATATCCATAACTTCTTCTATCAAATGGGAAATGAATCCATCTTTTGGGTGTATGATTGAGTACCACCTCACGAATGGATGTAATTCATTTTACATCACCAAATCTCATGGATGGTTATAAATAAAGATTTAATGTATATATATATATATATATATATTAAAGACTGTGATCCTTCCCAGAAAAGAAAGATCCCATTATTGATAAAAAAACAAAGAACTTACACCAGTCTAAAAGTAGATTCCTTATATTGATCCTTCCTCATAAAGGAAAGGAGATCACCCAGAACTTGATCTTCCCAATGAAAATCAGATCCATTCACACATTGGTTCGCAAGACCATCCACTACCGCATTTTCTTCTCTATAGACTTGTGTAAAAATTTGGGGATTTGATTAGAGAAGATCCAACCATCTTGAAAAATTTATTTGACAACTTCCAAGAAAGATAAAGAGCACCTGTCCTAAAAAACATCACCACTTGTGTGGAGTCACATTCAACCCATATCTTGTCCCAGCCCCTTCAACCAGATTTCTCAAAATCTTTAATAAAACCTCTCATCTCTACTTCAAGAGTAGTGGTGAAGCCACATGATCCATATAGAAAACCAACAACAAACCCTGTATGATCCTGGAAAGTCACCCCAATGCCAGAGTTACTCGGGTTACCTCGCGAGGCTACATCGGTGTTGATCTTGATCCAACCTTGGATGGGAGGTTTCCAAAGCAGTTCAATCATTCCATGAGGTGGAGGGAAGTTTCCCCATACTCCAAGTCTCTTCATAACAGAAATTTCATGGCAGGAATTGTCACAGAATCATGTTCTCGGAAGAACAACCTCATGAACATCAGTGAGCAGCCCAGAAATCGCAGTACCAGTGTTGAATTTCTACTCCTCTGAATGGTCTTGTTTCTATATTTCTATATAATAGTAGTTAATTATTCCATAGTAGTAGGGAATATATACCTAAGTTGTGGAGATAGATTGATCGAAGACCAGGTTAATATGAAGTCCACGATTGAATTTCCCTGAGGCAGTGTCACTTCAAATATACTGGAAACTACCTGCCACATTTCTACATCTACCACACAACTGAAGAAGAGGTGGTCTAATTCCTCTCTGTGTTGATGACATAAAAAACATCTGGATTAGAGAGATATGATACATATTTGAAAATTTTAATCAAGGAGAAGTTTCTTGTGTGCTAATATCCAATAAAAAATTGCACGCGATGGTTTTAGAAAGCCATTATTCATTTTACCCATCCATTGAGAGCACGAATCACTTCCAATATTATTCTTGTAGAAGTCATTTGAGGAAATGATTCCATTTGGGGCCGACTTCTAAGCCCAAAAATCCCCCCTGGAGGAGAAGAAGTACTACCCCATAGTAGAAATAATGTGGTTCAGAATACCCTCCATACAAACCAATTGCTCCTTTATTGAAAACTCCAAATATATATTGGAATTTTTGTCAATAACCAAGTCTTCCAGGTGTCTTATAGTCTAGTTTCATTTCCAGAAAGGTAAAGAGGCATCATTTGAAACAAGCCACCAGGAGTCAGCATCAATTCTGGAGAAAATGTTCCTAAAAGCAGGCCAAACAGATGAATTGATATAATTGATCTTTCCATATTTTAAATTGTGAATGAATCTTTCCATAATGAAGGATAAGGCCTCAGATTGAGTTTTGACAAGATTACAGATAAATCTAGCTTGCAAAGAGTCATTGAAGCATGTCAGGTTTTTAATTCTCAGACCCCCATCTTCATAAGGCCTACAGATTGAGCTCCAAGGAAATGTTGCTAGCCTTTTTTCGGAGATTATTCCAATCCAAATGAAGTTTCTGATGGAGGTGTTGATGTTTTAGAGTAATGAAAGAGGCCACTTGTAGACCATTAAATAATATAATTTATTTGAAATGATGACAGACTTCAAAAAAATTCTATGCCCGCCATGGAGAGATATTTCTCCTTCCAGGAGGAGAGTTGTCTACGGATCATGCCAACAATGCTAGAGAAATAACATACTTTTGGTCTCCACCAAAACATAGGAACCCCCAAATAAATTAATGGGATAGTTCCTTATCGAAGCCCAACTCTATGATAACATAATGCTTCCTGGTAGAGGAGAAGTTTCTTCCAAAGTAAACAAAAGACTTGCTCCAGCTAATCTGTAGACCTAAAACCATATCATAGTGAAAAAGGGATCTCTAAATGTTCCTAATTTCTGCCTTGTATCATTGAGTTAAAATAATGATATTATCAGCATAAAGATGGTGATATGGGGCAACCAAACCTCTTTCAGCATGTATGGTCTCAGCTTCCCATTACCAGCCATGATAGAGATAAATCTACTGAGACAATCCTCTAAAATAGAGAAAATGATCGCTGAAAGAGGGTCACCCTGCCTGACACCCCTTGAGAAATAAATGTAACCTTCAAGAAGTTCATTAATTTGGATAGAAATGTGATCCAAGCACAAAATAGACTAGACCCATTTGATAAAGACATCACCCAACCTATAAATGGAAAGAATATTGCATATAAAGCACCAATCCATTGTGTCAAAGGCCTTCTCGATGTCCATCTTGATTGAAATGTTTCAACCACTTATAGGACTTTTGAGAAGGTTCACACATTCTAATGTAGTAATAAGGAAATCCTAGATCGATCTCCCTTTGATGATGCCAAACTGATTAACAGACACTATCTTGCAAGAAATGCATGAAACCCTACTAGAAAGGATTCTGTAGATAATATTGTATACAGTGTTTACCAAAGAAACATGCTGGAATAAGTGAATTTCATTCACATTCTCCTCTTTCAGGATGATGTCATGAAACTGAGCATTCAAAGCCCGAGGGAGTGGCCCTCTTTTGAAAAAATGTGTAACATGCCTGCAAACATCGTCATAGATAATAACCCAAACGAGATGAAAGAAGAAGTTACCAAAGAAATCTGGGCCCAGAGATCTCTTAGGTTTGAGAATAAATATAGACTCCTTGATTTCTAGCTCAAGAGGGATAATAGTGAGAATAGAGTTATCCTCCTGATTAACATGTCTTGGAATCACACCATCCAGGGGGGGTATTTGATCCATTGAAGAGATTCTTGTTGTAAGTGATGTTGTGCTCCACAATTTCATTTCAGTTATCAATGAGGGTATCCCCATTTATGATCAGGGAAAGGGGTTTAGAAAATTTTTGATTTTTTTGGAGGGTGTTAAAGAATTTCGAGTTCCTATATCCATCCTTTAACCATATTCATCCGACCTAATTCATTTTTGTTCTATGAGTTGAACTTCATCAAAAATTTTGATGTGAAATTAAATGATTGAGTAATTGAATATAACATAGAAATACATAAAATAAAACAAATAATAAAAATAAAAAACATTATTAATAATTTTAATAATTTTAATGTTTATTTTATTCATGAATATAGTTAATAAACGATATGATTCAGAATTGAGGTAAGAGAAACTTTACATTGAAAAACTCATATTAAATTCTTTTAAAATTTATTTTCTAATTATTTTTCTTCCATGTAAATATTCTAAAAATTATTTTTATGGATGTATTATAATGAAAATAAAATAATTATAAGGGAAATTTTAATTTAGTTGGAACCTTTTTTCAATGGTTTCAGAAAGGATAATTTTTAGGAATTTTAAATGAAACGTTTAGAAAAAAAGAAAAAAGGAGTGTCCTACTTTAAACTATATCCTGTTAATGGATTCTACCACTATTGTAACCATTTTTTTATGTTTCTCTTCCTTTACAAGAATTTATGTTTCATCAAATAAAAACCCCCATTCTATTGGTTATAGGTATTTTCAATGAAAAAGGGGTGTCAAGTATAATGGATATTTCAATATACAGAAATGTTTTCTTATGGGTGAAAAGAATAATTTTTTATGATGAAATCATTCATGTTTTATGATTATGTTATGTTTATTGGTAATAGTTTATGAAGAATGGTGTTTCTGTTATAAATTAAGGATGAGTGATCCCGATATAACTCACCAATGCATTGGGTAAATAGACAGAGTTAACTTGTTAGGTTTCTACTAAGAGATTATGGGAATTTACAGGGTAGGTTATTCAAGTTGTTAGAGTGATATGAAAATGATGTACCAATTAACCAACATTATTTATCAATTATTTCTATGGGTTTTTATGGAAATATTTTTATTTCAAAAGTTAAGATTATGATATTATTTTAAAAGGAATGTATACACTACTTTTTAATGGTGAAATATATATCATTTTGAAAAAGTTTCATGAGTTTTACATGAATGTTGATAAACCTTTATGATTTTTACATTTTTTATTTATGATTTATTATATTTTTTTATGAAAATTTTATTGAGTATAAGTTGATTTATTGGGAAATAAAATGTTTATTTTTTACTCAATGTTTATCTTGAAATGGAATATGGTTATGAGTATTCATAGACAAACAATTTTATTTTTTATATGTATCTTAATATTATTTTTGTGATAATAAACAATTTTAAAATGTTCTAATAGGGTTTTATGGGTTTTTAGGGTAAACAATGATGGAATGATGAAAATTTTGAAGATATTCCATGAAAAGAAAACTGATTATATATTAATTGTTTTTCATTGTAAGAAAAATGCCTAATGATTTAAAGTGAAAACTTTATGATGTAATATTTATTTATATAAGGATGTTAAATTAACTCTCTAAAACTCTAAACCAAAAATATAATCAAGAATTTTAAAAAATTATATATTTTTTAATGATACAATTTAAGTATTGTTTAAGGTTGGGTCCATAAATCTAATACGAGATGGGGAACATAGAGTGTCCCACACATACTAATTCATGTTCCACCAAGGAAACCTGACATGTGGTATTGATACAAATGGTGTGTAAGGACACTTATATTCATGAAGAAATTTTTTTTTACACACTGATATAGCTGGCCATTGACACATGGTTTGTGGACCAGACCATTTGGTGTGTAATATTTTTTCTACCTGAAACTTTAGCTTTCGTAACACATAAGTTACACTACAGGTGTACTTTCAAAATAAAAACTGTGTAGTTAGATTTTCATAACCATATTCTTTCTATTATATATATTATCACCATTTCAATCAATATCATTACAAAAAACATTTGAATCCTCATCCAAGACCATAGTCTCAAAGGATACACCACATGAGTGATTCCCATACCATAGTTGATGAAATCAAAAGACTCTATTTTCACTCTATCACTTGTGGGTTACTATAAGAGAAAACCCCCATGAATAAACTTTCATGGTGAATCCTCACCAATGATTCCCCCATGAATCATATCCTCTGATGTTGACAACAAAACCCAAGCACAAGTAAGAGGTTTTATCATGATTCGTACCATAAAGATTGTCGAATCACCTGCATATTATAGGATAATGATGAATGAATAAATAATTAGATGATAAAGACAAAAAACTAAAATTTATATTCATTTATGACTATCACGAATCTTTCTACTAGTCATAAATGTGGTATTCTATTAGTATATGAATGAGTAGTGCAATAAATAATCTCAAAGACCATAAAAAATTATAAGTTTAGAGTGGCCTAAAATATTGTCAAATTAGGAATCTATGTAGATAAATAATCCATGGTCTATATCATAAATAGTGGGAAAATAATCGAAAAATAAGAAATAGAAACCATGAAAATGGATCGATCATCAAGGAAGAAATAATCTATACTAATTTCCTCGATGATTCCTACTTGATCGGTGAATTATGGTCGATCATATATCATAGCTTCTTCCCAAGGATATATCTATATAAATGTTTGAGTAACTAAGGTTTTCCTTATGAATGTTCCATTCCTTCATACTTGGGGGAGATTTAGGAGTCAATATGGTTTCCTTATGACTTTACCATTCCTTCTTGTTTGGAAAATTGCAAACCCCTTATCTCAAGGAAAAATTCATTTTTACCATGTGCTTTACTTCTATAAAGAAAATTTTCCTTCCCCATGGAAATTTATCCTTACCATGTATTTCATTGTTCATTATCTTGTCTAAGTGTAAAATTCGGTTTCATATCTAAATCCTCAGAATCATATAATACTTGGATAAAGATCATTCTTTTTTCAGAATCTGAATTCAAACTCTGAGTTCTCTAAATTCAAACTCTGAACTCTTTTGAGTTCTGACTCTGAGTTCTCTGAATTCAGACTCTGAACTCTTCTGGGTTCTGACTCCGAGTTCTCTGAATTCAGACTCCAAACTCTTCTGAGTTATGAATCCGAGCTCTCTGAATTTAGACCTTGAACTCTTATGAGTTCTAACTTTTAATTCTTATGAACTCTAACTCCAAACATTGTAATTTTAGGTTCTGAATTATTGTGAATCCAGATTCTGAATTTCCTTCAAATCCAGACTCCGAAGTTCTATAGAGTTCAAGTTCCAAATTCCTTAGAAAATAGAATCTGAATATCCTTGTATTATAGACCCCGAATTCAATTTTGGTTAGACTCTAAACATTTATTTTCTTAAATTCAGAATATTTGATTTTGGTTTTTGTAACCATATTTTTTCTTAAAATTGTTTTTGTTATAAAATGATGTCATGTAATCAGTTACTAAGATACCATTGTTTGAGTGACACGTGTACTGGTCTCTCCGAAATTCAAGGAACAATCATGACCATTGGAGGAGGGAGTTGATCGTTGGTGTCGTTCCTATAAATATGATCTCAATTGAAAGAGCTCATAACATGGATGAACTGTTCTATGACTCTAGAGATTACATGATATTGAAGTGATTTCTTGAGAGAGAGTCACATGCATAGTGTGTACTGAAATTCTTGTTTATATTTTCTTTGTGCGACTCCGATTGTTGCAGTGTACAATCAAGGGCTTCCGGGGATAAGAAAACAGAGGTGTCGACTACCTTGAACTTGAGGGCTTCCTTGCTGAAGAAGATAGAGATAGCGACTACCTTAACGTTTAGGGCTTTTGGGGACCACAAGACAGACTCTTCACTTTGTATCGAGTGCTTACCCTGGTTTGGGTAAGACAAACATTCTTGAAATTATAAATCAAGGGATATTTATCCATGGTTGTTGGATACCCTTCTCTTTTGGTTAGACGATTTACTACTTGTTATTTGTTTTGTTAAAAGTTATCCACAACATTTTATTTGTTGAGGAGAGTATAACTATCTTATAATTCCTTATACTTGTGTACATTAATTTAGAAAGATTATATATGATATAAGGTAGAATCTTTATCTTTGTAAACGTTCATTATGTTTCATTTTCTAAAACCATCTTTAAGGAATCACTTTCTCATAATCATACTCCCAAAATTAAGCAAGTGTGTAGAACCTAGAGGTTTTGTGCTTTACCTTGTTTTACCTTGTTAAACATAACCATATTTAAAAGTTTCAAAGGAATTTTTAAAGTGTACAATTCACCCCCATGTATATTGAGAACCATTAGATAATTTATTAAGTATCTATATCATTTAGATCCTTCATCTAGTATTATAAAGTATATCATACTCACATAATATCTCACCAATTGGTATCAGAGGTTGGTGACCTCATACCCTGAACCAATTCAACAATTAGCATCAGAGGAGGTATCTGAAATACTTATATTCATATATAAGTTTTCTTTGCTATTTTTTCATTGTTCTATCCTTTTCCTTACTTAGGAATATTTTCCTTGAATCCAAACTCATTATGTTAACAAGTTTTTGTGTAAATATTTTTATTAAAAATGGTAGGAATCAATGTTTGTTCCATAGAAAATATGAATCCAACAAGACCACCTATTTTTGATGGGAATGATTACGAATATTGGAGAGATAACATGAAGACTTTTATTATCAATACTGGATTTGATAATTTTTTTATGCTTACTGGAGGTTATAAAATCCCTGATAAGGAAGCTAGTACCTTCACCAATCAAGAAAATCATGAGTCTCAACTGAATTATAAGGTACGAAACACATTTCATTATTCTATGATAAGAAATATATATAGCCAAATTTCTTCTTGTGAAGCAGCAAATTGTATTTGGAAGAATCTTTAAGTAACTCACTTTGGATCCTCCAATGTTATTGAAACTATAAGGGCCATGCTCAGAGATGAATATCATGGTTTCTGCCTTCCTTATGGAGAACCCATATCTATGGTGAATGTAACAGCCCGAGATTTTATGAAAAATATTCTTTTTTATTTCACTAATGTCTTGTGTTGTATGCTACAACAAAAGGAGCTTGCACAACACACATACTTGACTTGCCTTTCATTACACGCAATCGCGACCTTCCTCGATAGCGCGTGTAGTACGCAATACCGAGTTTCACTAAACAACGATATGCTATTAAAATATTATTATAACTAGCCATTATGAATAGTAATAACCACCTTATAAAATTTTAGAAATTTTATCTCTCAAAATGGACTTCATTTTTGGATTCGGAGTATCGAATTTAGCCTAATGTGAAATTTTGGTACTTTTCGGTTAACTTTTATTTTCTGATGAATAGTGAAAATTACTAAATTTTAATTAAAAACAAATTTTTTAATCAAAATAATTAATAGTGATAAATTATTAATTTTAGTGGTTTCAAAGTATATTTAGAATATATTTTTACAATTCAATACAATGTTGGTCATTGGATGTAATTTCACATTTACACCAGACATAAACAAGTGTTAATCTTTTGATAGTTATTATCTCTTAAAAACACGCTATTTGTTGTGACAGCGGAAATCAATTATAAAATTAATTAATGCAACTTATATGTTGGGAATTTTTTAAAATAGAAATCATTTTTGAATTCGAAATATCAATTATAGATTAGGGTGAAATTTTGGCATTTTTCTGAAAAACTTCAATTTTTGATGAATAGTGAAACTACTAAGTGGAAGTTAAAAAAATTATTTTTTTCATAAATCTTAATTTTACCGCTTCTGTGAATGGAATTTCAAAAATCTGAGAGACACTGTTGATGTCAGTGAGTAAAATGTGGTTCAATGAGATGAAAATAATTTTTGGTGAATAGTAACTTTTTTTACTTTTTTTTACCACAGTTAAAAGTAAATAGGGTAATTAAGGGTAAAAATGATATTAATATTACCCTAACACATGTCCTCATCCTATTGGATAAGTGTAATTATACCAAAAACAACCTTATGAATATAATATGACCATTTAGGTCCACTTAGATTAGATTATGACATTTAATATTATTTTATTTAATGAATAGTTAAAATTGTTAAAATCAAAGTTTAATAAATAAAAAAATTTTAATATGGGTTTATACATAAGATAAATTCCATTATAAATATTCATTAGAAATCTAACCAGATTTCCTACATAATGATATTTTATTTATAATTTTTAGACTTTATATAAATTAATTTATTTATGAAACAACGATGATGCAGTAATTACCCTTTTAAGGAAATGTTAACATAATTGATGTTATAAATGCCCAAATAAATGTAATTTGAGACTTTTTATGAATTATAATAATTTTCTAGGTCACTATGATATATTAGTGTTGATTTAATCAACTTGGTTCGAACATATAATTCTGTTATGACTTTCACAAAAATCATATATCAAATAGTGACAAAATTGACACAAAATAGTTTTTAAATCAAATATTATATTATTAATTGTTATTTTATTCCTAAAAATCTAAGGATCGCAAAAATGACTTAGATAAGGATATATATATTAATAATAAACAACTTGGGGTTCGTTTGGCATGTTATAGTAAGTGTATTAACAATATAGTGTAAGAAAACAAAAAGACATGGTAAAAGTTAAATTATTTAACTTAGAGTTAAATCTAATTGATAAGGTTAAAATAATACCCTAAACATGTCTAAATCTTATTGGTTGATAGGATTGCTACCCATCCCCACTTTAGCTTCGAAATAAGACCCTTTGGAACCGTTATAAACCGATTTTGACTTTATTATAAAATAATATTTTGAGATATTCCTAAGGTGCCCCTCTCCTCCCTTATAAAAGGGCACCTCCTCCCCCTCCTCCTCACACCAATTTGAGCACTCAAGCTCGGCCAAACCCTGCCAAAATCTCTTCTCCACTTCCCTAGAATAATCTTAGAGGTCCTGGTCTTCTTCAAAGACCAATCTTAGTTTCCTAAGTGGAGGATTCAAAGAGGCGTTCCAAAGAAGAGGTAATATCCATTACCGATCTTTTCAACTTCTTTCTTCTTCAACTTCTTCTTCTTTAGTTGTTTCATGATAAAGTAATAACATAAGTATTTATTATATACTGATATGTTATTATAAATATGAAACAACTCTAATTAACCTTCTATCCATCCTACGGAAAAAGGAAATCACCGCGCGTGCGTACGTATGGAATACCGTCTCCACGCCGTGGTATAATCTATTTTCCGCAACCACCTTAATTGGATGGTTATAATGGTGTAATGAGTAACTATATTTGATTATTATAAAGTGATATTGATACTGAAATAGTATACAAACACTTCAACAAAATTCCACGACCATGGGAACGATATCATCGCTCGTGCGTACGTACGGACTACCGTCTCCACGACGCGATGAGATTCATTCTCAATGATTAACCATTCATGAATGATTATAAAGTATATATAATAAGTACTAATGAAATATATTACATAATAATGATACTGGATTTATTTATATGTATGTAGTCTACTTAATTCCATTCAATTCAATAAGGAAACGAAAACAGCGTTCATGTGTACGTACGGACTACCGTCTCCATGAACGGTGTATTTCTTTCCATTTACTGATTTATTATATATATGTATATTATGAATATATATATATATATATATAAATCATGTTTTATATTCTGGAATTAAGTAATCATGATCTAAGTAATAATATGAATAATTACAAGTTAAAAACACGAACGACAAATGAGACGATTTTACCCAAAACGCTACTTTAACATGAATTTACAAAAGAACGGGTAATATAAAGTCATAAGTGTACCATATATGATATAATAACAATGAATATGATTCTGGAATAAGTCAATAACATGATTTAAATCAATATACAGGAGGTTGGGACACTTACAAAGCAAGTCAGACCTAAGGTAAGGGAAATATCACAATCTCATTTTTATCCGAGATTGTTTATTCGTAAGTATTTACTGGGGTGTATTTTATCATCAACATCCATGTTCCCTCAATATGTAATATTGTTTCCATCCACTTACAATAGTTTAAATCCAATTTTACCCTTCGGTGAGTTTTTAGTAAAGAATATGAAAGGAATCTTTTGTCGTTTTTTCGTACGAGGTACTTTTTGACTTTTCCGACAAAGGTACGAAGAATGTTTTTTTTAACTTATACGGCAAGAATGGATTTTTAAAACATTATTTCCAAGAATCTTCCTTTATAAGTTTTCATGATTATTTTTAATCAAATTCTTTTAGTTTATAATTGTATGACATGTTATTAAAAGAAAAGTGATTTTGAAGTAGAAAGGATATTTTCCTCAAAAATGAAGTTCAAGTGTTTTATCAAAATTATTTTCCATCTAAGATAATAAAGGGTTCTATTTTTATCCTTATTATTACATTTATTTGATCATGTTGTGATGGAATTATTTTTATGAATTCCTTTATCTTATATGAATTGTTTTATGATGTCATGTTGTTTAAGTATCCCATTTTTACTACATGGGTTATGCAATGATGTATGATTTATGATTTTGTGGAACACATAAGAATGGTATCATTATGAGATTGGTGGGACCTATATCTCCCTCCAATGCATTGGGTAAAGATTTTATATCTCATGAGATAGACATGGCTGGAATGGTAGGTTATACCGGTTCAGTGAAACAGGAATGAAACGAGGGTGACTCGGTTCAGAAAGGGACTTTGTCCACTAAGATAGTATTGGAAATGAGTCTTGACTAACATGAAATGATTCTATATGATTATGTGTGAATGCCACAAAGTTTCATGTTTTAAGTTATGATTATTGGGATTTCATTTCACTACTATGATTTATCCCATGTTATGAAATTATGCTCTCTTTTGGAGGTTAAGATTTCTAAAAGTTATGTTCTTATGAATATGATGTGATTGATTTTTCTATTGTTTAACCTTACTGAGCATTCGAGCTCACCCTTTTATGTTTTCTTTTCCCTAGGATATAAAGAAAGGTTTTAGGTAAAAAAATGGAAGATCTTTATGGGAGATATTGAAGATCTTTCACCACGATTAGAAGATTACGTTCCGAGTTTCCAAAGACACTAAACTATTACGATCCTTGTGTGTGTGTGTTTTTATGTACTAAGTATTCCGCAAAATTAATGTAATGTTCATGTACGTTAAGCTTCGGGTCTCTACAATTGGTATCAGAGGAAAGGTTTAGTCAACCTTTTGAAACTAGGATGCGAAAACGTTAGTGAGATCTCTAGAGATATTTCTAAGGTATGTCTAGGGATGTCTCTAAGGTTAAGTATAAGTATAGGTTATAGTCCTAGAACTGCGCTAACGATCTTAGAATTTAACCTAAGATGTTAGATATTGAGGGTACTCCCCCTCAACTATGTTGTTTTCTCTAGCATGATTTTTGCCTCACAGAATTCTTTTTGTGTTTTAGTAAATGGAGGGAACCAGAAGGAATTCAGTTAACATTGAATCCAATGACCAAATTGGTGATTATGAGAAAAAAAAATATGTAATTCCTAGAGAGATAGATATTGTGATTTTGCCAAATCAGTCATCGCGATATATGATTAACAAGGTGAAATTTAGTGGTATGCCTAATTCATCAAAGAAGAGGAAGATAAACTATTATGCATGTTCGCATGTTGAGGAGAATAAAGAAAGGAAGACTGAGATTTATAAAGAAGTGAAGAAGAACCTTGAGGAATACCTCAAATGGAGGGACCAATGTTATCCGTGTGGAGAAAAGGGTCATAGAGTGACAGACTGTTATAGAGTTCAATGTCTTATTTGTGGAGAACATGGGCATTACCCAACTCAATGCCCTGACCTAAAAAGTTACTTCTAAATCAAGGAAGGACTTATTCCAGGACAATCATTGAAGTGGATGGACTGAAGTGTTTATGTATTGGTATTCGAGAATAATGTTGTTGAGGTACTTTTATGGTGTATAGGAATATTTATGTATTGGTCTATTGTGGTTTTCAATAATTTTAAGGTACCGGTAACAATGAAAAGTGATTCAAATATTTCGGAAAGTAGATGATATGTGCATAATGAAGGGATAAGGAGAAAATGAAATGTTTGATAGTATTCACGAGCTTGTGATTGATATAAGGACTAAGTGATATCGTGGATTGAGTATATAGAATTTTTGGATTTTGGTATGTGGAAAGTGTTAACTTTTAACTGCATTCATGTTTTCACTAAGGTTCAATGGGTATTCATTCTTCAAGAGAATATATGATTAAGGTATTCACATGTTTATAATTTGACCAACATGATATATCTTATGATATATGGGGGGATAAATGATGGCATTCACGTGATTGTTCTATGACATTTCAAGTAATCATTTTCTTTATACTATGAGCTTTGACCGAAGTATTTTAGATAATCCTAATGATTAGAATGGATTATGTTGGACATAAGTTAGGATAAAACATTTTTTGATATTATTGATGGGATATTATAGTAATATAGCTTTAAAAAAAAGGACAACCTGCAGGACGGGTGACAACCCATCGCGTCGGACAAGGCTGTTGGAATCGAACCCACAACTGAAGTGCGACTGGCCTTTATTGCCTACCACTGGCCTACAGGAAGTCCCTGTTTAGTAGAAACTAGTTTTATTATATTAAGCAGTATGATATATGAAGTATAAGTCCATTTTAGGAACCATATATGATTAATCTCACTATAGATCGACTTATGTATATAATTTTTGCTAACCTTTTGTTTGAGACAGATGGAATGACCCGTCATTCTATCAAATGATCTGCTAACACTTCAAGAATAACAAATTCAACTTCATTTATTTAAGAGATGAAGTCGAAATTGTTCAAGGCATGAACAACAGTGATATTGTACCAAAATAAATTAAGTATTTATTCTAATTCAAATTTTCAACTTTAGGGAAATGATCTTGAAAACCAAAAATGTTGTCCTAGTGATCTTATACCTGATGAATCATATGGTACCTTATATCGTCACAAATTTATGGATTTGTGATTATTGGATTTTCCATAGCCATGTTCTCTACCACTCTCCATCAGAACATGATGGTTAGATTTCTCTTCCATATCCATATTTTCACCTATGTGGAAACCCAGTGATTAGTTTATTTGGGTAATCGTTACATTTCATACTTTAGTTTTTAAAGCCAACTTTTGGTATTCCTTTTTACGATGTGGGTTTCTATTAAAGAAACTTTCGAATAGTAAACCATTTATAACCCCGATGAATTTTGAGGGCGAAATTCATTTTAAGGGGGGTAGAATGTAACAACCCGAGATTTTATGAAAAATATTCTTTTTTATTTCACTAATGTCTTGTGTTGTACGATACACCAAAAGGAGATTTCACAACACACATCCTTGACCTGCCTTGCATTACACGCAATCGCGACCTTCCTCGATAGTGTGTGTAATACGCAATACCGAGTTTCACTAAACAACGATATGCTATTAAAATATTATTATAACTAGTCGTTATGAATAGTAATAACCACATTTTAAAATTTTAGAAATTTTAGCTCTCAAAATGGACTTCATTTTTGGATTCGGAGTATCGAATTTAGCCTAAGGTGAAATTTTGGTACTTTTCAGTTAACTTTTATTTTCTGATGAATAGTGAAAATTACTAAATTTTAATTACAAACAAATTTTTTAATCGAAATAATTAATAGTGATAAATTATTAATTTGAGTGGTTTAAAAGTATATTTAGAATATATTTTTACAATTCAATACAATGTTGGTCATTGGATGTAATTTCACATTTACACCAGACATAAACAAGTGTTAATCTTTTGATAGTTATTATCTCTTAAAAACACGCTATTTGTTGTGACAACGGAAATTAATTATAAAATTAATTAATTCAACATATATGTTAGGAATTTTGTAAAATAGATATCATTTTTTAATTCGGAATATCAATTATATATTAGGGTGAAATTTTGGCATTTTTCTGAAAAACTTCAATTTTCGATGAATAGTGAAACTACTAAGTGGAAGTTAAAAAAATTATTTTTTTCATAAATCTTAATTTTACCACTTCTGTGAATGGAATTTCAAAAATTAGAGAGACACGGTTGATGTCAGTAAGTAAAATGTGATTCAATGAGATGAAAATAATTTTTTGTGAATAGTAACTTTTTACTTTTTTTTATCACGGTTAAAAGTAAATAGGGTAATTAAGGGTAAAATTGATATTAATATTACCCTAACACATGTCCTAATCCTATTGGATAAGTGTAATTCGACCAAAAACAACCTTATGAATATAATATGACCATTTAGGTCCACTTGGATTAGATTATGACATTTAATATTATTTTATTTAATGAATAGTTAAAATAGTTAAAATCAAAGTTTAATAACTAAAACATTTTGAATATGGGTTTATACATAAGATAAATTCGATTATAAATATTCATTATAAATCTAACAATATTTCCTACATAATGATATTTTATTTATAATTTTTTGACTTTAAATAAATTAATTTATTTATGACACAACGATGATGCAGTAATTACCCTTTTAAGGAAATATTAACATAATTGATGTTATAAATTCCCAAATAAATGTAATTTGAGACTTTTTATGAATTAAAATAATTTTATAGGTTACTATGATATATTAGTGTTGATTTAATCAACTTGGTTAGAACATATAATTATGTTATGACTTTCACAAAAATCATATATCAAATAGTGACAATATTGACACAAAATAGTTTTTAAATCAAATATTATATTATTAATTGTTATTTTATTCCTAAAAATCTAAGGTTCGGCAAAATGACTTAGATAAGGATATATATATTAATAATAAACAACTTGGGGTTTTTTTGGAATGTTATAGTAAGTGTATTAACCATATAGTGTAAGAAAACAAAAAGACACGGTAAAAGTTAAATTATTTAACTTAGAGTTAAATCTAATTGATAAGGTTAAAATAATACCCTAAACTTGTCTAAATCTTATTGGTTGATAGGATTTCGACCCTTCCCCACTTTATCTTCGAAATAAGACCCTTTGGAACCATTATAAACCGATTTTGACTTTATTATAAAATAATATTTTGAGATATTCCTAAGGTGCCCCTCTCCTCCCTTATAAAAGGGCACCTCATCCCCCTCCTCCTCACACCAATTTGAGTACTCAAGATCGGCCAAAACCTGCCAAAATCCCTTCTACACATCCCTAGAATAATCCTAGAGGTCCTGGTCTTCTTCAAAGACCAATCTTAGTTTCCTAAGTGGAGGATTCAAAGAGGCGTTCCAAAGAAGAGGTAATATCCATTACCGATCTTTTCAACTTCTTTCTTCTTCAACTTCTTCTTCTTTAGTTATTTCATGATAAAGTAATAACATCAGTTTTACTTATATACTTATATGTTATTATAAATATGAAACAACTCTAATTAACCTTCTATCCATCCTACGGAAAAAGGAAATCACCGCGTATGCGTACGTACGAAATACCGTCTCCACGCTGTGGTGTAATCTATTTTCCGCCACCACCATAATTGGATGGGTATAATGGTGTAATGAGTAAATATATATGATTATAATAAAGTTATATTGATACTGAAATAGTATACAAACACTTCAACACAATTCCACGACCATGGGAACGATATCATCGCTCGTGCGTACGTACGGACTACCGTCTCCACGACGCGATGAGATTCATTCTCAATGATTAACCATTCATGAATGATTATAAAGTATATATAATAAGTACTAATGAAATATATGACATAATAATGATACTTGATTTATTTATATGTATGTAATCTACTTAATTCCATTCAATTCAATAAGGAAACGAAAACAACGTTCATGCGTACGTATGGACTACCGTCTCCATGAACGGTGTATTTCTTTCCATTTACTGATTTATTATATATATGTATATTATGAATATATATATATATAAATCATTTTTTATATTCTAGAGTTAAGTAATCATGATCTAAGTAATCATATGAATAATTACAAGTTAAAAACACGAACGACAAATGAGACAATTTTACCAAAAACGATACTTTAACATGAATTTACAAAAGAACGGGTAATATAAAGTCATAAGTGTACCATATATGATATAATAACAATGAATATGATTCTGGAATAAGTCAATAACATGATTTAAATCATTATACAGGAGGTTGGGACACTTACAAAGAAAGTCAGACCTATGGTAAGGGAAATATCACAATCTCATTTTTATCCGAGATTGTTTATTCGTAAGTATTTACTGGGGTGTATTTTATCATCCACATCCATGTTCCCTCAATATGTAATATTTTTTCCATCCACTTACAAAAGTTTAAATCAAATTTTGACCTTCGGTGAGTTTTTAGTAAAGAATATGAAAGGAATATTTTGTCGTTTTTTCGTACGAGGTACTTTTTGACTTTTCCGACAAAGGTACGAAGAATGTTTTTTTTAACTTATACGGCAAGAATGGATTTTTAAAACATTATTTCCATGAATCTTCCTTTTATAAGTTTTCAAGTTTATTTTTAATCAACTTCTTTTAGTTTATAATTGTATGACATGTTATGAAAAGAAAAGTGTTTTTAAAGTAGAAAGGATATTTTCCTCAAGAATGAAGTTCAAGTGTTTTTTCAAAATTATTTTCCATCTAAGATAATAAAGGGTTCTGTTTTTATCCTTATTATTACATTGATTTGATCATGTTGTGATGAAATTATTTTTATGAATTCCTTTATCATATATGAATTGTTTTATGATGTCATGTTGTTTAAGTATCCCATTTTTACTACACGGGTTATGCAATGATGTATGATTTATGATTTTGTGGCACACATAAGAATGGTATCATTATGAGATGGGTGGGACCTATATATCCCTCCAATGCATTGGGTAAAGATTTTATATCTCATGAGATAGACATGGCTGGAATGGCAGGTTATATCGGTTCAGTGAAACAAGACTGAAACGAGGGTGACTCGGTTCAGAAAGGGACTTTTTCCACTAAGATAGTCTTGGCAATGAGTCTTGACTAACAAGAAATGATTCTATATGATTATGTGTGAATGCCACAAAGTTTCATGTTTTAAGTTATGATTATTGGGATTTCATTTCACTACTATGATTTATCACATGTTATGAAATTATGCTCTCTTTTGCAGGTTAAGATTTCTAAAAGTTATGTTCCTATGAATATGATGTGATTGATTTTTCTTTTGTTTACCCTTACTGAGCATTCAAGCTCACCCTTTTATGTTTTCTTTTCCCAAGGATATTAAGAAAGGTTTTAGGTAAAAAAGGGAAGATCTTTATGGAAGATATTGAAGATCTTTCACCATGATTAGAAGATTACGTTCCGAGTTTCCAAAGACACTAAACTATTATGATCCTTGTGTGTGTGTTTTTTTATGTACTAAGTATTCCGCAAAAGTAATGTAATGTTCATGTACGTTAAGCTTCGGGTCTCTACAGTGAAACAAAGATTCATGAATATTGTAAATAGTTTACAATTCATGTGTGAGAAATGATTAGATGATGAATCTCTTGTTGATATGATCATATACATTATGCCCAATCAGTGGGAATCCAAGAGGACTGCTATTGATGAGAACAGAAACATTACTAAGATTTCTCTTAATGATGTTTTTGGAACACTTCTTCAACATGAGACCAGAATGAAGAGAGATGCTGATAATGTATAGAAAAATAATGGGAATGGAAGTGTCAATTTTACTTCAACTTCAAATCATATGAAATCCAAGAGTACTAAAAGAGTTACTAGATCCAAATCAAAGAATATTGTTATTAAATATGAATCTAGTGGAAGTGAAACTTCAGAGAATGAATTATCCAATCTTTCTCGAAGGATGAACAAGATTGTTGGATAAAAGAACTTTCAATCCAGATATAATAAGAAGGAAATGATAGAAAAGAAAGATTCGGAAGTTACATGTTATGAATGAAAGAGATCAGGATGTATAAGGCTTGATTGTCCTATGCTTAAGATAAAAGAAAGAAAGGAAAAGCATTCTGATAGAAATAGAAATAAGTACTACAAGGATAATGCTAAGAAAGTATTGAATGTTAATGACACCTGGAGTGCCAGTGGTGGTGAATCATCACATGAATCATCTGATTACGAATCTTCTAGACAGAAGAATCTTGGTCTAACAATCAGACTACCTATTGAAAATAATTGTTTTATGGATAAGGTACACAATGATGAATCAATGACTAGTGTTTCTTTAAATGAAATTTATAGTAATAATAAATATTATGAATCTTTGGATGAAGAATCTACTTCTAATGAAGATAATATATTACCTACCTATGAAGAAGTTTCTAGGTTTTCTTAGATCCTTGAGATTGATAATTCAAAACTCATGAAAAAGCGTGATAAGAAAAATTCTAGGAATACTATTCTTACTAAGGAAATATCAGATCTTTCTAAAGATATTGATATGAAAATTGTTGATTTTGAAAACATTTCAAAAAATCATGAGGAAGTAAATTCTGAGAAGAATATACTTTCTAAGGATCTAGAAAACATACTTTCTATGAAAAATGTTTTCGAGCCTAACTCTAGTTCAATATAAAATGTTTTAGAAGACAAGAATGTGGATATTAAACTGAAATCCGAAATTTTTTCCATGAGGAAGTGTTTGTCAAACTTTACCTTAGGTAAGGAAAATTTTGATAAGATGTATTCTCAAATCCGACCTATAAGGAATAGTTCTGGTTTTGGTTACACTATTTCTAAACCAGTTTTTAGTAACAATTATTTTGTTCCTCAAAGTGCTCCATTTTGTACTAAGTGTCAGTGTGGTGGAAACTGTGAAAAAAATTATTCCCTAAACCAAACATAGTATTTAGGATTTCAGAAAGCCTATTTTTCTATGAAAATTTGGGTGCCTGAGATTTTTCTTTCTAAAATTTTTGAATCAAATAAATATTGGGTTCTGAAAGTCTAACACTTCTATTTTCAAGAAAACTGAGAGAGTACCAACAACAACACTTGGTATATGGATAGTGGAGGTTCTCGGAATATGAATGGTTACATAAAATTCTTAGAAAATATTATCAAGACGAAGGAAGGAAAAGTAACTTTCAGAGATAATGCTCGGGGAGAAATTATTGGTATAGGTGACATCATTATTCTTGGAAAAACATTGATTTCAAATGATTTATTTGTTAAGGGTCTTAAGCACAAACTCATTAGCATATTCCAATTATGTGATTAATGTTACATTGTGAATTTTAGGAATGAAAAGTGATTAGTACAAAATTCCAAGGAATATTTTATTCTTTCTGCCACACTAAACATAAAAGGCCATTGGAGCCAAGATCAACCTTGCCTTTGTGAAATGGAAGATCATTATTGGTTGTGGAATAGAATGTTAGGTCACTGTAACATTAAGAACCTTTGAAAAGTTTCTACGAAAAGACTAGTTAAGGAACTACCGAAACTTATATTTGATTCTTCAAAAGTTTGCGACCCTTTTCAATATGGAAAGAAACATAAATCAAGTTTTAAATCAGTCGGTGTTGTCTCAACTACTGATGCATTACAGTTAGTATATATGGAATTTTTTTCCTACAAAAACTGGAAGCATTGGAGGAACATATTATGTATTTGTGTTAGTTGATATTTACACTATATTTTCATGAGTCTATTTTCTAGCAAAGAAGTATGAAGCCTTCTCGTATTTTAAAAGTTTTAGAGCCCATGTTAAAAATGATAAAAACCATCCATTGAAAACTATTCCTAGTGATCTTGGTAGAGAATTTCAAATTTCACATTTTGAAACATTTTGTAGTTGAAAATTCATTACTCACAATTTCTCAACACCAATAAATCCTCAACGGAATGGTATTGTTGAAAGAAGAAATAGAATTTTCAAGAGATAACTAGAACCACGTTGAGTAAATATTCTATAGAAAGACTCTTTTGGGATGAATTTGTATGTACTACTTGTTATACTATAAATTGAGTTTCAATTAGACCATTTCATAATAAAACACCTTATGAGTTATTGAATGGTAGAAAATCTAGACTTTCATACTTCAAGGTTTTAGGTTTCAAGGTATTTATTTTGAATACTAAAGATAATCTACATAAATTCGCACCAATATCTGATGAAGGAATATTCTTAGGCTACTCCACAAATTCTAAGGCTTATAGAGTTTTCCATAAAAACACTTATACTATTGAGGAGACAGTACATGTGAAATTTGATGAAACTGATCCTTTTGTTTTTAAACAACCCCAAACTACATATTCAGATGTGTTTTCAAAAACGGATTATCAACCTTTGTTCGAAGATCCATCTGATAAGGAAAATTACAAAGAAAAAGTTTCTAAAGCATTTACCCCAGAAGATTTCCTACCCTATGTTGATGAATAGGTTTTACAAAACCCAAATCAGGTGTTTCTTAAGAATCATCCCAGTGTTAGTATCATTGGTGAGGTGAATCAACCTATAAAGACGAGAAGTTCCTTACGAAATAAAGTAGTACATCTAGCATTATTTTCCCAATTAGAACCAAAAATCACTAATGAAGCTTTAGGTGATGATGATTGGATAAAATCTTTTCAAGATGAGATAAATGAATTCGAAAGGAATAAAGTCTAGACCTTGGTCGAAAGACCCATGGAAACTTCTGTTATTGCTGTTTAATGGGTCTTCAGAAATAAGTGTGATGAAAATGGAATCATAGTAATAAATAAATCTAGATTGGCTGATAAAGTCTATAATCATCAAGATTGAATAGACTATGAAGAAACCTATGCTCTAGTATCTATACATGAATCTATTCATATCTTACTTGCCTTTGCAGAATTCATCAATTTTGAAATTTTTCAAATGGATGTGAAATGTTCTTTCTTTAACGGTTATGTTCAAGATGAAGTTTTTGTTGAACAACCTCTTTCTTTGGAAGATACAAAACATCCTGATCACGTTTTTAGACTTACCAAAGAATTTTATGGACTTAAGCATGCCCCTAGAGCCTAATATGATAGATTGACATGATTCTTGCTTCAAAATAACTATGTCAAGGGAAATGTATATCCAACCCTTTTTATAAAGAAAGAAATGAAAAATAATTGGATTGTTCAAATTTACATTGTTGATATTATATTTGGTTCAACTCAACAATCTTTACTTGATTCCCTTACGAATCTAATCAAATATGAGTTTGAAATGAGTAAGATGGGTGAGTTAACATTTTCCCTGGGTTTTCAAATTTCTCAAAAACCAGAAGGAATATACATATCCCAACATAAGTATTTTAATGATCTTCTCAAAAAGTATGGATATGATAACACTAACAGTATATGTACTCATATCAGTACCTCAAATACACTTATTCTTGATGAAGCTGGGAAACCAGTAGATCAAAAATCTTTTAGAGGTATGATAAAAAAGTTTACTCTACATAACTGCTAGTCATCAAAACATAATGTTTTCAGTATGATTATGTGAAATATATCAATCAAATCCTAATGAATCTCATTTAAAGGAAGTAAAAATAATTATACGATACAAAAAGGGAACCATGGATTTATGACTCTTTTATACTTATGGAAATGAGTTTGTTTTGAAATTTTTTTCAGATGCTGACTATGGTGGATTTAGAATGGATAAAAAGAGTACATCCGGAACTTGTCATTTCTTAAGATACTCATTAGTTTCTTGGTCATGTAAGAAGAAACACTAAGTAGTGCTTTCCGCTGCTAAAGCTTAATATATAGCAGCTAGAAGTTGTTTTCCCCAAGTGTTGTGGATGAAACACACACTCACAGACTATAGAATGAGTTTTACCAAAACATAAATTTTGTGTGATAATACAAGTTCCATTTCCCTTATTAAAAACCCTTCAAATTACTCTCATGCAAAACACATAGATATTAGGAATTACTTTCTTAGGGATCACACATAAAAAGGAGATATCATCCTTCAATTTATCAGAAAAAAAAATCAACTTGATGATATTTTTACAAAATAATTACCATCCTATAGATCTGAATACATTAAAAAAAATATAGGAATGATAATTGTAAGGTAATCTTCCTTGTTCACTTCTTGTCAAACCAATATCTTTACAGTAATAAAATCATTTTCATAGGGGGTGTATATTTGTTTGTCAATTTTTTAGAAATTTTTCATAGTTATTTTTTTGAAATTTTTCATAATTATTTTTTGTTTCAAATCTTTTCGTAGTTAGTTTTTCTGATTTTTTTCATAGTTGGGTTTTCAAATTTTCATAATAAAATTTTGTTCTTAAATTTTTGATATTGAAATTTCTGTGATGAAAATTTTCATACTAGAAATTTTCATAATGAAGATTTTCATACTCAAAATTTTCATAATGAATATTTTCTTAATGAATATTTTCATAATCAAAATTTTTGTAATAAATATTTTCATAATGGATATAATTTGTTTTCATTTTTTTCATAATGAAAATTTTCAAAAATCTAAATTTATTCAGGAATACTTTTTCCTCAATATGAATAATCTTCCTGGAAATCTGAAAGGTATATATTTTTTTCTTCTGTTTTCATAGTCATAATTTACTTTCTGGTATTTTCTTTTGTGTTTTAAATTTTTCAGATTCTAGTTTCCTTAAATATGAATGTTTTTTTTAAAACCTCAAAATATCATACCCTAAAAAATTTTCCATAAAACTATCATTTCAACCATCATATATGATCTAAATAATTTTCAGCCATTGGATCGAGTTTGGAAGATAAATCATCACTTCTAAAACCTTTATAAAGAACCCCTGAATGGTTGTCCTACATCATAATTCAAGCCTTTGCGTGCCGAAGATATTCACCCCTTTCAAAATCTTGTTCCGAACCACTTAAATATTGCTCAAATATGAATGTCTGTTGAAGTTCCATTTCAAGATATGTCAACTATCAATTCAATTTCAGAGTGGCAAATTTACAGAGAGAGGATTGTGCATCCAAATTTCATTTCCCAGTATGATTCTGTTATATCCAATAACATCAAGTTGAATGGATGGTACACCATTTTCATATCAAAACTAGGAGATCAAGATGTAGTATATCCGGATCTGCTAATAGAGTTTTATGAATCATTCAGTTTCATTAAGGAAGAAGGCATAGAAAAGTTTTCATTCAAAATCTATGAGAAAACATGTGCCATTTCATACACCAATGCAACTAGATTGGTGGGGTTGTCTTATTAAGGGGAAGATGAATTCTATTCCCATACATTTCTAGATGTACAAGGAAGTTTTTTCAAGGTGAAATCTATAGAGTGTCTTGGAATTTCAGATGACAAGACTCAAAAGATTTCTCATTTGCCTATAAATAATCGAATCCTTTAATTATGGGTTTAAGGATTCATTATTCCGAGAAAGGTGATAAGGAAACCTTGAAGAAAAGTGACATATACATCATATATTTTCTTGTGAATCTGAGAAAGATCAACTTGATGAAGAATATTGTCATTAGGATAGAGAATATCTTGAATGGAAACATAAAATCTCAGATAATCATGTATCCAACCATCCTCTCTAAGCTAATTGTTTGGTGCCTTCTGTCTTTCAATATTCTTTGCAGTTACAAGCCAAGGAATTGAAAAGTAATGATAATTAGTGATGATACTCTCAAATGAATGAAAGTTGGTTTGTCTAAAGAATCCAATGAATTCTAGGACTTACCAGAGGAAGAGGCTGAAGTTATTCTAATGTAACAAGAAGTTCATCAACTATCAAAAATGGGAGGAAATAAGAGGATGTTGAAAGAAGTAGTAGTTAAAGGTAAAACCCCAGAGTCTAAAGAAACCCAATATGAACCTCCAAAGCCCAAGAATTAGAAATCTTAACTGGATGAGGTTGTAGCCAAGTGGAGAGAAGACAAGAAAAATTGGAAGGAAGGAGTGCCACTTTTTTTCTTAGATCCTGCAGAAGCTAAGGATTTGAAAGAGAAGACAACAGACGAGCTTGAGAAGTAAGATAAAGAAAACAATTTAAAGAAAAATATGTCTGAGACCGAGATTGTGCAATCCTTTCTGAGGGATACTGAAAAATCATCTGAACAAATTTGGGTAACATAATCCTTCATAGTAGAACCGTTACCTGTGACTCCGGGGAAGAATTTCAGGACTCCAGAAAAATCCCAAGAGAAGGTTCTTAAAGAGAAAGAATCTATCAATGGACTAGAAGAAGATGATGAAAGTAGCGGTGATACAAAATATTTGATTAAGAAATTGGAAGACATTCATGAGAAGGAAAGTGCATCTGAGAAATTGGTAATCCATACCTCACAAGCCGAATCTTGATAGTATGCTTCTTTGGGGTCAGATGACAAGGCTAAAGATGAATTGAACAAGTTATATGAGGAATAAAGTTATAATCAACATGTCATTCATCCTGAAGATGTTGAGGCAGAAAATGAGAAGGAGAAAATAGATGAAGATAGAATTTTTCAGCTGTCTGATAGTGAACATGATTCCCCGGATGAGGAAGCCATTCCGAGAACTGATAAGGGGAACTGGTGGTTGTGGACACACCTTCTAAAGTTATTTTTATGAAAATGGAAGATGTTGGATCTTTGAAGAGAAATCTTGTTGAGCTAGAGAAAGATCCCTCACTCAGAAAAGTCTCAGATTCAGAATCATCTTCCCTAGGACATGATTTCTTCATTAAATCATTAAAGAATCTTTTTGAAACCATTCCGATCTTTCCAAGCATTGACTCGAGATGTTAGATGCTCCAACACAACTTGAATCAAAAATCAGATTCAGTATCCATTGTGATGGATAAGTGTATAAATCTCGACGCTGATTTCAAGAACTTATTTCTTAACTATGATGCTGATAAAAAATCTTGTATGAATGTGATTAGCTATTAAAAGAAAATATTTGATGATTTGAGAGATCTTGATGAGTTTAAACAGGAAGTTAAGGAAGCATTTGATATTGAATATAGTAAAATAAAGGATCTAACGACTACCTTTGAGGAAAATATAACCCTTGAGTAGAATAATCGGATTCAAGAGATACAGGATTTGAATGGAAAACTATATATTGTTTCCCAAATATGGTAGAGGGAAAGGGATATTCGGATAAAGATCTAAGAGAATCTAGTTAAGAAAGATGAGTTGTTTAAGGCTCAGGCAGAGGCTCTGAAGTCTCAGTAAGAAAAGATAAAAGTTTTAGAGAAGAAAGTAGAGGATCAAAGTCAGATCCTAAAGTAAGAAGAGGAAGACCACAAGGAACACAAAAATACAAAAACCATTGTAAAGAAATTGATACTCAAAGAGAAGTAAGTAAAATATATCCAATCCGATATTTTGTTGTATTTTCCTTCTTGTACAAATTTTTCCTATCTTAATGAAATTTGTGTTGATTGTTTTTGTTTGGATGCTTTGTACTAATATTTCAGGTACTATAATTTTTTTCCATTCCATCAAATTATTTTTGAAAATCACAAAGGGGGAGAAATGAAAAAGAATACTAAGAAAATAAGAGATATCCCTAAGTAAGAGGGAGTTTATATAAAGGGGAGTTTTCATTACAGATATTTCTGTAATCAAGATAATGAAAAATCTCATTCTGGAAATCCAGAATACGATCCTTAGTGTTCCAAATCCTAAGGGGGAGTTAGTCGTATTCATCCTTTCCTATATAATAAGGGATATAAGTTTTGTTTTCAATGTATAGAAAAATATTATCTATGTCCTTTTATTATTTTTCGTAAGAATATTTGTGCTTTCCAAAAAGTGGGAGATTGTTGAGGCAATACGGTTTTCCTTATGAATTTTTCATTCCTTCAAACTTGGGGGATATTGATGAGACAATAAGGTTTCCTTATGACTTTACCATTCATTATTGTTTTGAAAATCACAAACACCTTATCTCAAGGAAAAACTCATTTTTACTCTGTGTTTTACTTCTATAAAGAAAAGTTTCATTCCACAAGGAAATTTATCATTCCTATGTTTTTTATTGTTCATTATCATTTCTAAGTGTAAATTTTGGTTTTATATCTAAATCCTAAAAATCATATAACACTGAGAAAAAGACGATTTTGTTTTCAGACTTTGAATTCAGACTCTGAGTTCTTTGAATTCAGATTTCGAACTCTTCTGAGTTCTTACTCTGAGTTCTCTAAATTCAGACTCCGAACTCTTCTGAGTTCTAACTCTGAGTTCTCTGAATTTAGACACCGAACTCTTCTCAGTTCTAAATCCGATTTCTCTGAATTCAGACTTCTAAATCTTATGAGTTATGACTCCGAATTCTCATGAACTTTGACTCCAAACATTGTAAGTTCACGTTCTGAATTCTTATGAATCCAGATTTTGAATTTCCTTGAAATCCAGAATCTGGAAGTCTATAGAGTTTAGGTTCTAAATTCTTTAGAAAATAGAATCCGAATATCCTAGTATTATAGACTCCGAATTAATTTTTCGTTAGACTCTGAACATTTATTAGATTATATTTCAAATATTTGATTTTGGTTATGTAACCATATTTTTTCTTACACATGTTTTTGTTATAAAATGATGTCGTGCAATCAGTTACTAACTAACCGTTCTTTGAGTGAAATTTGTATAGGTCCCTCCAAAATTTAAGGAAAAATATGACCATTGGAGGAGGGAGCCGACCATTGGTGTCGTGCGTATAAATATGATCTCATTTGAAAGATCTCACAACTTGGATGAACTGTTCTATGACTCTAGAGATTACATGTTGTTGTAGTGATTTCTAGAGAGATACTCTCATGCATAGTGCATACTAAACTTCTTGTTTAGATTTTATTTGGGTGGCACTGATTTTTGCTGTGTACAGTCAAGGGCTTCTAGGGATAGAAGATAGAGGTGCCAACTACCATGAAGTTGATGGCTTCCATACTGAGGAAATCAGAGGTGCCGACTACCTTATAGTTGAGGGATTGCAAGGATATCAAGATAAAGGTTGATATTTGAATCAAGGGCTTACCCTGGTGTGGGCAAGACATACTTTCTTAATAGTATAAATCAAGGGACCTTTATCCAAGGTTGTTGGATACCCTTCTCTTTGGGTTAAAAGATTTACTACTTGTTACTTGTTTTATTACATGTTTTCCGCTGCATTTTATTTATTGAGGAGACTATGACTATCTTATACTTCCTTATACTTATGTACTCTGATTTAGTAAGATTCTACACACATTAAGGTAGAATCATTATCTTTGTAAACATTCATTAAGTTTTATTTTCCAGAACTATATGTACAGAATCACTTTTTCAGAATCATATTTCCAGAATTAAGAAAGTGTGTAGAACCTAGAGGTTTTTTGAATTACCTTGTTTAACCTTGTTAAACATAACCATATTTAAATGTTCCAAAGGAATATTTTAAGTGTACAATTAACCCCCTCTTGTATATTGAGTATCAGTATATACTTTATTTAGTATCCATATTATTTCGATCCTAAATTTGGTATTATAGAGTATATCATACTCACATACCATCTCAACATAACTTCCGAGTTTATGTAATAAAACCTATATATTTATATATAGAGTATTATATAGTTTATTATTATGTTAATAATTCATTAAACAATTTAATTAATTCATTTAATAATATTCTCCAATTCAACCCATGATACCAAACTCCTACAAGACCTAATGTGAGTGGATCTTACATCATTACTAAGGTTTACCCAATGTTCTAGATCCAATAGTAGACTCATTTCCCAATTAATGAATTATCCTAGTATAAAAATCATTATTTATTAAATAATTCATGTGTGTGGTAATAATATATAAAATATTTTGAATATATCATTATCAGTGTTCCATGACCCCCAAAACTCCATGCCAACTATGTGAATAGATCTAAAAATATTATATAAATTATTATTTGGTCTAGTCATAAAAAATAGATTTTTTAAAGTTAATGTTTATTAGGGTAGCGTGTGATAGAATGTTTAAAGGTTAGTTTTTGTGAAATATTGAAATAATGATATCAGTTACATGTTTTTTAGTTAATTAAAGTAAACGTGGCATTTTGGATGTGAATTTATTCTTTAAGGTTTGTAATAAATGTTGGGTTTTATATGAAAATTTAAATTTAATTCAAAATATAATTGTTATAATTTATTAAAAGGGTTAATCTCTCTTAATCCTAAAAAATATAGATGATGAGTTATTATCAGTATTTTATAAATGAGATTATGAAGATTTATACCAATTTTTTTCCTTCTAATTTAATATTTATAGTCCATTATTCTTATTGTTCATAGTTCAATGATAGAATTTATTATAAACATTCTTTATTAAAATTCATCTATTATTTTAATCATAGTTTTCACATTGATGAATGAAATTTGAAAGAGTTATGTTATTAATTAATTAGTTCAAGAATTTTATTGAATGTTATTGAATCATTTTTTTGTAGTTGAAATTGATTTTTCTTTATCATATCTTCATCAATTTTTGGTTTATGTTTTTCATAGTCCAAATATTTTATGGTTGATATAATTTTAAGATTCAATCCTGAAATGATGAGTTATGGTTTATAGTGATCAATGTGGTATGATTAATATTTATAGTTTGAAATGTTTTTAAAAAACATGTATTTATCTCCATCGAATGAGTATAAAAGGTTCAGAAGATGAATAATGTTGTCATTGTGTTGATTAGGGTTTGAGAGGTAGCTTATTAGTAAGTGATGCCTTCAAATCTTGAGTGAGTGGACAATATATTATATTTATTTAAATTAAGTAAGTATATCCTTGATCAGTCCAAAGTTATTGATTAGGGTGAGATAGATCTAGATAGTGAGATGAAATTTATAGAACATCTTATAAATATTATGTTTTGTATGGGAGATAATTTCCATGGTAATATTATTTCATCATTATGGTTTATATAGAGATTACAAATGTAGTGAATATAGCATGGGATTGAAAATCTCAGAGAAGGTAGTAATATCTAAAATTATTTTAGTTACATTTATTTATTTCTATATGATTGTTCAAACATGTGGATGTGATTCGTATTATTTGAATGAGTCTTAGGTTATGTTTATTTTAAATTTGGTTCTTTTTGAATAGTCTATGATTATGGTTGTTATATTTGAGGATGAAAAGACTTAAGGGGTAATAAATTAAAAATATTTATGAATTTTAGTTCAAAAAGTTTTACTCTATTGAGGTTTGAGATTATATGATTGAGGTTTGAGGTTTTTGAGGATAAAAATTGTTGATGATGGATCTATTATAGGAGATATAATATTCATATTTTGGGGTTTTACAAATCTTGTAATTGATTTTTGAGGGAAACATTAAAATATTATTTTAATTGAATATTTAAAATAATAATTTTGAAAAAATGACTTGGAAAACAAATTATTTAATTTTTTATAGATGAGAAAATTTAAAATATTTCTTTTAATGGTTGGAAATTTTGAATTATAAACTATAAAAATATATTTTTAATATGTTATTTGTTATTTAATGAAATATTTCTTTTAAAAATATGTAGTATTTTTTTTAATTAAAGTTATCACTTTTGATAAAATTTGGGTTTTATGCTAATTTCTATATGATTTTTATTTTTAATTTTTCTATAAATATGGTATTATTTTCTTTCAAGTGTTAGTGTAAGATGTTCTATTACTATGTATTTGTTATTATAGTTAAATATTATCTATTTGTGATTGATGGTGAAAGAAATATGGAAATATTGGCGGACACTTCCTTGGTCAATGATTGTAATTTTATTAAATTTGTACAATGTGAGTAATGGTAATTAAAGTGGTCAATTATATTAAAGCGTGATGTTATATTTATTTATACAGTGATTACATAGAGAGTATTTATTGTTATAGGTTACTTTTTTTTATAAAATGAAGGTGGAGGCATCCATATTTACCACACTAAAAAAAACATATCCACTTTTTTCATGGGGTCTTTATATTCAGATTTGTTGAGTAGGTGAATTAATAATGACATAGAAAAATAAAAAATGTGGGGTTAATTAAAAAATAATTAGGACCTAACTTATAATCTTTAAGGGTATGTGACTCTGATCCTTTCTTTACATAGTTTTAATAATGAATATTTTTTCCAATATCATGTAAAATTAATTTATGATGGTTGGGTAGTGATATAAGTATGAACATGATATTTTTATTAATATTTTATTCATGTTATTAATTGTTTTTAAAATATATAAATATTCCACTCATGTTATTATCTAAAGGAATTTATGACTTGATTGAATATTGATTAAATATTTATGAATATTGATTAAGTAGAAAGATACAATAGATCATATTAGTTTCATGGTGGAATTTGAAATTATGCATTATGAAGTTTAATTATCTTAAAACAAAATATTTACAATGAACTAATTTATAGGAAATAAATCTTAAGTTATAAAAATTTGTATAGAGGCATGCACAATGCTAAAAGTTGTGTACCACCTATTTAATGTAACTTAAAATTTTTTATAACTCATTGTATTTAAAAACTATAACCAATATATTTTTCAGGACATATTTAAGGGGTTTCATTACTCTTACCATATGGTATTTCAATTTGGAAGGTTACAAGAGGTCCTTGAAAAGATAGCACAGAACCACACCAAATAAGTATAATATTGTGAAAAATGACATTAATATCTTGTCACCTATTGTTATTATTTATCAATATTATATTATTTGTTCAAAGAAGTATGATAGATTATTTTTGGTCTATGAAATCTAATGTGTCTTTTAAACTCTTTAAACATTTTTAACTCCTCTCTAATGTAAATAATTTCAATTTAGATCAAGGGATGAGAATAATTTGGTAGATTTAAATGAGGGATATTTTTTTAATCATTTATTATGATGATTAATATTTTGGTGTATGAGATTATGTATAGTATATCCTAAGATATGAGGTAATTAGAATATTCCCCTAGAAACTATATTTAGATAATTTTTCGGTAGAGGAAAGTGAGATTTCATTGTTGGAATGTCCTTATACACATATGAAAACCCTAACATGGGAAAATCATGATACCTTGTTTAAAATTAATAATTTGATTATATTATACCATTGAGGTCCAATAATAGAGGTTATTTAAAATGGAAACATCACTGGATGATGATGTCTATTGATAGAATTTTTATTTGGGAAATGAAATAGTTACATATTTATTTATAATTTACTTTATTTGACTTTATTTTTTTCTATTTTATTTATAAACACCACATCATGTAAATTTTCATTGGAATGAACCAAAATCATTGTACTAAGAAAACTATTGGGGTGTAAAACTAGTGTACATATTCATAATCCAAACTTATGGTTGTGGTCATTATTATAGTCATGATTAGATATGGATATAGGTATGGTAACAATAATGTTTATATATATATATTGTTATGGATTACGTAAAAAAAGTGTATCAATTTAAGGATGTAATATATTGGGTCTTTTAGAGAATATATTGGTGAGAGTTGGTTTGTAGGGGATATTATTATATTTTTTAGGTGATTCACACAATATTATATAATTTGTGTTTTGGGGAACATAATTTTGGTTTGGTATTGGGTAGTTCTAAAAGATGTGGACCTTACACATGCATATTATGGATATTCTTATTTTAGTTTCCACAAATTTTTCATCAGTATACCCTATTAAAATTAATAAAGATAAATATTCCATGGAATGAACCTACTATATTTGTGTTTATACATAACCTCACTATTTTTATCAATTTATAGACATTTATGATTGAGTTGGTGTTGGGTGGAATTATATAGATTAACCAACTTGTTATCCAAAATTTTTGGATGAGTTATATTTGGAGGTTTATTTTAGTATTACACATCTTTTGGTTTTTTATTTATGGGTTTTTATCATTTCGTTTTATCATTAAATTTGTGGGGTGTTATGGATTACATTTATTATCTATTTGCATATAATCTTTATTGAAAATGATTTTTTATATTAGTAATTGTTTATGTTATAATTATTTTATTCTTCTTCTATATGTAAGGTAAATTCCATCGATTTTATGTGTTTATACCCAAAGTTATAGTAATTAAATCTTCGAAAATTGACAGTGGAACCAGGGTGACATTCAAGATCTTATCCCCAATCCAAGGAGGTGTATAAATGGATTTAATTCATGTAAATTCAAGGATAAAAATATGTTTAAAGATAAAATAATTGATGTGTTTTATTATGATGGTGAATGATATTTTAATCAATATTATGGGATTTGGAGAAAATTTATACGACATAGCATTTACAAAGAAGACACTTCATATTATTCCTCATTGATTTGATGAAAAGGTAATGTCTTCGGAAGATCATAACTTGGATAAATTCCACAGAGATGATTTTTCTATTATGTTGATTGAATATGAAATAACGAAAACAAATATTGTCAATAATAGTAATAATAGATCTATGAAAACAAATATTTTCAATATATGAAAAGGGAGACATATTGGAAAGTCAAGGGTAATGAAGAATGTTCAAATTACGATGAAGATGATTATATATTGATATTTAGAAGTATTTTTTCCCTATAATTTCAATATTCTTTTATAAAATAAATTGTATTAATATAGTTAAAATTCATTTTAAATGTTCCAATTATGGTGTCATTAGAAATTTTATTTCAATTTTCCAATGTTAGTGGAATTTGACATGAAGAAGAAGATTTGTTAAGGAAGATCAGAAGGATAAAATAAAACATACCTTGTATATCAAATTATTTTTCTGGATAGAATGATAATAATTATTCTTATGTTATGAGATTAAATTTATTTTGGAATATGGAGTAAGAAAAAAATGATAATAGTAAAAGTGTTGATGACACATCAATTTAGTGAGATGAAAAAATTCTTGAAATTAGGTTAAATAAATAAGATATATAAACTAATTAAGCTAGTGATAAAAATTGAGAATATTATTAGTTAAAAATTAAATGTATCCTCAAAAGTGTTTTAATGTAATGAATTTACAATATATAAATCTCTTAAAAAATAATAACAATTAAAAGAAGTCATAATAATCATCAATTATTGCTGATGTTGTATTTGGTAAGAAAAAATAATCTTTATTAATAAATATGGATGATTTAAAAGTTTCTCTAATTTAGGTGAAGAACATAAATTAATATTTTGAATAATTTTTTTCACTAGGTATAAGCAAATTTATACCACAAAACTAAAGTTGTTTTTTGCTAAAAACCACATGATGAAGTATAAGTTCATTTTTAAGAAACCAGTTCAAATGATTTATGAAATTTTGAAGAAGAATGAGAAGGGGGGTTATGTGTGGAGGATTCATCATGACTATATTAATTTTCAATGTCCATAATCAATAGGTATAAAATGTCTTGATTATCTAGAATATAAAAATATTATTCAATTTTGAAATACAGATGAGAAGTTTATTGTATAAAAATTTAGTTTCTATAAATCAATTTTATTTGGAAACATTGTTTTTATCAAAAAACTATTATAATGTGGACATATTTTTTTCTGAGAAATATATACTATATAGAGAAAGAAGAAAATAGCAATCATTATTATTTTTTAAAATAATTCAAATAAAATGATAAAATTATTGTAAGATAACAAATTGTATGGACTAGTAAAAATTAATATTTAGTGATTCTATTATCTCTCAAAAAATAAATTTATTGTTATAGAGGCTATAAGAACATGGATAACAAATGTTTTTTATTGTTTGTTTATTTTAATGTTTGTTTTGTTTGTTTAGTGAGGATTAATATTATCTTATGATATTTTTTAGAATAGTTGGTTTTGAAAAAGGTTACTCAATGTTTTTATACATTAGTTATATATAAGAAAAAAACACATTCTATTGAAGTTATATTGAAGGCATCCTAAATTGAGTGACCTTGGATATTATATAATAATTTTTCATCCTATATTATCGGGAAAATTTAGTTGAATGAATTTAAAAAAAATTCAAAGAAGGATCTATCAAATTTGGGAATGGTAACCCTATTAAGATTAATATAGTTTTATTGAATAGAATTGGTGAGAGATATGTGTTGTTGAGGAATACATCATACATAAATTAATAAAAACTAAATCATCTATGTGGGTTCTATATTTTTAAAATTTTAAGGAGTGAGAATATTAAATAAAGGTTAAGAATTTCTTAATGTCTAAAGAACGAGTGGTATTATTTTTAAGTGGGATAAGTATATAATTCATGTTACATGAGTATTAAATAGAAAAATTCATTGTAAAATTAAATGATTAACCATCTATGACAGAAAAATATTAATCATAAATTTTTTTCCCATTCCATATAAAATATAAAAAAGGAGAGAAAATTGGTTTATAACAATTATAAAAAAGGATGTACAGTGAATTATCCACAAAAGATAATGTATATTCATACAATTTTTATTATATTTGACTGAGGTTGGAGTCATTCACATTTAATTTTTACCCATGTAAATGTTTTACTTCTCACTTTCTAATTTCATTTAATTTTTTATAATTAATTATTAAATTTGATCAAGTTTTATAAATTTGATTCATAAATTTTGATTCAAGTAAAATCATAAAAATATTGTCTGTTAAATGACATTTTTACTTATTCACCTCCCTCTTAATTTATTGGTATCCTATTTAAGGCCTCCTCAACATTGAGTAATATTTTATCTCTGGAGATATAATGTTTGAGATATGTTTTACTATATTCTCCCATTATTATATAATGATGTTTGAAATTTAAAACATATTAAGGATTTCTAGGTATTATGCATTTCTTATGTCTCATGATTATTAATGATTCTTTCATTAATATATATTAGGGTTAATTGAATTTAATTTTTATAAAACTTCTAATAATGCCTCATAAGGGATTATAGCATGGTCACCTCTTAGAGAAACCCATGATACAAATAAAATCTCATTATCACTTTATTATAATATTTTTTATATTGAATGTGAATAAACATAAGGATTCTTTCTTGAATAAAATAGATAAAATAAAGAAAAATATATTATGAGTGTAAATAAAAATAGAGTTAGAAGATATTTTATTAGTTTTTTAGAGGTATTTTATATAATTCAATCATTTATCATATTTTAATAGGATCTTAATTATATTTATATTTATTGGAATTCTATCACTCTAGGAATCTCACTTTCTTTATTTTAGGTGTTAGTCCATTTTTCTAATAAATATACAAGCCCTGTATGTCTTGGGTGTACTTTTTAAACAATTTTATTGTATAGAAGCACTTTTATTATCACTTAATCACATCCAATCTTAAGATATACACAAAGTATTAGGATAATTAGTTTATATTAAAACATAATATGTCACAATCAGGTTTTATTCACTCCAATTTACTTATCTCATTAGTTGTACTGGATAATGATAAAAAGAAGCATTTAACATACAAATAAAATGTTACAAAATCATTTTAATGTATGATTGTGGAGAACCATTTCCTACCCCTCATCACCTAACTCATTAAATTTATGGATAAGAAGAAAAAAATATTGAAAAAAGAAAATAATAATTTCACCTTTCGTATAAATATTAGTTCACCCGTTTTTACTAACCAATGGGTTATGATTCCTTAGATAAGATATCCAAACAGAAAATGGAACACAAAAATACTGAATGATAAAATTTTGAAAAGAAAATAAAATTAATTACTAATATCAGATGAATTTATAACACCTAAAAAAGATAACATGCTAAGAGTCTAAATATTTCTACCTATATCAACCAGACACACATTTCTTTTTGGAATCCTACCTGATTAAAACACCATAGTTAAGTAAGCTTGGATTGGAGTAGTGGTTAACAGGGGTGACCATCTGGGATGCTTCCTAGGGTGTGTGTGTGAGTAAAAAAAATAATTATTAATGAAATTTTTGTCCTATGCGGATAATAATTAGTCTGATGATCTAATTATGCACATAGGTGGGCCTTAGCTAGGGGAAAATGTTTATAAGAGGAAACTAGTAGTTATTAGTGGGCTAGGAATTGTTGGCCATATTTAGGTGAGGTTTCTATACTATTAGTGGAGCCAAGTTGTTACATTTGTATTAGAGGAGGTACCAAGCTAGAAGTGCAGTGGAACTGACTGGGTTGAAATCTACGGTCTACAATGGGAAAATTAAATCACGAGGGGGGTGATTGTAACCCACAATAAAGATAAATAGTTAAAAGGATAAATGTTACTACCCATTTCAAAAATCTATACCTTTTTTTGAGCCTAAATGATTAGGAATCCATAGTTAAGTGTGATTGGTATTCTGGGACGTTTCCTAATGTGTGTATGAGTGAGGAAAGAGCACACTAAAATAACCTGTGTTAGCCTTTGGGGATAATAATTATTTTGATGATCCATCGGGGCACATGGATGGGCCAAATATAAAATGAAATTTGTTTTTAGGGAAATTTGTGGTGACTAGAGGGCCATGACCTGACGACCATGTTAAGGTGGGTTGTTTGTGCTTTTAGCGGGCCCTATTTATTAAAAAATTTATTTTGGAGGGAAATCCCACTCTTTTGGGTTCTTATTATTCTTATAAACATCTACTAATTTTTTTAGGTTGTATGTTTATTTCATATGGTATGGCTTTCATGCGATCACTCAATGTGGGAAATTGGATATTCGAGAAATTATAGAATATGGTTACAAGTTCCATGTTTCTCCTCCTTATATTTTATTAGTTTGCCTTTATAGGGATAGTTTTTCCCCTTTCCCAATTAAGTTAGATAGGTTTTATTAATGATCTATTGTGTATATTTTTCTTATTTATGTGCCCCATATATAATCTTCCTTACATAATTGACAATAAAAACATACTTATTACTAAAATATATTTTATTAGTGTTGTTGTAAATGATATGAAGTTTACGTTGTCATTATTGAGAATACATATATGTTTATGTTCTCAACCCTACCTAAATTGAGGATGTATGATCCATTGATATGTGTCATTGATTTAATTTGTTTCATTTATGGTAAAATGGGTGAAAAGTTTCTTATGTTAGATTCATTAACAGAAAAAATAATACAAGGTGAAGAAGATTAGTGGAATTTTTTAAGAATAATAATAACCCTCAAGAATGGGAAATGAGATGTTAGAGTAAGTTTTGAATTAATTTCCAAGATCCATGATCCTCCTCCTCCTCCTTATATTTCTTTAGTTAGCGTCAACATGGATAGATTGTTTATCCTCTTATGCAATTTAGTTAGGAAGTTTATATTAAGAATCTATTGTGTATATTTTGATTGTTCATGTATCCCATGTGATACCTTCATTATATAAATGACAATTAAAACTTCCTTCTTACTCAAACTTATTTTCTTTGTGATGTTGAAAAAAATATGACATTAGTGTTGTCATTATTGGGAATACATACAAGGTTATGTTCTCGCCATTACCTGAATTGTGGATACAGGCTCCATTGGTATGTGTCATAGATTTAATTGGTTTCATTAATGGTGTAATGGGTGGAAATTTTCTTATTTTAGCTTCACTAATATAAAAATCACAGTTATAGTAATAGCTGACATGACAGGTCATTATCCCATAAGACAGAGCATCACAATGCTATTTTCATTCAATGGTGACATTGTATTGGTCTTAAATGATTGTAGTGTGATATGGTTCCTTTTTAAATTATAGGTATTCATGATCCATCAACTCTAAATCATTACAATCATTAGGTTCTCAGGTATAATTTCTATGTTCTCACACTCTTGGGTGTTGTGTAATCAACGAGCTTCATTTGAAAACATTTTGTGTTGTTTCACATGTAGTTTATAGGCATTTAAATATCTATGTCATATCTATTTCTTCAAAAAACCATTGATTTATCAAAAAAAATTATGTCATATCTTTGCTTCTTTACCAATTTCAAAATTAAACCGTACTTCCAAAATTTATCAATCTAATTTTAATATCAACGTCATGAATAATCAATGAAAATATATATTTTATTCCAATTTAAATATTGAAATTAAAAAACTATAAAATTTTGAAGCAATAAATTATTTTCTAATAAATTATGATAATTATTGGGATATTAAAATTGAACTTTAGTAAAAACAAATAAATCCATATTTTTATAAATATACTCTTCCCATGTTTTGTGATTGTATAATTTTTTTATATGTTATATAGAGAAATATTTCACAATATACTATCATGAATATACAAAACTCTTTTTGGGAATTAAAAGTCACCCCCTTGATCTTATAAAAAATCCAATTGAAAGTGAGAGGACAAAATATTTTTTAACCATATATTCATGGTATATATATTTAGGGGAAGCTATAAAAAAATAATATTATAATGTTTTATCAAGTATTATGGCACTCAGTTCTAACTAAATAAATTTATTTTTATAAGAATTGATTTATATACTGAATTATTATATCATGTAGTTAAAGATATATTATTATAACACAAAATCATGATGTATAGGTGAAAAAAGGGATTTATTAATTAATATTTTTTATATATTAAAATATTTCTAAATTTGTAATATATATAGTGAATTTTTCATATTTATAGATATAAGTTATATTGGATTTTACTTTTTAATTCATGTTAGTTTATTTAAATAAAATAGAAAATTGTAACACATATTTTAATATGTAGCTCAAATTATTTTATTATTCTAGATATATCATAACCCACACATTTATATTTTTGTATCTATAGGTTGATGATTAAAGAGTAATTTTAGACCTCAATTAAAGGAACTAGATAAGACCAACATTAGTAGAAACTATGAACCAATGTTGATTTCCATTCAATATACCCAATCATAATAGCCTAGTTCAAAATTGTTCAATGTTTGTTCTAAGTGTCCCACCATTCACTAAATCCTAGTATCCCAAAAACATTATATCTGTGTTGAATATCACATTAAACACATAAGTAATTCAGTGGACATGAATAATACTCAATTCTTATCAGAAGATCCCATATAATATAACAATTCAACCCTTATAAACCTTTATAATGGATCATGACATAACCATTACAAAACTATATAATTTCCTAGAGACTCTTGATTTCATTCTTACACTGTGGTGAATATCACCTTTATATAGAGCTCTTTTTAACTATGCTAACATCACTAGTCCATCCTTTCATAAGAAAACTATAAAACTAACAATTATCAATATATAGAGCTCACCACATGATCCTAAACAACCAAAATACACTTTTTTATATACCAAACATCTTAATACAAAGCTATATGACTCTGTTTTTCTTAGGATGTTTTATAAAATTTCCATTTTTTGTCTTGAAAATTTTAAATTAATTTATTAGAATTTATTTTTACATTTTTTAGGTGAATGAGTGAAGTTACGGGGTAAATGAAGTTTATAGATGATAAAATTCAGAAATAGATACAACTAAGTACCCAATGGGTGTCAACGATACCTGTCATATGAGGAAGAATTGAAGTGGTCACCCATGAATGACCACAAAATGGCTAGTGTCCACCCAATGACCTATGGTTATCCATTAGGTACCCGAAACCATTCAATTTATGATTTTAATAAAATTAATTTTTATATTTCATGGTCATGGGATTTGGTAATTAATTCTATATTTTTCCTTCAAGTAAGGATTAGCTTGGTATTTATTTTCTCTAATATACTCTTTTCCATCCAATATTCCTCTATTTTTTATAATACATTTTTTCATAAAATTTAATTTAGTTTAATTCTATATGAATGGGATATTGAGTAAAATGTTTTTGTAATATTTTATTATATGTTTATAAATTTTCATTTTATATTTCATTCTAATGCAATATTTCCTTTTGGTTTTAGTAGAATTATTGAATGTTAGTGAAAGAGAAGTAATTGGATATCCACTAATAATCAAGATTATTTACCTAAAAAACGCATGTAGTCTAAACATTATTTACAATTTTAATTCCATACAATAATGTATTTTAATAATTGTAATTATTGTTATTTTTTTCATGGAAATGGAAGTTAATCTGGAAAATAATTAATAAATGGATTATAATAGACTATAAGAATCAATTATATATGAAAATTAACTATAATTTTATTTTTATTTCATAAAGTTTAACTCCACATTTTTATTTAAATGTGCTTATTCAAGCGATTAATATTTATTATTGAAGATAATATTAAGTTATGGATTAATGTATTAGAAATTCATATATATTTGTTGAATTATAGTATTAAATTAGTATATTTAGTGATTAATAGCCTCTATATATTTGAAATGGTTTATATAGGTATAGATTTTCATGGTTCTCTACCTTGTTATTTTGAGATAGTGGCGGTGTTTGTGGTAATATTAGAGGTGAATAGTGAGAGAGAAGTTAATTTTGAGTGGAAATTTCAATTGACCCCCAAATTAGTCTATAATAATTATCAATATGTTATGATTTATTAAAAGTGGGGTGTTCTATTTATGTATTGAGTATCATAATTGGTTTTTATGTCATATTACTTACAGCTAGTAGGATATGTTATATAACATTGTAAATATTTAATGTGAAAGGATTTGGTGTCACCGTTGGTATTTTCAACAATAGGATTGGGTCATAGTTCATGGATGTGATTTTATAGGGATATTATCATTGTGTCATGGATTTTTTTTTGTGTTGTGCTTTTATTATTTCTAGATGGATTTATTAATTAAAGGGATGGAAATGTTTTACCATGAAAGTCATAGTTCTTTGTTATTATTGCATAATGATTCTCATTACACCATAAAGTAACTTGAAATAATTATATTTGAATAATTATTTATCATGAGATATTTGGAGAGATAAGGGAGATTTGTTCTATGTTTTTCAAAGAACTAGTTGACTGACACACGTTACAATGTAATGTAGACCATTAAATTATTTTTTTTTGGTACCTAATTTTAAAAATAATTTTTTTAAAAATATTATACTAAATTACTCTTCTTTATCTCTAATTAATGAACCCTAAGATCTTTCTTGATCCCCTAGAACATTCTTCTACAAATTTATGATTTATATTCCTTCAAGTGGGAAAATCTATGAGAATTTATACCCAACTTTCATTCTTCAACCCCAAATATTTTTTTGGGTTCTATGGAGGATAAAAGTAATGTATTGATGTGAGGTTAGTAGATTATAATGTTATTTAGGATCTCCATAAGAATATTGTAGTTGAGACTTTCCTTTTGTGACATGTTTACTGAATTAATGATTGTGATAAATTATTCTAACTTGTCTTTTCTATGAATTGAGTGATATTTTACAGTTTGGTTGATGTGACGATGGAAAAATTCTATACTTTACTAGGAATTAAATTCAAAATTACTTTAATTAATAAATAATTTTTGAGGAATAAAGGGTTTAACTGATATGAAATAATGAATTAATTAAAGGATGGTAAATATTTTAATTTGAGTTGGAAAATTTTTAAACCAAACGTATTGGATGGGGAAAAAGATTATAAGAATAGAGATTAGTTCAATTGATACTTAATGTGGAAAACATTAGAGTTTATTTATGATGCATGATTAAATTTCTATTTTACAATAGATATACAACCTATGAATTGTTTTTTATGTGTGGAATTTATATTAGTGATGAGGGATATGATGTTTGAGGTAGCAATGGTATGATAGAATCATTTGGTTTTATGGTGGTTAGTAGAGGTGGGTTTCTTAAGGATATATAGTTGTTATTATAGAGGTCATAATTCATGAGTCAATATTAGATAAAGTTTTCATGGTTTCTATGTTGTGTGTTTTATTGTGATGACTTGATATTACTATTTTTGTATATAATGTTGGTGATATGCTTTGGTATTTTCCTAACATTTCATGGAAGGTTTCTGATGATATGGTGATTGGTAGTATGTAGTATTGATAACAGCAGTGGTGTTGTGAGTAATGTATTACTTCTATCATGGTTTCATATTTACCATTATTGTAGCTATATCACTATGTGGTCATTTTCATTATAGTGGTATGCTCCTTGCTATGGTGGAAGGTAGTTGTTACAGCTGTAGCTACTATCATTATTAGCTTGGTTTTCATGCGGTGTTGGTTTCTTTGGTGTAGCTATGGTGGTAGATAAAATGTGATGGGGGATTAATTTTATTATTATACTTTATTTTCTTACTTGATTAATACTTATATAAATCATTCACTATCAATATAATATCCATTTTCACTTGACATAAGATATTTTAGGGGACGAACATCTTGAGTATACCTATATGCTTATAATTTTATTCTATTTTGTTTTCCAGATTTATAAGAACAGGTTGATGGTGGTGCCATGAAATTATAGTTCGTTCATGAGTTGATATAACCAAGGGAAGTATGAGTCACTTGTTGGTGTATTTTAATGTAATTATTAGATATTGTTTTGGATTTGTATTTATATTATATTCAGGTATCAATTATATGGGATTTTATTGTCGTATTTTTTCCATAAATATTTATTTTATTTGGTTTATTTTTTAATTAAAATGCTTCCCATATTTTTTTTTATATATTTAGTGATACCTTCCATCCTATGAACTATTGGAGTTTGGATTTTTGGGTTATATTTAATCTTATTGTATCCTCAGGAATAGTATTAGTACTGTTAGGTCATGACATGGTTTACGTAAATTATTGATGACATAGTGTATTTGAATGTAAAAACTTACATGGAGAGTTTTATATAATACAAATAATATTTCGATATGAATTACTGAAATTTATTTTTATTGGTATGTTAAATATAGATAAAGTGTTACAATCATTTCTGTAATTAATTAATGATAGATGAAATAGAAATGGGATAACAAAGGATCATGTAAATATGTTTTAAATGAAAAATCTAATGTATTTTTATACAAAATATTAATAATTTATAACATTATAATTAAATTTTTAACATTAAGATAAATTTAGTGATTCAAAAGAGATCTATAATTTTTTTTAATTAATTTGGGAATAAAATAGAATGAAATTCATTGAAACAGTTTGAAGTTAAAGACAGGAGAAAGTTCATAAATCCTTAAAGAAGTGTTTAATTGATAAATACTTAGTGAAATTTCATAGAATGATGTGTCTGGATTTGGTATAATAATTTTGTATTTAAAATTATAATTATAGAAGTGTAATTATTTAAAAATAGGTTTTCGGTTTGTTCCCAATTGATATGAATTTTTTATTAGTTGAAGGAAATTATCTTAATGTTACAATGGAAGAAAAGTCTGTGAAATTATATTATGATCTTATAATGAAAGTATGTAACATGAAATAACTTAATTTTACTAATTAAATTGGGGGATTATTCTTTCTAAATTTTATAAATGTTGAACACAAGTTTTTTTTATGTATTTATTTTATCTTTTTAATTTTTATATGATATCAATGTGTCTAATAGAATTTTGAAAATATTTAATGTTTGTGATGGAATTATAAAAAGATGAACTACTTGATTTCACTTTAATTAATATATTGTGATTATTAAATAAATAATATATCATTGTGATATGTTCAAGTTATTTTACAACTACCCATAAGGAATCATTAATCATTGCGGTGAATTGATTTTAGAATTAATTGTTAATATTTCTTAAAACTAAAACAAAAAAGTTTAGAATTTTTTATTTCATAGGAAAACACATAGAGGAATGGATCTAAACTATGGAGCCTTAGTTTTATAGTTATTATGAACTATTTAAATGTATCAAATAAATTTAAACTAATTTAAATTAATTAAGAATGATGAAATCGCATAAAAAATTTATAAATACAACATCATGATATATTAATAAATATAAAAGTTTTTTTGGATATATATGTTATTTTTGGAATTGTATCTAAACAAATTCTGGGTCTTGTAATTTTATCTCTTATTACTTATATATTTTCTACGATCAAGTACTTCAATTCTTTTAATAACTAGGTGATCCAAAACCATGTTTAGTTATATCCACTCAAAATAATTTTATGATCAATAACTAGTTAAATAAAATAGTTTATGAATTAAATATAAATTCAACAATCAAAAAGGTAATGATTAAGATTATCATAAAAGAAAATTTATAGAATCATTACAAAATTAAAAAATCCCAAAAAATTATTAAAAATAAATTATCATCATTATTGAATCACCCTTCATTATAAATAAAAAAAGATAATATTCCGATCATATTTTAAAAATAACAAAAGAATTAATTCATTTTGGACATGATATAGGTTTTAAAAATAATATCTATAAAAAAAATAAGTCATTTAATCTTCTAATCATCCTGTGAAGAACTCCAACAAGTGATTAATCCAAATATTATTGTCCATCCTCTAAGGAATGACATTTTTTACTAAGACCGCCATCCCATATATCTCTTTATATATCATATATCTTATTACCTTTGATTTTGTGTTAAAGTCCCTTTAAAACAGGGATTCAAAATCATGTTATATGTCCAAAATAAAACATTAAAATAAATCTCAATGTTTTTAAAAATATAGAGAATAATTAATATTCATGTTAGTTAAAATATAAAAAACCATGGCCAATAAAGTTTTTCCATAATGTAGACACTCCCCGACGAATCATTTTTCACCATAGCATGTCCACTCACTATTTAGATTATTTATTTTTTAACTCCATGATTTATTCATAAAATATAACTAAACAATATTTATATCAATATCTAGATCTCTATTACCTAGTAATCACATCATTAACCTATATTTTGTTATTTATATCTCCATATCTCACCATGATATAATCATTGTTCAAAACATCCATGATTCTTTCACAATGACTCTCAAACCACGATCAATGTCCTATTAGAAAAGGTTTGAACCTATTTCTTATTAATATTTAACTAATACATTAATACCATTACATAGTGTTCTTTATGGTTTTCATATAATTTTCTGTCTACATTGAATAAGTCCATTATGATTATTTTCCTCTCTAAACACACCATATTATATTCCATATAATTACCTATTACATGGTTTTTATTTTACTATAGAGTGGTCCCATCCATTTTTTTTACTTTATTATAGACTCCTCATAAATTATATTCCATCCATAAAACATTAAACCAAACTAAATGAGACATCATTAACTCATAAAAACATTTTTATTTCTATTTAAAATGCTATAGAAATTTGTGATATCAAATCCATCCACACATAAACTCTTAGTTATCCGCAAGCATAGATCTCCACATAATCACAAAGAAAATATATCATATAGAAGATTTAAACTTAAAAATAAGTAAAATAAAATAAATAACAATGAGTAATAAACTTCTAAACATCACATGTAAATATATATCTAACATCTCATATTATAAAAAAATAAACTATATTTTTTACTTTTAAACTAAATTTATTAATAAATATATTTTATTATAATGATATATTTTATCTAATGATTAAAATTCATGAAAAAATGTGTTAGAAATTAATATAAAATATTTCTCTCATCACTTGAGGATCATTCAATTAGTCTTATACACAATCTTTGATTGTGTTCATTCGAAAATCAATCTTGAAAGGTTTCTAAATTTATACTTTTAAAGAAAAAAACATTAATAATTATGTTTAAAAAAAATCATTTAGTTTAACAGTTTTTTATATAATTATGTAATAATTTATGATAGATTCTCAAAATTTAGGCCTAACTCTTTATGAAAAATGCATGATTTATAATTTTATATTCAATAATAATCTCATCCTTCACCTTTCTCTAAATGTTTTAAAATATATTTCCCATTAAAAATATTTTCCTCTTATCAAAGGATAAAAAATCATAATAAAGAATGCAATTAAATATTTCCCTCTTTTTTCTTGATATTTTTTCCATGTATTATTTTTAATAGTATCCATGAAAGTATAATGTAAAAAATAAACTTTTGAAGCCCTTCTATCACAACCAATGATAACGTTTCACAATAACATTTTATAATATATTTTATCCACTAATGAAATAGGTCTTACCCCACATATATGTCAGTGTAATCCTGAATTAGTACCATGATAAAGGTAGGAAGGACAAATAATATTATAATGCATCCACCCTGAAAATCAGTTTATAGTGACCTAAGTATAAGGGATAAATAGTAATCAAACATGTACACAATAAATACACTATGATTTGAATATTATAGTTTTTAAAAATATTCCATTCATGTTCTAGTGGCTTATATTTACCAATAATCACTCAATAAATCTGATATTTGGATGGAATATTGATTGCACCGTGATTCACTGTTTCATTTTCACCATTACACCACTATGCTAAACTTGTTTTGTATTGAAAATTATAAAAATTACAACAAATTTCACTTCATGGTTGATTAAATTATTTTTTTATTACTATTAAAAAGGTAAATGTTACTTTTTTGATAATTACATTGTAGGTGGAGGTTATTTGGAGGGCCCATGATGATGTCCAAGAAAAATGGGCCAAACTGCACGAGATCTATACACACCAGTGGACTCTACTGCATATTTGTACTGAACCGTGCATCCAAAATGGGCTTAAGTTTTTTATCGTCCAAAATTCATTGGTATAAATTTAATATGATGGAACCCATGCCACTTTTTTACACTAATATTCCCATCCGAACCTATTTGTCCAGCACACCAAATCTGCACGAATCCAAAAGTGGTCTGATGTAATCTGTCCATATCTCGAGATGTAGGTGTAAAAATGAAGACAAATGTTTTTTGGAGATATTAAGGAGGTGTGGATAAAACATTTTATATTTTCTCAAAGTGATATAATGCTGTATACCCACTAAATATAATGAGAAAAATGGTTTTACACAATATTTGTTCCCAAAACCACCTTCCACATTTTCTGTAAAATGATACCTTTGTCGCCTCATTTGTAAGTTAGGACATGGAGTGAAGTTCTGAAAAATTGGAGTTCTATAGGAGTCTTATAATAATTATATAAGTTCTAGAGGCCCCTATCCTCCTAGGGTAATCAAAGACAACAGCGGATTTCCACCCGATCCTTCTCCTCCTCTCGATGGCGAGCTAAACAGTGGACGATCATTTTGTGGGAGTTACACACACTTGGGATTTAGTTCCGACACTTGTTATTATACTATTTTTGTGTAATTTGTGTGTTAAATATTTCACTTATTATTAATATTAATGTTTTTATCCTCTAAATGTATTTCATTTCTTATAATTAATTAAAACAATTTTTATCTCCATACTGATTGGGTTGAGATTTCAAGTGGGGATATTGGATTGTCCCAATTAGAAAACATATGAATCCTTTTTATCACAAAAAACCGTTATACATTAGTATGATTTGGTATCCCTTGTTCTATGCTTGAGGTTTAATCCTTGACAAAATGATTTTTTTATTAATTTTTGGTACATTGTGCTTCGATTTAAGAGGCAAGAGGGGAAGCAAGATTTTGACAACCCTCAAACAAGGAATTAAACAAAACCATGTATATTTTTTCTTCTTCAGAACAATGAAATTTATAAGATGTGTAGTGAACATGAAATGATCTTCTTTTCTCATAATTATTTAAACACCACCTTAATCTATCAACTATTAAACTGTTTAAGTTAAGTTATTTTCTTAAAACTATTTTCTAAATCACCCCGTTTTTAGTAATTTTTATTAAAAACACATACTCTAAACCTATAAACTCTACTTGTGAGATGACATGGGGTCTTCCCTATACTATAAATCATCCTTAATAACATAATAAATTTGACATGTCACAACAACACAGTCATAGTTTTTCACCATTTTCGGGGAGCGCTTTTGTATTTAGTGCATGTTTTTTATAATTGTTCTGTAAAGATTATGAATATTTATTTGTTTTATCTTATAACTTTGCATATATTTTTTTATTATGATTTATTTCTTGTGTAGTTTATGTGAATGAAACATTCCACTTCATGAGACGTAACACCTTTCAAATATAAACCTGAGAGGATCCTATGTCAACGACACCAAGATATATAAGACAACCCTTTAAAGGAGGACACACCACAACTTGAGACTTTTCTAAACCCCTATTATTATGAAAAAAAATTAGAACCTAAAATTAATGAGTATAATATGGCTGACAAAAATCGAACACTAAAATAACTAACCTCACCTGATGTTGATATCCAACACACATATATTCCAACGAAAGGCGAGGCACCCAATTTTGAACTAAAATATGATCTAATTCACTTATTACCAAGCTTCCATTAACTTTTGGGAGAATATCCACACAATCATTTAAAAGAATTTCACATTCTGTGTTTCACCTTAAAACATGATTATGTTGATTAAGAATAAGTAAAGATTAGGGGATTCCCATTTTATTTAGAAGATACTTCAAAATATTGGCTTTACTATGTTAATTCACCAATTAGTGGCTAGGAGGACATGAAACGCCTCTTTCTTGAAAAATACTTCCCAACCTCTCGAGCTAAAATAATAACAAAATAAATCTATTTAATAAGGAAATCAAAAGGGGAAACAATTCATGAATATTGGGAAATATTTAAAAGTCTTTGTTTAAGTCGTCCAAACTACTAAATAAGTGATCATCTTTTAATTCAGTATTTTTATGAAGGTTTAATTCCTATTGATCAAAATACGATTGATGCTACTGTAGGTGGTTGTTTCTTCTGGAAGTGGGTATGAACTTGTTTGTTTAAGGTTCAAACTTTCCAATCAGTTTCTAACAAGTTAATTTTTAGAACTGAAAACATCCAATTATTTTATGTCAATTTTGACATACCTTCCAAAGGTAGGTGCCCATTAGTTAGGGACTAATGAGGCTTAATAATTTTCATTGGATGAGAATATGTGAGGTTGTACTCATCACACCTTTTGGGGGGGATTATTTTCTACTCCGGGACTCTCTTATAGATTTTTCTTTATGTTCGTGAATCCTTATTAATTTACCAATCATGAAAATGAGTTTTTCCTTTAGATCTTGCAATCAATGATTGATATGTAGGAGATTTAGAGAATATCTTATATGTATTTGAGGTTATTCATCAATAAAATATAATATATATGAATTAGTGATTCTTATTCAATGGTATCCTTACATACATTATATAGAACTACCTTGGTCATCATGATGACCATACATGTTTTAAACCCACTCAGTGGGAAACTTGAAGTTTTTTTTCGTTCAGAAAGATATGGATTATTTTAGAGTTGGGATCATACCTACAGATGGGCTACCTATGTATCCTTGTGACAAAAGGAATTAGAACCCACGTAGTTTGAGTGAAGAAGTATGAGGTTTATGCATGATTAATGGCCCAAAGAAAGATGTTATAATTACTTTTACACTCTAAGCTCATGTGAGTCATGCTCGGTGTGAGAAACAAGAGGTACTAGTAAAACCTGATGATTGTGCCATGAAAGATGCAGTTATAAGAAATGATGTGGGGCTTACGTATATTTTACTACCCAGATATATGAATATTGGGACTTACTTCAGGGAAGAAGTCCGGGAACATGGTCCATAATGGTATATGTGTTTTATAGAGATTTGGATTCTTAACTTAGGACATACACCTGAGAATAATTCCCAAATTAGAGGGGACTGATGATTGGGTTTTATTCCTGAAAAGGAAGCCCAAATCAAAAGAAATTTTGACTGGGGTTTACTCCTAAGGTGGGTACCCATATTAATGGGATTTTTAATTTGGGGATTACTCCTGAAAAGGAGGCCCAGGTTAAGAGAACTTATGAATAGGGATTACTCTTGAAAAGGAGGCCCAGGTTAAGAGAAATTATGACTGGGGCTTAATCCTGAAAAGGAGTCCCAGGTTAAGAGAAATTATGACTGGGGCATACTCTTGAAAAGGAGGCCCATGTTAAGAGAAATTATGACTGGGGCATACTCCTTAAAATGAGGCCCTGGTTAAGAGAAATTATGACCGGGGATTACTCCTAAAAAGGAGGCCCGGTCTAATGGAAATTATGACTAGGGATTACTCTTGAAAAGGAGACCCAGGTTAAGAGAAATTATGACTGGGGATTACTCCTGAAAATGAGGCCCAGGTTAAGCGGACATGATACTTGGGTCTTACTCCTAAGCAGGAGGAACAAATCAAAATAACTTCTTAGAATTCCTTTCAGATAAGGAATCCATCAAAGGAACCATGCCACAATGGAATTGAAGAGGGTTTTTAAGGCTATATCTTGAAGAGGAGAGATGAATTTAAAGAAAGAAAGTGAATTAGAAGGAGGTGCGCAAGTCCTGGTCTGGTGCGCAAGTCTTGGTCGCGCCAGTATACTTGCGCGACATGAGTTCACTTGGGAAACGGAGAACCTATATGGTAATACTTGGGCGACATTGAATTGGAGCCCTTAGTATCATCCCTAGAGGCTTTTAGATGGGTGGCGCGTTGGTTTCCTTGAGAGGAAAAGGCGGTGTGAAAGTGTCTTCACTTCCCTTAAGGGGTGGACACTTAAGCGTGCATGTATTGATGAGTTCTAATACTTAGGTTGTATTCTTCCTCTTTAGAGCTTCCATTATAGGTAAATAATTACCTTAGAGGTGTTCAGAAGACTTATAATGGAGATTTGGGCGACTAGAGCTTGAATATGAGTTTTGGACTTTTCTTCCCCGAAATGGGGGGCCCACATGGGGTATTTATAGGCCATATGAGGTCCATGGTAGAAAAAATAATAGGGAATGCAAGTGACTTGCACAACCCATATTTGGCGCGCAGGTATACTTGCGCGACCTTAAAGAAACTTGTGCAACCCATGTTTAATGAGTTCCTTATTCATGCCTCTGTCATTTTTTGATGTTCTTCAAAGGATGAATCACTTTGTGCTTAATATATTCCCCTTTTTCATTCGTTAGACTCTGTGACAGATAGGAGCGTCAACAAAAGTCCACCCTCAGAGTTGGATCTGAAAAAGGAAAGAGGATTTGACACTGAGGTAAAGGAGAAAACCAAGGATTTTGGGAGCGCATGTCACGAACCACAAGGGTACAGCCTCACCTATAAATACGGGTGCCAATCTCATGTAAATCACCTGTATTTCAAATCACCTCGCTCTCATCGCGCAAGTGGGATCTCGTTCGCATAAGTGACTCAGCTTTCCGCTCGTCCGCGCTTCTGTTCGTGACACGTTTTTGTAGAGAATTTTTGACTTTCACACCAGTACTAGCATGGTAAAACTTGCGCGTCCGACGTGGACTTACGTGTAAACATTATACTTGCGCGCCTTAATTCCTTAGCCATTTTTTTTCAAATATCTTCAAAAATTTAATGAAAACCCATCTTAATTAAAAGCCATTTATCTGATCTTTGTGCAGAATCAATGGCTCCCAAAAAAATTAGATCAGATGATGAGTTGGCTAGAAAGTGTATTGATGACATGATGAACATCGTTGTCCATGATTACTATGATATATACGACAGAACTCTCACAGATTTGGCGAAGTACTTGAAGAAGTATCATGTTAATTTCCCACAGAGCATTTACTTGCCTTTATATAGCCATGGTCATCTGCAAGGAGTCAACGTTACAATGCCAAAGAACTATATGCCCGAGATGTAGCCGCACTGCTACCCCTCTTTTTAGGTTATGCTATGCATTAAGAGAAACAACAATGGTGTAAACATTCAAATTTTTCCTCCATGCCATTACCTTGCAGATATGAAAATGGAAAACCCATGGGTTGATATGTTTTCTATTATCGGTTGGTGGAGAGTATACTATCATGATGTTAAAACAATATCTGAAATGATTAATCTCTCCAAATGGCTCTTTACATCCAATTCTCCATTCTCAAATCCATGTATCCATCCTCAATGTCTCTTAGACAGAAACAGAGACACCTTTTGATCAACAAATTTTTTTCTAAAACCTCACTCAAGAAAATTCTTTTACAATTGTTTCAAGAAGAACTAGCATCACTGCGTCTCTTGTTTTATCTAGTTGAATAAATAAATTCCAGGTGCTTCCTGATGAAGCTTGGGATGTCGTAAATCAAAATAAGAGTTTTTTTGAAAGCCACTTGTAATTCGTGAAAAAGAGAAGAGACTCCAGTCTGTGGATGTCCTTCTAATTATTGTCCATGAATGAAAAACACTTTTATCTTCAATCATTTGTGCCTTCATTCTCTTCATACTTTCTTTTAAATTTATACCTAATCCAATGGGCCTTTTAATCATAGTTTTATTGTTTCTAGGATTATAAAAATAACCCTACAAACAATTAATCATTTTGTTGCTCAATATTTCTTAAATCATACAATATGTACGTTTAGCGAGTTGGGACTCGACTTTTGTTCAGACTTACTTTTACAAGTTCCCAATTTAATGAGTACCCGGTATTTTGTTGGTAGTTTAAAGTCATGAATGTCAGACATAAAACAGTATAATGTTTAAAGTTCGAATAGATTTGACCTAATGGATTAAAATTGACTCAATTCCTTGATAATTTATCTGAAAACATATTACCACATTCAAGTATGGGGGAAAACATGTAAACTTTGACTTAAGAAATTTTGAATCTAAGGAGTGATATGAAAAAAAGGGCTAAATGGAATTAGAGGATGTATTTCCTAAGAGTGAAGTTACCACTATTTAACAAACCTGTTAGGGGGTTTAGTTATGTAGGGCCACTTAAAGGAATTGGATGCATAGTCAAATAATAGCATCTTCTGGCTGACAGGTCCATTATGTAGACAACATATGCAAGGCCACCTAGGGGAATGTGCTGCATAGTCAGGAAAAAGAACTCTCATAAATTTTACCTTTCTATTGCTAAAAGCCAGTGAAAGTTTATAGAGATTCAAATTTTACAAAGTATAGAGTCTACTGTATAGAGAGAGGTACTTGAATATGGAGAGGATATTTCCAATCAAGATTGTCAAAGAATTGTATGAATTTCACTCCTACGAAGGTATGATCCAAACATATGGAAGGGAGATATAAACCATAGACTTAAATACTTTTATATCATGAGAAATATTATGGGAAAAATATGTTCAGGATGGCTATTTTTACGGATCCCTACATATTGACGTTAAGACAATTAAGGCCAAAAGGAGTTTTTCTCCCAAGAATGAAGTTACCTCTATTTGAAAAACCCGTTAGGGGTTGAATTATACAGGTCCATTTAAGGGAATTGGATACATAGTCAAATAAAAGAATCTTTTGGCTGAAAGGTCCATTATATAGACTATATATTCCAGGCCGCCTAAGGGCACGTGCTACATAGTCAGGAAAAAGAATTCCCAAGTATAAAACATGTTATGACCAGAAGTCAAGAAAATGGTTATGGAGATCTGGAAGTATTTATGGATAGGAGTATGGCACCTAAAAATGGGAATTTTCCAATGCATGAAGGAGATACACATGCCAATGCTAACCATAATAATGTTGTGGCTGGGTCCTGAATTGAGATGCTAGACTTCACTACGTATCCCATAAGGATGAGAATCAAGCCATACGTAGTTCATGAAATATAGTTTAACGTCATGTGGGATGAGAATGTAGGAGATCTTAGTTTAGGGTCGTAGAGTTCAAACCATAATGAAGAATACCCATATAACGTGATGTGAATGAAGACCAGGGTTTTCATACCACATTCATGTTTTCACAGGGGGACATTTCAGCCAAGGGGCTGAATGTGGAATTTAGAGTTAGGCCCAAAGACATGGGGCTGGATTCGAGGGACGTTCGAACATTCTTATGTATCCCATAAGGATGGGAATCAACCCACACATATTTCATGAAATACCCTCTGTACAGATTTGGTTCATACAAGTGAAGGGTGAAAGGGGACTTTAGTGCAATGAAGGTTTGACCCAAGATTAAAGGTTCTGGCATTGCCATATATGCATGTAGTCTTTGAAATATGGCATGATTGGAGATCAATGTCAATGATGATTCTATATCAAGTGAGGGACATTGGGGGACTGTATATTTTTACGTCATATAACGAGGACAATGGTGCAACATAGTTTAGTGTCATGTAGCAGGGAAAAAAGGGATGTACATTTTTTATCGTCATGTGGGAGGAAGGTGAACCATCATGAAGAGATTGGTTTTGGGTTGCTCCACGGATCAACATCATATGAGATGGAGGTAAATCGATGTAAATATATTGGTTTTGGGCTTGAACCTCAAGAGGTTTCCTACGTACCCAGTATAGAAGGCAAAGATCAAAGTCCATGTAATTCAATTGAAGAATGAATTGGTGATCGAGTTGTACTTGAGGACAATAACCTAAAAATGGTGTTGGGACTTATGCATGGTTAGTGGCCTAGAGAAGGTGTTATGGTTAATGTTTACTCTAAGCTCACATGATTCATACTCGGTGTGAGAAACAAGAGGTAGAAACAACCTTAACGATGCACAGTTTAATGTCATCTAGGACATATAAGGGAGTTGATATAGTTTAACATCATGTTGGACAATAAAGGGGTTGGGCAGTTTAAAGTCTTTCAGTAAGGACTAAAATAGTTTAAAGTCATATGTATGGACCAATACTGCACAGTTTAGCATCATGTAGCTAAAACATTGGTGTATTTGTGTTACAAAAAATACTTCATCAATAATTTCTCATTATTTGGAGTTGTAATGAGTTCTCCATCCATTGAGATTAAAGAATAAGCTCCATTGGAGTAGACCCTATATATTGAATATGGTCCTTCCCACTTTGGCTCAAGTTTTGGAGGATTCTTCCCTGGTATCATTGGAGTTCTGAGGACCAATACCAATTCTCCATGAATGGATAAATGAAGACGAAACATTTTGTTGAAATCTCATGATATTCGATTCTGATAGACTTCTAAGTGTAGAAAGGTGCACAATCGTTTTTCATCTAATCGATCTAATTAATCCAATCGCTTTTGAGATTTTTCATCAGTAGATGACTAATCACAAATCACTACTCAGAGTGAGGGTAATTGAACCTCAATGGGAAAGACTTCTTCCATTCCATATACCAATGAATATGGAGTTGACCGCGTAGTAGTGTGGGTGGTGGTCCGATAAGCCCACAAAGCAAGAAAAAGTTTTTCAGGACATGATTTCTTGTCTTCATCCACCATCTTTTGCAGTATTTTTGAAAGAGTATTATTGAAGGATTCTATTTGGCCATTGGACACTGCATGAAATCGATATTAAAGGTTGGATTTGGTGTTGTATTCTTGATACAACTTCCTTACATCGGATGAAAAGAAGTTGGTGCCATTTTCCATCAATATGTAATGAGGGACACCAAATCTAGTAATGATGTTAGACTTGATGAAGCTAACAATGCTTTTATAACTAACTTCATTGAGAGGTATTGCCTCTGTCCATTTGGAAAAGAAGTCGGTAGTTGTAAGAATATACTTAAACTGCTTGGATGTAGCTGAAGGGTAATTTCCTACTACAACCATTCCCCATATGGAAAATGGCCATGAGTATTTAGCTGTATGAAGAAACTCTAGGGGTTGATGGATCAAACTGGAATATACATGGAAAGAATGAAACTTCGTAGAGAATTAAACAAAATCATGTATCATTGAAGGCCAAAAGTATCCAAGCCTTCGAATTTGATCAGACAGTCTATGTCCAGACTGGTGGGCACCATATACTCCTCCATGTACTTCTTTCAGGATAGCCATTGTCTCTTCACCATCAATACATATGAAGATAATTCCATCAAAACCTCGCTTATAGAGAATTTTATCTAGGTGATTTGGGCTATAATAAAGAGTAAAATTGACCGCACGTTATTGGACTTGTTCTTTGCTGGATCTATCAGGTGAGAGTGTTCCATTTTGAAGGTATTCACTGATAGGTATCATCCACCTTGTAGTATGACCATATTGTTCATAAATGGGACTAATTTCATTGATTTCCTCTGTTCCGATTTGAACATAAGGTGAAACTATACAACGTTTGGCAATATTGATGATTGTTTCATCCAGATTTAGATCTTCCAGAGCTGTGGATACATTAGCCAGTGCATTTGTAGGAGCATTTTATGATCGAGGGATATAAGAAAATGTCTGTTCTGAAGGAAATTACTCCATTAACTATCTGACGTAATCATACAAAGGGATTAACTATTCTTTTCTAATGGAATAGTCCCTATTGACTTGTTTGATTACCAAGTCTGAATCACCTTTAACCTTTATGTGATTCACCTGTTCTTGAAGCACCAACACCAATCATGTGATGAGATCTTGATATTCTGCTTCACTGTTTGTACCGCCTTCCAACAATAAGAATTAATAGGGTTGCACTACCTTTTCTGGGGAAATATGCACAATTCCTAACGCAACTTTTTTGAATTTAGGATCTTCCATTTTCTTCCCTGGTGGACTTCTGGAAGCACCATTAAAATACATTTACCATGTTTGAGCATTATATTGAACAAAGAAGACTTCCTCCCCAGGATGTTCAATATCAAAATATGTATCTTCTACTGAAGGGTGTTCAGCAAGGAAATCAGCCAGAGCTTGGCCCTTTATTGCCTTTGGAGACACACATTAGATATGAAACTGCTATAAAATAACTTCCCACCTTTCCAGACGACTTGTAAGCATTGGATGACTAAGGATAAATTTTTGCGGGTTATTGAGAGATACTAATTGGACATCATGATGTTGCAGGTAGTGTCTCAATTTCTGAACCACAAAGATTAATTCTAGAAAACAATTTTCAATACCTGAATATCATGTTTCTACCTCAATCATATTCTGACTGAGATAATAAAGGCTGTTTTCATTCCTAGCATTATTCTTTTGGGAAAGGAAGGCACCCAATGATCTCTCTAAAGAAATCACATAAAGAATCAGTGGTCTTCCTTCAACAGGTGGCATTAATATCGATGGACTCAAGAGATATTTCATGAAAATATTGAATGCTTCTTGACATTCTTCAGTCCACTAGTAAGTTACTCCCTTCTTCATTAATTTGGTGAAGGGTAAACATTTGCCTACCAGATTGGCGATGAAACACTGAATATAGGCCAAGTTTCTATGAAGTCCTCTCAATTCCTTCAAATTTCAAGGGGGTGACATAACAAGGATTGAATTTTTCTTCTCAGGATCAACTTTGATACGACGATGGCATACAACAAAGCCAATAAATTTTCTTGAGGTTACCCCAAAAGCACATTTAAAGGGGTTCATCTTTAAATTGTGTTGTCGAAGTTTGTGTAATATGATTTCCCAATCATCCAAGTGATTAGAACGTAGTTTAGATTTTACCTCCACATCATCCACATAAAATTCAACAAATTTCCATAAAATGGGTTTGAAGATACAGTGCATGGCACATTGATATGTTTCACATGCATTCTTCATGCCAAAGGGCATTACCCAATAGAAAAACACACCTTGAGTGGATTTTAATGTTGTAGATTCTTCATCTTCTTGAGCCATTCAGATTTAATTATACCCATAATATCCATCCATTAAGGAAAGTGCATCATAGCCAGTTGTTGCGTCAATTAAGAGTTCTGTGATCGGAACTGGAAAATCATCCTTGGGACGATGCCGATTAAGATCTCTGAAATCAATGAAAAATATAATTTGTCCATTCTTCTTTTTCACATGATCAATATTAGACAACCATTTGGAAAATTTAACTTCTCTGACGAAATTAGCTTTGATAAGCTTAGCCACTATAGCTTCATTTTTGGAAGCATAAGTTGTGTGTGGTCTTCTTGCATCTTGCTTGAATCCCCTATGTTCTTCTAGAAAACCCAAATGATGAGTAGAAACATCAATATCAAGCCATGTAATTTCTGTATAATTCCACGCAAATATACCGTGATTTTTCTTTAAAAATGAAATATACATTTCTTTCTCTTCAAGAGTCATGGCCGCACTAATTAAAGTGGGGCATGGATTTTCTGTTGTACCCAGATTTATTTCTATAAGTTAATCCATAGTGGTAGAGATACCTTTTCAAATGCAGAAGGAACATCCCTGAGATCTTCCACTTCTTATTCAACATGTGTTACTTCTTCTTTTTCTACTTGCATCATAGATGATGAAGTAGAATTTCCATGATCAGGAGAAAAGTTAAAATTTTAACATCTTGAAGAAGAGGCTACCATTTCTGACCCTATTAATGATTAATGATCTTACTTGGGTAATAAAGAGGAGAAAATGGATTGAGAATCAACATCATAGTTCATCTCTGACATTGCTATAACATCTTCTTTCTTGGTTGATGAAGTATAGAATTGCTGGATTTCAGCAGATGAAATGAAGATATCTCCATTTGAGCATTCATTATTGCATGGTGAATCACCAATTTCTCCCATGCCATCTGGCTTGGTTACCGTAATTGACATTATGGAAGTATCCATAAGAGTATTTGGATTTGGTTTTATCCTTTCAATTTAACTGATAGGAAACACGTAATCTGTACTCATATGCATGAATGTGTTTAATGGAATCTTTTCCAAACCATATGGAGCATTAATTTTGGTAACCTCTTATGTCATGGATATCTCCTTTCCCTCTATGTGATATAATTATGCCTCAATGTATTGAGATTCACATGTTTTGAATGGGATTTTAACACCATACAATGTCCCAATTTGACCATTGATACAATATTTGAGACATTGATGGTATGACGAAGGGATAGCCACATGTTGATATAGCCAAGGTATTCCATGAAAAGTGTTAAAGGCTGTGTCATGAAAAACAACCATGAAATATAAATTGGATACAATGTATCCAAACCGAGTTCTGAGTGTAATCTTGCCCAGAGGTTCTTGTTCTTTTTTATCATATCGTTGCAACATCAAATTAGAAAGAGATAAATCAGATTTGGTGTGGTCCAATCAACAAAGTGTGTGAATAGGGATGAGGTTGACTCCTGAACCATTATCAATGAATGATCATCGAATGTCTACATCATTGAACTTTCTAGAAAAATACAATGTTCTAATATTTCCATGCACAACATCATCTTCAACTTCATCTGAAAATGATATCACTGCATGACATTCTGCAGGATCATTCTCTATATGGTAAACTTTATCTGTAGTAATTTTAGATTCGAATTCTTGAGGACTTTATAAAGCCTCAATAAGTGCCTCCCAAATATCCTTTGATAGATTCAAGGCATCCGGAATTGATAACATGGTTGGTACTTGGGCCAAATGATTGAAGAAAGCATACTTTTGGTCCAAAGGTATGTGTTTCCCAATAGTAACATGTGGTTTTGCAGGTTCCTTAGAAGTTGATGCTTTGGAAGTAGAAGCATATTTTATCAGGGTAGTAGTTGGAAATACTCCTGCCTTTTGCAGATTATACTGACTAGGTATATTTATTTTCTGAGAGAAATAAGGTGTAACCTCCAACCGATCCTTCAAAATATTTGTTCCAGGACTAAATCATCCATGTGTGGAAGAACTTTCATGTTCCTATTGAGCCCACTGAAGGGATCTTCCACGAGTTTATGTGGCATATACAGTTCTAGAAGGGGTAGGAATTGGAATAGTGACTTCTGAAATATCCATTTCTTCCCCTATATCCTAGACCTCTAGTACTCCCTCTAATTCCTCTATTTGATACTGGAAAATCAGGCTCATCAAGATCCAAACTTTGATTGGCATATGGATCTGTTAAGTGAATCATGTCAACAGTACCAAATATTAGCTCTTCATCTGAGGAAGACTCTGCCTGATTAGCCAGTTTAGACTGTTCCATTTGGTGGGTCGGTGCCCATGCTTTTGAAGTAGATCAAATAAAATCTGCTAGAGTCAAAGGCAACTTAGTCTTTGACATTATCTCATCTTCTTCTGAATGCTCTTCCTTCTTCGAATTATGCATCCTCTTTGAATATTTTAATTCTGATGAATGGGGATTTGTGGTGGCATTCATAAAACAAGACACAATTGGTTTCTTCAATTGCGTTCACAACATGGAATGTGTTAGGTTGATCATTTTTCTGACCATCCAATCATCATATTTCTGGGAATTTTTGCTTCGTACTTCGTGCCACTCACCTTATTCCTCTGGATCAGTAGTAGTAACATATTCTACCTGGGCTGAAGAACCTTTCAGTTTTACCAGTCCAGAGTCCACCATCTTTTGTAGGGGGTCTTTGAAGATGAAACACTCATGAATGGGATGCCCCAACATCTGATGAAATTGTATATAGTCGGGGAGGTCTTTTTCTCCTTCCTTGTTCGGCCTTTTAGGCCTTGGTAGCTGAACCAAATTATTTTCCAGAGGCAAAATTATGTAACTAAGATATTGTTCATTCTAGTAAGAATAAATTTTTTTCTTCAAATCTTCAAACTATTTCTTCCATTGATCACTTTTATCATCTCGATGAGGAGGTCGTTGTTGACACTCAGGAGGCGGAGCCCTTCGATATGATGACAGTTTTGAAGTAAAAGTAGGCACAAATGCTTGTTTAAGTGTAACAATAGCAGTCTATGCTCTACCCATTCTCCTTCCTAGAGCTGATGTAATTACAAGAGTTTTATCCTTAGTCTTTGTAAGAGAGTCTTCAATATGCAGAGCGATTGAAGTAAGGTCTCAAAACCCTCTTGTGTATTTCACATGGATCAACGTTGTGCGTAATTTATCATGCAAATTTTCCACATATATTTGAAACAATTATTCTGGAGGGAGTGATAAGCGTATGGTATATGTTAATCTCTTATAGCGAGCAATGAAATATGAAACTCTTTAATTTTCCCTTTGCTTAAAATTTATAAGATAAAAAATTATCATCTTTGGCAACATTGAGCTAAATTGAAGAAGGAATCATTGAAGGAGAACTTCCCACCCGGTAATTGACCAGGATTGCAAGCTTGTATACTAGAAAAGGTTGGCCCTTCTAATGATTGTACAAAACACTTGAGCTTAACTGCTTCTTGTTTTTGAGGAGATCCCATAATAGGATCACAAAGATAAACAAAATGTGTTAAGTGTTTTTCTAGATCTCCCGAAGAATAAAAAATTGGGAATGTGGTACTTACAAAATTAGATTGGGGAGGAATTTCATCAACCCATTCAGGGTAGGTTTTCTTTTCTGGTTGAACATGTGCACGTTTTCCTTCCATAACTTCTAACTGAGCTGTTAATGAATCAATGGTAGTTATTAACATTACAGAAACATCTGGTTGAGCTTATACCTGAGCAAGCGCAATAAATGAAGTTTGGATAGGTGTGGTGACTGGTACTACAACTGATGGTAGCGGTACCAGTTATTGTTGCACATGACCCATAGGATTAGACTCATGAGGGTGTAATTATAAAGGAGGATATTATTGATCCATCTCAGTAGCTGCAACAAATTCCCTTGAATGACTGACTCTAGCACTTGTAGGAGGAAGACTACCTTAAAGTAGTTCTGCATTCAACCTCCTTAACTCTATCATTTGTTCCTCTTGTTGTGCAAACCTTTTATCTAGTGAGAGTGATTGGATTTCTCTAGAGTTTGGGTGGGACATAAGCTAGCTTTTACCGTTTTCCATGGCATGGGCCTTTCTGGAGTATTGAATGGCATTTCCCAAAGGAATAGTTTACCTCTGGGAAGCCCTCTATCTTCATGTATGCACAACTTCTTCATTTATTTCTGTGTTTACAGCTTCTTGAAAAGGAACTTCTTCATGTGAATCCTCTGAGTGAACCTCATGTTCTGGAGGATCATAAAAAATGGCATTGATGACATTTATTGATGCATAACACATTGCATACCTTCCATCATCATTTCTGCGATACAATCTTCTTTCATGTCCTTTATGAGACATTGCCTTTTGTTGAGTTGATCCCTCAGGAAGTTCTTGATTAACAGTAATTTGGAGGGAATCTCCTGATAATTTGGCTATGTGTTCCTCTTATGGCTTCTTCCCTAATCGAGAGAAGACTGAATTTCATTGAGGAAGAGATTGAGGATTTTAAAAAATCCCCCAGTCCGGTGCAATAGGGTTGTTCCGACTGTTCCTTCTCAACTCATCGAATCCTATTTGTTGATTTCAAGGGTTGAGCTAAAAGAGTCTCCAGTCTGGCAAGCTGGGGTGGTTATTGAGCTGCTATATCTGAGACTTTCATAAAATCTCTTCTGAACTTATGGGATTTAGTCCATATATTGGCTGGATTAATCAACCTATATCTACTCAAATCAGTTGGCTCAAATGACCATTGGATGATTTTTGACACTTCTATCACATGATGATATACCTGCTCTAAACGAGAAGCCTATAAAATATTCTCATTTGCCTGATGCAAGAGTAATTCAACAACTTTTTCTTTGTATGTCTGACTTCGGGAAGAACTAGTTGAGGCATGTTCCTGAGCAAGCCTTTGATTACACACAAAACCAATTGGATGTGGATGGCCATGGGAAATAACATTGCATGAGACCATTTTTGGTGGGCTTTGTTGACTAGAGAGTACATTGAAATGCAGTTCTCCATGAACACTCCATCCCTTCATATGAATAGTATATTGGGAATTGGTAATTAACTCGTGAAAAATTTATAGTGCACCAAGGAATGAACGCTGAAGGGCTCTCTACTACTTTTCAACCTTTAGATATCGGGAAACTGAGAGAGACGCCAAATCAATTTGGCGCTGTAACCCTTCTATTATCTTGACATGATTTTTCATATTCATCATAGGATAATATTTTCCCTTTTAAGTTACAAAGAGTTCCCCACATGTTGAGATAAATATCGTGAATACAATCTTCTGTCAACATTCCTGGAATATCATAATAAGAGTCAGCCAAAGGCCAAAATATGATTGGTACTTCACCTTTTTCCAGTTGGTTTCTCATATTCAACACATACTCTTTATCATTTAATGATTTTTTGTACTTGACTAGACCAATGTCGGTGTTTCTTTGTTGGTTCATCAGATTCAACAAGATTAGTAGAGAATTCATTTATCAAACTAGAATATGAATAACCCAAGGGTGGTTCGGAGAATGACCTACCCACCGGGCTCTCTTCTGATTGAGAATTTATTTCACCTACTAGCGGTAAAGCATCAGACATGTCTGGGTTCACATTTTCAAGTGCCTCAAGATAATAGGGTTTTATCATTATTTCATTTTTCTTTGAATAATATACCATGAAACGTGAATTACTACTATGGAGAGGACTTTCACAGCTAAATTTATGATCATGGGGAGGACCACCATGGTGGGTTACAAAAAAATCTGAAACCTTTTGCTCCTTGATCTTCTGACAAGGCAGAGGGTTATCGTGGCTCTCATCTAAAGATGATTCTTTGAGACTAAACTAACTGTCATAAATTAATCCTTCATGAGAAAATTTCTGATGAAGACCTTCGGAATTATTTTTATTAAATATGGAATCTGGAAATGAGAGAGTAGAATCTTGAGTTGCAACAGACAATTGTCTAAGGGATTCAAGAACTCCAGCATCGAGCAAGGACTTATTGCAGATTGGATCTTGATTTCTCGACATTGTAAGACTGGTCTTTTTCTTAGACACCTTCTTACTCTCTTTAGGAACCACTTCATGAAAAAAGTTGTTATTATGGGCAGGTGTATGTGCCTGCTCCGGAAAAATGGTCAAGTAAGGCTGATTATCTCTATTGAAATCAGGTGTATGTGCATGGCTTGATTGTCCATATTACATGGGGAAGTATTCCCCACAACCCTCTTGGACTGGGACAGAGGTGTGTATCTCTTCTGAAGTGATATGTTGATGTGTCGCTCCCCTAATAGGGATAGATTTATGATTCCTTCCCATTGTTTCTTCTGAAGTTGTTATAATATTCTGACAGGCATCTAGAATATTGGCAGGAATTTGTTTCTACTCTTTCACCATTTTAAGAATGTTCTTGGGGACTTCTGCTGCCAGAACGAGAATATATGTCCATTCCATGATTGGAGTAGGTGTGTATTCCTCCTCCTGTCCTCCTTTTCCTGTCAGTGAATTCTGACAGTACTCATGTATAGGGGCAGAGAGTTGAGTCTGATCTAAATTTGTCATCAGAGCTTTCCGACTGACTTCTCCATGTGCTACCAAACGAGACTATTGGCAGACTTGATGAAAATTGGAAGGTGTATGTGCTTTCTGGATATTCCCCATCAAGTATGGTTGATGTATTTCCTTCTATACTGGAATACAATACTGCTGTCAGAATTGGTGATTCTAAGTATGTGTATATGCCTGTATACAGGTTGTCACCCTATTTGGTTGGTGAGCTTCCTTGGATTCAGTCCGATGAGTCTGCTGACTGGATGATGAATTATTAACAGGTGTATGTGACTACCTATAGTACTCCATCAAAATTTCTTAATGGTATTGGTGGGTTTCTTCCTGACAAGTCTGCAGGACAACGAGATTACAATCGATGAATGTGTGTGCCCGCTCATTGCTTTCCATCAAGTTAGCTTGATGGAATTCTCTGGAGGTGGAAGAAGTAATAACCTACTCCTTATTATCTGAATTTCACCTCTGGCGGTTCGTCTTGTGTTCTCGGGTCTGAGGAACCAGAGCTGAACTCCTAGAGGTGATACCCTCATCATGTTGAGGGTGCACTACCACATGAGTTTGGTAACGATTATTGATGGGAGTCCTGAGGAAGGACTCCGGCCGTCTTGAACTGAGTCATTGAGTGACCTTTTCATTCACCTCACTGTAATATGGGAGGGACTGGTTTTTGCATTCTGGGGATAAAGACCCAAAATGGTTGGAGACGGTGGTTGGCACCACCTGTTTCTTGATCACTACTCGTCACTGTCCGGACAACCAGGGTGATTTGTTAACTTGGAGGGCCTGTCGAGCGGCCTCTAGAGTCGAAATGGTACCGTGTTGACGGTATTACTTAACTAGTGCATTTTAGACCCAACATTGAAGATGATGATTAAGTGATGTCGTCCCCAGAGAGGATGAGAATCCAACATGAGTAGCGATTGAGGCATTTACATGTGTGAACTTTAAAAAATCTATTTCTGTAATATAGAGAGATCTTGGAAAAGAGTGCATGTTTGATATAATAGACACAATCAAGATAAGTTTGGCCACTACATCTTTTGGATGATCACATATGTTATTTAATTATTTGTTGGCCCTCACATTAACTTAAATTGGGGCCTAACAAATAAGTAAAACATCACTTAACTTGGTTAAGGATCCACATCATGTTCACCATTTTTTGTTTCTTCTGGATGTGGGGATGGCCTTGTTTGTTTAAGGTTAAAACTTTCCAATCAGTTTCTAACAGTTTTATTTGTATAAATGGAAACATCCAATGATTCTATATCCATTTGGAACTACTTTACAAATGTTGGTGCCCATTAGTTGTAGACTGATGAAGCTTAATAATTTCTATTGGTCGATAGGATGGGAGGTCGGACTCATCAAACATTTTTTGGGGGAATTATTGTCTACTATGGGACTCTCTTATAGATTTGAGTTATGTTCGTGAATCCTTATTAATTTTCCAAGCATGAAAATGAATTTTTCCTTTATATCATTCAATCAATGATTGATATGTAAGATATTTACAGAATCTTTTATATGTATTTGTGGTCCTTCATCAATAGAGAATCATCTATATGAATTAGTGATTCTTAGTCAATGGTATCCTTACATTAATTATATAGAACTCCCGTGGTCATTATGATGACCATACTGGTTTTAAGGACACTTAGTGGGGCACTTGATGTTTATTTTCGTTCAGAAAGACAAGGATTATTTTAGAGTTAGGATCGTACCCTCAGATGGGCTACCTACATATCCTTGTTACAAAAGGAATCAGAAACCACGATGTTCGAGTGAAGAAGTATGAGTTTTATGCATGATTAATGGCCCAAATAGAGATTTCATAATTACTTATACACTCTAATATCACGTGATTCATGCTCGGTGTGAGAAACAAGAGGTATCAGTAAAACCTGACGATTGTGCCACAAAATATGCAGTTATAAGAAATGATGCGGGGCATACGTATGTATGACTACCCAGATAGATAAAGATAGGGACTTAATTTAGGGAAGAAGCCTAGGAACAGAGTACATAAAGTTATATGTGCTTTATGGTGATTTGGATATTTAACTTAGGACCTAACCCTGATAAGGATTCCCAAATTAGAGGGGACTTATAATTGGTTTTTATTCCTGAAAAGGAAGCCCAAATCAAAATAAATTATGACTGGGGTTTACTCCTAAAAAGGATACCTATTTTAATGGGATTTGTAATTTGGGGCTTACTCTTAAAAAGGAGGCCCAGGTAAAGAGAAATTATGACTGGGGATTACTCATGAAAAGGAGGCCCAGGTTAAGAGAATTTATGACTGGGGCTTATTCATGAAAATGAGGCCCATGTTAAGAGAAATTATGACAGAGGATTACTTCTAAAAAGTAGGCCTAGGTTAAGAGAAATTATGACTTGGTATTACTCTTGAAAAGGAGTCCCAGGTTAAGAGAAATTATGACTGGGGCTTACTCCTGAAAAGGAGGCCCATGTTAAGATAAATTAAGACTGGGGATTACTCATAAAAAGGAGACCCAGGTTAAGAAAAATTATGACTGGGGCTTACTCCTGAAAAAGTGTCCCAAGCTAAGGGAAATTATTACTGGGGCATACTCCTGAAAAGGATACCTAGGTTAAGGGAAATTATGACTAGGCTTACTTTTGAAATGGAGGCCCATGCTAAGGGGACTTGAGATTTGGGGATTACTCTGGAGAAGGAGTCCCAAATCAAAAGAACTTCTCATAATTCCTTTCAGATAAGGAATCAAACAAACAAATCATGCCATAAATGGCTTTGAAGAGGGTTTTGAAGGCTATATCTAGAAGAGGGGAGATGAAATTGAAGAAAGAAAGTGAATTGGAAGGAGGTGTGCAAGTCTTGGTCTGGAACACAAGCCTTGGTCGTGCAAGTATACTTGTGCAATAAGAGTTCACTTGGGCGACGGAGAATCTATAGGGTAATACTTGGGAGACTTTGAATTTGATCCCTTAGTATCATCCCTACAGGCTTTTAGATTTGTGGCGCGCAATTTTTTTGAGATGGAAAGGCGACGTGCAAGTGTATTCACTTCCCTTAAGTGGTGGACACCTAGACGCGCAATTAATGATTAGTTAGAATACTTAGGCCTTATTCTTCCTCTTTAGAGCTTCCATTCTAGGTAAATAATTACCTTATAAGTGTTTAGAAGACTTCAAACAAAGACTTGGGTGACCAGAGCTTGAATTTGAGTTTTGGATTTCTTGTCTCTGAAATGGGGGGCCCACATGGGGTATTTATAGGCCATCTGAGTTCCTTGGGAGAAAAAATAATAGGGTGCGCAAGTGACATGCGCGACCCATATTTGGTGCGAAATTATACTTGCACAACCTTAATGATACTTGCGCAAACCATGTTTAAATAGTTCCTTGTTCATGATTTTTTCAATTTTTGATGTTCTTCAAAGGATGAATCTCATTGTGCTTATGGTATTCCCCTTTTTCATTCGTAATAATATATGATGGAAAGAAGCGTCAATAGTGGTGCACTAGTTGATAACATCCTTATTGTTTCAAGAACCCTAATAGAGATAATGGTGTAGAACACTCAGCAATTTGGTTCGAGTTCCAATATACCCTTTCAAGGTGTCAATGAGGTACAGTAAACCAAATTTGGGAATAAGGTGGACACCAATTTCAAAGAGTTAAGTACCATTCTTCAACAACTTTCTATTTCCCAAGGGAAATACCATTATCCCCCTCTCATCCACTATGGAATATGTTCTTCTGACACACAATATTATGACCAATGCCCCAAAATAAGAGAAAATTCGAAGAGTTGTGAAGTAATATTTCAAGGACACCCCTATAACCAACACTTTAAAAAAGAACCTGACTATCCATACAACCCTAGGTTGAAAAAAAACCAAGCTTATAGGAAAGGGGTATTCAAACCAACCCAGAAAAAGTAGTCATCCACCACCATCACCCAGAAATAGCTAACCACCACAAAGGCCTTTCCAACCATCCCTCCAAAACCGAAGCCTATCCTAGAATATATGATGAAATAAATGGATCCTAATAATCTCTAACTTTTTCAAACCATGCAAGTATCCATACAAGACCTAGAAACCAATTAGGCCAACTCGCTAACTCTGTTGGGTAAATTCAAAGTTATGGGTCTAGTAAACTACCCAATCAACAAATAGTTAACCCTAGGGATAAGGGTAATGTTAGTGTCATAACCCTTAGAAGTGAGAAACAACATAAAACTAAATTATCCTTCTATAAGAGTCATCCCCTCATGAGGAAACCACTATCCCAACTATTAAAAATAGTCCTAGAGAAGAAAATCCTTTTCCTAAGAGAATCCCTTCCAAAGCAAAGAGTGTGGCTGTTGATGAGTCACCTATCCCAACCATTCATCGTCCATTTATCTAAAGGTCCACCCAACATGAAAACAAAATTCAACTGAACTTCATAAGGAAATATTTGAAACATTCAAAAAAGTGCAGGTTAACATTCCATTTATTGATTTTGTGATGAAAATTCCAAGATATTCCATGTTTCTGAAGGAGATGAGTACACACTGAATGTGACTTCAAGGTGATGAGAAGGTGATCTTAGGTTGGACCGTCTCAGCAATGATAGAGCCATCAATTCCCACAAAATTCAATGATTTGGGAACATTCCCAATTCTGTGCATCATAGGGGAGTATTCCCTTTCCAATGCTATGCTTGATTTAAGTGCTTCTATAAATGTGATGCCTCACTCTATTTACTCTTTATTGTAGTTTGGGGAATTTAAGTCCACTATAATTTTAGTTAAATTATAAAATCATAGGACAACACACCCTTTTGGGGTGTTATATGATGATCTTGTGAGGGTGAAAAGATTAATAGTTCCCGCCAATTTTTATGTGCTAAAAATGGAAGATGATATGATGAATGGACATGCCCCAATTATACTTGGTAGGAATTTCTAGAAAACGACTAATACCTTAATTAATGTACACAATGATACATTATCTATGGATTTTGGTGATGACATTTTCCCCATCAACACCCTTGATTCCATGAATCACCACTCTGAAGAACATTCCTCTATCTCTGTTATTTCAATTGATGTCCTACATTCACAAAAAAAACATATATTATTTCCCTTGACTCCATTTATGAGTTTTCATCACTGATTGATATGTTGGGAAATTAATCATGCATATAATGTTTTAGTGGTCTAGAGAAATGTCATTCATTCTTGTTAATTGATGATTTATCGAACACAAAGGATCACATGAAGGTAAATGATATTGTTATGATTATAAATGTTCATTACTCTTCTGAGAATGATTCTATTAATCAATTAGATGATATTAGCGACCTCTCACATTCACACACACTCCCATCAATCCAAAATCCCTCGTGAACAAGAACTAAAACAACTACCTCAAGATTTAAATTATTCATATCTTGATAATGGAAATTTTTTTCCTATCATCATTGCTAGTTTACTCCCACCAAGGCATTAATTGTGACAACTTTACCATTTGAGTGAGTATAAACATGCTTTGGGATAGATACATTCTGATATTCCTAGTTTTATCCCATCCATTTTCAAAAATCATATATTGTTAAATGATGAGGCTAAACTAGTGAGCCGACAACAATGACAACTAAACCCAAACCTATTAGATGTGGTTAAAAATGAGGAAACACAATTATTTTCTAGTAGAATTATTTACCTGATCTCTGATAGCCAATGGGCCGGTCTAGTATAAGTTCTTCCTAAAAAAACTGGTCTAACAGTAATTCAAAATAAAAATAAATAATTGGTCCAAACTCATGTGCAGAATAGTTTGTGTGTTTGTATGGACTATCATCGACAAAACCAAAACACTAGGAAGGACCATTTTCCATTACCATTCATTTACCAAATGCTAGAGAGGATAACAGTGAAGTCCCATTATTTTATTCTTGATGGGTATTTTCGATACTTTTAGATCTATATTTCCTATAAAGATTAGGAAAATACAACTTTTACTTTCCCCTTTAGCACATTTACAAATAGAAGGATGCCATTTGGTTTGTGGAATGATTTAGGTACTTTCTAGTGATGCCTGGATAGTATTTTTTTGGATTACTTGGAGAATTTTGTGGGAGTATTCATGGATGATTTCACTGTTTATGGATCCTCTTCTGATGAATGTTTTAGTAGCCTTGGTTCAGCCTTATGTCACTGTATTTAAAATAATATCATATTAAATTTTGAGAAATTCCATTTCATGGTGCGACAAGGTATAGTATTAGGACATGTCATTTCTAGGGATGGTATCCAACTTGATAAATCAAAATTGTATGTCATTTCTTCCATACCATTCCCTAATAATTTATGGGATGTGCAGTATTTCCTATGTCATGCTTGATTTTTCTGTTGTTTCATTCATGAATTTTGTAAAATTTCACCCCCCTCTCCCAATTTCTCCAAAAAGAAAAGGAATTTTTTTAATAAAGAATATGAGTAATATTTTAATAAGTTAAAATAAAGCCTCATGACACCCTGGTAATCCAACCACCTCGGTGGGATTTACCATTTGATCTCATGTGTGATGCCTCTAACTATGCAGTTAGAGTCATCTTATCACAAATGGGCGATCAAGAGCGACATGTCGTTGCCTATTCCTCACATACACTGAATCCTTCCCAAGAACACTACACTAAAAATAAAAAAAAATTATTTCTATTGTCTTTTCCTTGGATAAATTCATGTCATATCATTTAGGTTCAAAGTCATTGTGTTCATAGACCATGGAGCCCTCTGGTATCTCCTTAAGAAATCGGAAGCCAAACCCATCTCATTTGATGGATGATCCTCCTTATGTAATTCAGTTTAGAAAATAGAGATAAAAAAGGAGAATAAATGTGGTGACTGACCATATCATTAGGATCCACCCATCCTATAACATTGACTCATCCCCCTATATTACTATAAAAGAAATGTTTCTATATGATCAATTATACCGAGTGTAAGATTTTGTTCCTTAGTATGATGAAATTGTATATTATTTGGTATCATCTATCATTTCTATTAATTTCAAAAAAATATTAGGTTAGCCGTATCAAACATGACTCTTGTTGGTACATTTGGGATGACCCCTATCTTTGGCACACATGTAGTGATCAATTACTCAAGCGTTGTGTTCTCAATAAAAATTTTCAGTCTGTCCTTATATTTTCCCACACTCTTGATTGTGGGGGCCGCTTTGGTCCCCAAGAGACTGCTATCAAGGTCCTTGATTCTGGTCTCTTTTGGACAACACTTTTTTGGGAAGCTTACAATTTCTATAAATCCTATCCACACTGTCTAATAATGGAGAATGTATCTAAAATAAATGAAATGCCACAAAAAACCTTGATCTTACTTTAATTTTTTGATTCTTGGGGAATTGAATTATTGGTACCATTCCCCAATTCATTTGGGAACCTTTACATTATTATGGTAGTAGATTATATTTCAAAATGGGTAGTGGTGAGAGATACAAGGACTGATGATTCTAAGGTAGTTGTATAATTTTTTGGAACCCCAATTTTCTGTAGGTTTGGATAACCTTGAATTATCATCAATGACCAGGTTTCTCATTTCTTCAACAGAACAATGAAATCTTTTTTGTATTGTTATGGGGTTGGGCATCGAGTGTCTACTGGTTATCACCCACAAACCAATTGTCAAATTGGGGTGTCAAATATAGAGGTTAAAAAAATTATTGAAAAAATAGTTCAACCTAATAGAAAATACTGGAGTCCTAGACACAATGATTCATTTGTTATTACCTTACCACCTTTAAAACTCCCATTTAAATGTCACCCAATCGACTTGTGTTTTGAAATTATTGTCACCTACTTATTGAGATTGAGATGCTGGGCTACAGGGTCATTAAACAATTGATTTATAATCATTCTAGTATTGGTGCTCAAAGAAAGTTCTAGATTTATGAGTTTGAGGAAATGATAATTGATTCATATGAGAACTCTTGGATTTATAATGAGTGAACCGAGGCTTCCCACGTTTGTTTCATACTTCATCATTAGTTCAACATTTCGCAGAAGGTATTCCTCTATAATGCAAGGATGAAGTTATATCTAGGTAATTTTCATTCCCATTGGTTTTGACCATACACTATTACTAGTGTATCTCTATTTGGTGCGATATAGGTTCAAAATGAAGAAACCAAGAAAACCATCACTGTCAATGTGCAATGGAAAAAGTACTACCACAAATCCATTCCAGAGTCTCAGATAGAGGAACTCCAAGTTCAATAATAATTCTATGAATGATACCCACCATATTTGATTATTCCTTTTACATTCTATTTTATTATAGTGAGGGCACTGAACACTTTTGGAGTGGATGGATGGGTATATTCTTGGGTTAGTTACGGATTTTCATCATTTTTTAGCTTGCTAAATAGTATTGTTACATTCCCTAGTTTTCCTCCCTCTCACTTTTGTGCTGGAATATTACTTTTTTATGGCCACTTTATCATGAAAATTATTCCCATTTAATAATGGTAATTATTAAAAATTCATGAATAATTTCTCTATTTCATGGTTTTTTTACATTCAAAAAAAAATCTGAGAAATGTGCATTTCAGCAAGAATTCGATACTATGTTGTGACTTTATCTTGAATGTTGGTTGATTTTCAATGAAATAAATGGTTGTACCATTTGGGAACCTTTGAGATGAACGACACCCTTCATGTGAATAGTTTAAGGGAAAATTGATTTCTCTTAATCACTCCACACATATTTCTAACAAACCAAAAAGTGTGAAAATTTATTACTCGATTAAAGGTAAATATAAGTTAGGTTAATTTTTTCTCTACCATCAAAATTTATTTCTCCACATCTTCATCCCTTATACGATACATTTCATTAATGAATATATTGACCTATGCGTGTGTACCTATTATCTGACTTTTGTATGACCTAAAAAAAATAAAAAAAAGTTGTGACTTAGACAGGTAAAAAAGAAGCCTTCCTTGAATTTTGAAATTATTATAACTATTACAATTAGTGTCATGAGTATATTTGTCATAACCCATCCCCTGGTGCCCATGCTGTGAATACCCCAAGCCCACCTTCCATAGACCAGGGGTTGGAAACTAGCACCAAAGGTATAATTGCCTAAAACTAGGAAGGAATTGCCTATCTAACATGTAAATGCACACAACAGAGCACAAAACTAGCTATAAAACACTAAGTAAACTATATAAGAAAAGAGTGCTGAAAAGTAAATGGAGTTGGAAATACAAACCCAATTGTAATGTACAAAGAATTGGAAGTACAAGTACAACCGAAGAAAGAAAGAAAAATAGCACCTAGGCCATCTCCCGGGATTCCTACCTGAAGGGTAGGTATAAATATCCTCCTCATAACTCCCTGACCGTCATTCTCCTCCATGTACCGACTCGTATTAAGATCCACCTCCAGTTACTGTCCAGTTCTGGCACTCTTAGCCTCAGTCAGCAATGTTTGTCACCTGCATCCAATACTACAAGGTGTAGGGATACCCCATACAGGGGTGACTGTAACGATACACAGTAGGGACCCTGAGCCCCTCAATGTATCACAAATCCACCAAGAAGAATCCAAAATGTAAGGAAACAATAGATAACCCTACATATGTATATTTCCATACATATACCTAAGTTTTTAAGTAATCTCTCTCAATCACGAGGAAAACCAAAAATTACTGACTCAGCTCAACCCAGATTTTATTTTAGGGGTAGTATTAAGAAACATCCCCCACACAATATTGAAACCTAGACTGCTGGATAATTCCTCCTCTATCGAGTACAGTGGGCCTGCCACGTCACCCATAGGTGCTTCCCACTAACCATGGATTGCTGAGGTACTTCTTCTATCGAGTATCATGGGTCTTCTGCATCACACAGAGGCACTCCCCACCGCGGGTCTACCACCACACCCAAGTGTTCCCCCTCAAAGCCTATTAAGGTACTCCTCCTATCGAGTACTGTGGGTTTGCTGCGTCACCAAATGCGCTCCTCCACCATGGGTCTATTTCCACAACTTGGTGCTCCCCAATGGTCAAGTAGAATCACTCCAAGTCAAATGGTCAGCAGTCGTCAGGTCTCAGCCAACTACTAGGTCTCTGCAGTTTGCTCTCTCATCACAGGAATAATCCTCTCCACGAGCTACAGTTCGATACTCCAACTGTCATGAAGTCCCACGAATAATTATCTCAATGGTCTTACACATCATAGGGGTCTCAACTCAAAATATGGCACGTCAATCGGACACCCAGTCTGTGAGTTATCAGCCTTTTAGTCCTGGGGGCCTGGTTGGATTCGTCCATGATCCATCCTGACTGTATCAAAACTATAACCCAAACTCTAGTGGGGTATATTCAAAGGGACCGTAAATCTCTAAGATTACCAGGTCCGCTAACGGTTTATAATACGGACATCTGGTGCCAATGATATGGCCAAAACGAAGTAAAGGGGTCGTAGTGGGCCTGGGTCCAGTCCGACCCGGTCAGGCCGACCTGGCCCAACACAGTCTGGGTTAACCAAGTTCAGGTCGAATCGGCCTGACCCATTGGGTAGGCCAGCTCGTTAGGTTCGGCTTGGCCAGTTGGGCCCAGCCCAGCGGGATGCGAGGTCACGGATAAGCCATGGGTTGGTGTGAGGGCAGCTCGGCTTGGAGGGCACCGTGAGGGGCCGGTTCGGCCAGGGCGCCACTAGGGTGCAGGCCAGTTAGGTCAGGGCGCCGTGATGGTGTGAGTTCGGCCAGGGCTCGGGAGGACGGTGGGATGGTGCAACCGATCTAGCTCAGCCCGAGGCTGGGGGTGGCACGGCTGGGGCCAGTTCGTCAAGTGGGTGGTGGAATTGGGGGCTCCGAAGGCCAGCGAGCCAGGGTGCGGTGCGGTAGGGGACGGTTTGGCCAGCGGCGGTGGGGGGTCGGTGGGAGGGCACAGCCGAGGTGGCTCTGGAGACCGGCAGGCCAAGGGTACAGTGAAACTGAGGTACAATGCATCTTGGGTCAGGTCATCCCATGGCGGCGTGGGGCCGGTGGCTGTGTAGATTGTCCTCGGGTGGTGGAGCTTCGCGGGGGCGGCACAAGCCGCGATGTCCGCAGGTGACGGTGTCGTTGCCTTCATCTTATTTGTCAACCTTCTCCATTCCGAAGAACACCACTAATCAAAGAAGAACCTTAGTGGGGTTGGGCTATGTTAATTTGGACCACCCACTCCACATTTAGGGTGGTAGCATTTGGCCCACAAGAATGAAGCACAACAAACCCTCCCACAATTATTTATCCCAAAACCCACAAAAGTTAAACATATGCAGATCAACTAGTTATAATTTGATCCATGTTCTTTGTTTTATAAGGAATGAATCATGGTAATATAATTTCAATCACAAAAAAATCTCCTACCTTGTTCATTGTTGGTTGACATTGGTGCAAGAAGGTGGAGGTCGATTCGTTGTAGAAAAACACGTCCTACATCGGAGGAAGCTCTGAGAAAGAATGTGAAGTTGTGGTCATTCTTCGTAGGACGAACACGTTATTCGTTTTAAGGAGAGGTTCTTTCATTGGTGAGAGATTTACTCACAAAAGCCACATCCTCCTTTGCCAACAAAATAATAGGTATCCGAATAAAAAATATTATAAAATCTATTAATTCATTTGCATAATATTCAAAATGGTTTAAAATTGATTAAGGAATATTTGGAACAATTAATGGCATGTGGGTTGGCACTATTATGGTGGAGGAGGTCAAGAGGCTCTCCCTCCTTTATGAGGGAGTTGAGAGGTTTTCTTCAATTAAATGGGGGTTTCAGTCCTGGGTGGTCCCCACCACCATAACGTCTTGTGTGAGGTTAGGTTTGGCTGGGCCTCACCACCGTAACCTCTCATGGGAGGATAAGGTCAGGTGGTCCCCACACTTCATCTCCCACATTGAGGATTACTTCTAGTGAACCCCACCTCCATCTTCCACATGGAAGCTCAAAATAAAATAAAATGATTTTTATTTCATTTTATTATTTCCACAAAAAACCCAAAAACTAACTTCCACCCTCGACCAAATTCCATCGAGGTGAAAGTCATTTTAAGTGAATACTGGCATTACGAGATCAATGGTGCCCTCATATTTCAATTTCGAGCACCAGTTCAAAAGTTAGAAAAACCCGCTCGCACGTTTACTAATCATACCCAAAATAATGGTCATAAATTCATTATGGGCACTCCAGTTCTTAGAATCACCCACTGTAAATTTTCACGGACTCATAAAATTCCGATATATTTAAAAAATTACCTAGAAAATCAAGGTCTTTGCATTCTCCCCACCTCAGGCTTTACATCCCCATAAGCCACAACTCAATCTAAGGGAACAATTGTTGGTACTGAGCATGCATCTAAGACTCCCGCTCCCATGTGCTCTCCTGGAGGTTCCCATGATGCTTGTGAATGTGCATCAGAGGTATCAACCATCCATGAAGGAACCACTTTTGTTGATCCTCAATCTATACTAGAACCTCCGTAAAAGTTTCCCCATCATCGATGTCCATCTCACCATGGTCAATGATGTGTGATGCGTTGTGCATGTATCTTTTGAGCTGCGATACTTGGAAGACGTCGTGCACCCAGTGAAACTGAGGTGGAAGGGCTAAGCGGGATGCCACCTCACCAACTCTACTGAGGACTTGAAAAGGTCCGATGAACCTTGTAGATAACTTTTCGCCTCACACAAATCTACGTAGACGTCGTCGGGGTGAGACCCGTAGAATGATGTGGTCGCCATCCTCAAACTCCAGAGGTCTTTGTCTCCTATCATCATATGACTTCTTCCTACAATGTGCAGTCTTCATCTTCTCCGGGATGATATGCACCATCTCTATGGTAGCCTGTACCATCTCTGGTCCCACTAGTGCTGACTCCCCTGGGTCAGTCCAGCGCAAAGTTGATTTGTAGGGTCGCTCATACAATGCCTCAAATGGCGCCATCCCAATGGTGGAGTGATAGATATTGCTGTATGAAAACACCAACAAAGGTAAGTGATACTCCCAGCTACGATCGAAGTTGAGTAAAGATGCACAAAACTTGTCCTTGAGGGTCTAAATGGTCCTCTTAGTCTGGCCATCCATATGAGGATGGAAGGCTGTGCCCAAACAAAGTTGCATCCTGAAAGCCTCCTCCCACCCCTACCATAGCCAGGAAGTAAAATTTTTGTCATGATCGGAGACAATAGTCAAAGGTAATCCATGTAGCCTCAAAATATCCTATACATAGAGGTGTCCCAAGCTCTCTACTGAACCTTTCTCTCTGATCAGTAGGATGTGGGCCGACTTGGTAAGTTGGTCGACGATCACGCAAATCGATTCATGTCCCCTGAATGTACGTGGAAGTCCTGTCATGAAGTCCATGGATATTACATCTCACTTCCACTCTAGGACCTCTAAAGGCTTTACCAAGCCTGCTGGTACCTGATGCTCCGCTGTCACTTGCTGATAAGTGAGGCACAGAGAGAAAAACTTTGCAACTACCTTCTTCATTCCAAGCCAACAGTGCTGTTATCGAAGATCCTGGTACATCGTCGCCACTCCTGGATGTACAACCAGTGTGTATGTGTAGAACTACCTCAAAAATTCTTCCTGAAGTGACACTGGTACCATAGTACATCCTTTGAAGTGGATGATGTGCTCCCCACCTTCAAAAAATTCATCAGGTGTCTGCCCTGTGGATATCTGAGCACGTCATGTCTCGCAGTCAATATCCCCATGTTGTGCCTCCCTGACCCACTGATGAATTGGGGGAGTGACTGTAAGAGACTGAAGAAAGGTTTCTCCATCTCTGTCTAAAAAGGGTATCTGTAAAGTGGCTATCTTCTTTGCCGCCTCGCCTAGCAATTGTATACCAGACCTCATGGTGAGTGCATTTACAACAACGTTCTCTTTTTCAGGAGTATAAACTATCTCTAAGTCATAGTCCTGGAGGAACAGAAGACATCATCACTGTCTCAGGTTCAAATCATTCTATAGAAGAAATACCTGAGACTCTTGTGATTAGAGTACAGGGTAAAACGCTCTCCCATCAGATAGTGTTGCCACATCTTCATGGTGAATACCACTGCTACTAACTCCGGGTCATGGGTAGAATAGTTCTGCTCATATTGTCTCAGCAGTCGTGATCCATATGCGATCACTGCTCGCTCTTAAATCAGGACGCATTGAGACCTATCCCTGATGCGTCGCAATAGAATATGTACCATAGGCCTTCATTCTGGAAGCCTCATGATGGGGGAACTAGTCAGCCTCTACCTCAGCTCCTGAAAGCTCTGATGGCATCTCTCCGTCCACAAAAAGGGTTTCCCCTTCTTCGCCAAGGCTGATAGTTGTGCTGTAAATATAGAGAAGTATGGTACAAACCTTCGGTAATAACCAGCTAATCCTAGGAAACTCTATACCTCCATCACACTCCAAGGTGGATCCCAAGAAAGTACCCCCTAAATCTTCGCTAGATCCACTACACCTCCAGCCTCAGAGATGAAATGTCCCAGAAATGAACCTTTCGGATCTAGAACTAGCACTTTGAGAGCTTACGATAAATATGGTGCTCTCGCAATGTGTCCAGTACTACCTGCAAATGATTGGAATGCTTCTCCTCAGTAGTCGATTAGACAAAAATGTGGTCGATGAAGACTACAAAAAAGTGATCGAGGTATGGCTTAAAGATCCTGGTCATGATTCCCATGAATACTGCTGGAGAATTGGTTACACAAAATGTCATAACAAAGACCTCATAGTGGTTGTGCCGACATCTAAAAGACATCTTCTACACATCCTCATCTCAAACTCCGAGCTGGTGATAACCTGATCTGAGGTCTATTTTTGAGAACCACCGTGCTCCCTTCAACTGATCGAAGTGGTCATCAATAATTGGGAGTGTGTACGTGTTTTTCAGGGTCACCTGGTTCAGGCGATGGTAGACAAGAAAATGCCTCAAGCTCCCATCCGTCTTCTTGGTGAATAGAATTAGAGATGCCCAAGGTGAAAAACTAGGCCAGATGAATCCCTTCCCTTTCAATTCCTCTAGTTGTACCTGTAGCTCACGAAGCTCCGCGGGAGCCATCCGATATGCTGGTGTAGATATCAGTGTCATCCCGAGGTACAAGGTAATGTAAAATTCCACCTCTCTATGAGGAGGTAGACCTCAGACAACATTAAGGAAAACATCCGCATATTGTTCTACCACTAAATGATAGATCAGACTCTCCACATCAGCAGCTCCAAGGGTAAGGCTAGCCAACTGATGAATGATCGGCTGCACTCTCCTCCGAGTAAGCACTTCCTATAATTCAAAGGATCTCTTCTTGCTAGTGATGGTAAACCTAGTCCCATCCGTGTGGACACACCACACTTTGCACCTAATATAATCAATATGAGCATGGACTATAGATAATCAGTGCATACCCATGATGATGTTGTATGGCCTCGTCACATCTACATGGAGATCCCAGATGAAGCTCTAACCCCTAGAGTAAGCTCACACTGCCATCATGAGTGCGTAATCATCAAATCCACTCCCATGGTAGTCTATAGCCATAAGGATCGAGCCAACAGCTCCGTCGAAATCTCTGAGCTCTGAACGAGGGTAGTGGCAATGAAAGAGTGACTGGAACCTGTGTCTATAAACACTACAGATATGGTGGAGTAGACAAAAATCATACCTCAAATCATATCTAGAGCACCATGATCATATGCCTCAGGTGCCTGGAGTTGAGATCTCCCCTGTGTGCCTACTCCCTGTGGTCAGGGTAGACTTCCTGGTGGTCTTTGAGGTAACACCTTGAAACGTCTCCCACCGCCTCCTGCACAACCTGTACCTCTGCCACGTCCGCCTGCTCCTTGAGGACTGCCTTGATCAAATCTCTGTCTCTACCTGGGCAGTCCTTCGACCATCTACTGATCATCTGAATAGAGGGTCGGTCAGTTATGAGCCATGTGACCCTGCCCGTCACATGCATAACACTGCTTGCTCCTGATATGTCTGTCTCCGCTTCGGGTGCCCCGCACAATTGATGTTGTATCATGCTGTTGTCCACCTATATGTCAGGCCCTCTTGGACCTCTATGACATCCGTCTACTGCCAACTGCATAAGACACCACCACATGCCGACTGGTGGTGGATCTTATGGCTAGAGACTGCTTAGAATGGAAACTCTTTACTAGGAGGGCTCTATCTAAAACCCCGCCTACATTGGGATGCTGAGTGTTATAATTGAAGCCCTGATATCTCACCTGAGTCCTTGCTCAAAGGTCTAGTCCCTAAAGAATCGGTCTCACACCATATAAGTGGAGTAGTGTGAGAGGTCTCCGAACCTTGCTAAGTACTGAGCTATAGCCATGCTGCCCTGCTGCAGATAAAGTAGCTCCTATATTCGCATTGCGTGAAGAGTCGCTAGGACAAACTACACCCGAAACCTGCTCTCAAAGTCTTCCCAAAGAAGTGTCACCTCATCGTGGACCTGGATCATCAATCTCCACCATCTGCCTACTACTACCTATAAAAGGACGGTAGCAAGAATCACCATGAGATCGACTGCTGTCCCTACCAGTCAGAAGACTCTCACCACAATCTCTTGCCAATCCTCAGCTTCTTGTGGGTCCTTCTCTCCCATAAACCTGGGTGGCCTCTGGTGCTAGAACTCGTGTAATGCACACAAGCAGCACGCACTGTCTGCAGCTTGGGTTGGTGTCATCCGTAGCCCAATGGGGAGTGGTACCGCTAGTGCCTCCACTAGAAAAGGGCCATGCACTGAGGCCTCATCGCTCGGTGGGATATCAGTGCATAAAACTCTCAGAACTCTTGCTGGCTGTCTGCATAGAGGCATCCTAAAAATAAATAGGTGCGCTATGGTTAAAATTTTTACCTAGTGAGCTGACCGGGTGGAGCTGACTTAAAGAAAACAGTTGAAAACACACACACAATCAGTGTTTTCATGCACTGGGTCATAAATCAGTAGTCAGGGTCCTAGTGCATGGATACATCGGCCCCCACACCCACATTGAACTCCATAAACTGAAAACCACACTCACTGCAATTAACACTATTGCTTCAAAGAAATGAAAGATCAGTTTCCTATGTTCTGCTGTAGAACCGACTCCTTTGATACCAATTTGTCACGAACCGTCCCCTAGGGCCTGTGTCTGGACAACCCCAAGCCCACCTTCCAAAGGCCAGGGGCTGGAGACTAGCACCAAAGGCATAATTCCCTAAAACTGGAAATTAATTGCCTTTATAACCAGAAAACGCACAAAAAATAGGACACAGATGGATACAAAACAGTACGTAAATTGTATAAAAAAAGAGTGCTGAAAATTAAAAGGGGTCGGAAATACATGCCTGACTTTAATATACAAGGAACTGGAAGTACAAGTACAACTATAGAAAGGAAAAAGAATAGCTACTGGGTCATCCTCTGGGATTCTTATCTAAAGGGTAGTTACAGATAGCCTCCTCAAAACTAAATTACTGTCAGTCTCTTCCAGGTACAAACTAATCATAAGATCCACCTCCGGGTACCGTCCAATCCTGGCACTCTCAGCCTCAGTCAGCCCTGTCCGTCATCTGCATCCAACACAACAAGGTGCGGGCATAGCCCGTGCAGGGGTGATTATAACGATACTCAGTAGGGACCCCGAGATCCTCAAGGTCTCACATATTCACCAAGGATAAACCACAAAGTAAGGAAACAACGGATAACCCTACTTAGGTATATGGCCATACATATACCTAAGTTATTATGTAATTCATCTCAATCATGAGGAAAACACAAAACTGCTGACTTAGATCAACCTGAAATTTAGTCTTGGGGTAGTATCAAGAAACATTCCTCACACAGAGACGCTCCCCACCATGGTTCTTCCGCTATACCCTAGGTGCTCCCCCTCGTAGCCTACTGAGGTAATTCTCCTATCGAGTAACATGCGTCTACCGGGACACCAAGAACACTCCTCCACCATGGGTTTTCTGCAACAACCTGGTGTTCCCCATTGAGATAGTAGATTAACTCTGAGTCAAATGTTCAGCAGTCGTCGGGTCTCAACCAGCTACTAGGTCCCCACACTGCGCTCGCTCATCAATAGAAGGATCCACTCCATGAGTTTCTGGTTGATACTCCATCTATCACAATGTCCCATAATGAAGTATCTAAAATGTCTGCCATGTCATAAGTGTCTCAATGAAATAGACGACGCGTAAATCAGACGCTCGGTCTGTGAGTTATTAGCCTTTTAGTCTTGGGGGATCGGTTGGGTTTGCGCATGATCCAACCTGACTGAATCTCATCTATACCCCAAACTCCAGTGGGGTATACTCAAAGAGACCTTCAAGCTCCAAGATTACCAGGGCCACTGAAGGTTCGTCAAACGTATATCTAGGGCCAATGATATGACCAATAGAATCTAAAGGGTTCGTTGTGGACCTGGGTCCGGTTCGACCCGGTCCGACCCAGTCTGGGTCGACACGGTTAGGGTCGACCTGACCTGAATCATTGGGTCTGGCTCGGCCTGTTGGGTGGGCCCAACCCATTGGGCCTGTCCTAGCAGGCCACAAGGGGTCATGAAGGGCCGTGAGGGGTCGTGGTGGGCCGCGAGGGTGCAGAACAACCACTGGTTGGCATGAGGGCGGCTCTGACTAGAGGGCACTGCGAGGGGCTAGTTCAGCCGCAGTGCTGCTAGGTTAAGGGCCGGTTGGGATGGGGCACCTCTAGGGTGCAGGTTCAGCCGGGACTCGGGAGGTCGGAGGGTTGGTGCAACTGGAGAAGATCGCCCTGTGGCTGGGGTGGCACGGTGGGGACGATTCGGCCAGTTGGTGGTGGGACCTGGTCCAGTTCAGCCAGGGGATCAGAAGGCCGATGGGCTGGGGTGCGGCACGGCCGGGACAGGTTCAGGCAGTGGCAGTGTGGGGATAGTGTGACCAGGGCGGCTGGAGAGGCCAGAGAATAGGGTGCGGCATTGGCGTGGTGTCGCGTAGATGGGGCGGTTCGGCCGGTGGCGACGTGGGGCCAGCGAGGGCGTGGTTCGGCTTGGGGCGGAAGAACATCATGGGGGCAGCGCGGGTCATGGAGACCGCGGGTAGGGGTGCCGTTGCCTTCGTTTTCTTCATAGCCTTCCTCCATTCCGAAGAAAACTGCTAATCAAAGGATAACGACAGAGGGGTCAGGCCATGTGGGTTTGGCCCGCACCCTCCACGTTTAGGGTGGTAGCATTTGGCTCACAAGAACGATGCACAACAATCCCCCCCACAATGATTAATACCAAAACCCACAAAAGGAAATCATATGTGGATCAAGTAGTTTGAAGTTGATTTGCATCCTTTGTTTTAGAAGAAACGAATCACGGGAATATAAAATCAAACACAAAAAAATCACCAACTTTCTTCGTTGTTGGTTGACATTGGAATGAGAAGGTGGTCGTCAATTCGTTGTAGATGAACACATCCTACATCGGAGGAGGCTCTAAGAAATAAAGTCAAAGTTGAGGGCATTCTTCATAAGAGGAACATTTTCTTCCATCGAAGGAGAGGTTCTTTCATTGGCATGAGATTTTATCTCAAAATATCCTTCCTCCTTTGCCAACAAAAGAATATATAGCACAGGAAAATAGATTATAAAATCTATTAATTCTTTGGAATAGTATTTAAAATGGTTTAAAATTGATTAAGTAATAGTTGGCACAATTAATGGCATGTGCGTTGGAACAATTAAGGTAGAGGAGGTTAAGAGGCTCTCCCTCATTTATGATGGAGTTGAGAGGTTTTCCTCAATTAAATGGGTGTTTTAGTCCCAGGTGGTCTTCACCACTACAACCTCTCATGGGAGGTTAGGTTTGGGTGGGCCCCACCACTATAACCTCTCATGGGATGTTAAGGTCGGGTATTCCCCACACTTCAACTCCCACATTGAGGTTTACTTCAGGTGGACCCCACATCCAACTTCCACATGGAAGCTCGAAATAAAATAAAATGATGTTTATTATATTTCATTATTTCCACAAAAAAACAAAAATCTAACTTCCACCCACGACCAACTGCTGTCATGGTGAACGTATTATTAAGCGAATACAGACACTGCGAGTTTAATGGTGCCCTCATATTTCAATTCCGAGCACCAGTTCAAAAGTTAGAAAAACCCACTCACACATTTACTGAACATACCCGAAATAATGTTCATAATTTCATTCCAGGAACTCATGGCCTTATAATCGTGCACCGTAAAATTTCATGGGCTTGTTAAACATCCATATATTTAAAAAATTACATGGAAATTCTACATCTATACATGATTAAACATGGGTTGAGAGAATATTGTGAGATTGTTTTGAAGTGAAACTTTTGAAAAAAACTAATAAATAAGGCTAGTGATGAAATGTACAAAATATGTGTATATAGAGGTCAGGAGATTATGGTTTGACATCTGGGATTGGTTAAGTGAGTGGGTCTTGAAATTTTATTATAAAGTATGTGGGGAAGATTTGGTGGAAAGGATCATGTAAGTAGATAATTTTTAAAATAACTTATATTTACTCAAAAGAAAGTGGGAAGAATAACATGAAATGGTTATCACACACACCCATGGATAATTAGTGACCAGAATAAATTTTGAATTATTTTCTTTGATTGGTGTCATGAATCTCTTGTAATTTCATTCTGATATAATTTTTGAGATGCCTTTTTCCATGATCACAAAGAATAAATTCTCAGTGTGATTTTAATCTTTGATCATATTTTTCTCATGAATTAATTTTTCATTGATTGTTAAAACTTTATGAATTTTGAAATATCTACTTGCCTAATATTTGTAAATATTACTTTTCCTAGGAGTGAAAATGTTTAGGTGTGGGGGTGTGATCACACCGTGATTCACTGTTTCATTTTCACCCTTACACCGTTATGCTAGACTAGTTCTGTATTGGAAATTATAAAAATAATAACAAATTTCACTTCATTTTTGATTCAATGATTTTGTGTCTATTACTATTTAAAAGAAAAATTTTAGTTGTTTTGATAGTTACCTTGTAAGTGTAGGTAATTTGGAGGGCCCATGATGATGTCCAAGAAAAATGTACCAAACTACACAGGATCCATGAACACCAGTGGAATCAACCGCATAATTATACTTAATTGTGCATCCAAATGGGTTTATGTATTCTAGGATGGTCCAAAATTCATTGGGATACATTTAATATGAATAAAACCAAGCCAAATTCGTGCACTATGATTCCCATACGAACCAATCTGTCCAGCCCACTGAATCTACAAGAAGTCAAAAGTGTTGTGCTATGATCTATCCATGTCTCAAGCTTTTGGTGTCCAAATAAATCCAAACATTAGATAGAGATAGTTAGGAGGTGTGGATATAACTTTTTATTTTTTTTTACCAAAGCTATATAATTATTTTTACCCCCCTAAAATAGTGGTACAATTCGTTTTACACAATCCATGTGCCCAAACCGACCATCCACTTTTCTCATAAAATGATACCTTTGGCACCTCATTTGTACGTTCGACCAAGGAGTGATGTTATGAAAATTTGGAGTTCCATAGGAGTCCTCTTCTCATCCTATCATCTATGGAGGCCCCTCCTCGTAGGGGGATCAAGGATAAAGGTGAATTTCCACCCGAGCCTTCTCCTCCTCTCGATGGAAAACTAAATAGTGGGAGATCATTTCAGTGGAGTTACATATACATGAAATGGAGTTCCAGCACTTTTTATTCTACTAGTTTTGTTCAATTTGTTTGGTGAATATTTCACTTATGATTAATATTTATTTTATTCTCCTCTTAATGCATTTGTTTTGTTATAATTAAGTGAAATAGTTTTAATCTCAACACCAATTGGGATGAGATTTCAAATGAGGATATTGGGTTGTTCCAATTGGACAACCCAAGTATCCTTTTTCTCACACACAATTATGAGATTTTAGTATAATTTGTTGTCCCCTTTTCTATTAATTACGACCAATACTTGGCAACATGATTTTTGTTTCAAGGGTTGGTACATTGTGCAACAATTAAAGAGGCAAGAGAGTAAGTAAGATCTTGAAAACCCTAATCCTAGGAATTAAACAATACCATGTGTATTTTTTAAGAACAATGAACTATCCAAGATCTATAGTGAACTAGGAATTATATCCTTATCTCATAATTATTAAAACACCGCCTTAATCTGTAAACTATCAAACTCTTTATGTTAAGTTATTTTCTTATTTTTTATTCAAAATCACCCCCTTTATAGTATTTTTTATTAAAAATTAATACTCAAAAACTATCAATGCTCATTGAGAGATGACCTAGGGTCTTACCTATACTTTGAATCAACCCTAAAAACGTAATAAATTTTATTTTTTATGACAACACAATCAAATATATCAAAATTACTTAAACTAACTTCCAATAATTAGAATTCAAACATTATAGAATCACCTAATGTGTTGAGTAATAATAAAAATATATAAATTGGCATAAATTTCAAATAATTAAATCATAAACGTGTTTGATAAATTACATTTTTATAATTCAAACTATCAACCCATATCATGATTATTTAAATAAATATTTTTATACTTCTATTTACCTGTCTAACCATCATATTACATAATCATTAATATCAAAAATGACATCTGAAACATGGTATGATTTTATTCCCAAGAAACTCTTTATATCAAAGATAAAAAAATTCAAAAAAATTAAGTATGGAATGAAATTCTCTAAAAATAAAAATCTACATAGAATATAAAAATATATATTATTTAAAACAACAATACACTATCCATGTAATATATTACTTTTCATAATTATTATATTATTCAATCTTTTATCTTAATCTTAGACCAACAAAATAAAACAACAAATGAATGTAAAATATCTATTCTATTAAATCTAAAAAAAGTAGGTTGATTGTATTATACATCCTAAAAAAATTCATAAATTATAATAAAAAATTAATCTTAAACAATAATTTCTAAAGATCATAGGAATTAAATAATAAAAACTTGTGTTTCCCCAAACAAGAACACTATTTAAATAATTTTTGCTAGACATGAACTAACCATTGTATATAACTGAATAATGAAAAGAAGTTACCTAATCTAGATCAATAAATGGCATAAGTTTATATCCATACACTTGGATGGGTATTATACCTTTATCTAAAATAAGATTTACTCTACCATGAAGTAGTGAATTTTCAACATCTATATGACCAATCTTATAATATTTAGAATATACTCACAAATAAATGGTAATTTATTGTGTAAGAATATCTTTTTATCTGTTATTTATATCATATTTCCGAGTATTTTTTTGATAATCCTAAATCTATTCAATTATCTCTCTTTTCCCATTATTTTCATTAATTTATCTCTTTTATTCTTACCTCACAATAGGTCCTTTATTTATATCATCAATTATAAATGGAACCTTTAATTCAGGTCCATTTGTCGTGCTAATAATATGATCATCTTTAAAAACAATTTCTACATCTCAATATATATTAAACTTGAATTAGTCCCCAATAACTCTCTAATATAAATATATAATTTTAATACCAATTAATTCCCTAAAAATTGAAAAAATTACTTCTAAGTATAAGGGTTAATTAATCTTCCTCTATCTCAAGAATAAAAGAATATTTTTGAAAGAAAATTTTATTTATTTTTATAAAAAAAGACTCAGTAAAACCTTATAGATATCTCACTAATGTTTCCACTAATTGAATAGATATCATGGTTGGATTATTCTCTTCTAATATTATTCTTTATAATTTTGAAAATGATATGATGTTTAAACTCACACCGAAATTGGGAAAATATTTTCGAAAATCCAAAGAAGTAATATTAATAGGAATTGAAAAACTTCCAAGACCATATCACTCCATAGGTATAATCATCGACATCATGGATTAATAATATACCATGAGTGGTACTATACCTATTTTATAAATCTCTTTATATTTTGAAAGAATCCCCTTCACTGACTTTTCATATGTGGTCATTTCTCTAAACCTTCCATAGCAGGAATGTTAATATGATTTTTTAAAACAAAATATTAGAAAATTATAACTATTTTTTTAATTTTCCTCCTTTTATACTTTATAAAAATGGTATTGGTTATTATTAAGGTGATCAAGCTTCTTTTAACACATTCCTCTCAACTTAATTTACCTTTTTCATTCTATTTTCACCCTTTTTAAAATATTTTATAACTTATTTCACTTATTATAACCTCATTTTTTCCACACCCTCCCATGTTATTTATACTCCTAAGGGTGATAGATTTAATCCGTTCACTTGGGTTGATCTCAACTCTACCCAGTAATACTATATTTAGTCTTTACTTCAGTTATATTTCAAATCTTAAAATACAGAATTTTAAATTTCTTATTTTCACTCCGATTTTTATCATGAATGTCTCTATGTTATCCTCTTATGAATAGATATTGCTTTGAAATTACATTATATTTTTTTATATAAGCTTGATTTTAATCATCTTAGTTTAAATTTTGTGAATTTCTTATATCCTTATTCCTTAAGGATTATAGGGATGATTAATGAAAACATAATTTTTATCTTTGATGGACGTACCTTGGGGTCATTTTATGGTTATAATTGTGTCTGATTTATTATTTAAAGTTACAATTTATATATCTACCCATCCATTAGAATAAACCATATAAAATTTTTAAATTTTAACTATTTTAATTTTATATTAGAAACTATTTCTATAATTTTCATTGAAAACATAACTGTCTCCTGGGAATAATTCTTAAATGATCCTCTAGTGGTATCATTAATGTAACACCCAATGAGTTTATTTAATTTACCCTTGTTTTATGTATTTTGATATTATATATTGATTGGATGTTTTTTTTGATATTCTCTATAGAGTTTTTTAGTGTTTTAGAAGTGTTTATGGATGTGAAAAGTTTGATCATGGTTAGTATAATCCTGTAATAATATACAGTAAACTGTGAAAGTGAGGATGAGAGTAGTGGGGTAGGCACAAAGTTGGTGTATGGTTTTTCCAAATTGTTTATGTTCTAAGGCTAATCATTCATTGTTATATATAGGTAAACACATAGTTAACATATAGTTTTTCAAACTGTGTGAGAAAATTGTTCAAGGTGTTGACCTTTAGATAGTAACACTAAAATGTTTGCACATGGTTTTTAAAACACTATGTCCCAACCATGTGGATATCTAGGTTTTTTCCTATTTCATGTTCATGGTTGGCGAAAATTTTGAAAAACGGTATAACCTAACAATGGAATGTAATGTTAATGCCATAAAAATATATTTTTTAATTCAGGTTAAGGCCCCAAAACCTCATTTTTTTCTTATTCTTCTAGTCTCTTAAACTCCTCTTCCTCTCGAAACTCCCGTGATGATTCCCTTTAATATGGAAGTGAATTCTGGATAAATAAAAGTGTGTTATAGATTCAAAATAATTTTTATTTCCTTATTAATCCGTATTCATATTATATATACTCTCCCTTCCATCATATCTAAAGATATTGTCCATTATAAATTTATCTAGGTGATAAGATGTGAACAATGATGAGATCTTGTTGGATCTATAGAAGATACTGTCTGGTGATCCTGAATTTTGAGGTTCTATGTGCCGTTATATATGTTCTACATCCATTTAGAGGTATATGGATTCTATCTAATATCAATAGTTTCTAGTATACAATGTCTTAGTTTATTTTAAAGTCGTTTCTTTTATTTTTTTTATGAAAAAAATCATTTGATTTCATAAAGGAAATGATTTGTAAGTTTTTGTTTTAAAAGAGTGAAAAAATTTATGAATTTTGGAGATCCCTGTTTGGTTATAATTTTAAAATGATTATTTTAAAATTATTTTATTGTTTCAATACACATAATATGTTTTTTGAAATTCGTGAAGAATTATTATTATTTTAAATGTATTGGAATGTAAATTTTCATAATTGGGTTATTGTGTATTCAATGTGGATGGTATTTTTGGAAGTTCTACCATTGGGGTTGGATAGATTATTTTCATTTAGTAACAATATCATTGGAATCAAAAAGGTTTTGTGTATATAGATCAGAGCATGTGTGTGAACATTGCAAAGGTTATGAAAAATTTTAGTTGATGGAAATAATCATGTTTATGGTTTTATCACATGGATTTATTTATAGAATTCATATAAATTATTTTAACTTTTATTAAACTATTTCTATAATGTGTTATAACTTGTGTTTGTTGTAGTGGAATGTGTTGGAATGTATTTGGTGTATTCCTACTGTATTTTTAATTACCCACTTTTTGGGAACTTCATTGTGTTTATAGATGTCAAATACCAGGATATAGGGAAGGGGTATGTGTTTTATTTTTCTAGTAATTATCTTCATACCACGGTCACGAAAGGTAGTGTTATATCTTGTATCTTTTTCAAGTGATACAATGTCTTATGTATTTCATGTATTTGGGTCAATTTTTCTTTGTTTTTTCATTTTAATACCATATTCCTTTGCCAATTTGATTTTTGTTGTCCTGTTGGTTTTATATTTGGATTTTAAATTTCAATACTCATGCATCATATAGTTGGATTGGATGTTTGTATTTTATATTGTCCTATTATTTTACCATTTAAGGAAAAATAATCCCCCAATGTTCTGTAAATCCCTCGCAATTTATTACTACCCTTTGGAATATTGAGGAAGTCACAAAAGGTTAGTGGAACTTTATATATTCTGATGCTAATGATCTGGTATGAGATGTTATAAATGGCATCAATGTTGGTTGGTATGTATGTATCATGGTATGTTATCAAGTAGATAAGAATGTTGGAAGTTGAAATGTAACGCCCCGACCCTAATTACCCAGAGTCGGTGCATTATTACATAACATTGGCATGATCACAAGAAAGATAAAATCTCGAAAGACCAATTGGTTTAGTAGCCTTGGAAACACTAGATATATTCATAAGTTTTACATTACATCATAAAATTAAAAACTACTACAACAACATAATGTCTCCATAATCCACACTCATATCCCCACATAATATCCCTGCAGGTCATTCATAATTTACTTCTTCACTTCCTGGGAAAAACAAAACATAGAAAAGGGGTGAGCTCAAATGCCCAGTAAGGATAACAATATAGTGGAAACTTTTATAAATAAGAATAAACATTTAAGGCAATGTATAAGTAAAACAAAAGCCTTTCAAACATGAACTTTCAACATGGTACAACATAAATAAAATGAAATAATGCCATTTACTTATTCACATGGATATTCTACTAATCGAATAATCACATGCAAAAATCAATAACCACTTTCATAATGTTGGAATTCATAATGCTGAACTTTAATTTGTTTGTCAAGGCCTTATCCCAAGACCTAGGGGTAACTGTAACCGGAACCCAACCCGGAGTGCCTCTAATAACCGGACACCAACCCGAAGTGCCTCTAATAACCGGACACCAAACCAGAGTTCCTCTAATAACCGGAGACCAAACCGGAGTTCCTCTAATAACCGGAGACCAAACCGGAGGGCTTACTTTTACCGGTCCCCAACCCAGAACATACTTGTCTAACACATTCATCTGAATGAAAGGTTGAAATATAACATAAACATTTGGATTAAAAATAACTTCTAAAATGTCAATACTTTAAACAAAAACCATGAGTGACATAAGAATAACTTATCCACAGTAAAAAATATCACAAAAACTTCAATAAAATAGGGATGTTTTGTATCATAATAAATCAACTTCACATAAGCTTAAAATCCATCAAAGGATGTTGACATAGATGAAATCAAAACTATTTTAGAGAAATATCTCTTTTTTTGAAATCATTTTAAAAGTAACATAATTATAAAATAATAAATTCAATTTGAAAATATTCTTATAAGATTGTAAGGGAAGCTTCGACGATTTTATAACCGCGGAAAATGACCGCACCCGCCGTATAAGTTAAAAAAACATTCTTACCTTAATTCTGTCGAAAAGGTTAAAAAGCGCCTTGTTTAGAAAACGACGGAAAGATTCCTTTATAAACCACTTATAAAAAGTAAAACAAGGGTATAAATGACTTTAACCCTTATTCTTGTAAATAGTAAAAATGTTTTGAAATACATTTTGAAGAAACATGGATGTGGATGATAAAGAGATCCCAGTAGATTATTACGTATAAACAACCTCGGATAATGAAGAGATTGTGAAATAACTCTTACCAATTTGGTAACTTACGAAACATACAACCCATGAAAGAGGTATCATAAAATGAATATGTAAATACACATAAATTAAAGTGTATTACACAAAGAATATAATTATGGGCAGTATATACACCACAAAAAAGTTAATGGTGGCAATATGGCATGAATCTCACGGGAATTTGGAGTGAGACGAAAACCCCTTACCACGTTAATAAACTGAGTCGTATGGCCAAAAGTTAATAACCACCAAATGATTTATAGAATAACATGAATATAAAGAGAATCATGATAATATATATCAAATGGAAGTACACAATACACCACTTTCAATAATTTAGTGGCGAACAATGGAAATCTCACGGAATTGAAAGTGAGATAAGAAAATACCTTACCTTGTACTTTTCCTTGGTTGGGGTAGGTTAACCTCCTGTATAATGGTGAAATAATTGTTATTAAATTATACAATAATCATATACATTAATATGATATATATGATCTTTTAATATTGATTTGATAATAATATCTTAGTATTATCATTGTTTCGGGTGTTAACTTACTTGTTTTCTTTTATATGTTTTGTTACGTAAGACATGTTTGTAAAGGATAGGTTGTATATTATTCATATCCAGAATTATATCAAGTCCTTAAAAACCATTTTCTAAATCATCAAATGATAATTATACTTGAATGGATACGATGGAGAATGAATCTCATCGCGTTCGTGGAGACGGTAGTCCGTACATATTCACGTATGGTGACATGTTATTCAAAGCGTGGATAGAATACTGAATATGGTTGTACCATATTTATAATTAAATCACAGTATATATATGATACTGGAGTTATTATTTTATAATGGTAACAACAAAGGAAGAAGAAGTGGAAGAAGAAATGAACTTGGAAAAGGGTGGTGAAATCATTACCTCTTCTTCGGGTTCTTTCTTTTGATTTGATCAAAAGGGCTCCTTAGGTTGGCTTTCTGATCAAACTAAGGCCTCTAGGTTGTATTGAGGGAAGTTGGGAGAGTATTTTGGCAGAGTTTGGCCGAACCAAAAGGCTTTGAAGGTGTGATGAAATGAGAAGGAGGAGTGCCCTTTTATAAGAGGGGTGAGGGGCACCTTTGGAAAAGCTAGAAATATTAATTTATAATAAATTCATATTCGGTTTCTAATGGATCCAAAGCTGATTATTCAAAGTTTAAGGTGGGTATGGGTAGAAAAAAACTCAACAAATAGAATTTAGACAGGTTTGGGTACTTATATTAACATTTTTTAAGTATTAACTCAAAGTTAATTAGTTTCACTTTTACAATGTCTCCTTGTATTTTTATATAATATGGTTAATAAACTTACTAAATACATCCAAGATACCCCCAAGTGGTCCATTAATGATGAACCAATCATGATATAAGTCTCTTGGCCGAACCTTATATTTTTAGGAATTTAATATCAATTAATAATATAATATTTGTTTTAAGAACTCTTTTATGTCAATTTTGACACTATTAAATTGTTGATTTTTGTGAAACTCACAACAGATTGATTTCTTCAAAAAAAGTCAATTAAATCAATCCTAATATATCATATTATCCTAGAAAATTAGTTTAATTCATTAAAAGCTTAGTATTATATTTATTTGGGTATTTATAATATCATTTATTTTAATTTTTAACTATTATAGTAATTACTGCATCATCATTGTGTCATAAATAAAATAAATTATTTAATGTCTAAAAATTATAAATAAAATATAATTATGTAGGAAATAGGTTTATCTTTCTAATTAATATTTATAATCTAAAATCCAACATATATAACCCTATGTAACAATTGTTTTTCTAAACGATATATGCTTGTGTCATTTTTGTATTCATTTTAACTTAATTAAAATAAAGTGTCATTATCACTTACAAGTGGATCCATGGGGTCCCAAAATCGACCCAAAGATGTCCATGGTCGACCATGTATCAACCAATAGGGTTAAGACACGTTTTAGGGTAATTTAGTATTATTATAATATTATTGTTTAACCCTTATTTACCGGATTTACCCTTAACCATGGTAAATAAAATATTTACCGCAGTAATTATTCAAAATGTCTAAAAATAAAAGTTACCTATTTACACAATTTGAAAATCCTGATTCCAAATATGGAATCCATTTTCCTAAATTCAAAACACAGAAGTGGCAGAAATTAATTTAAAATTAAATCCCGCTGTCAAAACAAAAAACGTGTTTTTAAGAGATAATAACTATCAAAAGATTGACACTTTTTTATGTTCGGTTTAATTGTAAAATTATGTCCAATGAACAACATTATATTAAATGGTAAAAATATATTATAAATATACTTTAAAATCACTCAAATTCATAATTTACCACTATTAATTATTTTGATTAAAAAAGTTGTTTTTAATTAAAATTTAGTAATTTTCACTATTCATCAAAATATGAAAGTTATCCGAAAAGTACCAAAATTTTACCTTAGGCTAAATTCGATATTCCGAATCCAGAAATGAAGTCCATTTTAAAATATAAAATATATATATTTTCTAAAATTAGGTATTACTATTCATAATGGCTAGTTTGATTGGTTGTGGTGTGTGTTAAAACTCAAGGTTGCGTACAACACACGCTACTGTATTATTCAAAGAAAGCGTACCGTGGAAGCTTGGGATGTTTCATTTTAAATTTTTGATGTCCCCATTTAGTCAAAATGTTTAAAATATTGTATTTAAAAAGGGTTCACTATTAAAATTTGATAAAAGTGCAATACTGAAAATGAATTTGTTCTTGCATATATCTAAGAAACTCATAATATGGATTCTAAAATTATAAGGATTATATAAACTTTAAAATTTAGATAATACTATTCATAAACTCTTTTGAATGACTTTTTTTGTAAGTAATGGTGTGATTGAACTCGGTGTTGCGTGTAGTGCAAGTTATTGAATTATTTTGAAGAAATAACACACTATGAAATCTTGGGGTGTTACATTCTCCCCTCCTTCAATAAATTGCGTCCTCGCAATTTGAAATTGTTCTTCGAAAATAAAAGGTTGAAAATAGAAAATATATTTGTGGGAAAACCCACATCGGAAATTGGGTTACTAAAATTTAGTCTTAATATGAGAAAAAGAGAACTGAAAGGGTCACCACCAAATTATGATCTCGATTAGGAGAACATTGGTGGAATTTAGAGACATATAATTGGAGGAAAAACGTAAATATTTATAGGTAGTGATTGAGGTCATCAATCACAAACAAGTATAAAATTGAGGTCCTTAAATTCATCAATCTATGATGATTTGAAATACCATCGGTTCAACAAAACATAGGGTATTAGGATAACACATTTTTGACGTTTCAAAATATCTTAGTTGAAATCCCACATCGAAAAATGAATTAATGATGCCTCTATTTAAAATAAAGAGTCGAAAGTATGAAGATTACCGAAAATAACACATACTAGGGTTCCATGTAGGAAAATATGGATATGGAAGAAAAATCTAATCATCAATTATCTGATGGAGAGTGGTAGATAACATGGCTATGAAAAGGCCAACAATCCCAAAGCCATAAATTAGTGATGATTTAAGGTACCATCTAGGAAAACATTTTTGTTCTAAGTTGCTTTTCTTAATATTGAGGAATTTATTTATGATATTGGCTAAGATCATAAAGAGATATACTTACTTTATAATTAGAGTTTTATCCATTAATAAATTTCTACCACAAACTCATCTTTCACTCTAAAAGATAATAGAATGTAAAAAAATTTTATTTACACTATTCGTATAGGGTTCCAAAATAAACGAATTTATAATCCATCTACATGATCTTTTAATAAAAACTACATTTTTTAATCCAGGACATCTCATGGGCCAGTGGTAGGTGATACACCCTTGTCGCCCTTCGGTTGCGGGTTCAAGTCTCGCAGCCTTGCCGGACGCGACGGGTTGCCGCCCGACCTCCGGGTTGTCCTTTTATGGCAATCCAAAATAATCCAAACTAGAACTATCCAAAATACTTCTGTCCAAACTCACAGTCTAACATTTATAAGGAAGGTAAACATAATGTAGATCCTTTTTACCCCGTAATAGCATATGAATACCTTCATCATGTATTACCATATTCCTTATTGATTACATTCATGCTCCCTTATTCCATATAGAATGCTGGATATACTTCATTAATCCAAATATGTTTTAAACCCCCAACAATGATGGAATATAAAAATCATTAATCAGTTCCAAGGTAGTCAAGAATATCCAATATAATTTATCCAAAACAATCACATATTATTCCCAAATCACTACCTCAGTATCAGAACTATACTATGATTTATCATTCTCTCAACCATATATTTTCCAAAAATTTATCCTGCTATTGAGTCACTTTTCTTTGTTCCACACAATCTCAAGTCCTTAATGAAATAGTACTGCAGTACAATCCTTATATACTCCATAATTATTATAACAAGTACATTGTTGATACAACACTCAATTGACATAATCAGCATAAGAACTCTAATCATTCCTCTTCATCTGTGGTAGTATCATAACTTGATTATTATCCAATAACATCATTTGCGGCATAGTCTGATGACTGGGACATAGGTTCGCGTAGTGTCCAAACTCCTTGCAAATGAAGCATTGTACATTTAAAACCATTTTATTACCCTTGCAGTCATGTACTTTGTGCCCTTTTCCTCCACACTTATAACAAACTCCCATTCCTTTCAGGCAAGTTCCAGGGTGTTTCTTTCCAAAGTTACCACATATGGGAAAATTCTTCTTTTCCCTCTTCCCTTTATCCATCTTTCTCTCTTACATCATTTTTTTCTCTTGCTTCCCTTCAAAGCCATAGGACTCAGTAAACTCTTTACTTATCTTATCAACACATGATATTATTTATTCATATGATGATAATACATGGGAGACTATTTCTCTTATAAATTCTAGCTTAAGACCATGAAAGATATGATCCTTTCTTCACTTTGGATCATGTGCATTTCTGGAGTTCTCATTCCTTCTACTGGGCGCCATTTCTAAACAATGGCATACACTAGATCAGTTTATGAATAAAAATACATACTCCCATACTTATAAAACAATTAACATAAATTGAACTATTAATGGATATAATACATAATCATAAAAATGTCTCCTTTGAGGATGTATATACTCATAAACCCTTCATAATGGTCTGTAAAGAAAATGAGAATTATCCTAAGAATATCCCCCGGGAGTGTCGTAACCAAGAGTGCAGCAAGGCCCGTTGTCGTGCACCAGTTCCCGTTCGAGTCTAGCTCAAAGCGGTGTTTTCGGGTTTTACCCCTAGGTACATCTGTGCCAGAGCCGCCTCTACCTGCTCGTATCCAGACAGGGATGTATTGCTCGGAAAACTCACAAAATCCCTACAATACCAAAATTCTAGGAAGTTCTTCTACACTAATCCTCAAAGTTCATCTTAGGTCTACGTGCTCTAATCAGAGTTTATCTAAATCCAGCTTCCAAGGTTTGTACTAAACTTCCTCTGATACCAACTGTAATGCCCCGACCCTAGTTACCCAGAGTCGGTGCATTATTACATAACATTGGCATGATCACAAGAAAGATCAAATCTCGAAAGACCGATTGGTTTAGTAGCCTTGGAAACACTAGATATATTCATAAGTTTTACATTACATCATAAAATGAAAAACTACTACAACAACATAATGTCTCCATAATCCACACTCATATCCCCACATAATATCCCTGTAGGTCATTCATAATTTACTTCTTCACTTCCTGGGAAAAATAAAACATAGAAAAGGGGTGAGCTCAAATGCCCAGTAAGGATAACAATATAGCGGAAACTTTTATAAATAATAATAAACATTTAAGGAAATGTATAACTAAAACAAAAGCCTTTCAAACATGAACTTTCAACATGGTACAACATAAATAAAATGAAATAATTCCATTTACTTATTCACATGGATATTCTACTAATAGAATAATCACATGCAAAAATCAATAACCACTTTCATAATGTTGGAATGCATAATGCTGAACTTTAATTTCTTTGTCAAGGCCTTATCCCAAGACCTAGGGGCTAACTGTAACCGGAACCCAACCCGGAGTGCCTCTAATAACCGGACACCAACCCGAAGTGCCTCTAATAACCGGACACCAAACCGGAGTTCCTCTAATAACCGGAGACCAAACCGGAGTTCTTCTAATAACCGGAGACCAAACCGGAGGGCTTACTTTTACCGGTCCCCAACCCGGAACATACTTGTCTAACACATTCATCTGAATGAAAGGTTGAAATATAACATAAACATTTGGATTAAAAATAACTTCTAAAATGTCAATACTTTAAACAAAAAACATGAGTGACATAAGAATAACTTATCCACAGTCAAAAATATCACAAAAACTTCAATAAAATAGGGATGTTTTGTATCATAATAAATCAACTTCAAATAATCTTAAAATCCATCAAAGGATGTTGACATAGATGAAATCAAAACTATTTTAGAGAAATATCTCTTTTTATGAAATAATTTTAAAAGTAACATAATTATAAAATAATACATTCAATTTGAAAATATTCTTATAAGCTTGTAAGGGAAGCTCAGATGATTTTATAACGACGGAAAATGTCCACACCCGCCGTATAAGTTAAAAAAACATTCTTACCTTAATTCTGTCGAAAAGGTTAAGAAGCGCCTTGTTTGGAAAACGACGGAAATATTCCTTTATAAACCACTTATAAAAAGTAAAACAAGGGTATAAATGACTTTAACCCATATTCTTGTAAATAGTAAAAATGTTTTGAAATACATTTTGAAGAAACATGGATGTGGATGATAAAGAGATCCCAGTAGATTATTACGTATAAACAACCTCGGATAATGAAGAGATTGTGAAATTACCCTTACCAATTTGGTAACTTACGAAACATACAACCCATGAAAGAGGTATCATACAATGAATATGTAAATACACATAAATTAAAGTGTATTATACAAAGAATATAATTATGGGCAGTATATACACCACACAAAAGGTAATGGTGGCAATATGGCATGAATCTCACGGGAATTAGGAGTGAGATGAAAACCCCTTACCACGTAAATAAAATGAGTCGTATGGCCAAAAGTTAATAACCACCAAATGATGTACAGAATAACATGAATATAAAGAGAATCATGATAATATATATCAAATGGCAGTACACAATACACCACTTTCAATAATTTAGTGGCGAACAATGGAAATCTCACGGAATTGAAAGTGAGATAAGAAAATCCCTTACCTTGTACTTTTACTTGGTTGGGGTAGGTTAAACTCCTGTATAATGGTGAAATAATTGTTATTAAATTATACAAGAATCATATACATTAATATGATATATATTATCTTTTAATATTGATTTGATAATAATATCTTAGTATTATCATTGTTTCGGGTGTTAACTTAATTGTTTTCTTTTATATGTTTTGTTACGTAAGACATGTTTGTAAAGGATAGGTTGTATATTATTCATATCCATAATTATATCAAGTCCTTAAACATCATTTCTAAATCATCAAATGATAATTATACTTGAATGGATACGATGGAGAATGAATCTCATCGCGTTCGTGGAGACGGTAGTCCGTACGTACGCACGTATGGTGACATGTTATTCTAAGCGTGGATAGAATACTGAATATGGTTGTACCATATTTATAATAACATCACAGTATATATATGATACTGGAGTTATTATTTTAGAATGGTAACAACAAAGGAAGAAGAAGTGGAAGAAGAAATGAACTTGGAAAAGGGTGGTGAAATCATTACCTCTTCTTCGGGTTCTTCCTTTTAATTTGATCAAAAGGGATCCTTAGGTTGGCTTTCTGATCAAACTAAGGCCTCTAGGTTGTAGTGAGGGAAGTTGGGAGAGTATTTGGGTAGAGTTTGGCCGAACCAAAAGGCTTTGAAGGTGTGAATAAATGAGAAGGAGGAGTGCCCTTTTATAAGAGGGGTGAGGGGCACCTTTAGAAAAGCTAGAAATATTAATTTATAATAAATTCATATTCGGTTTCTAATTGATCTAAAGTTGATTATTCAAAGGTTAAGGTGGGGATGGGTCTAAAACAACTCAACCAATAGAATTTAGACAGGTTTGGGTACTTATATTAACCTTATCATTAAGTATTAACTCTAAGTTAATTAGTTTCACTTTTACAATGTCTCTTTGTATTTTTATATAATATGGTTAATAAACTTACTACATACATCCAAGAGACCCCCATGTGGTCCATTAATGATGAACCTATCATGATATAAGTCTCTTGGCCGAACCTTAGGTTTTTATGAATTTAATATCAATTAATAATATAATATTTGTTTTAAGAACTCTTTTATGTCAATTTTGACACTATTCAATAGTTGATTTTTGTGAAACTCATAACAGATTGATTACTTCGAAAAAAGTCAATTAAATCAATCCTAATATATCATATTATCCTAGAAAATTAGTTTAATTCATTAAAAGTTTAATATTATATTTATTTGGGTATTTATAATATCATATATTTTAATTTTTCACTATTATAGTAATTACTGCATCATCATTGTGTCATAAATAAAATAAATTATTTAATGTCTAAAAATTATAAATAAAATATCATTATGTAGGAAATACTTTTATATTTCTAATGAATATTTATAATCTAAAATCAAACATATATAACCCTATGTAACAATTGTTTTGCTAAAAGATATATGCTTGTGTCATTTTTGTATTCATTTTAACTTAATTAAAATAAAGTGTCATTATCACTTACAAGTGGATCAATGGGGTCCCAAAATCGACCCAATGATGTCCATGGTCGACCATGTATCAACCAATAGGGTTAAGACACGTTTTAGGGTAATTTAGTATTATTATAATATTATTTTTTAACCCTTATTTATCGGATTTACCCTTAACCATGGTAAATAAAATATTTACCGCAGTAATTATTCAAAATGTCTAAAAATAAAAGTTACATATTTACACAATTTGAAAATCCTGATTCCAAATATGGAATACATTTTCCTAAATTCAAAACAAAGAAGTGGCAGAAATTAATTTAAAATTAATTCCCGCTGTCAAAACAAAAAGCGTGTTTTTAAGAGATAATAACTATCAAAAGATTGACACTTGTTTATGTTCGGTTTAATTGTAAAATTATGTCCAATGACCAAAATTATATTAAATGGTAAAAATATATTATAAATATACTTTAAACCCACTCAAATTCATAATTTATCACTATTAATTATTTTGATTAAAAAAGTTGTTTTTAATTAAAATTTAGTAATTTTCACTATTCATCAAAATATGATAGTTATCCGAAAAGTACAAAAATTTCACCTTAGGCTAAATTCGATATTCCGAATCCAGAAATGAAGTCCATTTTAATATATAAAATATATATAATTTCGAAAAGTAGGTATTACTATTCATAACGGCTAGTTTGATTGGTTGTGGTGTGTGTTAAAACTCAAGGTTGCGTACAACACACGCTACTGTATTATTCAAAGAAAGCGTACCGTGGAAACTTGGGATGTTTCATTTTAAATTTTTGATGTCCTCATTTAGTCAAAACGTTTAAAATATTGTATTTAAAAGGGTTGACTATTAAAAGTTGATAAAAGTGCAATACTGAAAATGAATTTGTTCTTGCATTATATCTAAGAAACTCATAATATGGATTCTAAAATTATAAGGATTATATAAAGTTTAAAATTTAGATAATACTATTCATAACCTCTTTTGAATGGATTTTTTTTTGTAAGTCATGGCGTGATTGAACTCGGTGTTGCGTGTAGTGCAAGTTATTGAATTATTTTGAAGAAATAACACACTATGAAATCTTGGGGTGTTACATGAAATTTATAGCGTAAAAATATTTTTCTAATATTTTTATGATGAACTTCAAGTTACTAGGGTGGTTTGGGTGAAACAAATTCTAAGACACTTCTAGGGGCATTTTTATCTAATCATTGTGGGTTCATCTGATGAATATTTCATTGCATGAATTGTTATTGATACATCCCCGCTAGGATTAAATAATTAATTTTGAGTTTTAATATTTATAAAATGATTAAAATAGTTAATTTTTGGAAAAAATGGTCTTAATGCCTGTCACTTATGGTGATTTGGAATTTTATATGAATTATGATACTATTGAGTAGTGACTAAATGGATTTTTTTGGATAAAGAAAATTACACCATGTATATGTTGTAAGAATTAGTAAGAGGTGGCTACTAAAAATATGGTTTTAACTAATCTATAGTTGAATCAACAATTTTTCTAAAGAATTTTTCAATAATTTGAAGGCCTAGATAGAAGAATTTTGAATGATGAGCCTCTATAAGTGGAATAATATATCTAGTTTAAAAAGAACAATCCACCCATCATTCATGGGGATTCTGAGTCCCAAAAATAAAAGGTCTGGCTGAATTAGATGAATTTAATATTTGAATTATTTGGCACACTAATCGAGTTGAATGTTAAGATAGAAACATATATTATTCATGATCATCCACACATGTTGTGGGATTTAGTTGTTCAAGCTAAAGTTGATCAAGGAATTACATGGGAAGAGTTTGAAGAATTTTTGAACAAAAGATTATATACCCATATGTTCAAGATTAAATTAATAACCTATTTCTTTATATTAAAATAAATGAATCTATCCATCACAGAGTATATATCCACATTCAAGAACTTTTTCCACTTTTCCCCAGAAGTTGTTGCTTGTATATCCTTGAAAGAATGCATCTTTGAGTTTGGGATGTGACACAATATTAAATATAATATAAATGTTATTTTTATTACATATTATATGGATATGGTAAGTATATAGATAATGAAAAAAGTTATATTTATAAAAATATAGTATTTAAGAGTATTTTTATCACCATGGGAATAAGTGGGAACTGAAAACTGGGAATAAGAAGAAGAGGGACATGTACTTCCATGGTGGTAGAACATATCATAATAAAAAAATATTATCAATAAATTTCCCACTATGAACCAAAATAAATCTTTGATATTTACATTGTTCTCCTACTTCTCATAAGAAGAGAGATTATAAAACACCCACTTGAGCATTATAGAACTGAAATATAATGGGAAGCCTACAAAATTATTGTCATAGACATCCAATTTCTGGTGATAGAGATGAAACTCATGTTTCTCAGTCATCCTATACTTTTAAGGGGTGATCTATTCAAAATAATTCTTACCCACAGCACTGAGAATACTAGGGTGATTCTAGGAACACTACAACTCCCCAAGTAATGGAATCTCGTAAAGGAAGAAAAGACCAAATAATAGCTAGTAATAATCCTAATAACACTGATTATATGATCATGTATGATCAATATGGTTATTTGATAGTTCATGGTTTGATTATTTTTAATTCCACCCTTATTCAAGTCTTTTTCGATATAGGTTATTCCCCCTCTTTTATTGCTTTTTTTATTTATCATATAGGTTTACATATTGGGATGATTCCATCTATTTTTCAATACCAAACACCTCTAGGACAATGAGAGTATTGATCCTTTTAAATGGGTATTGTGTTTATTAAAAATCGATGGATATAAAATGGTTTGAGAATAATCTATTCATGGAATGGATATATATGCCCTAATTTTGGGAATAGATTGGCTTAAATAATTCATTGTTTACATCAATAGTTACAAATGATGGGATAGTTTCACCTATTTTGAAGTCATTAAGATTCTTTTTGAATGAGATTTGGGTGTTAATGAATGTTTAGTAGGAAATTTAGTACTAATGATTAGAACTATCTCATATCAATTGATATCTTTTACTTTTAAATCCACTGATGAGATCATAAATAGATATTTTCCAACAATAGTGGACATGTTCCTAGATTTTTTCTAGATAATTTATCTAGGTTTCCATCCAAAATAGATGTTGTATTTAGGTTTGATCACCCACGAGGGAAAATTAATATTTCACATCCCTTTTATAGTATGGAACCAAACAAAATGAAGGAATTGAATGATCATCTGAAATATGTGGAAGGAAAATGGATTATTCAACCGAGCACATCTCCATTGGCATCACTGTTTATTTTTAAGAATAATTTTATTATGTCTCTTTGTAATAATGTGGATTATCATAAGCTAAAAAAAGTTAATATAATTAATTAATATCATATTCCATGAATTGATAATATTTCTGATCAATTTAGGGGATCCTAGTGTTTCTCAAAAAATCTACATATGATCAGGATATCACCAATTGTGTGTTAATAAGGAGGATATTTGGAATATAGCCATTGGGATCCATTATAGATACTATGAATGTGTGGTTATTCCATTTAGTATCATAAATTTACCATTAGTGTTTATGGAATTGATGAATCATGTATTTCTGGGTTATATTGATTCCTTTGTTATAGTAATCAAAGATGATATTCTGGTGTATTCTGGGACTAAGGATGATCATGAAAAATACATAGCTATAGTGTTGGGCATATTGAGGAGACATCACATTTATGATAAGTTTTCAATGTGTGATTTTTTTGATACAAATGGAATGTTTCCTTAGTCATTTCATTTTAGAAAAAAATAGTATCAATTGATCATGATAATAGAAAAGTTGTTATGCATTAGAAACCATCAAAGAATGTATATGAGATACACAGTTTCCTCATCTTTTCAAGATGATATAAATGCTTTATTCATGATATTTCAGGACTTGCCTCTCCAATACCAATATTGAAAAGTAATGGTGTTCTTATCGAATGGACAAATGAGTTCTATAATTATTTCCAAGATATTATGGTTTGGATTAAATCAACACCGATCCTTACATTACAATAATCATGATAGGGGTATGAGGCCTATTGTGATGCATCATGATCTAGGATAGGATGTGTTCTCGTGATGGGAGATCAAGTTGTTTCTTATAGATCATGAAAATAATGGGTACACGAGAAGAATTAGCTAACAAATTAGTTTGAGTCAGCTATTGTAGTTTATGTATTGAATATTTGGAGTCATTTCCTTTTTTGGTTATAAATTTATGGTTTTTACATATCATAAGATATTGAAAAACGTTTTCTCACAAAGGGATTTAAACCTAACAAAATAAATATGGGGTGAAATATATAAAAACATTTGACTTAGACTGGATGTATACACCAAGAAAAGGAAATTATCTTATGTATTTATTGATAAGAAAGTTGCATAATCAGTTGTAAAAATATAACTTTGATCAATGATAGGTAATCCCTGTTATAGATGACATACATTTGGATTATGACGAGAAAGGTGATGTTTTATTTTTCTTTTCATTTTATATTATTCTATATTTGGTTGTGTAGGTTAGATATTTTCAAATACGTAATCCTGAATGATTATCCATGAGTTCAAAACTCTATGGAGGGGAGAAAATTAAGGGATAAACATTAAAAGGGAGATATATGGTACGCTTTAGAGATTAGATTATGGTACCTAAAACCTATCATGAATATATTATTTCTTCCAACCAATATTAGAATTGGTATATTTAACCTAGTATCCTGACTATATATAATGTATAATGAGTAAAGATTTTTTTGGGATATGATGAGGATGAATGTTTCATAGTTTGTATTGAGATGTATAACCTTTTAGAAGGTCTTGGAAGAGAACCAATGACCAGCTAGTATGTTTCTCTTTTTAATGATTGCTATATGAAAATGGGATATAATATACATGAATTTTATGATAGTTATTCCAAGAAGAGTTCATAAACATGATTTGATATGGGTTATTGTGGATGTGATTACAAAGTCTTCTCAATTCATCCCTATTCATGAATCTAATATGATGGAAGATTTTTCCAAACTCTACATTCGGGAAATTATAATGATCCATGGGATCCAAATTTCAATTTTCTCAAGCTGGGACCACAATTCTAATTCTCATTTTTGGAATTCCTTATAGTAATCCCTTGGCACCGAGTTGACCATGTGAAGAACTTATCATCCTTAAACAGATAGTCAGTCTGAGCACACAATTTAGATATTGGAGTACATCCCGAGATCTAATGTCATGGATTTTGGATCCTTATGGTAGGATCATATATCATTAGTTGAGTTATCATATGATAATAGATATCAAGCCCTGATACATATGAATCATTTCAAAGAATTTTATGGCTGACATTTTCATTTATCACTTTTTTGGTGGAAATTGGTGAGAATTTACTTATCAAACCAAGAATTATGCATAAAATAGTGGATAAAATTAATATTATCATAAAGATAATATAAATATCATAGAGTTAACATGAATCATATGCAAATCATCATCAAAGAACAATATTGTTTGATGTACCTAATCACATTTTTATGAGAATATATCAATATAATGACCCATACTTTACATACATTGTTTTTACATCAGAATTGAAGAATACTTATTACAACATATAACAAAACCATGAAAGGACTGTATCGGTATAGTGTCTTTAGAAAGTGGGAAACATAAACAACTTCTTCATAAAATCAACTACATTGTCTCCCACTTATTTCATCATATCTAGAGTCCCTTTTTGGAATATCATACTTAATATCCTTCTTCCTGGCCTGGGGAAAATAAAACATACAATAGGGTAAGCTCAACTACTCAGTAAAGGTAAACAGATGAAATATCATTCATATCATATTCATAAGAACATAACATTTTGAAAATCATAACATGCAAAAGTGGTCATAATATAATGTCATGGGATAAATCATAGTAATGAAAAGTAATTCCAAATAACATAAAACATGAAACCTTGTGGCATACACAAATAATCATATAAAATCATTTCATATTAGTCAAGGCCCATTTCCAAGACCATCATAGAGGACAAATCCCATTACTGAACTGAGTTCACTCCTCGTTCTAGTCCTATATCACTGAACCTGTTTAACTTTCCGTTCTAGCCATGTCTATCTCATGAGATATAAATCATTACCCAATGCATTAAAGGGAGATATAGGTCCCACCTATCTCATAATGAAACCATTATTATGTGTACCACAAAATCATAAATCATAGCATAACCCATGTAATAAAAATGGGATTCTTAAACATCATGCCATCATAACATAAACCATATAAGATAAAAGGGTGTCATAAAATTAATTCCATCATAAAACAATCAAACCAATGTAAAAATAGGGATAGAAACAAAACCCTATTTTATCTTATATGGAAAATAATTTTGATAAAACAATTGAACTCCATTCTTGAGGAAAATATCCTTTCTACTTCAAAAACATATTTCTTTTATTAACATGTCATACAATTTTATACTAAAAGAAGTTGATTAAAAATAAACATGAAATCTTGTAAAGGAAGATTCTTGGAAATAATATTCTAAAAATCCATTCATGCCGTATAAGTTAAAAAAACATTCTTCTTGTACTTTGTCCGGACAAGTCAAAAAGTACCTCGTACAAAAAATGAAAAAAAAATCCTTTCAAATCTTTTACTAAAAACTCACCGAAGGGTAAAATTGGATTTAAAAAATTATAGGAGGATGGAAATAATATTACATATTGTGGAAACATGGATTTGGATGATAAAATACACCCTAGTAAAAACCAAAGTACAAACAATCTCGGATAAAAATGAGATTGTGACATTTTCCCTTACCTCAGGTCCGATATGCTTCGTATGAATCCGAACCTCCTGTAATATGGTTTAAAAAATGTTAATTTACTTATTACAGAATCTTACTCATTTTTATGATATCATATATGGTAATATTGGTATCTTCTTAGTAGTAATATTTCATTGCTACTTGTTATTCGGGTGTTTATTGCTTTATGTTCTTATGCGTGTTTTGTCGAATAAATTATTATTCCTCTTTATAGGATATAGAAAAATATTTTTTGGAATATTATTAGTGTAATATATATCATATTCATTCATTCATTTCATTTATATAATCATTATTCAATGAATATCATATAGAACGAGTCACATCACATCATGGAGACATTAGGCCGTACATACGCACGAGCGATGATATTGTTCCCATGATCTTGGAATTGTATTCAAGTGTATGTATAATTTTTTAGAATCAATACCACTTTATAATAATCATATATAGTTATTTATTTACACCATTATACCAATCCAAATTAGGTGGTGGTGTAAAACATATTACACCACGGCGTGGAGACGGTATTCCGTAAGTATGCACGCGCGGTGATTTTGTTTACCATAGGATGGATAAGAGGTGAAATAGGGTTGTTTCATATTTATAATAAAATATCAGTATATGAGGGATACTGATGTTATTACCTCATTATGAAACAACTAAAGAAGATGGAGTATAAGAAGAATGGAACTTGAAGAAAACGGTAGAAGGTGTTACCTCTTCTTCGAAGTGCCTCCTTTACTCTTTTTCTTAGGGCACTAGAATTGGTCTTTTGAGAATAACAGTACCTATGATAGGTTTCTAAGGAAGTGGGGATGTGAAATGGGCAGGGTTTGACCAATCTTTAAGGCTCAATGTGGTGTGAGGAGGAGAGGGAGGAGGTGTCCTTTTATAAGGGAGAAGAGGGGCACCTTTGGAAAGTGTGAAAATATTATTTTATTATAAAATAATCTTCAGTTTCAAAAGGACCAAAAAACATTAAGGATGAAGATAAGATGACTCATGGTCAAAATAAAATCATCCAATCAGAATTGGACATGTTTTGGAAAATATTTTAATCATTATAATCTTATTTATTTAAATCATTTATTAATGAGGTAAATACTGCATCATTATTATGTCATAAATAATTTAATTTATATAATGTCTAAAAATTAAAACAAAATATAAACATGTAATAAAGCGTTTTAGCTTTCCAATGATTATTTATAGTCTAAAAGATAATTTATATAGACCCTTATAAAAATTAATTACTAATGAATTTTTGTTAATGCCAATTTTGTCTTTAAATTAAGTTAATTAATCTAATGTGTCATTTTTTTTCATAAGTGGCTCCATGGGGTCCATAAATCAACCCAAGGATCCCAATGGTCAGCCATTACTCATCCAATAAGTTTTGTACAAGTGTTGAGATAATTTTGAATTATTATAATTTTCTTTTAACCTTAAATTACCCTATTTACTTTTAACCGTGGTAAATAAAAGTAAAAAGTTACTATTCACAAAAAAAATATTTTTATCTAATTGAACCACATTTTACTCCTTGATATTATCCATGTCCTTCAGATTTTTTAAATTCAACTCATAGAAGGGTAAAATTATGTTTTATGAACAACTGGAAAAGCTCCTAGGAGGTGGGTAAAAGACGGTGAAAAGTTCAATAATTTTTTTTTATAAATCTTAAATTATTATAAAATGATTCCAATGAATTTAATTGAACTTATATAAGTATTATGTATCTATTTTGACCTAAATTAAATTTAAATCAAATAAATTATTATTTAAAAAAAATTCGGTTTTAACAAAAAACATAGTGTTTTCACTATTCATAAAAAAATTTGATGTTTTCTAGAAAAATACAAAAAAATTCAGCCTAAGATATATTTGATATTCCGAATTCAAAAATGATGTCTATTTTCACAAATTCAAATCATAGAAGTGTCATTAATTAATTTTAAATGTAATTCCCATTATCAAAACAAATAGCGTGTTTTTAAGAAACAATAACTATCAAAAGATCATCACTTTTTTATGTCCAATTTTAAAGTGAAATTAATTCCAATTCCCAACATTGAATTAAATGGTAAAAATATATTCTAATTACACTTTTAAATCAATTAAAAAGATAATCTAGCTATATAAATTATTGTGGTGAAAAAAAGGTGTTTTTAATTTAAATATAGCGTGTTTTTTCTATTCATCAAAATTTGAACGTTACCAGAATAATATGAAAAAGTTATCCAAAGTAAATTTTTATATCCTGATTCAAAAGAATAATTTTATTTTGTCAAATTGAACTTACAAAAATGTCAAAAAACTAGATTTAAACTGTGTGCACCATCAAAAGGCGGTAAAACATCACTTTTTGAAAAATACTTCTTTTATCCGAAAAACTGATTTTGTTTTCATACCTCAATCTAGAAAATGTGTAAGATGATTTATAATTTTATAAAATTTAAAATTCAGTTATTACTATTCTTAACGGCTAATTCATAATATTATAATAATATATCGTTGTTTAGTGAAACTCAGTATTGCGTACTACACACGCTATCGATGAAGGTCGCGATTGCATGTAATGCAAGCCAACCTAGTGTTGTGTGCAGTGAAAGATTCCTTTGCATATAAAATAATACATATAAAAATATACTTCTTATAATATATCAGGGTGTTAAATTCTACCCCCCTTAAAATGAATTTCACCCTTGAAATTCGTCACTTTGTAAAAAACAGATGAGGACACCTCTCCCTCGTCATATCCTCAAGCTCCCATGTAGCTTCTTCTAATTGGTGGTTCCTCCATAAAACTTTTACTAAGCAAGTGGTCTTGTTCTGTAGAAATTTTTCGCTACGATCCAGAATCTCTATCAGTTTTTCTTCATAATAAAGATCTTGCTCCAGCGGTACAACTTCTGAGCATAGTACATGTGAAGGCTAAGGTATGTACTTTCTGAGGAGAGATACGTGGAACACAACATGAACTTGAGAGAGATTCGGTGGAAGCGCCAATCAATAAGTTACCTTCCCAACACGATCCAGTATTTCGAAAAGACCGATATACCTAGGGATCATCTTTCCCTTCTTCCAAAATCTCATTACTCTCTTCCAAGGAGAAATTTGTAAGAACACTTTATCACCCACTTCAAAATCTAGGTCTTTTCTTCAGTTGTCGGCTTAATTTTTGTTTTCGAATCTGAGCTGCTCTTATGTGTTTTTGAATAGATCATACGTTTTCTTCTATCTCATCAACAAGATCAGGTCTTAATAGCTTTCTTTCCCCAACATCATCCCAGAAAGTTGGAGTTCTACATTTCATTCCATAGAGAGCTTCATAAGGAGCTGTCTGAATACTGGAGTGAAAGCTATTATTATAGGAAAATTCCACCAAAGGTAGGTTTTGATCCAAACAACCATTTAAATCCATAGAGCAAGCTCTCAACATGTCTTCTAGAGTTTTAATTGTCCTATCAGACTGACCGTCTGTTTGAGGATGATAAGAAGTGCTGAAACTCAACTCTGTATCTTGAGTATGCTAAAGACTTCGCCAAAACTTCGAGGTAAACCTCAGATCCTGATCAGATATAATGGAAAGTGGTACTCCATGAAATCTTACCACTTCCTTTACATATATCCTGGCTAGATGATCCAGCGATAAATCATCCCTAATAGCAATGAATTGTGATGACTTCGTAAGACGATCAACTATAACCTAGATAACATTATTTCTTTTTGATGTTTTAGGATGTCCAGTGACAAAGTCCATAGTGATGTTTTCCCATTTCTATTCTGGTATGGGTAATGGTTGTAACATCCCTTTAGACTTCTGTCTCTCAGCTTTAACTTGCTTTAAAACCAAGCATCGAGAGACATATTCAGTCACATATCTTTTCAGGCCATCCCACCAGAAGTACTCTTTCAAGTCCTTATACATCTTCATTTTTTTAGGATGAATAGAGAATGAAGAACTATGAGCTTCATCCAGAAAATAATTCTTTAATTTGAGGATTGGAGGAACACAAACCCGATTCCTAAACCTTATTATCCCTTCACAATCAATGTTGAATTAAGGAACATTTATTACCTTCTTTTGTAACTCTACATCTTCTTTTTGTGCCTCTTTAATCATCACATGTAAAGATGGTTGAACATTCATTTGAGAAAGATAAGATTTTTTCCCTTCCATTATAATTCCAAGATCCATCCTTTGTAAATCCATTAATATCAGATCTTTTGTGATCCTCGTCAGGGATAAGCTAGCATGGTATTGTCGACTTAAGGCGTCCACCACCTTGTTTGCTTTCCTTGGGTGGTAATGAATTGAGCAGTCATAATCCTTAATCAGCTCCAACCATCTTCTTTGGCACATATTCAACTCCTTTTGTGTGAAAATATACTTTAAACTTTTGTGATCAGTATAAATATCAGACCTTTCACCATAAAGATAATGCCTCCAAATCATTAATTCAAATATTACCACAGCTAACTCCAAATCATGAGTTGGGAAATTTTTCTCATGAATTTTCAACTGTCGTGAGGCATAAGCTATCACCATATAGTTTTGCATGAGAAAAAACCCCAATCCCTTCTTGGATGCATCACTATAGATCACAAAACTTTCTCCACTACAAGGCAGTGTGAGCATAGGTGCACTGGATAACCTTCTTTTCAATTCCTTGAAATTTTCTTCACACTCCTCCGTCCACACGAACTTAACTCCTTTTCGAGTCAACCTGGTGAGTGGATTAGATAATCATGAAAAATATTTCACAAAACATCGATAATATCCAACCAAACCAAGAAAACTTCGGATCTCAGTTATTGTTGTTGGTATCAACCATCTTTCGATAACCTCTATTTTTGCTAGATCCACAGATATCCCCTCTTTTGAGATTATGTGAACCAAAAATGAAACTTTTTAAAGCCAAAATTCAAACTTGGTAAATTTGGCATAAAGATTCTCCATTTTCAGGGTCTTCAATGTAATTCTCAAGTGATCTTCTTGTTCTTCCTTTCTCTTTGAATAGATAAGAATACCGTCTATAAAGACTACCACAAACTGATCAAGATAGTATCTAACGACTCTATTCATCAGATCCATGAAGATAGCAGGGGAATTAGTAAGACCAAATGGCATCACTATAAATTCATAGTGTCCATAACTTTTACAGAAATACGTCTTTGGTATATCCTCCCTTTTGACCCTTAATTTATGATACCCTGAACGAAGATAAATCTTGGAAAAGTATTGAGCTCCACATAATTGGTCAAATAAGTCGTCAATGATGGGGAGAGGATATTTGTTCTTGATCGTGATCTTGTTATGTTCTCTATAATCAATGTAGAGTCTCATTGATT